>LR738714.1:161217807-161409966 GCA_902687465.1 Secale cereale | reverse complement strand
GTTCTCTCCCCCAAACACCAACACACGAGCACATTAACACCCCTCTCTCTTCTAAAGTCCGGACCCCAATATAGGTCTCTATCACTTTGTCTCCTGGGTATGCACACATCTCTTCCCCCACTCTCTAGCTAGGTCACCCGGCATCTCTCTTTCCCAAGCACATGCACTATGTAGAGTGTATCTTTCCCATACACACAAAACGTCGCCCCCAAACGTCTATCTCCCTAGTTATGTGGTTCTTGCACACTCACCTCACACACAACCCCCACTTCAAAACAAGCACACTTTGTCTCCTTGTGCACCACTCTCCTCTTTGTATCTCTACCACATGCGGATCCTCCCCAGCTCCTCCCTGTATACATATATGTCGTGACTCTTTCCGTAGCTCCCAAATGTATCATCATTCTCGATCTCGCACATTGTTCTCTACACCATCTATTGTAGATCTCTCATGAAGTCCCTATCACACACACGATGACTCGCTTCCATTGCGTCTCCGTACATAGGCCAATTTCAAACAACATCAACATTGTCTCCCTATCTATACGCCATTTATGGACACAAACGCCCCCTCTCTCGCCCCCACTCTCTCTTGCCCTCTCTCTCTCTCTCTCTCTTTCTCCGTCGCTAGCTCTCTCTCTCTCTCTCTCTCTCTCTCTCACCCCTCTCCCACAAACAATCGATGTCTCTTCCAAATAGCCTGCTCCCCCCCGCCCGCACCCATGCTATCCCGCTACTACACATGTCACACCATTCCCCCTTCCCTTATACTAGGTTTACATCATTAGTGGTCTCTCTACTCCACATACACACACTCCCTCTCACACACAAACGCTCGCACAAACACACACAGACACGCACAAACACCAATTAATCTGGATCCTCATCTCTCCCCATGTCTGCATGTGTATCTCGCATACTCACTCACTAATTATGTATATGTGTCTCCACTCTACACAACGCAAAGCCCCATGTACATGTCTCTCTCTATCCTCCATGCACATAGACACAAAGAATCTGTTATCCTTGCCTCAGTCTCTAGACATATCACACACTCACACTGTCTCTCTCTCGCGCGAACACGCTCAACAAGGGTTTCCCCGTGAATAACTTACCATCTATTCATCAACAATCGTGGCGGTACGGCGAACACGAGACGTGAAAAAGAATAAATCTACACATGCTTAGACCACCTAGTATGACTACTATGACTAGAGCAAGCCAAAAAGCGTGCCGCCGTTAGCCCCTCCTTATCGGTGCCGGGAAAACATTTGTTTTACACAGTCGAGAAGTCATTGTGCTAACGCCTCACATGCTAAGGCGTTGAATTGAATGTAGATGCAAGTTTACGGAAACAAGTATCAATAATACGTTTGTATATCCATACTTATATTTCTTCTCTTATAAAAAAAACCGAGTTGGTGATGATGGTACGCGTGCCATCTTGCAATATAGACCGTCCGATCTATATCTGACTGATGGAGATTAAACTAAAAGATACCCGCACCCCTCTCCACATTTGCAGACAAGGCCTTCCCTCGTTCATCCTTGTCTCCAACAACCTCATTGTTGAGCAATTAAGAACGGAAGCCTCTGGAACAAACTGGCCTGGTGGCCGCTGCCGGCGTCGTCAATCCCCATGCCTCCGCTCAGTCCGACCACCAATCACCACCACGCCCCACTCCTCTTCACCTTATCTCCTAGTTCTCGAGATATCATTAGTTTTTACACGTGGGATTACTCCAGCATGGGTCAATCACAACGAGTGTTTTAATAAAAAAATGCATCTTGATGTTCCGTGCAATGCACGGATTTTGCTAGTACTCCTATAGAAGACTAATTGGTGATGATGGTGTGTCTGCCATCCATCGTTTGTGACCATTAGATCTACATCTAACTACTGTGAGGTAAGTTGTTGCCTTTTCTCACAAACATCCCACTTATCTACCAATTTACAGAAAAACCCATAATTAGTATATTAAAACCAACCACATCCCTCCCTAACCTCACCAAAACAGTCCAAGGAATATATTCTAATTGAAACATAATATATCTCTAGTGATATATGTATATCAAAATTAGAGTGTTTTGTATCAAGTTTGTGAATAAGTATTATTCTAATTATGATTCGTTGCAACGTACATGAACATTGCTAGTATTTCCAACCATGCCATTTTATCCCTAGTATTCCATAGTTTCGAGTTTTCCATCAAGGTATTAGTCACTCATGGTTGATATATACTTTCGATCATGTACACACATGCACTATGTAACTAGCCTTGCTTATTGGGATCCAAATCTTTACTTTCACTCCTGCTTACAATATGTAGAGTATTTAACAAAAAACTACAACTTTCAACCAGCCCTAGGAAGAATCTATTGTACAAAAAATAGCAAAAACATACCCAAAATTTCTTAATCCACGCCAAAAACTACTACCTACCGATTGGGTTCGTTTAAACCCATTTATGACAGGGTTGGCCCACACGTCCATGCTGACGATGCGGCTGAAACCAACACATTTTGTTTGACCGTTGACACGAGGGACCCACATCTGACCTTCTATCTTATTATTCCCCCTCAAATCATTATTTTTCCTGAACTGTACTTCAAACAGTAGTGATGCGTGTTCGTCGGTGGCGCCAGTGAGGAGCGAGTTGGCCGCCGCTCTGCCGGACGGGTCGGACGCTGCGCTGGCCTCCGCACAGGTTGCCAGGCTGGCCCGAGTGTGACTCACGAGCGAGCAAGCCGCCACGCTGGCGTACGCTCGAGCCAGACGGCTAGCCTTAGAGCGGTGCGCGCGAGCTAGCCGCCGCGCCGCCGCGCCAATCTAGCTGGACGCCGCTATCTTGGCTAGCTAGCGGCCGCGAGCGCCGGACGGAGCTGGCATCCGGGCTGCCGCAAGATGGGCTCCGCACCGCCGACGGTTTTGACCTCGCCTTGTGCCGGGGGCGGTAGCTGCGTCCCATGGTCGAGGATGACTAGGTGGATGGGCCGGAGGTAGGAGGTCACTCGGTGATTTTTGTGCAGACTGACATGTAGGTCCCACAAGTCATAACGCCCGGTCGAATAGAAGGCGTTGACTTAATGGGCGACGTGGGCCCTGTTTGGATACTCTAAGTCAGAGGTTAGATTCTAACCCTGAACTAACTCTAACCAAAGTGGTGTTTGGATGGCATGGTTAGATTGACAACAAATGTATCCAAACAGGGCCATGGGTTGAAACGTGCCTATAACGACACTTTGTAGAGTAGTCGTTTCTTGGTAGGGCTGGTTGGTAAGAGCATGTACAATAGTTGATAAGGTAGTCTTATCTTAAGTCTGCCGCGTATGCAAGTGGTAGTGGTTTCTTGGCATTATTAGTGGTTTCTTGCATTATTAGGGGTTTCTTGTAAGGAACAATGTACTACTAGCGACAAAAGGCGATTCTAGGTTGCGTTGTACGCCAACGAGTACTACTAGTGGTCGCGGGAGTGTATACCTCGTTTTGTGGGTTCGATCCTGGCCGAACGCACGACGGCCTTTTTTTAAAATAGTAACTTCACTGCGAGCCAATATTTTACACTGGTAGTTTGAGTTTTGAAGTCAAACGGACGTGCGGCACCACAATCTGGGTGCACTGGATAGCCTAGCCACGTGAATGGGTTTTCCTTCCGAGCATCTTGTGGCTCGCGTGCTCGCCCTAGCCGCACCTCTCTTGCAGCTTCCACATCAGCTAGTAGCATATTTAAACTAGCGCCTCCCAATTAAGCCCGAGGAGCCAAAAAAGCCTGGTGGGGCATTGGGAACTGTGCAATATGGCTCTGTACGTAAAGTGCTCTACTACTAATCTATATCTTGTGGCATTGCACGCATGGACTTCACTCCATTATCGGCTCTACTATAAAAGAAATTCGTCTTGACGTGTTTTTTTGAAACGAAGGCAAAAGCTTTGCTTCATCTCATTCATAAAGAAGGAACTATTAACAAAGTTCGACGAGATCCATTACACCTCCACAAATGGAAGCGAAAAGCCTAGCCTCGCTGTATCAAATAACTCAAATGTTATGCCCCTGCAGTAATCGTCGCTGATAAACAGGCTGCTAGTGTGTGCGTGAGAGGAGCGGTTGAGGCCCTCCACTATTTGTTCGGTTCCAGAAATCTAAAAAGTTTGCCACATACACTTCGATGCCAAATGAAAAATATTTAGCACCGGCACCACAACGTGAAGGATTTGGCATCCATCCACCTCTGGCCCACCTAGCTATAAACTAGCAATATATCAGCTCACATCAGTGGCTGCTTCGCATGCAAAAGTACAGTGGCTGCTTTGTTTATTGCCTCAACGAAATATGGCGTCGGAGCAAGTAGAAGCATCGATGCCCTGACATTTTTATATGGCATCAGCTGGGCAATGTAGGACACCGGTGCCAAATGTTCAAAAAGTGAATTTGGCACCGGTTTTGGCCTACATATGGCATCGGCTGGGCAATGTAGGACACCGGTAGTAGTGGAGGGCCTGAGTAGGCCAGCTACGTGAGAGGAGCGGCTGAATAGAGCACCGAGAGTACCCACTAGGCCACTACGTAGGTGTACTTTCCCCGCATTGATAGTACAACGATGGTTCTAGAGAACAGTAGTACCCTCCAGTTCCAACTGTAGCTCCTTGGCCCTGAGATTCAAGTGTTCAAAGCTGGTGCACTATACTGTATAGTACATAGCACTAGTAGTACCCTCACACTACTAGTTGAGAAAGCAGTACTAGTACTGCTACAGTACGAGTACATACTCCTTCGTCACATAATGTAAGACGTTTTTTGACACTAGTTGGCGTGTACAAAAAATAGCAAAAACATACCTAAAATTTCTTAATCGACGACAAAAACTACTAGCTAGTGCCAAAAATTTCTTACTAGTGGTATTATTTATAGTATAATGCAATCCCATAATGTCCCATAATGCTAGTACTAGTAGTAAATAATAGCCTCACCCCTTCGCTACAGTTGGAAGGGACGAGACCCTGCGGTTACTACGCTCTTATCTCCTCCTCGCCAGTTCCCCTCCCACCGAAGAGAAGGTAGTTTGTCGCTACTCCCATGGATTCGCCAGGTGGTTCTCCTCCTCGTCGGGGCTGGGAGACCTTGGACGACGATCCTCTGGGAGAAATCGCACACCGCTCCGACGTCCTCACCGTCGCAAGACTCAGTGCTTCCTACACCAACTTTTTCATGATGATGCTTAAAATGGCTTGCGAAAAGGCCATGCTTGTTGGCCTTCTATGCGTCCTCGAGGAGAAGGTTCTTCTATGGGACAATCCTTCGAACAGTCCACCGCTCCCTGGCCATGGTTGCACATTGACTCCGCTAGAGTTGCCGACGTTGAGAGGTAGTCGGATATTCTCCGATGAGCAGGTCAGTAATGGAGTTTGATCATGTAGTACTTAGTTATTCCATTTCCATCCCGTAATTTCTCCGCTGCCCACCGTCTTATATATATGTCTGGGTCGGTGCCAACGAAGATTGTCTTGCATACCTTCGGCTGGATACCACCATCATTTTGCAAAACATCCACAACAGTGCGACCGTTCCGGTAGACCCCTTCTCCACCATTGGGATCGGCCCTCTGGACTGGCTGGGCTTGAATACGTATGATGATGCCTACATGAGATTGAAGAAGATAGCAATTGTGAACCCGCCGACAAAGTGACGCGGCTACGACGATTACTATCTCATCTCGGTGTTCGACATAAGGATTTCCATTAATGCAAGAGGCACTAACGGCAGAGGCTGGCGCATGTTGGTGGCGGCAGATTTGTACCCCTACAAGTTCGAAGCCGTCGTGCGCCATCTAGGCCGCATCTTCGCGGTGACAAGCCAGGGGACTTGTTTCATCTGGTTGCCATCCTACGGTACAGGAGATTACAAATGGAATGCACAAACCATCATTTGCATACCTGACGGTACTCCATTATTTTGCAGGGACCAGTCATCCCGCGATCAAAATAAGATCGCCGATCCTGGATGTGCATTTGCATCCGCGATTCGGTCTAACCTGGAACCTTGTAGCTGATTATGGCATATTGGGATCAACTATCTTAGCAGTCGTTACCCATGGTACCACTGATGTGCAACATGGTCACACAATCTACCACGATCGTACCATCACCTTCTACCCAGGTATTCCATTTTTTAACCCTCTCTCCTTCTCTTTCATTGTTGTACTAGTACTCTACTTACGTACTAGTAGGAGTACTTTTTACCTTGGAGGACGCGTATATCTAGCTAGGCCCTTGAAGACTTGAACCCACTAGCTGCCGCCATTTTTGTTTTTCCATGTCTTACTATCTCATCCATGTAGCCAAGAGTGGCTATATATCATAAGCCGGTTATTTTACTTCCAATATACCGGAGTATTACTGACCGCCATATTTGAGCACAACATTATTATGCATGGACCTTGACTATGTACGTCACCATGTGTCCAGATCTAAGATGCCGCGTGTACCAGATGAAAGGCGCCGAGTTCGACCCCCGTGATGCTACGTGGGTGCCGAGGAACACTCTTGGAGATTACTCTCTTTTCATTGGGGACAGCTACCGATGCCACCTTCCGTGCATGATACGAAAGGCCTACCATTCATGAAGCATGGTTGTGTCTTCAGTGCGCACCGCTGGATGCACGACATGCTGGGACACGCTATAGCTGATTTATGCCGCTTGAGCTTGGATGAGTCTCCATCATGTGGAACCGGACTAGAAAGCTATGACAATGATTCCCATTGCCCAACACTATGGATCGTGCCATCCATGAAGAACACCTGGGACTGGAACCTGGAGGAGGATATGTAGCCCATCTATAACGTGTAAGTGGAGTACGGTAAATTGTGAACGGTAGCGCTGTGAATATATGTAGACTAGTCGTGCACAAATTTATCACATGAATTGGAGATGAACTTGTGTGGCATACTGGCATTTGTCATTTAGAATTAATTACTACTAAATGTGTTATGTGTACGTGCAACTTGTGTGGTTGTTGCACGGGCTCCAACATGCTTTTTGAGAAAAAAAAGGTGGCACAACTTTGGATATACGTGACGTGGCGGCATCATACAGTAGCATCGTTCGCTATAGTTGTACTCCGTGTAGTACGCTCCTATTAGGACAACAACTCCTATTATACCTTGCGCTTGGCTCTTTGCCTCTTCGGGCGGTTCAATAGTTCATACTCGTGTGAACCTTGCACTTGGCTCTTCGCCTCTTCGGAAGGTCCAACAATGATGATACTATAGTACACATTATGCTTCTGGCAATCTGACACCGATTGAACTGCTGCACGTCCACTGCGAGGGAGAGGGGGAGGGAGAGGGCGCTGTAGTCAAAACCCTCTGCTCGTCCTGCGAACCACCGCGCGCGTGGGCGAGGGAGAGGTGTAGTAAGCAAGCTTCTCCTCGTTCGGCGAGTTGATGGGACACGTCAAAGAAGTACTAGTACTAGTTCATACTGCGTCCTTTCCGGTTAACATGGCTTAATTTGAAACGAAAAATAATACACTGGCGGTCAACGTATGTAACAATACGCGCTTTACGGTCACTATATATAGTTTTGTAGTGATTAGACGATCACTAGCTCATCATAGAGCACCGTATTGCACCCTACTGACCGACCACATAGTCGACGTGGCACTTTGTTGACTGGTTAAATTGTCACCTGGTTTCTGGGTCCCACCTGTCAGTTGGCAGAGCAAAGAAATCAGCTAAAAAACAAAGAGTGTAGTACATCTACACTTCCAATGCATTTAGCCTTTAATCTAAACCGATATTCATTAACTAATGCACCAACTTGTGCTCTAGGTATAGGTTACATGTCTATCCTTAATTACAGCATGCAATGACCTTCATTTAACCTTCTTCTCTCAATGGTCGCATGCACACATAAGTCTGCTACTTTTGGGCATTAATTTTGCCCTGGTCAATGTGTAAATCTCTAAATGTACAGTCTTTCACGGGCGTAGGGAGTGGGTTGAGCACTTGAGCGTGTGCGTGTGTGTTACGTCATGTGCTGTGTGCCACATGGGTGCGTGAGTGTTGCGTGCGTCCATGTGTACGTCTGAGTGTTGCATGTTGCATGCATGCATGCATGCATGGGGCTTACTCCCTCCCATTGACATGTTCATATTTCAAGCTTTCTCTGTTCCCTCCATATGGTGATACTACCTCTGTTCCCAAATACGGAGTAAAATCCTGCCTCTCTTCCGAAATACGGAGTAAAATCCTCTCTCTGTTCCCAAATACAGAGTATTTGTCTTTCTCGAGATATCAACAAGTGACTACGTACGGAGCAAAATGAGTGAAGTGAGCGTAGAGGCATAGGAATGGAAGTCTTTATGATCCATTATTCCCCATCTCGGTCAGAGAGAACTTTTCAACTAGTCTTCACACTGAAGTGACAATACACGCTGCAGGAGATGGGACACTTAATTAATAAGCTAAACCAGCATGTTGGTGTTACTAAATCAGCCTTACCCAGTACTGCCATCATGTTTGCCAGTAGAGCACGCTTCTGTCCTCCATTAACTGACGTATGGGCCCTCTCGTGGTAGACACATATGTCATCGGTGTAACTATTTAAACTCCGAAGGATAGTATATCCTGGTAGTAGTAGTAGAATTGAGATTTAATGCACTTTCTTCCCTGTCTTCCACTCTTCTTCCTCCTCTCTTCTTCTTCCTCCTCTCTTCCCCATCGTCGGCCGCACACCATTTCCCCCCGCTCTCTGGTCGCCCGCCCGCGCTATCTTCCTTGGTAGCTCGCGCGTACCATATCCCCCCGCTCACTTCTCGGCCACACGAGGAGAAGCTTCTTCGCTCGCCCGCCCGAATCCACTTCCCCGCTGGCTTGCAGGCACCGAAAACCCCAATGGCAGAACCAACTGACACGCAGAGCCGCAATTGGAATTCCCTCCCCGATGTTCTCTTGGAGCATATCCGTAATCGTATGGACCTACTCAGCACCGTCCATCTGGCTGCATGCTCGATGTCTTTGTACCGTCTACTCGTCTGCAACTGACCGGCTCTTTTCAAGACACCCTGCTTGCTCATGCCCGATCCTCGCATGTGGCCCAGACACCGACTTGACGATCCTACGGAGGTTGTCGTGGTGCCCCTCGACATGCTACCACTACCCGTCCACCTGTTCTACATATGCGGCCACTACTGGGCGGGCATGAATGCCGACTGGATCGTCCTCATCCACCAATCCGGTAGTACGGGGCGTCTCATGGATATCTACACCCAGCGAGAGATCACCCTTCCATCTTTGGATACCGCCGCCATCGATCCTCGTGGCCCGCCAGACACTCCTGCCTACTACGCACGAGACGCGTCGAGCTTTTGGCTCGACCTCTATTTGCTGAAGGTTGTAATCTACAAAGTGCCCACACCATCAGAAGACTACATGGATTACAAGCTCATTGCCGTGTTCAACATGGGATTAGTCTATCTGGAATCCGGTAGCCATACATGGTTATGGCTCATCATCGATCCTCTTTACCTAACACTTCCGTCTGATGCTATATTGCACGATGGCATCATTTATGCGGTCGACGCACAGATTGGCTGCCTATAATGGTATAATATATCATCGTGTAATTGTTCTATCTCATCTCATCTTTACCTTAAGAATACGACCGCGTGTTCATTGCTACAAATTTAGAATATATAGTATGTATATAACCACATCATTGCTATATGTTCGTCTCATTTCCTATATTTTTATGACCACACATGTTATTGTTAGCGTTGATATGAGAACAATTGGTATCTAATGATTGTTAGAATAGATATAATGAGTATAACCTCATGATTGCTATATGTTACTCTCATTTTCAGGATTTTTATAACAACGCATGTTATTGCTCAGAGTTGATATGATAACTGTAGTAAGTGCTATGGTAGAATATGAGTAGGCCCTGTCATATCTGTTTTCCTCTCATTGTTACATGATGTTTGAACCATGATATATTGCTAGAATATGAAAGCCATTGTCTTATTTTTTTAACTTCGGATATTATTATGACCACGGCATTGCAATTCTCTATCTATGATATGTGTCACTGTTATAATAATACTAATTCCACACATACTCTGAACATGATTGTTTATTTTTGTCCTTTTGGTCTCCAATTTGAATTGTTGTAGCAGACGCAAATGCATTGGCCTTCATGATTCCAGGACCTGGAATCATACCAGCCGATGGGTGGTGTTTTATCGCTCGTTCAGCTGACGGTGGTCATTTGATGCTCATTTGCACGTACCAAATTGACCAAACCATTTCATCAAACAGCATGCAATCCAATGCCTGGGGCGTTCATGACATTGATGGATATGGCTCCTTCGTGTTTGAGAAAGATCCCATCTCCGTTGGGCCAGGCATATTAACTGGAGGCGGGCTTACAACCTCGGCAACCACTCCATGTTCCTCGGGCTCAATTATCCGATCATCCAACCAATCATCGATCATATCACCAGCGATGATTATCGTGCTATGCAACTTCCATTCGCCAGGGGGGCTGTGTTTACACATCATACCATGGGTTTCATGAATCACCATATCCAGAGATTCATCGACACAGCTTGTTGACAGATAATCTTCAGTGTGTGAAAGGCATCAAGCTTCCATGCGATGGATGGCTTTTGCAAACCTGACATGCGGCGATGTGGTTCATGCCAACAACAAATATGCACAATTTGATTCGTACTGATATGTAGACTGAGCCATGTATTCCGCTGCTGTAGCTGTTGGAAATATGAGGCCAAAGGCCTACTAGAAAAATTCCAACAGTAGCACGACCCTCTTTTGTTGGATATTATGTACTGTTGTTAGTTTGAAGCTGTGCAGTATATATATATATATATATATATATATATATATATATATATATATATATATATATATACGAGTGCGTACTTGTTAGTTAAACATATGGTTAAAATGTGACACTAAATACGACTAGTAACTAGTACAGTAGCAGTACTAGTATACGTCGGTCAAATTATTTATCATGTCCACACATTGAATTGACGTGACAACACGCTGCGCGTGAGGTGACACAACAATCCCGGCGGCGTGTTCGGGTATTCTGGACTTCAAATTTGGAGTACCACTTATCTATCGAAATCTTTCATCATTCACTTAAAACAGTCGATTGATCATACATTGAGTACCATATAACTGGAATTAACCCATGCAAGTCGAAGAAGGATTGGTCGGTGCTGCTGGCTGGCGTCAAGTTCGATCCCATAGATCAGGAGCTGATCGAGCACCTTGAGGCCAAAGTGAGTGCTGACAGTGCGAGATCTCACCCGCTTGTCGATTTTTTCATACCAACCATCGACAGCGAGCACGGCATATGATACACCCATCCTGAGAAACTTCCAGGTAAGACACCGATCGGCCGTCTACTTGCACAAACATATTCCTTTGTTTATAGCTCTATTTTTCTTTTTGGATGCAGACCTGGTGAAGCAATTACAATTTGACAGTTAATAAAAAGAGAAACAAGTGACTGCAACATGCCAAAGATGTTATGAAAATGCCAACTACGTACACTAAAACCTGTATTCGACAATACTGCAGGTATCACACTGAGTGGCCTAAGCAATAATTTCTTCCAGCGCAATTAAAGGGTGTTCAAAAGGGGCACATGGACGCATGGCAAGATACAGTCGGAGTGCGGCATGCATGCAATGTGGCACAACACCAGCAATACCTTGCCGGTGATGGTCAACAGCCGGCAGACGGGCAGTAAAAAGGTTCTGGTGCTACACACCAACAAGAACTTCGACCAACGGAGGACCAACTGGGTGATGCACCAGTACCACCTCGGGGACCTGGAGCAGGAGCTGGTCCTCTGCAAGATTTTCTACCAGACGAACACTAGGGCCAGGAGTAAAAAGATTATAAGTCGGTTTGGTATTGGTACTTATACTACCTTGTTGTTCGCAAGTTGGTATTGTTGTTAACGATCTTTTGGTATGAACTTGGCATTTGCTTCCAACCATCAGGCCGAGGGTCGACGTGGATATAAAGTTGAATCATTTGTTTCGAAACGAATTTTCAGGCACCTGATTTTTATTTGATGGCTAGCATAAGCACCTATCGTTCGAATTCCCAGTTCTCCAAATTTTTTGAAACTAGTGCATGCTCTTATTATCACGATGAAAAAACAATATCTCTGCCGCATCCCACTTATCAGTCTGTACTTGCAGAATTATCTCGTTTATTGAGCACGTATATTGTTTTTTCAGGTCGAGCAAGTTTGAACTGGGCTGTAGACTGCCCAGGCTTGGTTTTGTTTTTAACAGGCCTAGCCCATGACGACAACGGGGCACAAAGATCCTGCAGGTATCTACTAGCCTTTGGCCCGCCAACGTTATATATATTTTGTCTTACAACATCCGCAGGCACTTTTTTTACTGAATCAAACACAGAGCCCAGTTCTAATTTCCTCTTGAAACGCATGTCCTACATCCGTTTTCTAATCTCTACCTACAGTTTTACTAGTTCATATGCACGTATCATTATATTGAAAATACATAAAATTCAATTTTCATATTTACATCCTTATTTTTGTTGTTGTTTTCCCTCCCAGCGCTGATTTTTTTACCACTAGTTTTCCCTTTAACCAACCCAATTGTCCCACGTCTTATTAGCTTACAAAAACAAAACGATTTTTTTGGCAAATCAATAAGTTCTTAAAAAATGTTTATCATTTCGGGATTACAAAAGTTCGGACTCCACGGAAATATGGAAAATAAGGTTGAACTTTTTGACAGTGGTCCTGGGCAGAAAATGGGCTGTAATAAATTACTTAAGAATTAGCAAATGGGCTGCAATTTATTAAAAAATAGCAAATGGGCTCTATGTTGTCAACCACAGATTTGGAGGCTGACTTGTGGGCCTACTAAGTTCATCTGTACACAAGGTTTATCAAAAAAGAAACTTAGTCAACAATCGACTCTACCAGCGTCAGACCGTTAGATGTCAATCTAACGGCAATCGTGCTTCTTCAGTCTCAGATCTTCCTGCCCCAGCCGCCCAAACCAACACCGTCGGAACCGCTTGCTCCCGCCGGCTGTGCTGCCGGGCAGGCCTCACAACCCCATCATATACTCGCATCCCTGGCCTGTCTATCCCTCTACTCACCCACACCTCCTGTTATTTTCCTGCGACGGTAGCCGAACCAGTCAAGCCTCATGCTCTCCACCGCGTGGGCAGCCACTGTCGTGTCTTCCCCGGCTCTGGCTCTGTGGGGACCCCGACTCATAAGTCGAGATCACCGAATGCACGTGTACAGTGATCCCAGAGATCAATGCTCACTGAACAAACAGAAGTTGAATAACAAGAGTCTTACATCCATACATACCGTATTACACAAATAGGACCATTAAGGTCAAGTCTTGAGTATATCATTGCAGCGGAAATCTTCAATATCAACTTGGACCCATGCCATCTGCCTTAACCCTACAGGCATTCTGACTGGGAAGCGTCCTAGCTCGCATGCTCGTCACCAAGAAATCTTCATCTTAACCTGTTCTCTCATGCCTGGCCAATAAAATAACCAGTGGCAAGCCAATGAGTACTTTGAATGTACTCGCAAGCAACCGAAGTGTGAGGACAGAATAATTATGCAAGGCTCTACTGCTCAATTGGCAGTTTTGCGGAAAGCTAGTTTTTCATATGCAAGTATGATCAACATATATCATGGACATGCATGTGTCTGTAACAAGTATCAGCAGGTCACAGACATCATTATCGAGAAAGAGTTGTAATCTACTCATGCGCAAGCTCATTATGACTTCCTCGAGAATCACATCATCAATATCACTGAACCATGTTGTTTCCGCACACACACACCAGGTTTCGCAAACATTGGACGTAGCCCAAGAGCGATTACCCAACTGTCCTTGACCGCGGACACGGCTATTCGAATAGTTTTACACTCTGCAGAGGTTGCACACTTTACCCACTAGATCCGGGGAACTTCCGTGACATCCACGACCCGCGGTACCTCAAGTACCCGGGGTAAGCACCCGATCACTATCTTTCCCTAGGCGACACTAACATAGAGTCCACTCGATTGGTAGTAACCCCCGTGCCCACATTTCACATCTTAAAATTGTGGAGACTCGCTCCCATATTCATCACATACCACTGACACGGGGTACCAACGGTGTGTCCGGTGCCCTGTGAAAACAGTCATGGCCGCCTATCCAAGCACGACCCCGTCCCGAGAGTGACCTCATGTCACCCCCGTCACTAGTAATGCAGGCACCATGCTAGTATCGGCCTAGGTAATCCATAATGCCCTTTCCCATATAAGGGTAGAGTGGTTGCGCATGTAAGGTTGGAATAACGGTCGCAACTTAAACCAATCCGTTTTTCAAAACAACACACACACTTGTCTCGGTACACCACTTCGTCATCAAGTGGTTACCCAACTCATCATCTCCCTCGGGCATTACTGGCACCCGATGGGGTTTTCGAAAAGTCTTTTGAAAGTATTCTGCCTCCGTCACCATGCATATACCCGTCCAATTTGCGTAGCCACTATTATAGCAACCTAACTACTCCCACCCACATAACCCTCATAGGAAGGTAGGGTCATGTTTGATGCAAGTTTCAGTAGCAAGGTAACAAAGGTAGCAACCAAAGTGGTTTCCACCTTAACATGATTCCAATGCCTCGATAATAACGTGCTATGAGACATGCATAAAAAGGTTTCTCGAACATGGTCAAAGAGCTGCTTGCCTTATTCTTCCGAGTCTTCAAACCTTCTGGTCCATCTCCGAGTATTCCGTTTATTTCGTCAACTAACGATGGAAACAATCATAATAAGCAACACAATCAAAGAAAAAATAAAAGGGCTCTAAAAATAGGAGTTGGACTTTTCTAGGATACCTCTGGTCATATGAAAAACAACCAAGGTGGTTTCATAGGTATTGGATCAATGAATAGTTTGGATCATTTCAATATGATGGAACCAAGGGGTTTATGGATTTGAAAGGAGTGTACAGAAATATTTTCTTGAATGATGAGCAAAGGCACCCATCAACAAGTCATGATTTTAGAAGCATCTAGGAGTTGGTTTCACTGGATTTGGAATTCAAATGAATTTCCTAGCATTTTGCAAAGCTGATAAAAATGAAGAAATGGCTCAATATTTGGTGGGGTACAGAAAGTATTAATAAAAATGTTCCAAAACTAAGTTTGGATATGACAAGCATCTAGGAATTTGAATCACTGCATTTGGATCAAATTTGAGCCCTCTGTGATTTTCTAAAGTTCATCACAAAAAATGGAATAATGGCATTTAATAATTATGTGTGAAGGAAATGTCTCTAGAATAATGTGCATGTTTCACCATGTGATAGATCATGATTTATGGAGTCATAGGAAATTTGAATCATCAAGTTTGGAGTTCAAATGAATATTTGGGAGATTTTTGAAGTTTACTGGAAAGAGAAAAGGAAAAAGGCTTTACCCTCATACTACGCATAGGGAGGGGCTTAGTGCTTCGGCGCACTGGGCCGGCCCATCTGCATAGCCACGCGCAGGGGCCTGGCCACGTCGAAGGCGCCCGCCAGGAAAGGCGTGTCCGTGCGGGGAAGGCGGCCGAGGCCAGACCCGCTTCCACTTAAATGGAGGGGCCCAGCCTCCAGGTCGCTGACGCGCGGGCCCCCCGTGGCAGGTTCTTCCCCCACCTCCCGCTCAAACAGAGCAGAGGCAGGGGAGGCACGGCCGAGCGCTCGCCGGCGTGGACCCGTCGGCTCGGGCCGTCTCCGGCGACGCCCCGGCCATCGGAGTGACCAGCGCGGAGAGGCGCACCCAACCATGGGTAGCACGCCTGCCGGGGAGGACCAGGGCGAGCAAGAGTTCAACCGCGGCGGAGGAGGGCTTCGGTCATCTTGGGCTTCGAGCATACGGCATCCTAGGGAGGTTTGGCGGAGGTGGGGAGCTCCCTGGAGGTCGAGTGGTGGCACCAGAGTGGCTAGCAGGGAGAGAGGGGCTTGGGGTTGCCCGAATTCGAGCGGCGGCCGGTGGCTCTGCTCCGGCCGTAGTGATGGATGGAGGGCACGGGAGGAGGAGTGGGATGGCTTGAGAGACACACGGGAGAGGGAGAGTGCTAAAGGAGGTGCAAGGGGGGCTCGGGGTGCCCTATAAGTAGGTGGGCGCCAGTCCACCGAGGCGCCGTGCGCCGACAAGCATGTTGCCGTCGCCACGGGCCACGCGAGCCTGCCGCAGTGTGACCGGGGTGTTCCTGGAGTTGGTCTAGGACGAGGGAGAGAAGAAAGGGAGCGGGGGAACGGTCAGAGGAGTCGCACGTGTGAGCTTGCTCACTGGAGCTCAGGGTCGGCCGGTGCGCGTGCGAGCAGGGGTGAGAGAGGAGGAGAGAGGAGGGGGCCGACCGCCCAGCAGGTTGCGGACGTCGAGGCAGCCTCGGGGTACACGAGGGGGAGGCCCAAGACTGTCGGGAGCAGCCGATTGGAGGCGGCTACAGTGGGGGAGCGCACTGTAGCGCGCTCCAGAGCGCCCGAATGGCTGGCATAGTCGTGTCCTCGCCGCTCTGGTCATGTCCATCGTGCCCAAGGTTGTCTAGAAGGTCAGGGGAGGAGTAAAGAAATGGCCTTTGGCCTTGGATGCTCTAGGGAGCCACTGGAATGAGGAGGGAGGTGAGGGAGAAGGAGTTTACTGCTGTCCAGCAGTGTGAATTGGGGTTTTACCCCCTCCAATGATTGAGCTGAGGCCATAGAGAAGTTACTGGGGGTAGAAGATGATCAGGAGAAGCTGTGGTAAGAATTTGAGGTAAAGGGAAAAAGTAAAAGGGGTCCAAACAAGGGTTTTGGTAATTGGACAGAAGGTGTTTGATCAGGTTTTGGGGAGGCAAATGAGTTCCAATTGGCATGGGACTTAACAGGATGGAATGTCACACACAATTAGGCCCCTACACCAAATTTGATCTCATTTGGGCAAAGTTGCCAATGTAACTTTGGTGAACCCTAGAAATCAACAGAAATGGTTTCACCTTGTTTGAGTTGAGCTAATCATCTCCCCTTGATGCACCACTTGGTGTAGTATCATCATTTGGGGTTATGATCATGCTCACAATGTTTGAAGCCCCAGGTAAAAAGTTGGTAATGTAAACTTGTTCAAATTTGAATTTTGAACAAAAATGGTTTTGGGGCACTTAGACCAAGTTATGCTCCTCCAAAACTTGTGCCATTTAGCATAGATGCATAATTACATCATTTTAGCATGTGCACCAAGTTTGAGAGCATTTGGAAAAGTTTGGCAATGTAAAGTTGCTCAAACTTCAAAATGGACAGAAAGTGTTTTGAGGGGATTAGATGATGATTCCTTGATCTTCAAGGCATGAGGCTTTGCAAGATCATCGCATATGTCATATATGACATGATAGAATTTTGCTGGATTTTTTGGAGAATATTTCCTTTGTAAATATTTCAAAAGCTTGAAATATCCAAAAAGGGTTTTGGAAGGATTTGTCCAATATTTTGAACATGACCATGTGTTGAAACTCTTATATATGGACAATATATGTCCTATGAGTTTCCCTGAATTTTGGCAAATATTTTTGAAATGATTAAATAATTTTTCCCTATTAAAGACCATTTCTGGCCTTAAGAAAAAGCATTTAAATAAAATATAAAAATAACTTTTAAAATTATAACTTTGTGGTTTCTGGGAGTCCTATACCTAATAGGATTCAAATATTCTTTTTGAGAGATTTTTCACACCCTAAATAAGGTACTTGCAGTGCAAACCTCAATTCAGGGGTTTTTGGAAAACTAATTTTAGAAAATACTATTTGGCCAAAATATTTTTATAAGAAAATTCTATATTGTTCTATACACATGGCATGATCGTTGGGAAATTTTTTTGGATCAAGGAGATGAAGTATTATAGTTGGTGGATTTATTTGATTTTTAGAGCACTAGCAAACAGCAGACAAATGTCAGATCAAGCAAAGTCAAAAATACTCAAAAGTTTTTGTAAATCCACATTTTTAACATGATAATTAGCTTAAGCAATGTGACATGAAAATCAGGGTGTGACAGTGTCGTTCCCTTCGTAGGCCTCGCCATCGTCCACCGCTCTGGTGCTCTCGGCGCGGCGTGGTCAACAAACGACATCCATCGGAAGTGGACTGTACGTGGAGAGGTTGACAGCTCGGTCCACGGCCGCACACAAGGAAATGCCTGCTTATTACGCGCAAAATAATGATTCCTCCACCTGACATCTGGGACCCGCCAGAAGGGCCTCTGTATTTCGCAAAAAAAACATTCCCTCCGCTTACCGGTTGGACCCACCAACTATATCTTTGCACGCAAGGAAGTGCCTCCTTATTGCGCACAAAAAAATGAATACCCCCTACCAGCTGGGACCCACCAAGGTGGGAGGCTGACTTGTGGGCCTACTAAGTTGACGGGGACGGAGGGCCTTCTGAACTTAGTCAATATGAACGAATCTAGCTCCAGTGAACGTACGATGTCCATCCAAAGGCCTTAGTGCTTCTTCAACCTCTGGTCTTCTTGCTCTAGCCGCCCAAAGCAGCGCCGGTCGTGCCGCCTGCTCCTGCCTCCCGTGGTTGGCTGTGCTGCCGCGGAGGCCTCACCACCCCCATACTAGATCAACCGCTGGCCAAGCCATCCCTCCACTCACCCACACCCCCTGTTATTCTGCGGCGACGACAGCCTCACATCGCAGCTGAACCAGTGAACCCTCGTACTCCCCTTCGCGCGGGAATCCACTACTGCATCTTCCCCGGCTCCGCGTCTTCCCCTTCCTAGGCCTCGTCGTCATCCACCGCCTTGGTGCTCTCGGCGCGGCATGGTCAATGTGGTCAAGGACCGACTTCCATCAGAAGAGTACTGTACGTGGAGAGGCTGGCAACTGGGTCCACGGCCACAACCCAATTTTTTAGTAATTTGCCAAGTAAGACACTTTGTTAGGCTTGTTGGGCTGCAAATCTTTCAAGACGAGGAGCGCTTCATTCGGCTGGCTGAGAAAATGGCCTACCAGTAATGAGAAATGGGCTATACATTTTTGAAACACATCAAACCGGCAATTAGTTTCAAATTTCTTTTTTTTTTCATTTCAAGATTTTAAATTGCATTGATTTTTATGCGTGGACAATTTGTTGGATTTTACATTGATATATATTTATTTTTAAAATCAGTTTGAATGTGACTCGAAATTTTGGGAGTAAAAACAGTTCGGACAGCACTGAAATATGCAAAATTTCAAATAATTTTTTAACCGTGGCCACAATATGGGCTGTAATGCTAACAAAAAGAATATGGGCTCAAAAAAAACCTTAAGAATTAGCAAATGGGCTGTAAATTATTAGAAATAATGGCAGATGGTCTATATGATGTTTTCCAGAGATTTGAGGCTTTCCTAAAAAAAGGTTGACGAACAAGTAGTGACTGTTGGATGTCCATCCAACGGCCGTCGTGCTTCTTCAATCTCTCCTCTTCCTGCTCCAACCACTCAAACAAGCACCGATGGGACTGCCTGCTCCCTCCTCCCGGCGTCCAGCTGTGCTGCCGCGCAGGCCTCACCGCCCCACCGTACACCCATCGTTGGCCTTGCCATCCCTCTACTCACCCACACCTGCTGTGATTCTCCGATGACGGCAGACGAACGGGTGAACCCTCGTATAGTCGTACTCCCCTCCGTGTAGGAAACAACTGCCGAGTCTTCCCTGCCTCCGTGTCGTTCCCTTCCTAGGCTGCGTCGTCGTCCACAACCCTGGTACTCTCGGCACGGCCTGGTCAACGTGGTCAACGACCGACATGCATCTTAAGTGGACTGTACGTGTAGAGGATGACAGCTGGATCCACGGCCGGACGCAAGGAAATGCCTTATTGTTACGCGCAAAATAATGATTCCTCCACCAGACATCTGGGACACACCGAAAGGGCCTCTGTATTTCGCGTAAAAATGTTACCGCCGCTGACAACTCAGACCCACCAGCTATATGTTCCCACGCAAGGAAGTGCCTCCTTATTACGCACACAAAAATGAATACTCCTCCTGCTAGCTGGGACCCAGTATAGTGGCAGGCTGACTTGTGGGCCTACTATGTTGACGGGATGGAGGGCTTTGTCAACTTAGTAAATATAAACGATTCTAGCTCCAGTGACCGTACGATGTCCATAGTGCTTCTTCAACCTCTGGTCTTCTTGCTCCAGCCGCCCACAACAGCGTCGGTCGTGCCTCGTGCTCCTGCCTCCTGTGGCCGGCTGCTATGCGGCAGAGGCCTCACCGCCGCCTACTACTCCCACCACTGGCCAGGCCATCCCTCTACTCACCCACACCCACTGTTATTCTGCGGCGACGACAGACTCACACCGCAGCGAACCCTCATACTCCTCTACGCGTGGGCATCCACTGTCGCGTCTTCCCCGGCTCCGCGTCGTCCCCTTCCTAGGCCTCGCCATCGTCCACCGCCCTAGCGCTCTCGGCGCGACGTGGTCAACGTGGTCATGGAACGACTTCCATTGGAAGAGTACTGTACGTGGAGAGGCTGACAGCTGGGTCCACGGCAGCCGCAAAGAAGTGCCTCCTTATTACGTGGAAAATAATTATTCCTCCTCTTGATAGCAGGGACCCGCCGGACGGGCCACCGTATTTGGCGAAAAAAACGTTTCCCCCCTGACTGCTGGGACCCACCGGATGGTCCATCGTATTTCGCAAAAAAAAACATTCGTCCCGCTGTCAGCTCGGACTCACCGGAAGTGCTACCTTATTACGCACAAAAAATGAATTCTCCCCCTGCTAGTTGGGACCCACCTTGGTGGGTGGCTGACTTGTGGGCCTACTAAGTTGACGGGGATGGATTGCTTGGTCAACTTAGTCAATATGAACTATTCTAGGTCCAGTGACCGTATGATGTCCATCCAACGGCCGTAATGCTTCTTCAACCTCTGGTCTCCTTGCTCCAGCCGCCCAAAGCAGCACCGGTCGTGCAGCATGCTCCCGCCTCCCATGGCCGGCTATGTCGTGGAGGCCTCACCGCCCCCTACTATTCCCACTGCTGGCCAGGCCCTGCAGTGACGGCAACCTCACACCGCAGCCGAACCATTGAACCCTCGTACTCCTCTCAGCGCGGGCTTCCGCTGCCGCGTCTTCCCCGGCTCCGCGTCGTCCCCTTCCTAGGCCTCGCTATCGTCCACCGCCCTGGTGCTCTCTGCACGGCGTGGTCAACATGGTCAAGGAACGACTTCCATCGGAAGAGTACTATAGGTGGAGAGGCTGACAGCTGGGTCCACGGCCACTGCAAGGAAGTGCCTCCTTATTACGCGCAAAATAATTATTCCTCCACCTCACATCGGGGACCCACTGGACGGGCCACCGTATTTCACAAAAAAACGTTTCCCCCTGACTGCTGGGATCCACCAGCTACATCTTCGCACGCAAGGAAGTGCGTCCAGGCAAAAAAAAACAATTCTCCCCCCTGACTGCTGGGACCCACCAGCTACATCTTCGCAGGCAAGGAATTGCCTGACAGTCGGGACCCACCTGGTCGAAGCATACGTAGCATTATCATTCTGGTCGCGAACGTGTACGTACATACTGGTCGATGTAGAGGCGCGCACGTGTCGTAGTAGAGGCGCGCACGTAGCATGTACACGTACGTACAGCGGCCAGGGTGCAAGAAAGAAAATACGGCCACGTACGTACATACGGGCGGGGTCTCGAACGCCTACTCGCGCGTACGTATGACCAGGGCTCGTGTACATGGCTGGGTCAGAACGGAGAAACAACATCATCGTCGTGTTCATGGGGAGCGAACCAGCTGGGTCGGAATGGAATGCATCGTCGTGTTCATCGGGAGGGCTTGGACAGAACAGCCGATGGAAATGAGGCCTGGCATACCGCAGCACGGAGGAAATGGCCTTGTGTTCGATCGGCCATGTTCGAAACGGGATCCTGATCATCGGGAGGGGTCTGGCGTACCGCAAAATGGTGGAAACAGACTTCACATGGTCGAAATGGGAGTCCTGTTGATCGGGAGGGGTGTGGCGTACCGCAAAACGGAGGAGAGGGACTTGTGTTGGAGCGCTACGGTCGAAACGGGGGTCTTGTTGATCGGGAGGGGTGTGGCGTACCGCAAAACGGAGGAAACGGACTTGTGTTGGAGCGCTACGGTCGATACGGGGGTACTGTTCATCGCGAGGGGTGTGGCGTACCGCAAAACGAGACTCCACGGGATACTGTTCATCACCACCGTCGACCCCCTCCAGCCTCCATGGGCTACTGTTCATCCACCGTCCACCTCCTCCAGCCTCCACCTACGACTGTTCAGCCTCCACCGCGCGCTCCTCCACCGGCTACTGTTCAACCAGCCCTCTCCACGGGCTCCGGTTCAACCATCCCTCCACGGGCTACTGTTCATCCAGCCCTCCACCATCTACTGTTCATGCAGCCCTCCATGGGGTGGTCCTGTTCATGCAGCCCTCCACGGGGTCCTGTTCATGCAGCCCCAACCGGCTCGATCGAACGGGGTCCTGTTCATGCAGAGGCAACACCACGTGGTCCTGTTCAGCCACCCCCACCGGGAACTGTTCATCCAAACCCCCCAGCAACGCTCACTGTTCATGCAGAGGCAGCATCGATTGGCTCAAGTTAGCAGCAGTAGCGAAGGAATCACTCGATCGTGTTTAGTTAACAGCCATCGATCGATCACTCGGGTTCAGTAATGCGTAGCCTGCAGTGCAATCGCTTGGGTTCAGTAATGCGTAGCCTGGAGTGCAATCGCTCGGGTTCAGTTAGAGCCCAACGCCTTGCTCGGGTTCAGTTAGAGCCCAATGCCTCGCACCCACGCGCGTGCGTGTACGAGGGAAACGCGCATCGCTCGTCCCCGACCACCCACCATAACTGGGAACACCCCGATATTTTCCTCGCCCTCGCTTCTACCACGGTTTTTTCCGTCATGGACGGCCCAAAGAATGTCATGCAGCTGCGTCTCCGGCCCGCCCAGGACGAAAAGCCCATTTTCTGTCATGATTTTTGTCATAGAAGTAGGACCCCACCACCTCTATAATGATACCGTGTTTTGTCACAATTATTGTCATAGAAGTGTCATAAGTATGACAGAAAAAAGTTTTGTTCGGCCCAAAATGTCACGGATGTGTCTTTTTTTTGTAGTGAAAGCCGACAAGGTCAGCATCAACAATTCACGCCCCCGTGTTCGCCCATGGAAGAGTGAGTAGTAAACTTACGACGGGGGCTGTTGTCCGGGCTGTTCTCCACCACCAGCGGCATGCCTGAAGTACCCACCGGGGGCTTGTCGGTGGACGACGCCCTGGCCCTCTTTGCCGCCCTCTGGGCCAGCACCTCTGTATCCCTGCAGAGATGGCATTGGATCAGAGGGAGATAATACAGGGATGAAACCAGGAGATAACATGAGGGGCGAGGTGCTTACTCGTCTTCTGTTTCCTCCTCCTCCTCTGGTATCCTCCTCTTCCTCCTTGGGCTAGGAGACCCAAGATCGAAGTCGACGTCCATGGTAACACATGCGGGAGGGGGAGAAGGAGATGGGGTCCGGCCATGCATGGACGAAGAGGAGGCGGCCGCCGTCCTCTTCGCCACCGCAGTCTTCCCCGTCTTCCTCCCCACCGCGGCCGCCATCGACCTCGTTTCGTGCCCAAGCCGCTTTGGGGGTTGTTGCCTCCACACAATGCTGCCGGGCCGGACCGGCTCGCTCGAACCAGCTCGCCGCAGGACCCGCCAGCTCGCCATGGCAGGAGGGTCGGCAGCCTCAGCCTCCTCGTAGGTCGATTCCTCTACCACGTCTTTGACAAGGGGAGCGTCGGCGTCGGCGCCCGCACGGCGGTCCTCTCCGACAGACTTCGCCCTCTCGGCGAGCTCCTCCTCTTCGGCGGCCATGTTGGCCTCGTCCTCCATGTGGCCGGCGCTGCTGGCCTCTAGGGCAAGCGCCGCCTCCGCCGCCCTGCCGGCAATGTATTCGAGCCCGGCCTGGGTAGTGTCGTGGACGAGCACCAGCTCGTCGCGGATGCGTTTCTCCGACAGAGTATCGAAGAACTCCTGTACCTGATCCACCGGCGGCTCGACCCAAGACGGGTCTAGGCCGTGTGCGTTGAAATCTGGCATCATGACGATGATGTCGGACCGGCGAGAATTATTTCTCAGCGGGACGACCCCCACCGGCAACCCAAAAAGGGGCCCCTTGACGGCCTTGCCGGACTTGGCAGCCTTGCCGGTCCTCTCGGCCCTGCCATCGCGATCCACATCAAGCTGAAACAGCTTTTGGCAGATATGGCCATGCTCCATCACCATGAAGTAGTATTTCAGGGTGAGGCGAAGCCTCGTGATGTCAGCCACATTCTCTAAGAGCCAAGCCAGCCTCACTTGTTGTGCAGCGGCGCGATTCGGCGGCGGATGAAATCAGCCCCGATCATCTCAAGGGTGAGCCGTGCCTGGGAAAGACGGTGAATCCTGGTGATGGCGGTCGAGAGCTTCTTGTCAACGGCGTCGACGTGCCCCCAGTCTCCTTTGCGGACCGACGGGCTCCGACGAACTCGACAGAACTCCGGTGGGTCTTCTTGCCTTATCCACAACCATCGGCTCCTCCACTCATCCCACCTCTCCTTCTGCGCACCCTTCGGATACGTGCCCTTAACCTGGGTCCGTGGAATCCAGGTGACGCAGCCGGAGATGGCGTCCCCCCCTTGGATACGAGGGAAGAAGTAATGGCGGAAGAGCATCGTGCTTGGAACCACCCCGGAGAAACCCTCGCAGAGGTGGGCAAAGAAAGCCATGCACGCCACGGCGTTCGGCGTGAAGTCAAGGAGATGGAAGCCGTAGGTGTGCATGATGTCGTTGAAGAAATCAGAGAAAGGAGGACAGAGGCCACAATAGAAGTAGTCGACAAAGAAAGGGTACCGATTTGGGCCGGCCTCTGCGCATTGGGCGGGGATGACATGTGTGGTCGGATGCCCCGTCGTCTCGCACCCCCACAAGGGCTTGGAGTAGTCCCTTAGATGGACCGCGTCGACTGTCGGAGGAAAGTAGGCGTGCTTCGTCCGCAGCACCGCTGGCTCACTCTCCGGGAGCTCTTTCTCCCTCGCGCCCTCGGCCACTACCTTCCCCTTGCTGGACTTGGGCGCCATTGTAGCCGCGGGGGAAAGAAAGGGACCGGAGACAGAGGGGAGCACGGCGGCGGCAGGCGGAGGCGAAGGCTCTGGCTTGGGGAAGAAGGAGAAGAACGGCGAGCGCGATATTGGAGGAGCGCAGGAGGTAAATGAGAGACGTGCCTGCATACTGGAGGAGGATTCGGATCCTGAAAAGCTAGATAGGCACCGTAGCTAGCTCAAGAACTCAAGAACACTCAAATATACAGCAAAGCAGGACTAGGGTATTACGCATCCTCGCGGCCCGAACCTGGGTAAACGATCGCTGTGCTCACTCTTAGACATGGATTTTGCACAACTTCGCACCCGCCAACCGTAGAAGGGATTCCAGTGATCCCATAGGTGTCGTTTCGCCCCGACACATTGGGAAGTAATAAGTAGATGATGGGTTGCTAGAGTGACAGAAGCTTAAACCCTAGTTTATGCGTTGCTTCGTAAGGGGCTGATTTGGATCCACTTGTTTCATGCTATGGTTAGGTTTACCTTAATACTTCTTTTGTAGTTGTCGATGCTTGCAATAGAGGTTAATCATAAGTGGTATGCTTGTCCATGTAAGGGCAGCACCCAAGCACCGGTCCACCCACATACCAAATTATCAAAGTACCGAACGCGAATCATATGATCGTGCTGAAAACTAGCTTGATGATAATTCCCATGTGTCCTAGGGAGCATTTTCCTTCATATAAGAGTTTGTCCAGGCTTGTTCTTTGCTACAAAAAGGATTGGTCCATCTTGCTGCACCTTATTTACTTTTACTATTTGTCACTTGCTACCAATTACCTTATCAGAAAACTATCCGTTACCGATAATTTCAGTACTTGCAGAAAATACCTTACTGAAAACTGCCTATCATTTCCTTTCGCTCCTCGTTGGGTTCGACACTCTTACTTATCAAATGGAGTACGATAGATCCCCTACAATTGTGTGTCATCAAGACTCTTTTCTGGCGCCATTGTCGGGGAGTGAAGCGCCTTTGGTATGGAAAAATTTATATAGTGTGCTGAAGTTTACCGTTAGTTGTTACTATGGCTCATAATCCTTTAAGGGGCTTGTTCAGGGTATCTTCACCCCGACTAGTAGAGCAAAGAATTGCTCCTTAACCTACTGAACCTACTGAAATGTTTGCTTTGAAATTCCTTCGGGTATGAAAGAGAAACTGCTAGATAATCCCTTTATAGGAGACGGAACACTGCATCCCGATTTACACCTAATCTATGTGGATGAAGTTTGTGGTTTATTTAATCTTGCGGTATGCCCGAGGATATTATCAAGAAGAAGGTCTTCCCTTTATCTTTAAAGGGAGATGTATTGACATGGTTTAGGCTATGCAATGATATTGGATGATGGAACTATAATCGACTGAAGTTGGAATTTCATCAGAAGTTCTACCCTATGCATCAGGTTTATCGTGATCGTAATTATATATATAATTTTTGGCCTCGCGAAGGAGAAAGCATCGCTCAAGCTTGAGGGAGGCTTAAGTCAATGTTATATTCAAGCCCCAATCATGAGCTCTCAAGAAAAATGATCATTCAAAAATTTTATGCTTGGCTTTCTCTCAATAATAACACCATGCTCGATAATTCTTGTGCTGGTTCTCTTATGATGGAGACTATTGAATTCAAATGGGATTTATTAGAAATAATTAAATGTAACTCTGAAGATTGGGATCTCGACGAAGGTAAGGAGTTAGGTATTACCCCTAAGTTTGATTGTGTTAAAGCTTTTATGGATACCGATGTTTTCCGTGAGTTTAGCACTAAATATGGACTTGACTCTGAGATAGTATCTTCTTTCTGTGAATCATTTGCTACTCATGTTGATCTTCCCAAGGAGAAGTGGTTTAAATACCATCCTTACATTGAAGTAAAAGTAGTTGAACCTGTTAAAGATGAAGAAAAGACTATCACTTATAATGTTGATCCTATTGTTCCTACTGCTTATATTGAGAAACCACCTTTCCATGTTATAATAAAGGTTCATGCTAAAGCTTCAACTATGGTTCGTAAGAGTAATACTAGAACACCTACACCCTTTGAGCAAATTAAAGTTGAACCTAGTGTTGCTATGGTTAAAGTTCTCTTGGTTGAAAATTTAGATGGACTAGTTATTTACCTCCAAGAGGAAGCTGCTAGAATAGCCAAACCCGATACTAGGAATAAACATAGACCCGTTGTAGGCTTGCCTTTTATTTCTGTTAAAATAGGAGATCATTGCTATCATGGTTTATGTGACGTAGCTGCTAGTGTGAGTGTAATACCTATTTCCTTATATGATGAAATTATGCACGACATTGCACCCATTGAGCTAGAAGGTATTGATGTCACTATTAAGCTTGCTAATAGAGACACTATTTCACCAATTGGGATTGTTAGAGATGTTGAAGTCTTGTGTGGGAAAGTTACATACCCTGCTGATTTTCTTGTTCTTGGTTCCCCACAAGATGATTTTGTCCCATTATATTTGGTAGACCATTCTTGAATACTGTTAATGCTAAGATAGACTCTGTAAAAGATATTGTTACCGTTGGTTTAGGGGATATGTCTCATGATTTTAACTTTGCTAAATTTCTTAGATAACACCATGATAAAGAATTACCTAATAAGGATGAAATTATTGGTCTTGCTTCTATTGCTGTGCCTCCTAATGATCCTTTAGGACTATATCTGCTAGACCACGAAAATGATATGTATATGAATGAGAGAAGGGAAATAGATGAAATATTCTTTAAGCAGGGACCCGTATTGAAAAACAACTTCCTTGTTGAAATTATAGGGGATCCTCTTCCACCCAAGGGTGATCCCGTGTTTGAACTTAAACCATTACCTGATAATCTTAAGTATGTTTATCTCGATGAAAAGAAGATATATCCTGTTATTATTAGGTCTAACCTTTCAGAGCAGGAAGAAGAAAAATTATTGAAAACCCTGAAGAAGCACCGTGCTGCTATTGGGTATACTCTGGATGATCTTAAGGGCATTAGTCCCACTTTATGCCAACACAAGATAAAGTTGGAAGAGGATGCTAAACCGGTCATTGATCATCAACGACGGTTAAATCCTAAGATGAAAGAAGTGGTTAGGAAGGAAATACTAAAGCTTCTAGAGGCAAGTATTATCTATCCAGTTGTTGATAGTCAGTGGGTAAGTCATTTCCATTCTGTCCCTAAGAAGGGAGGTATGACTGTTGTTCCTAAGGATAAAGATGAATTAACCCCGCAAGGAATTGTTACAGGTTATAGGATGGTAATTGATTTCCGCAAATAAATAAAGCTACTAAGAAAGATCATTACCCTTTGCCTTTTATTGATCAAATGCTAGAAAGCTTATCCAAACTTACTCATTTTTGCTTTCTAGATGGTTATTTTGGTTTCTCTCAAATACCTGTGTCAAAAGGGGATCAAGAAAAGACCACTTTTACTTGTCCTTTTGGTACCTTTGCTTATAGGCGTATACCTTTTCGTTTATGTAATGCACCTACTACCTTTCAAAGATGCATGATGGCTATATTCTATGATTTTTGTGAAAAGATTATTGAGGTTTTCATGAATGATTTCTCCATTTACGGAACTTCTTTTGATGATTGCTTGAGCAACCTTGATCGAGTATTGCAGAGATGTGAAGACCCTAATCTTGTCTTGAATTGGGAGAAGTGCCACTTTATGGTTAACGAAGGCATTGTCTTGGGACATAAAATTTCTGAAAGAGGTATTGAAGTTGACAAGGCTAAGGTTGATGCTATCGAAAAGATGCCGTGTCACAAGGATATCAAAGGTATAAGAAGTTTCCTTGGTCATGCCGGGTTTATAGGAGGTTCATAAAGGACTTCTCCAAAATCTCCAGTCCTCTGACTAATCTCTTACAAAAAGATGTTCCTTTTGTCTTTGATGATGATTGTTTAGAAGCATTTGAAATACTTAAGAAAGCATTGATCTCTGCACCTATTGTCCAGCCTCCTGACTGGAATTTACCCTTTGAGATTATGTGCGATGCTAGTGATTATGTTGTAGGTCTTGTTCTAGAACAAAGAGTCGATAAGAAATTGAATGTTATTCAATACGCTAGTAAAACTCTAGGCAGTGCCCAGAGAAATTATGCTACCATTGAGAAGGAATTTTTAGCAGTTGTATTTGCTTGTGATAAGTTTAGACCTTATATTGTTGATTCTAAAGTAACTATTCACACTGATCATGCTGCTATCAAATACCTTACGGAAAAGAAAGATGCTAAACCTAGACTCATTAGATGGGTTCTCTTGCTGCACAAATTTGATTGGCATATTATTGATAGAAAGGGAGCTGAGAACCGCGTTGTAGACAACTTGTCTAAGCTAGAGAATATTCTTGATGACCCACAACCTATTGATGATAGCTTTCCTGATGAACAAATAGCTGCCATAAATACTTCTCATCCTGCACCATGGTATGCTGATTATGCTAATTACATTATCGCTAAGTTTATACCACCTGGTTTCACATACCAGCAAAAGAAAAAGTTCTTCTATGATTTAAGACATTAATTCCGGGATGACCCACATCTTTATAAAGAAGGAGTAGATAGTATTATTATATGTTGTGTACCTGAGAATGAATAGGAACAGATCCTACGCAAGTGCCACTCTGAAGCTTATGGAGGACACCATGCTGGAGATAGAACTGCACATAAGGTATTGCAATCTAGTTTCTATTGGCCTACTCTCTTCAAGGATGCTCGTAAGTTTGTCTTATCTTGTGATGAATGTCAAAGAATTGGTAATATTAGTAGACGTCAAGAAATTCCTATGAATTATTCACTTGTTATTGAACCGTTTGATGTCTGGGGCTTTGATTATATGGGACCGTTTCCTTCCTCTAATGGGTATACAGATATTTTAGTTGCTGTTGATTACGTTACCAAGTGGGTAGAAGCTTTTCCAACTAGTAGTGTTGATCACAACACCTCTATTAAGATGCTTAAAGAAGTTAATTTTCCAAGGTTTGGAGTCCCTAGATACTTAATGACTGATAGTGGTTCACACTTTATTCATGGTGCTTTCTGTAAAATGCTTGCTAAGTATGATGATAACCATAGAATTGCATCCCCTTATCACCCACAGACTAGTTGTCAAGTAGAATTAAGTAATAGAGAGCTGAAATTAATTTTGCAAAAGACAGTTAATAGGTCTAGAAAGAATTGGTCCAAGAAACTTGATGATGCATTATGGGCCTATAGAACTGCATACAAAAATCCTATGGGTATGTCTCCATATTACATGGTTTATGGAAAAACATGTCACTAACCTCTCGAGCTAGAACATAAGGCATATTGGGCTATTAAAGAGCTCAATTATGATTTCAAACTTGCCGGTGAGAATAGGTTATTTGACATTAGCTCCCTTGATGAATGGAGAACCCAAGCTTATGAGAATGCCAAGCTGTTTAAAGAAAAGGTTAAAAGATGGCATGACAAAAGGATACAAAAGCGTGAGTTTAACGTAGGTGATTATGTCTTGCTATACAACTCTCATTTAAGATTTTTTGCAGGAAAACTTCTCTCTAAATGGGAAGGTCCTTACGTCATCGAGGAGGTCTATCGTTCCAGTGCCATAAAAATCAACAACTTCAAGGCACAAATCCGAAGGTGGTGAATGGTCAAAGAATCAAACACTATATCTCAGGTAACCCTATAAATGTTGATACCAATGTTATTGAAATCGTAACCCCGGAGGAATTCATAAGGGACACTTTCCAGAACGATTCAGACCCTGAAAAGGAAGAGGTATGTGGTACGGTAAGTAAACCGGCTCCAAAACAGTTCTGTCGGGGAAACTGATCGCCCACGAACACCTATGGGACCGGAGCCCCTTTTCGGTACGGCAAGGGGGTGGAGGATGCACAAAGAGCGGATCGAGGCGAACATGCGAGCAGTTTACCCAGGTTCGGGCCGCACAGATGCGTAAAACCCTACTCCTGCCTTGGTATGTATTGCGTTCTTGGCTCGGGAGCGAGAAGAGCTACAGTGCTGATCGCTAACAAGACCGAGCGTGAGAGTGATCGATGATCCGAACCCCTTCTACGTTGCGCATGGGCCTCCTTTTATAGGTCAAAGGGGTCACCGACAGGTGGCAACGCAGTCGAGGGTAAAAACATAAAATGGGTGGTAGTTGGAACAGTGTTGCATAGTGCTCTATACCTAACTCTGACGGCAGGGGACAAGGGCATTAAATGCCCGTCATCGTCGCTCCAAACAGTGCAAAAAGCGTCCGTCAGGGCGCCACCGTCCGCCACGACGGTGGCCTCGTCATCACAGCTTGCCACCGTGTACCCCAGGCTGCACAGCCTTCTGCCACGTGCGTCTGGAAGGGTCCCAGAGCGACACGTGGGTGGATGAGCTGGAGCGCGGGTACCTAGTGGAAGTTTGCCGCGGCAAGCGCCTTGCCACGGTTGCTATCTTGTCGCGCCTGGGAGCTTGTCGCTCTCCGGGCCTTCCCGGGACGCACAGCGCGTCGTGGCAAGTCTCTTGAATTGCCATGTTCGGCCTTCCCGGCAAGCTCCTCTTGCCAGGGTCCTGTGCCAAAGAAGTGGTCTTGAGCCTTGAGTGGCCTTCCCGGCAAGCTCCTCTTGCCGGGGCCTTGTCTCTTTAACTTGAATACTTTCTTCTTGAATGGCTCCAGAGGAACCATCGTGGACCGTGGCGGTCGCACGGCAAGCCCTGCCACGGGACACTGCGACTGCCCGTGCACAAGTTCGGGATACTAAGGTACCCCTACTTTAGTACACCGACAGGAGCCCCCGGGCCTGGGCCATACACGGTGCCGAGTGCTGTTGGGCCAGGCCCAAAACAGTGCACGGGCACGCGCGGCCCGCGGCACGCTGTATCCCACTCCGTATCCACCGCGCATCTCCCTAACGGCACGCGTCAATCGCGACGTCATGGGAGAGATCGTGGCCTGTTTCTTTAATGGGAAAATGCGGAACGTCCCCCTCTCCCCCTTAAAAGCAGGGGAAACAGGGACAGTCCCTTCCATTCGCCCGTTGCTTCTTCATCCTCCAGAAACCCCCGCCGCTCCCCTCCTCCTCGAAGGTCGAAAGAGAGCAGTGCTCCGCCCCCCCCCTCCGCCGCCGCCAGCATCATCAGCGCCGTCGACTTCCCCCACCGTCCTCGCCATGGCCCCGAAGGGCGACAAGGCGAAGGCCGCGAAGTCCGCCAAGGCGCTGCGGCTAGTAGCGATGCGGAAGAAGATGGCGGTCTTCCCGCCAAGGCTCAGTGCGGAGGATCTGAAAGACAACTTCTACCTCTTCTGGTCGAGGGAGACGAAGGCGCACCCGCGCACCAAGGTACTCCCCGCCGTGGCCTGCGAGATGTATCCAAACGGCTATGCCTTCTTCGCTCTGTTCTTCTACTGCGGGCTCTGCCCGCCCTTTTCGGAATTCTTCTGTGACATCATGAATACCTACGGGTTTCATCTCCATGACTTCACCCCAAACGCCGTCTTGACCATGGCCATTTTCGCACATCCGTGCGAAAATTTCGTCGGAGTTTACCCCAATGTAGCTCTCTTCCGCCATTACTTCATACCTCGAGTCGAGTCGGGGTCACCTCTGTCTGGCGGAATCTCTTGGATCTTCAGGCTCCATAAGAAAGAGGCTTACTTGACGGGGGAGCTCCGCGGCAAGTGGGATGAGTGGAGGGCCAACTGGTGTTGGATTATAGAGGATGACCCACAGTCTTTCACTTCCCGGCGCCAAGTCGCGGTAGTACGCGGCAATGCCTGGAGTGACCTGGCCCCGGAGGACGACAAGCTGAAGATAGCCACCACTCGGATCCTTCGCCTCCGGCAAGCCAGGCTCACTGTAGGGGCCGTCGGGGCAGAGTTCCTCCGCCGCCGCATCGCTCCCTTGCAGGAGAGGAAGAGGGCTGCTTGGGAGTTCGAGAACACGGCAGACATCATGAGGCTGTGCCCGGGCCTCAATTACAACTTCACCGTCTTGGAGCTCAACGCAATGCTCCAAGCGCTTTTTAAGTATGACTCCGCCCGTCCTGAGTGGTTCGCGTTGCCGCCGGGCGTAGTTCCATTGTGCAATAGCTCTGCGCTCAGTGTCGTTCGCGCGGCGATGCCATGGTGTGATTCCCATGGGATCGACCCCACTTGGCGGGAACCTTCCGACGAAGCCGTGCAGACGTTCTTCGACAACCTGGTGGAGTCGCCAGTTAAAGCCGATGAGAAGAGGGGACTCACCCGCGACACCACCGACCATGAGATGGCATATATTGTCACCAGGTTGGAAGAGGCAGCTGCAGCCAGGGCCGTGGGCGAGTTCTGGTATACTGTGGAGGAAGCGGAGGCGGCGGAGGCGACAAGCCTCACCGAGGAGGAAGAGCTCCACAAAGCGGGAAAGCTTGTCGGGCGACTCGCCGAGACAAGCGAAGCCACCGAGCAAGGCGCCGAGTCGAGCGGGCCCGCTGAGCAGGGCGTCGGGTCGAGCGACCCTGCCGAGGACTCGGGAGGCTCGCTGGGCCTCGACTCCTCTTCTTCGTCCTCGGGTAGCTCACCGCCGCCAGCAAGTCCTCCAGCTGCGCCGAAAAGGCGCCTTCGCAAGGCCGCAGACGTGACGGGGCGGCAGGCGAGCCAGCAGCCGCAGCGCCGCCCGACACGTGCCACCGCGACGAGCAAGGCCGCCAAGGGAGCGCCCCGTGCCTTAGCGGCAACATGAGGGGGATCTTCCCAGACTGGCGCCCCTGTGCCCGCCGCCCCTCGCGCTTCAGCGGCAACCGGAGTGGGGTCTTCTCAGACCACCGTCCCGGCCCCCGCCAAGCGGCCAAGGGAGCCGACTCCCCCAGCTCCTCTTGCCGGGACGCGTGAGCCGGATTTTGATTTCTCGGCGCTCAGCTCCGACGACGAGGAGGAAGAAGAGTAAGTCTTCGCGATTCTTGTTTCTCTTTGGTTTTCTGTTGATTCTTGTCTTGTATCTCTTTTGCCTGATTCTGATCTTGTCTTTCTTCCAGGACTCTAGCCGAGAGGGCGGCGAAGAGGGCCAAAGTCCCAGTGATCGTCATCGAGGACGAGCCCGCCGCAACAGGGGGAGGTGCGACTGAGACAAGTTTGCTGGATCCGGCAACTGTTCTCCAGAACAGCCCCCAGCGCAGCCCCCGGCGCAGCCCCCAGCGTAAGTCTTTCGTCTGCTTTTCGCTTGCCGGGCACGCGTGGGCCTTCTATCCTTGTTGACGTTTTATTTGTTGACTTGTACAGGAACAGAGCAGCAGCATCAGGAGCGCCAGGAGATCGCCCCCGACGACCCGCACGTCTCGACCACACCGCCAAGGAGGAGCTCCCCGGCGAGGGAGGACACTCCGCCAAGGGCGAGTACTCCGCCAAGGGCGAGCACCCCGTCAAGGGCGAGTACTCCGCCAAGGGCGAGTACTCCGCCAAGGGACGGCGCCAGCGGCCCTCCGCCGGCGGGAGCTACCACCACGCCGCCGAGGGAGAACTCCCCAGCAAGGAATCCCACCGAAGAGGAGGCCCGTGCAGGTAAACTCTTGGACTTTTCTTTTTCTGAATTTCTCCTTTTGGATATTTGCTTGACAGTTTTTTTTCTTTTCTTCTGTCAGAACCGTCCGCTGCAGAGCTGATGGAGACGGAGGCTGCCGCCGAGGAGGACGCGCATGGCAACACCGGCGACGCCGCAGCTGCTGACGGGGCTGCTGGTGCCGACGAGCCCGCCGCCGAAGAGGCAGCCAGGGCCGCTGGCGCGGCAGCTGAGGAGGGGACCGACAGTCGCACTGACGGCCCTGAGGCCGCAGGAGCCTCAGACGCTGCGCCGACTGCCGATCCCTCTGCTGCCACAGCCGAGCCCGGCGCCTATCTGGAGGCCGGCAACGGAGTCTTCATTCAGCTCCCATGGGCGTCCACGTCTAGGGCGCCCGTAGAGGGAGAGGTCTTCGACGGGGAGGTCCTTGCCACCGCCGGGCTGAGGTTTGTCGACGCGCCAAGCAGCAGCAGCGAGCCCGAGGAGGAGCGGCTTCTGCGGAGGCTTCTATCTCTATACCGCGCCAGGCAGGCCAAGCTGGAGTCCCGAGAGGCTCTGGCCGCCAAGGCGGGCGCTGACTTGGAGAAGCGCGCGGAAGAGCTCCGGGCCGCCAACCAGGCGGCTCTCCGATCCTTGGCGGAGGAGCGGGAGAAGCTCGCCGAGGCGCATCAGGAGTTTATCTTGGAGAAGGCCGAAGCGGAGGAGCAGCAACGGCTTGCCGCCGAGGAGTTGTCCCGGCGAGAAGGCGAACTGACGCAGCGGAAGGTCGACCTCGGTAGCCACGAGGACGAGCTTGCCGCGCATGAACAGTCTCTTGGCGGAGCTCTGCAGGAAGCGAAGGATGCTGCTGCGGCTGCTGAGACTGCCAAGAGGGACTTGGAGGCGAGGGTGGCGCAACTGGAGGCCAACCTCAAGACGAGCGGCGAGGAGGTTGCCGCACTGAAGCTTGAGAGGGAAAAGGACGCCCACAGCCACTCCGAGCTGCAGGTCCGCTTCTCCGACAAGGGCAAGGGGCTCGCCGTCGCCAAGGACTCCATCGCCGATCTGGAGCTGAAGTTGTCTACTCTCACCACGACGCTTGATGGTGCGAGAGAGCGGGAGGCGAACCTGAAGGAGGAGCTCAGGGCCGAGAAGGCGCTGTTGGATAGCGCCGCCATCTCCCAAAACAACTTCAGGCAGACCGTTGAGCTCTGGACGGAAGGTCTTGTCCTTGCCGCCACCAACATTGACAAGGAGCTGGAGCTGCTGGGGGCGGAGTATCTCGGGTACTCCACCGACGAGAATCTCCACCCCAGCGCCAAGCTTACATTGTTCCTCCAGGGCGTGGGGACGGCCCTCCAGCAGCTCCCGGAAAGGATCCCCATGCAGCTGGCGAACGAGGCGCGCAGGCTTTGCACGGGCGTCTTGGAGAAGGTGCTGATGAAGATAGTCTTCCGCAACCCAGGACTCAACCTCAACAACGTCCTCAGGACCTTGCCGCCCGATGCCGACCAGGAGACGCTCAAGGCCCTTGTCGCACCTATCGTGGCCAAGGTGGGCAAGGTCAAGAGAGTCGAGGGCGACCGCGCAGATTAGGCTATTTTTCTTTCCGCTTCCTTTGTCGCTGCCAACCATGTTATGAGCAATAGTCTATTAGATCAGCGACAAGTCATTTTGTAATATAACTTTATTTTGGGTAGTTAATGCAATGTTATTTCCTTTATTTGACTTCTTTGCTTTGTATGTTTTTACCCTACGCTGTCAGGGAACTTGCTAGCGAAGGCACCTTTGCCGCGAGCGCTAAGTGCGGAACTTCAGCAGCTTGCCGGCGGTGCCGTTGCCGACAAGAAACCTTGTCACAACTAGTCACAACACACTTAAATTGTTGAGCAAACTCGAAAACGAAGTAAGGGCGTGACACTTGTCGTAGCACACTTAAGCCGTTGAGCGTGCTTGAAACAAAGTAAGGGCGCGGCTAGCCACGAGTTGGGTCCTCCGCGCACAGGTTTTCCATACAAAGTGCGGTTGTTCAAGGAAGATAACTAAAAAATTTAAAATTTTGATTGCTCGAACTTTGGCAACTTAGCTTTTGTGTTGTTGGCTTCCCGGCAAGGCAGGGTTTTCTTGAACGGCCCCTGGTCCATACCACTATCCTCCTCCCCCCCCCGGCAAACTTGTGCGCGAGGAAACCTTCTTCTGCTGGAGAAAGAAGGCAGAAGAGAGAATCTAGATATGGAGCTCTTGGGCTCGTTATTGCTTACCGGAGGTAGGTGCTACACAAAGTGTCAGATAGTACATGCAAGAAAATGAAAAAGGCATGAAATGACAAGTTGTGTGATGTACATAAGCTTTACTGATGCATGGGGTCTGCGTCCGGCTTTGTACAAAGGATTACATGGAACAGCGACAAGACTTGTACAAAAGGTGGTTGCCGGAGCGGATTACGGCAACCGCGCCTTATGGGTAAAACTTGCGAAGATGCTGAATGTTCCAGGAATTGCTCACCGGTAAGCCATCTTCGGTCTCTAGGCGGACTGCGCCGGGCCTAGTGACTTGTTTCACCCGATAAGGGCCTTCCCACTTCGGCGTCAACTTGTTGGAATTCTTGGCGGACTGAACGCGCCGAAGAACAAGGTCGCCTTCCTCGAGACTTCTGGCTTTAACTTTGCGGCTATGGTAGCGGCGCAAAGCTTGCTGGTATCGAGCAGCTCGTACAGCAGCCTGAAGACGGTCTTCCTCAAGGAGCAGTGCGTTATCTTGTCGCAGCTACTCTTGCTCGAGCTCGTCGTAAGCGAGCACTCGAGGCGACCCGTATACGAGTTCCGTGGGGAGAACTGCTTCTGCTCCATAGACAAGAGCAAAGGGTTTCTGTCCAGTGGCTCGACTTGGCGTCGTCCTGAGCGACCAAAGAGCCGCTGGTAACTCCTCGATCCAGTTTCTTCCGCGCTTGTGCAGCCTATCAAAAGTTCTCGTCTTGATTCCGCGTAGCACTTCAGCGTTTGCCCTCTCCGCTTGGCCGTTGCTCCTCGGGTGAGCAACAGAAGCGAAGCAGACCTTGGCGCCAAGGTCTTGGATGTACTGCATGAAGGTGCGACTTGTGAATTGTGTGCCGTTGCCGGTGATGATCCTGTTAGGGATTCCGAAACGACAAACAATCGACCTGAAGAACTTGACTGCTGACTGTGCTGTCACCTTTCTCACTGTTTCCACTTCTGGTCACTTTGTGAACTTGTCGATGGCGACATACAAGTACTCAAAGCCCCCGGCTACGCGGGGAAAGGGGCCGAGGATGTCGAGCCCCCAGACCGAAAATTGCCAGGATAAAGGGATCGTCTGGAGAGCTTGAGCTGGTTGATGTATCTACTTGGAATGGAACTAGCATGCTTCACACTTGGTTACTTGCGCAGTTGCATCCCGGAGGGCTTCTGGCCAAAAGAAACCTTGCCGGAACGCTTTGCCGGCAAGTGCTCTGGCGCCAATGTGGTGGCCACATATGCCTCCGTGTATCTCTGCCAACAGCTTTTGTCCATCTTCCCGGGGAATGCATTTCAATTTCACACCGTTAATTCTTCTTCTGTATAGTTCGTTGCCGACAAACTGATACATACTTGACTTCCGTGTTATTCTTTCTGCTTCTTCTGGCTCTTCGGGAAGTTCTCCTGTTTGAAGGAAACGGACAATCTGCTGCGCCCATGCTGGAGCCTGTGGCTCAACAACAAGGACTAAAGGCATCTGTGCTGCTGCGGGAACGTCAGCTTCTACGGCAAGAACCTGTGGCTCGGCCGGAGCTTGACGTTCCCCGGCAAGCTTGCCGGGGCAAATCTTGTCGGGAGTGCCTGCTTCAACTGTACAAACCCTAGGGTTTGCAGGAGCAGACTGCTCCTCAGCAGCCTTGTCGTTGACCTCGGGGACCTTATTGGCAGCGGCTTCAGGAAGCTCTGCCGGCAAGTAGTCACCAGAAACCAACTTTCTCTTCTTACTTTGTCCAGTCGATGGGGTTACGGATGGTTGAGTTTACTTGAGCACAAAGATCCCTGGTTCCACAGGTAGCTTTAATGCAGCACACTTTGACAGGCTATCTGCGACATCGTTCTGAGCTCTTGGAACGTGTTCCATCTGGAAGCCTTCAAAGTGTTCTTCAAGCTTTCTCACTTCGTCGACGTAAGCTTCCATCAACGGACTCTGGTAGCTCTTGTTCACTTGGCGGACAACCAACTGCGAGTCACTCCGCACAATCATCTTCTTGATCCCAAGCTCTGCCGCAATTCTGAGGCCGGCAAGCAAACCTTCATACTCTGCAGTATTGTTCGTTGCTTGCTCCTTGGGAAAATGCATTTGGACGACGTACTTGAGGTGCTCTCCGGTGGGTGCGACAAGCAGCACGCCGGCACCGGCGCCTTGTAGCGAGAAGGCACCATCAAAGTACATTATCCATTCTTTGCTTGCTTCTTTGACGGGAATGCTCGTCTATGGAATCTCTTCGTCTGGCGTTGGCGTCCATTCTGCTATGAATTATGCCAATGCTCTGCTCTGGATAGTTGAAGTGCTTTCAATCTTGAGGCCAAAGCTTGACAGCTCTAGTGCCCATTCGACAATCCTGCCTGTTGCTTCTGGATTTTGCAGTATCCTCTTCAACGGAAAGCGAGTGACCACTGTTATCTCGTGTGCTTGGAACTAGTGGCACAGCTTTCTCGAGGCCATGAGAAGGCCGAAAAGCAGCTTCTGCACCCCAGAGTACCTTGATCTTGCCCCCTGGAGAAGGGAGCTGACAAAGTAGACTGGGCGCTGCACCATCTTCTTTCGCACCTCCTCTTGCATCTGCGCAGTTCCATCCTTTTCGGGACCAGAGCTTGTCGGGGAAGCCGCCTGCTTGTTGTTGGATGTGCTTGCCGGGGCTGTTGGCCCATCATCTGCCTCCCTTTCCGCTACTAACGCAGCACTAACCACTTGATTGGTTGCTGCCAAGTATAGCAGCAACTTCTCTTGTGGCCTAGGTGCGACAAGTATTGGAGTGGAGGACTGGTACCTCTTCAAGTCCTTCAGCGCTGCCTCTGCTTCCGGAGTCCATCTCATTGGACCCGCCTTTTTCAAAATTTTGATCAACGGCAAGGCGCGTTCCGCAGACTTAGAGATAAACCTGCTGAGAGCAGCCACACAGCCGGCAAGCCTTCATACATCCTTGACGCGCTTCGGGGCTTCGATCTGCTCGATGGCTTTGATCTTGTCGGGATTGGCTTTAATCCCTCTTTGCGATACAAAGAACCCGAGAAGCTTGCCGGAGGGGACTCCAAACACGCACTTCTCGGGGTTGAGCTTGAGTTTGATCTTGCGCAGATTCGCAAAGGTTTCATCTAGATCTGGAATAAGAGTAGCCCTGTCCTTGCTCTTGACCACTATATCATCCATGTAAGCTTCTACATTTCTGTGTATCTGTGGCTCAAAAGCTGTATGGACTACCCTTGCAAACGTCGAACCGGCATTCTTCAATCCAAAGGGCATGCGTATGAAGCAATAAGTGCCACATGGAGTGATGAATGCGGTCTTCTCCTCATCTTCTTCAGCCATAAATATCTGGTGGTATCCTGAATATGCATCAAGAAATGAAAGCAACTCACATCCAGCCGTGGAGTCAACGATCTGGTCAATGCGCGGCAAGGGAAATGGATCTTTGGGACAAGCTTTATTCACATCGGTGAAGTCAATACAAAGCCTCCACTTCCCGTTCGCCTTGCGCACGACAACAGGGTTGGCCAACCACGTGGAATGGAGTACACCTCTAACAAGGCCTGCCGCTTCTAGCTTCTTGATTTCTTCTGCTATGAACTCTTGGCGCTCCACTGCCTGTTTTCTAACCTTCTGCTTGACGGGCCGCGCGTGAGGACAAACGGCAAGCTTGTGCTCAATCACTTTCCTGAGAAAACCGAGGATGTCAGACGGTTGCCATGCAAACACGTTGACATTCGCCCGCAGGAAAGCAACGAGCGCGCTTTCCTATTTAGGATCAAGCGTGGCGATGATGGTGAAAGTACCACCAGTGCCGTCCTCCTTGGCGGACACCTTCTTTGTCTCTCGTGGAGCTGCCATCGCCTTCTTGCACTTTCCGGTGGAGCTCGATGGTGCGTCCTCGACGGCAGCGCATCACTCCGAAGAGGTGCGTTTGCCGGAGTGGGCCCCAGAGCTCTTGCCGGACTTGGTCTTGTTCTTCCCCCCGGGAGCTTCAGTGGCAAGTGTCTTGCTATCTGTTGCGGCTGCTGCGTCCCGGTAAATCTTGTCGGCACAGATAAGCGCATCTTGTCGCCGGGGACAGAGATGACGCTTATCGGGCCTGGCATCTTGAGCATGTTGTAGGCATAGTGAGAGGCTGCCATGAACTTGGCGAGCGCCGGACGGTCAAGTATCCCATTGTAAGGTAATGGGATATCGGAGACGTCAAAGGTGATCCTCTCAGTCCTAAAGTTCAGCTCTCCACCAAATGTCACTGGCAGCGTGATCTTCCCCTTCGGCTTGCTTCTTCCCGGGTTGATCCCTTGGAACGTGCCGGTTTCTTCGAGCTCGCTGTCGGGGATTTGGAGTTTCCGGACCACAGCGGAGGAGATAAGGTTCACGCCGGCCCCGCCGTCAACCAGCATCTTGGTGACCTTGAGGTTGCGGATAGTTGGTGAAATCAACATCGGCAAGCACCCGACCGCAGTTCTGCGGTCAGGGTGGTCCTCAATGTCAAACATGATGGGCGTGCTGGACCACTTCAGAAGTTTGCGCGACTCGACGGGCGGTACTGCCGCATTAACTTCCCTCACCCATTGCTTGAGTTGGCGGTGGGAAGTATGCAGAGAAGCACCACCGTCAACGCACAGAACCTCCGTGGCCTTCTGGAACTCCTGCTCGCTGTTATCTCCGTCATCCATGTCTTCATCGTCGTCTTCATCTTCGTCCTTGTCACGGCCGCGGGGAGGTCTGTCTCCTTGCCGCTGCTTGGCCTTGCCGCGGCGCCCTTCCCGGCCGCTCCTCTTGCCGGACTCTCCACCACCTCCCTGGGCCTTCTCCTTGTCGCGTCGCTCGTACTCAGCTTTCTGCTGCTCGACGAGGTACTCGACCCTTTTGCAGTTCTGGAGGTCATGACCCTTGGTGCGGTGGATCTTGCAGTATTGCTTGTCGGAGCCGTCCTGCTTGTCGGCGGCGGCCACAGTCTGGTAGTTGGTGCACGCGGCAGTCTCCTTGCCGGAGCCACCAGTCTGGGCTTTCTTGGCGCCAGCCTCCTTGCCGGACTGCTCAACGACCAGCACTTCTTTGTTCTTCTTCTTTCTGTTGTTCCGCCGCTGGTTCTTCTTTACCGGGGCGGCGTCCTCGCTATCTGATCCCCCTGCTCCAGTATCCTCTCCGGGGATTTTCCTCCCCTCTTCAGCACGTGCGCACTTCTCGGCCAGGGCATAAAGCTCACTAACGTCTCGGATCTTGCACATCGCCATCTCCTCCCTCATCCTGTGGTTACGCACGTTCTGGTGGAACGCGCTAATAACCGCGGCAGGGTGGACGTCTGGGATGTTGTGCTGGACGCGGCTGAATCTCTGGATGTACTTACGCAGGGACTCCCCTTCCTTCTGGGCGAGTATATGGAGGTCACTCTCCCGGCCATGGGGCTTGTGGCCACCCGTGAAGGCGCCGACAAACTGATGGCACAGGTTGGCCCAAGAAGAAATGGAGTTCTCCGGCAAGTGCATGAGCCAAGATCTGACGTTTGGCTTGAGCACTAGCGGGAAGTAGTTTGCGAGTATCTTCTCATCTTGTCCACCGGCAGCCTGCACCGCGATGGTGTAGATGCTGAGGAACTCTGACGGATGAGTCTTGCCGTCGGACTTCTAGGGTACGTCGGGCTTGAAGTTCTTCATGCTGGGCCACTGGACTTGCCGCAGCTCACGGGTGAACGTAGGGCAGCCCGCCGCGTACGGTAGGTCGCCTGGTCCCCCTGGCGCTTGCATGTCAACAGTGGGCGCAGCGCGCTGATCTGATTGTCGTCGCGCTTCTCTTCGACGCTCGATACGAGTTCGAGTGTCCTCTTGTCGTCGGTCGTCGAGAACTTGGCGCTGATCGCGGCGAGCTCGCGGATCCGACGACGCAGTGGAGTCGTCGTCGACGTTGATCCGACGAGTCGGCGATTTTGGCCTCCGGGGCGTGGAGTGTACGGTGGTTGCACCCTCGGCAGTCTTGTCTCCATCAGCCCGCGCCTGGCTAACTTGCCGCGGCCGCGACGTCGTCGGCTGTTGCGGAGTGTCGTTGTTGGCGAAGGCGATGAGGCTTCGGATGGTGGACCTCCAGTCGTCAGCCTTGTCTGCCGCTGGAGGGAAGTCGAGGAGCAGCTGAGCTCGAGCTAGAGCTTCTGCTGGAGTGGCGGGAAGCGGTGGCGAGCGGTGCGAGGCGCGAGATATGCTCGGACTTCTAACTGCGTTAGAAGGAGCAGCGTCTCGTCCCGGCGACCGCGCCTTGCTCTTGCCAACATGTTGACCTTGAGTGTTCCGCGAACCGCCAGCTTGACCTTGGCTCAGCAAGCGTATGGTACCTTGTGTACCACCTCGCTGCCGGTCCCGCGCCTCCCGAGAGGGGCGCGGTGCGTGTACGTACGCCGAGGCCTTGGAGTACGCTCGGTCGTCCGTCTTGTCCTTGGACTTGGCGGCGCCGCGAGTTTCCTCGCCGACGTCCGTCCTTCCGCCGGCGTCTACCCCACCATGCGTTGGCTCCGGCGGTGGCGGGATCGACGCGGACGGGCCTGCTGCCTCCGAAGCCTTCTTCTTCGGTGGCATATCGATGAAGTCGATGAAGTTGGTGGAGATTTCGCCCGCGTGAACGCCGGATCAGGTTCACACAAACTCGACGCACCCCCTACCTGGCGCGCCAAAGATGTCGGGGAAACTGATCGCCCACGAACACCTACGGGACCGGAGCCCCTTTTCGGTACGGCAAGGGGGCGGAGGATGCACAAAGAGCGGATCGAGGCGAACACGCGAGCAGTTTACCCAGGTTCGGGCCGCACGGATGCGTAAAACCCTACTCCTGCCTTGGTTTGTATTGCGTTCTTGGCTCGGGAGCGAGAAGAGCTACAGTGTTGATCGCTAACAAGACCGAGCGTGAGAGTGATCGATGATCCGAACCCCTTCTACGTTGCGCATGGGCCTCCTTTTATAGGTCAAAGGGGTCACCGACAGGTGGCAACGTAGTCGAGGGTAAAAACGTAAAATGGGTGGTAGTTGGAACAGTGTTGCATAGTGCTCTATACCTAACTGTGACGGCAGGGGACAAGGGCATTAAATGCCCATCACCGTCGCTCCAAACAGTGCAAAAAGCGTCCGTCAGGGCGCCACCGCCCGCCACGACGCTGGCCTCGTCATCGCAGCTTGCCACCGTGTACCCCAGGCTGCACAGCCTTCCGCCACGTGCGTCTGGAATGGTCCTAGAGCGAGACGTGGGTGGATGCGCTGGAGCGCGGGTACCTAGTGGAAGTTTGCCGCGACAAGCGCCTTGCCGCGGTTGCTATCTTGTCGCGCCTGGGAGCTTGTCGCTCTCCGGGCCTTGCCAGGACACACGGCGCGTCGCGGCAAGTCTCTTGAAATGCCATGTTCGGCCTTCCCGGCAAGCTCCTCTTGCCAGGGTCCTGTGCCAAAGAAGTGGTCTTGAGCCTTGAGTGGCCTTCCCGGCAAGCTCCTCTTGCCGGGGCCTTGTCTCTTTAACTTGAATACTTTGTTCTTGAATGGCTCCAGAGGAACCACCGTGGACCGTGGCGGTCGCATGGCAAGCCCTGCCACGGGACGCTGCGACTGCCCGTGCACAAGTTCGGGATACTAAGGTACCCCTACTTTAGTACACCGACAAGTTCTAATGGCAATTTCTCGCCGTTTTGGAATATTTAGAAAAATAGAAAAATAAGAGATAGTTCAGAAAGGACACGAGGCATCCACGAGGGTGGAGGGCGCGCCCCTTCCCCTGGGCTTGCCCCCTGCCTCGTGGACACCTCGTGTGCCTCCCGGACTCCAATTTCTTGCATGTTACTCCTTTTGGTCGGTAACAATTCATTATATATTCTCCCGAAGGTTTTGACCATCGTATCATGGAAAAATCCTCTGTTTTCATTTCGAGCTGTTGTTTCTGACAGATATAGATCATCATGGCGCCTTCCAGCACCCCCAAGGACAAGTTCTCCGAGAAGGTCATCAACCCCTACCTCGCGGAGGTGCTCCATCACCCTTAAACCATCGAGGTCCGTGAAGGGGTGCTGCACATCCGCGATGTTGAGGGGCCAAGGAGGACTGGAAGCGTGGATACGATACTCGAAGCAACGGAGCAGCAAGTTTTCAAGTGCCAAGGTATGGTGGAAGGAGGACTCAACGGATCTCGCCAACAACCACAAGCTGGACGCAAGAATCTTCGGGGAAGCCATCTCCAATCTCCAAGAGAAAATCAAACACCTCCAGGCCCAGATATATGACCTGCAAAACCAAAACTATTAGTATGAATATAGATTCAAGAAGTTGAGTTTGGCTGCAGATTTGAGTATCCCGGAGACTCGATCATCCTTCTACGATGGTGAGCCCATGCCTTGGAAGATGGACGACAAGCCTACATCATCAACAACTCCATCGTCACCACCTCCGAAGAAGGAGACATAATCATATGGGTATGGGCACTCCCCTTGGCAACTGCCATGCTTGGGGGAGGTGCCCCGGTATCGTATCACTATTACACTCCTATCTTTACCATTTTTCTTAGTTCGATCCTTTTGGTGATATCATGATCTAGTAGAATAAAGTTAGCATGATCTAGTTGTGAGCTTTTGCTTTGTGATCTTTACCTTTGTAATCGAGTCCGTGAGCTATATAATAAAGTTTAGTGTTGCGTCAAGGGCTTGATTTCCTCACTTTGGTCATGAGAGAATAAAACAAAATATAATAAGTATCAAGGAGATCATATTGATCCAATGGGAAGTAATGACTTCATATATAAAGAGTATGATGAATAAAAGTTGTAGAGGGCTGACGAACATAGTTTTGGTTATCGTTGCAATTAATAGGAAATAATAAAGAAAGAGAGGTTTCACATACAAATATATTATCTTGGACATCTTTTATGATTGTGAGCACTCATTAAAATATGACATGCTAAAGAGTTGATGTTGGACAAGGAAGACAACATAATGGGTTATGTTTTCTTATATTCTAAATAAAGTATATTGTCATGGATCATCCAACATGTTGGGCTTGCCTTTCCCCCTCATGCTAGCCAAAACTCCTTGCACCAAGTAGAGATACTACTTGTGCTTCCATACATCCTTAAACCCAGTTTTGCCATGAGATTCCACCATACCTACCTATGGATTGAGTAAGATCCTTCAACTAAGTAGTCATTTTTGCAAACTCTCTAAAATATGTATGATTTATTAGTGTGGAGGAAATAAGCTTTATACGATCTTGTGATATGGAAGTAATAAAAGCAATGGACTGCATAATAAAGGTCCTTATCACAAGTGGCAATATAAATTGATGTTCTTTTGCGCTAAGACTTTGTGCATCCAACCATAAAAGCACATGACAACCTCTGCTTCCCTCTGCAAAGGGCCTATCTATTATTCTTGCCTTATAAGTGTCAAGGTGAAAATCACCTTTCCTTTTTATATTTTATCCTTTGGCAAGCACATTGTGTTGGAAAGATCCTGACATATATACGCAATTGGATGTAAGTTACCATGGTCTATTACTGTTGACATTACCCTTGAGGTAAAAGGTTGGGAGGCAATACCATAAGCCCCTATCTTTCTCTGTGTCCGATTGAAACTCCATAACCATAAGTATTGCGTGAGTGTGAGCAATTGTGAAAGACTATATGATAGTTGAGTATGTGGGCTTGCTGAAATGCTCTTTTATTGACACTTTCCGTTGTTACGATAAATTGCAATTGCTTCAATGACCGAGATCATAGTTTGTTGGTTTTCAATGAAGTTTCTGATTCATACTTGACATTGTGAATAAATTGTTTCTTTAGCATAAAAATCATATGACAATATATATGTGTTGCTGTTATAAGAACTAGCAATGTGGCCCTCGCAAATGCGAGGGCATCGCCTATAATGTATAGAACACATCTGAGAAGTAAAATTATGATTCTGTAGATATTGAAAAAAGTAAGTTCTTTAAAATAAACGAAGAGCTTAGATGATCTCTAGGTTGGAGAAATTGCATATAAAGTGGATTTTATATACTGTTGAAGAAATTTTTGTCCATGCGATGTCAGGAGATGGTAGATGTGGATATGGTAATTTATTCATAGTTTGCCAATAGGGACCTAATCGATTAGTTTTTGTTTTTTGCTTGCCTACACATACCTTTGGATCTATATAACTTTCTATTGGATTGCTTGTTTTTGTGCGCGTCCTTTCGTGTTAGCTATGTGCATCTAAATCATGTAGAAGCCGGGTGTGAGATTATTGTATTTTGTATCTTCTTAATGCTCCATTTTGAGCTAATAAAATCCACCCTTTGTCGAAAAAATGATCTCTAGGTTCGACGGATTTTATGTATGAGCATTTTCACGAACCAGACAAAATGAAGCCACATACTTTCACCATGCCCATCACATTCACTTAGCGGTTCCAGTTTATTATCAATGCACCAAGCTAACACCCACTACTATTTTTTAAAGTTGCAACACCAAACCTTCATTTTATAAGCCAATCTAAACTACACCTCCCAAAAAAATCACATCCGAAGGATGGAGTGAAATTAAGCGTCTATTTGAGTTGTGCATCTCCGTATGAATGAAGCTAATAAAGGGGTCAAACAATATTGAAAGGTCCTTTCTTTTCAAATATTAATATGGAGACAATTGATTAGAATGTGCTTTCATCCATAAATCCTAAAGACAAAGCTTTCATTTTCGATATAATCATGGAAAATGTAATATTTGCAATCGATGAGTTAGAAAGAATAAATATAAGAGTTGTGACGTAAATCTTATAATACATGTAGCTTGCCGGTGTCATGTTGCTCATTTAGAAGAACGAAAGAAGTAACATTACATATTTTGTCCAACCTAGATGAATCTTGCACCTATATCGGGGGCATAAAAAACCAAACGTGAGAACTCAGTAGATATCAGAGATCAATATACACCACAAAGCATGTATTTTCATTTTTCGTGGGGAAACAAATCTGGAACACATCCTTCATAAAAGATGGATAATGGTTCTGTTTTGCAAACTTAAGCATGAGCTTTTACATTTTACACCAACTGTTAATACGGGTTTTCTGTAAAGCAGATAGAGATAATAGATACTTAACATAATTCTCATTGAGGTTATGTGATAAAAGTAATTTCTCCATGGGTTTGGAGTCGTTGTTTGTAGTGGCGACCAATAGAAGGTATCAAATAATACAGAATTACCCTAATCAGGAACATTTGTGCATAAAAGGTAAGAGACTTGCAAATGACAAATTTATCTTCCAAAAAACTGTTAGGCTAATTTCCTTTGTGCTCAACATCACATAGAGTAACTATATATGCCAACGGTCTTCACGTATAATGTAGAAATTATTTAGAAAACCATATATAATTGTGTTAAAATCAAAATAACAAAGGCGCTCATCGTGGTATTAAAGTAGTTCGAGGAGTTGCCGACGCCCATCACATTCACATGGCAGATCCAGTTTAAAATTATAATATGTTTGCCATGTTAATTTTTGTTTTGGATTCATCATTAGAGCATGGATTCAATTTTTATTGTTTGGAAAAAAATATAATAACCATGCATAATTTCACAAAATATATCTAGCCATGTTGATTGGTGGTGAAAATTTATATGCAAAATAATGAGTAGCATTCCTTTCATATTTATTCGGGCCACTAAATTTGTGCGCGAAAGGATTTTCTTCCACCCTCAAGGGCCGTATAGCATGACCGGAGGAACTATGAAGGAACATGCCCAAGGACTGGATTAAGGTGATGTAATTAGTTTTTTTCTTCATGCAATCTTATACTATCAAGGAATGGATGAATGCATGCATGCACGCACACAGAAAGGTATTAGCCCACGTCCTCTGCCACAACAATATATGTTGATTTTTTTATGCTTCCATATATTATAAAGGAAGCACGCATGCATGCATATACATTAGGAAAGGATGAGCCCAGGTCATGCATGTAGATGTAGTTTTTTTAGAAAGTCCTATGGATGCACGTAATGCATGCATATTCATGCACGTAGCTTCTTTTAAGGATCACATGTAGATTTTTTATTCTTAAGAAAGTACTATGCATGCACGTCACGTCACGCTTTTTTTCAAAATAAAATTGCATGCTGCATATGCTGTGAGGTCGAAGCGTTTTCTTCATGATGGCATGGTGGGTAATTATTCCACTTAAAATAAATCTAATGGCTGTAATATTTTAGTCTACATATTGAATGGTTGGATATTTCTAATTATTGTGGGATTTTCTAGCATAATTTTCTTTTTTCGGTGAGCCCGTCAAGCACTTTTTTTATATAATAGATGATCATGATGCCCTAATGTCCGTATTTTATTTTTATCGACACCTCTATCTCTAAACATGTGGGCATATTTTTCGAAGCCTGCTTTCGCTTGAGTACAAGCGAGGTCTAAGCTTGGGGGAGTTGTTACGTCAATTTTGTATCATGCTTTATGTTGATATTTATTGCACTATGGGCTGTTATTACATGTTATGTCACAATACTTATGCCTTTTCTCTCTTATTTTACAAGGTTCACAAGAAGAGGGAGAATGCCGGCAGCTGGAATTCTGGGCTGGAAAAGGAGCAAACATTGGAGACCTATTCTACACACTCAAAAAGCTCTGAAACTCCATGAAACACCATTTCAGAAAATATAAAAAAACTGGCGAAAGAGATCTGCCAGGGGGGCACCACCTGTCCACGAGGGTGGGGGGCGCGCCCCCTCCCCCTAGGTGCGCCCCCTACGTCATGGGCCACCCGGTGAACCCCGATGCCCATCTTCTCCTATATGTGGTGTTTTGACTTGAAAAAAATCACAAGGAGGCTTTCCAGACCAGATGCCGCCGTCTCGAGGCGGAACCTTGGCAGAACCAATCTAGGGCTCCGGAGGAGCTGTTCTACCGGGGTACTTCCCTCAGGGAGGGAGAAATCATCACCGCCGTCATCACCAACAACTCTCCCATATGAGGGAGGGTTATCTTCATCAACATCTTCACCAACACCATCTCCTCTCAAACCCTAGTTCATCTATTGTATCCAATCTTTATACCCAAACCTCAGATTGGTACCGGTGGGTTGCTAGTAGTGTTGATTACTCCTTGTAGTTGATGCTAGTTGGTTTACTTGGTGGAAGATCATATGTTCAGATCCATTATGCATATTAAATACCCCTCTGATCATGAATAATATTACTTCTTGTGAGTAGTTAGTTTTGTTCCTGAGGACATGGGAGAAGTCTTGCTATAAGTAGTCATGTGAATTTGGTATTCGTTCGATATTTTGATGAGATGTATGCTGTCTTTCCTCTAGTGGTGTCATGTGAACGTTGACGACATGACACTTCACCATTGTTTGGGCCTAGAGGAAGGCATTGGAAAGTAATAAGTAGATGATGAGTTGCTAGAGTGACATATGCTTAAACCCTAGTTTATGCGTTGCTTCGTAAGGGGCTAATTTGGATCCACTTGTTTCATGCTATGGTTAGGTTTACCTTAATACTTCTTTTGTAGTTGCGGATGCTTGCAATAGAGGTTAATCATAAGTGGGATGCTTGTCCAAGTAAGGGCAGCACCCAAGCACCGGTCCACCCACATACTAAATTATCAAAGTACCGAACGCGAATCATATGATCGTGATGAAAACTATCTTGACGATAATTCCCATGTGTCCTCGGGAGCGTTTTCCTTCATATAAGAGTTTGTCCAGGCTTTTCCTTTGCTACAAAAAGGATTGGGTCATCTTGCTGCACCTTATTTACTTTTACTATTTGTCACTTGATACCAATTACCTTATCACAAAACTATCTGTTACCGATAATTTCAATGCTCGCAGAAAATACCTTACTGAAAACTTCCTATCATTTCCTTCTGCTCCTCGTTGGGTTCGACACTCTTACTTATCAAAAGGACTATGATAGATCCCCTACACTTGTAGGTCATCAGCTACCTCTACGTCGCCTTTGACAAATTCACCAAGTGGGCCAAGGTGGATCTAGTACGCACCATCCCTGCCGGCTCGGTGGTCAAGTTCATCACGGGCACCGTGATCCGGTTCGGGGTCCCTAATTGCATCGTCACCAACAACGGCTTGCAATTCACTAGCAACCTCTTCAAAACATATTGCGCTAACCTTGGAATGCAGATATGCTATGCCTCAGTGGCACACCCTAGGAGGTCCTGAGGGGCCTCAAGGCGAGGACCTTCAGGAAGAAGCTCAAGGCCTGTGGCAGGGGCTGGTATGGTGAGCACCAGTCCATGTTGTCGTCCATTCGCACCACCGCCACCAAGCCAATGGGCGGGACCCCATTCTTACTCGTCTATGGAGATGAAGTAGTTCTCCCACACGAGGTCAAACATCGCTCCGCGCGGGTCCTGGTGTTTGACGAGGCACACCAGGATGCTGCGCGGGGGATGGATCTCATGCTGGGGGAAGAACGCCGCTGACAAGCCTCGCTCCAACTGGCAAGGTACCAGCAAGCATTGTGGCGGTACCACTGCTGCAACGTCCGTTCCAGAACGCTCGAGGTAGGTGATCTGGTCCTGAGGCAGGTGCTCTCCAGGGAAGGGCCGGACAAGCTCGCACCCATTTGGGAGGGCCCGTTCAGAATTGCCCATCGGTGCTCGCGCTCTCGCTGGCGGAGGAGCCGCCGCCGCCGGAGGAGTCGCGGCCGTCACCAAGGGTGAGCCTGCCTGCAGCCTCGTCGCGGCCTTCTCCAAGGCTGCACCCATCGTCGTCGCTGCTGTCTTCAGGACAACACCCAGCGCGGCAGCCGTCCGCCCCAAACACCATCATGAAGAGGGTCACAGCGTCATCATACTTGAAGTGGAGGGTGCATCGCCAGCCCAAGCCGTGTCCGCGGGCAAACGTCTACCAACCACGGGCCAGGGCCATGCTGCCCGCAGCAGAGGTCTCCACTTCAACCCAAGATGCCTTGCTGTAGCAGCCATCAGCCTGCAGCCAGAGGCCGTCAAGACCCTTGGCCGGCAGCTGGTGGGTGAAGAAGCGCGGCAGCTGGAGATAGGCGCCGGCCGGGTTCTCCGGCCACACGAAGAACTCCAGGAGTTCCTTCGACGAATGGGAGCCTGACCGAGGAGGCCGGGTGATCACGGCGCGCCTTCCCGCGGCGAAGGGGCTACCGCGACGAGGGCGGCCGCTACCACGGGAAGAGGGGCCATCATGACCGCCCAGGGCGGCATCAACCCCGGAAGGAGTATGCCTGTGACCCTGGAGAGCTATTGTAGGGGTAGCGACGAGCTTATGGGGCCGGCCCTGCCCCCTCTTGATCGGCGGCAACCCGAAGTCTTCCTGGCGGGCCTTTCCCTTCTCCGCGGCAGAGGACCTCTTGGGTTGCGCCATGGGAGTTGCAACAAGAGGGCGAAAGAAGGAGGAAGAGGAAGGAGCAGGCAATAAGAAGAACGCGATGGGAAACGAGGGCTTAACCCCCTCCCCATTTATTTAGCCTGGAGAAGGCTAACCTCGGCCTCCATGATCTCACGTAATTATGTACCTTCTGTGCAAGCAATAGGGACTTGTCAAGTCGGGCATTTGTTGGGGCAGCGTTGGGAAGAGGAGACGCCCACATCCCATCAAGTTGCCACGCATCGACCGAGGCCGGGGGCGTTTGGGGCCCGCGGCGCTTCGCCCTTGCCCCTTTGGCTTCGCCTCGGAGCCAAGTCCTTGCGCGCCTTGGGCCCGGGGGCTACTCTCGGTGTCCTGGGAACGGGGTACCCAGACTATCCTACCTGCGGCCCATGACGTGGCTCCATCAGTGGCCTGGTGCGGCCCAACTTCAACAACTGCTAATCAAGACCCTCGCGAGGCAGGTGACAACAAGACCTCCTTGGGGGCAGTCTCTCTAGGCAAGCTCCCGAGGAACGAAGATATCTATGCAAGGAGTACCTCGCGAGGTTCACGTGACGTGATCCATGACGACCAAGGCCAAGCGGGCGCTAGCGGGCACAGAATGCTAGTTTCCTCTTTGGTGCTAAGAGGGCAAGCATGGGCGCGGAGTCCCGAGGGATCAGGCAAAGGTTTCCATATCGGTGCAACAAGACCAAGGACCGTCAAGGCTGCAGAATGGAGGTCATCGTGGAGCCCAGCACGGCGCCACCACCAGAGCCTTTGGTAGGCGAAGACTACTTTTGTTAGGATAACTTGTACTAGTTGTTCCCCTTCAAATTTGGCCGTTGTGGGATCCCTTCCTGCCGATATTTGGGAAGGGGACCAATCCCACTATAAATAGGACCTAGCCACCACCATAGAGGCCATATCATCTGGATCTGAGAAAGAGCTCGCCTAGTAGAAGAGACACCCCAAGCTCATCCGAGCCCAAGAACACCTCTCCTCCGGAGGCTGTTCATCCCTTGTACTAGTTCATCCTCAGCCATACAAAGGCAATCCACCACACACACTAGAGTAGGGTATTACACCACAGGGTGGCCAGAACCATTATAATTCTCTGCGTCCCCTGTTCTTTGAGAACGACGAGCTAGGCCACGGAATCGTAGGGTGAGCGCACTGGGGAGGGAGTGTTCTTCGTGCGCACCCTAGAGTTCGAACCTCTCAAGGGTTTGTAGAACCTAAAATCTGACAATCGTAAAGGCCGGTGACAATAGTAAATGGGTGCGAACCCATTCCCCATCATGGGAACCCGCATGTGTTCGCCGCAAATAGGTATATGCGCCCCACCGCACACCCACACTCTTCAAGCTCCATGTGCCTCGTCAGCACAACTTCGCACTCAAAATACCATGGGCATCCATGATGCATACACTGATCCGAAGTATAGGTTCGGCTTAACCGGACATTGGCATTGTCTCGTATTCGAACGACATGGGAACCTATTCTGGATAAACCTAAAGCATAAACCTCCATCGGCAGGGCCATCGCCGATAAAGGCCTCATCTAAGGTCCCTACCCCCACTCATCAGAAGCAAAGGTGCAGACGTGCACTAGGGAATAGTGAAGACTTGAACTCATGCATCAAGGCCCCGCTTAACCCTTATCTTTGTAAATGTTTCCTTTTCTCTTCTTACAAGTACTGCCTTCGTAGTTCAAATTATATGGTTAGACGTCCTAAGCTCATGAGAAATAATAAAAGTACCCTTTATGGTATTCGGATATCCACATGTCGTAATCCCCTATGTTGCTCTCCGGATTCCCCACTCCCACTTCAAACAACCCAACATCAAAGTACATTAAATAGTTAAGAGTTTGATTTATACATCAGCTCAATATCTTCAAGTCCGGCCTCGCATTCCACTAGATGTTCAGCGTCTTGGATATTGCACTATATGCATCTGTTCTGCACTATGTCATGGGTCAATAGTTGGGTTGCCCTGCTCCTATGCTTGCCTCTTATGTTCCGCATGTTCGGCTAAGAAGGCAAAGGGAGAACCCCTGCGATTGTACTTGTGGTTCGCCCAGTCAGTACCTCAGGAGGAAAAGGCCAAAACTGACCATCGTAGTAAGCGCGAATGGTTCCGTGATCCGACAATGAAGTTTGACTCCAAAAATCGTTGGCGGTTTCGCTGTGTCACACGAAGGGTTCGTCTTAACACAAACCAAGTGATTGCAAAGGGAAGGCTTCGACCCCCAAGTACATCACAAATACACCGGGGGCTAGTCCCTAGTCCCCATCATCAAGCTCCTAAGGCTAAGTGAAAGCTGTAAAACCGAATAGTCTGGTTGCCTGGTTTCGTTCCCGCACTACCGCCTCCGGGCACCAAGACGTTGGTGAAGCGTAACAGTGCGAAAATAGAATACCCTTCATGATATTCACTTGGGGCTGAATCCGATAACTAATAGCTTTCAGAACTAAACATACCGCCACGCAGTAGTCAAAATTTAATCACTAAAATTTTAAATAAGTTCATCGGGCGCATAATAATCCCACTTGATAAAAACTTGCTATAACTACTCAATCATTACATTTTTCGGAGAATGGTCCTCTACCGCCCGCGCTCCGGCCATCACCTGCGCGAATTAGTGCTCGGGGCAGCTATGCTACTTTCCCTGGGGTGGAGGACTAGTGGCCATATCCATTGGATTAATCCTTGGCCAATGGACCATGGTCTTCGCAAACGTGATCCTTGCCCCCTCAAGGCACGCCGATCGCTTCACGGCCTCAAGCCGGAGCAGCGCCTCATGCAGCCTCTGCACAAGGCCGAAGTAGGTGTCCGGAATGGGCTCGGCCGGCCATAGTTTGACACAGAGGTCCTTCAAGGCCAATTCGGACATCCGATGCATCTGCATGAACTGCTTCATTTAATTGCCTGACATTCTTCAGGTGTTCGGCAAAGACGCATGCGGAGCGCCAGACCCTCATCAGCAGGGCGAGTTGTTGCCTCCGAACACACGCTGCAGTATATATTTCTTACCATTGGTAATTTGCGTGGCTTGCCGAAGCTCTTCCTGGACACCTCAGGTGTCACTCATCGCCTCCTGGAGCTACTTCTCTGCCTTGGAAAGACGGGAGGATTTCTCCTCCCGCTCCTTCTCAAGGGCCTCCAGCTTCTCAGCGGCATCCCAGAGATCCCCTTGGACCTCGGTTACCCAAGACTCGTGCAGCTCAGCAGCACGCTTGGCCTGCTCAAGGTCGGACACCGCCTTCTCAGCGGCTGTCCTCTTTTTGGCTACCTCGGCCTTTGCTTTCTTCCGGGCCTCCTTTAAGCCCTCGACCTCGGCGGTAGCAGCTGCAAGATCATCAACATAAAGGATTAGTAAATGGTCTGGCCACTCATTATCCGGCAAGTACACATCTTTCAGGTCTTGGTAGAGTCTCAGGTGCTGCTATGTAAGTGGCCTACCTAAACTAACAACTATAACAGCATTACGAGGAAAGACCATTACTTGACTTACCTCAAAGCCTGTTATAAGGCCTTGGACAATTTCATTATGTCCGGATTGGACGGACCGAACACTCTGCATAACCGCACCCATAAGGGTGCGGTACCCGTCAATAATGACGGAGTTGCACACCAACTCCTCCAACTTGTCCGGCCAGCCAACCGCTGCCCTTGAGGAGGTGTTCGGAGCCGGTGTTGGCTCCCCGGCCCCATTCCCGTTGGGAGGAACCTGTACCATCGAAGGCCTCGGGGGCTCGGGAGCTGTCGACAGAGAGGGTCCGGATGGCCCGGACTCTTTTCCTTCGCCGGCCAGGAGGGATGCTCTCTCCTGGTTTTCACTGACCGAGGTGTTAACCTCGGCCATCACGACATCTACCTCCCCCTCCGTGTTCGGAGAAGGAGGAGTTCTTTGGGACTACACCTCCTCAGCCTCTTCGGGGGCCAAAGAAGGCGCGGAGTGCTCCATAGACGCACTGTTCGCTAGATCGGCAGGCGGAGACGTCCCTTCCTAGGTTTGCTCGGTGGGGCGCTCACGTGGAGGACTACAATTCGGAGGGTTTAACCTTCAACTAAAACAAACTACTCAAAGCATGATAGCTAAAAATGCAGACACCTTGCCTACTGGCAGGGGACTTGACCCTGGATCCCTTCTTCGAGACCTCCTCAGACGCCTCAGACTTCTCATCGTCTGAGCTATCAGGTATGACCAGCTTAGGCCGGTGTCGTCTCCTCTGGGCCGGGGAAGGTTGGACTTCCTTGTTATCCACGGACGCTGGCCTCTTCTTGGAGTGGAAGAGCCACTTTCCTCTTCATCCTCCTCCTCCTCCTCCCCATCCTATACGGATGAGACTACAGCTTCTCCGGACCGGTTGCCCGAATGGATCCTGCGGCGCAGGCCCTTCCTGGCCTCCGGGGCTTATTGCTTCTTGCCCTTCTTGGCAGCGCCTTGTAAGGAACCGCTACTAGCATCTTATCCAGACGCTCCGATCGGGGCTCCTCCGACAGCGGTGTTGGGCCGCTGGTCTTCTTGGCCGCGGCGAGCCAACCCTATAGAATCCACGTAACAAGGTTAGATCGAATCTCACGGAATGTGAATACCCGGACACTCTTCGAAGATACATGCCACTCACCTCCATTGGAGGATTCACGGCGTCAATACTAATGTCCTTCACCTCGGCTGGCCACTCCTCTTGGGGTTGGAATAGTTGGTCCCATATCTTGTCAGGAGTTGTGCCGAAGAGGTGTCGCACAGTGGCTGTATCTTCAGGCTCATACTCCCACATGATCTTGGCCCTCTCCTGGCAAGGGAGGAGCCCGCGATGAAGCATGATCTAAAACACATCGACCAGCTTCGCGCCGGTCTCTATTATGATGTCGACGTGCTTTTGCAGCGCTTTGGTGTCGGTGATGCGACCCAAGTCCGGACCCTTGTTGGTCTAGGAGGACAATCTGGTGGGGGTCCAGACCGGATGTGGGGGCCGCTCCCCATGCGGCTTCCCTCACTTCAGTGATGTAGAACCACTCCTTCTACCACATCTGGATGATTTTGGTGAAATGGCCCTTCGGCCACAGGACCCATGACAGCTTGCCGACCATGGCCCCTCCGCAGTCCGCGTGCTCGCCACTGACCACCTTTGATTATACGTTGAACACCTTCAGCCATAGGCCAAAGTGCGGCTGGACCCGGAGGAGCGCCTCACAGACGACGATAAAGGTCGAAATGCGGAGGAGGGAATTGGGGGCTAAGTCGTGGAAATCCAGCCCATAGTAGAACATTAGCTCCCGCACAAAGGGGTGTAGGGGAAATCCTAGTACCCTAAGGAAATGAGGAACAAAAACTACCCTCTCGCCTGGATTAGGAGTAGGGATGATCTGGCCCTTTTCCAAGGCTCCATGGGCGACGTTGGTCGGCAAGTAACCGACCTCTTCAGCTTCAGAATCTCCTCGTTGGTGACAGAGGAGGCATCCCACTTCCTGTTGGCACCGGATCCGGCCATGGTCGAAGAAGGTGAAGTGGGATTGGCTATGGAAGCAGGAGGAAAGGGCGTTGGATCTCTGAAGAACTTCGAGTGCAGAAGAAAAGAGAAGGCAAGGATGCAGATTGTAGCGGCCGCCCTTTATAGCATGTGCGCAGGCCAGAGACCCCTTCTTTCACGTCGTTGGCCTCTCCACTTCCCGATATCTCCGCAACGTTATTCGCGGGGAGGGGAATCGAAATCATTAACCATATCCCCCGAAAAGCGGGGAACGGACGTGTCAAGCAAGGCGTCAGCCCGAGCCGCGCTTTGTGAAATAGTAAATACTTGGCTTTATGGCCGGAAGCGACTCTTCATTAAAGGATAAAAAGTTGTCAGATAAATGCACTATTGGTGCTCGAGCAATATTTTTATTATTACATTCGGGGTTAAAAAACAGTTGTTTCAGACTTCGGACATCACTTCGTACCGAACAGAGGGGAGACTTGCTAAGGAACACGCCCAGCAAACCGAATATTGGTCGTATAGATGGATACCGGATACAAGTCTCGGCACTGGAGGCAAGTTCGGGGGCTACTGAGGGAGTCATGGACTAAGGTGTCCTTGCAGCGACGGCCCATTATACATGGGCCGGACTAATGAAGTCGTAGTATGACAGGAGATCTATGAAGCCGTGGTGTGTCCTCCAAGTCAAGAAGGCGTATGATCTCCTTTATTCCTTATTGCAATCTATCTTCGGTAACCCTAACCATATCGGTGTCTATATAAACTGAGGGTTGTAGTCATTAGCGGGAGAGCTATCTGCATCCCCCGTAGCCTAGGGTTAGCTCATACTGATCTCAAGATAGATATATTATGTAAGCCACAATATAAAATCAATACAATCAAGCAGGACATAGGGCTTTACCTTTTCGAGAGGGCCCGAACCTGGGCAAACTCTGTGTTCGTTGTCCCTTTGTACCATCGATCCTAGACCCATAGCTCAGGAGCCCCTACCCCGAGGTCTGTCGGTTTTGACACCGACACCCCTCTTAGCTCTATGGTAAGAATTTAAATAAGTTAATGAAATCATGTATATTGTTGATTATTACATGATATGCAATACTGAAGGGAGTGTCCTTATTCCATATGGCCAAAAACAACAAGAAGAGAGCATCTAGTTTGGAGTTTTCTAGAAACTCCCACAACATCGAGAAAGATTCCAGTATGTGACTGATTGCGGTACAAGCACACATCAGTAATGTATAATGTTTTGACTTCAAAATTATTGTGTGATCCATCATAGTGTAATGTACTAACAATGCACGAACAACGCTTTCAATCATGATGCAGACCACAAAGAGGGCATGTTTACAACAAGTTTTGCCGCAAGTACTTGACATGCAGATTATTGAAGAAAAGAGCTCCTCCACTATGATACTTTCAAGTTTTGGCCTCTAATAACCCAATTCATCCTTTGGGCAATGCATCCGTGAGGTAGTAGCGAATATTACAACACAAGCGATAAACACAAAACATGCAAATTCCACATTTGCAGAAAATCTGAATGTCCTACTTACTGAATAGATGCATGAAATCGAAGAGCTCAAAGGGAAACAACAACTAGAAATAGAAGCTATCAAGATGGACCAGGAGAGAAAAATCCGAGGCTTTAAAAAAGCAACAAGAAATGAAGGGAATTGTTTGTCATCTCTTAAGGAATTCATCATTCTCTTAGTAGAAGACTGTGTCACCATGCATGAATCATTGATGGTGCACTAGTGTTCGTCATGACGCCTTCTTCAATGTCTTATTTCTAATGCTTGATATTATATCATCTGGCTAGTCATATTAATACTGATGTGAGAAATGTCAAGTCACATTGTTATTATAATAAAAGTTGTGATGACAATGTTAAATTTTAAATTTCTCAAATTCAAATTGCCCTACAAAATATCCTGCACATTTTGACGCTATAATAAAACATGTGGTGGCACTAGTGCCAAAAATAGTAACCGTCACCATAGTCGTGTCCCCACTTGCAAGCATCCATGTCAGCAACATATGGACCCCCATGTAAGCAACCAAATCAGCACTGTCTGGTCCCACATGTAAGCAACCACGTCAGCATCTTCTGGGCCCATATGTCAGCACCGTTGACCAGTCAAAACTGACGCTGAGTTATTATTGATGGGACCATCAATGATAAAACTCACGGCGGACCCACATGGAAAAAGCCATGTCAGCAACTGCTGGTCCCCCTGTTTGAATCTTTAACTAGTCAACCCCCAAACCGATCACCACTGACGGATTATCATCGCCAAAATGATCTGAGGAAACAAATTGGGCTATTATAGGTGACATTTTGGGCCATCTCCGAAAATGGCCATCGGTAACAATATTGGGTTCGTCACCTAAAATGTGATCATGCGTGACATAAAAAGTGGTACCGTCAAAATTTTAATTTCAATGACGGTGCTGCAGTGATAGTGGGGGTGACAGCCAGAAAACGTCAATTGTGTATTTTCCATGATGAAAAAGGGTTATACTTGACACAAGTGAAAGGTCGCAAAATAGAGCAAATTTTGTAGTGCTAGGAGAACACATCGGCATCGAGGGAGAGGTGCCACGGCTGCAATAATCTCATAGCTCAAATAATTCAGGGATGGGAAGCACCAACGATGATTCACGTATAGTATTGACTCAAGCATGGTTGGGAAGAGCCTAAGACAACAACATGCTCCGGGCGGACGGATGCATAAAGATCATTAAGGCTGTGTTCGGTTGAGAGGGGTTTGATAGGGATTGGAGTGGATTTAATCCCCTACAAGTCAAAACCTCCCCAAATCCCCTCCAATCCTCTTGTGGAGAGGTGTAACCGAACAAGTCCTAAGTGCGGTGTCGTTTGGTCGAGCTCCGACCATCAATCCACCAATCCGAAAAAAAGGACATGATCTTACCATCTCCAAGGTGACACCGCATGGAAGCATGAAAGAGCTCATTGCCCTCCGGATGGAGAGGAAAATGGAGGCCCCTACATCGCTTACCGAGCACCATTTTCTCTAGCCACCGCCACCGAATACGTAAGGCATGGTTGAGGCACTAAGGTTGAGCATCAGAGCCCGCCGTAAGACTTGGCAGTGATGTTTCAAGCCATCGGGCAGTAACCTACGTGTTCATTGATTCGTCTCCAACGTATCTATAATTTTTTATTATTCCATGATATTAGATATTCTGTTTTGGATGTTTAATGGGCTTTATTTTACACTTTTATATTATTTTTGGGACAAACCTACTAACCCAAGGCCCAGTGTAAATTGCTGTTTTTTTCCTATTTCGGTGTTTCGCAGAAAAGGGATATCAAATGGAGTCCAAACGGAATGAAACCTTCGGGGGAGTTATTTTTGGAACTATATCCACCCAGAAGACTTGGAGCACACGTGAGGGAACAAGAGAGGTGGCCACGAGGGTCCAAGGCGCGCCCCCTCCCCCTGGGCGCGCCCCCACCCTCGTGGGGCCCCTCTAGCTCCCCCGATGCCCTCCTTCCTCCTATACATATCCATGTACCCTAAAAACATCGAGGCAACAGAGAAAACCCTAATTCCACCGCCGCAACCTTCTGTTCCCGTGAGATCCCATCTTGGGGCCTGTTCCGGAACTCCGCCGGAGGGGGGATCTACCACGGAGTGCTTCTACATCAACGCCATAGCCTCACCAATGAGGTGTGAGTAGTTTACCACAGACCTTCGGGTCCATAGTTATTAGCTAGATGGCTTTTTCTCTCTTTTTGGATCTCAATATAAAGTTCACCTCGATCTTCGAGGAGATCTATTCAATGTAATCTTTTTGCGGTGTGTTTGTCGAGATCCGATGAATTGTGGGTTTATGATCAAGATTATCTATGAACAATATTTGATTCTTTTCTGAAATCTTTTATGTATGGTTATAATATCCTTGAAAGTCTCTTCGAATTATTGGTTTGGTTTGGCCTACTAGATCTATAGTTCTTGCAATGGGAGAAGTGCTTGGCTTTGGGTTCAATCTTATGGTGTCCTTTCCCAGTGACAGCAGGGCCAACAAGGCACGTATTGTATTGTTGCCATCGAGGATAAGAAGATGGGGTTTATATCATATTGCTTGAGTTTATCCCTCTACATCATGTCATTCTTCTTAAAGCATTACTCTGTTCTTATGAACTTAATACTCTAGATGCATGTCGGATAGCGGTCGATGTGTGGAGTAATAGTAGTAGATACATAATAGTTTTGGTCTACTTGTAACGGACGTGATGCCTATATATAATGATCATGCCTAAATATTCTCATAACTATGTGCTTTTCTATCAATTGCTCGACAGTAATTTGTTCACCCACTGTAGAATTTTGCTATCATAAGAGAAGCCACTAGTGAAACCTATGGCCCCCTGGTCTATTCTCAACATATTAATCTTCCATCTACTTTACTTAGCTTTATTTTACTTTCTGTTCTTATACCCAAAAAATACCAAAAATATTATACTATGCTATCTATCAGATCTCACTTTCATAAGTGACCGTAAAGGGATTGACAAGCCCTTATCACGTTGGCTGCGAAGTTCTTATTTGTTTGTGCAGGTGCGAGGGACTCGCGCGTGGTCTCCTACTGGATGATACCTTGGTTCTCAGAAACTGAGGGAAATACTTACGCTACTGTGTTGCATCACCCTTTCCTCTTCGAGGGAATACAACGCAAGCTCGAGAAGTAGCAAGAAGAATTTCTGGCGCCGTTGCCGGGGAGGCTTACGCAAAATTCATATACCAAGTACCTATCAGAAACCCTTATCATTTGCATTACATTATTTGCCTCTCGTTTCCCTCTACCCCACTTCACCCTTGCCGTTTTTATTCGCCCTTCTTCTTTCGCGTGTTTACTGTTCGCTTTGCCTTGCCGTCATGGCTAGTCCCTTATCCGCTCCTTTGTCTCCCGAGTTTGAAGTTCTTCACTTCAAGCAAAAGCAAGGAGAAAACTTAAAAGAGGCTTGGTTCAGGATGATGGAATCTTATCGTAATTGCACCTTAGAAGTGAATTTTAGAATTTTACTTCGCAATTTTTATGTTGGACTAAATATGTCCCATAGACAACTCTTGGATTGCGTTGACAAAGGGAATTTTATAAAAATTGATCCTAGTATTGCGCATGAAATTATAGAGGGAATAATGGGAACACTACCTGAACAAAAAGGGTTACATCAGGCCCAGGAAGAGACACAAGTTTTTGAGAAAATTTGCGAAGTAACGAAAATATTACAAAAGTCTCTTGAACCTCTTAAGAGTGTTAGTGGAAATCTCCTGTAACACCCCGGATGTAACAATTCCATTTATGGCAATATAATCTTCGTTGACTTCATCAATTCCATTCTGGGCTCTTCCGTCATTTCGGGTTTCTTCGTTTTGTCGTGTGCGTGTGTGCATATCATCCATGTCATGTCATCATGTGCATTGCTTTGCATTCGTTCGTCACTTGCACCCGTTCATGTTCGTCTCTTCCTGTTGTCCGTTTCGAGTCCCGACACTCACACACGTGTCCACGCCACCCCCGAGTCGTTCTTTCGTGTGAGGCCGTAGAACATTCTCGGAATGAGGTGAGACTTGTCGTACGTTGTTGTTTTAGTACGTGGAGACAGCCTGTCATGTTTCAATGGTTAACCTCGTGGGCTAAAAGCTCCTCTTTCTTTTGGCCCAACACCCCTCCACAAGAGCCCACTAACCCAGCACAACCCCCTCCATCCTCTCGGTCGTCGGATCGTGATCGTGTGGGCGAAAACCTCACCCCATTTGGACACTCCTAGCTCCCATAATCTATAAATAGGCCCCCAACCCCGAGATTCACGGATCCAACCCTAGCATCTTCCTCCTCCACGCACCGGACACGTCCACTCCGCCGCCGGACACGTCCGGTCGGCGCCCCAGCCAACCAGGGCGTGCCACGTGGCGCCGCCGGCCCCCAGCTCCCCCGCGCCCCATGCCGGGCCCGCCAGCCCGCGACCGGGCCACTTCGCCGCGCGTCGGGCCGCGTCGTCCCCGCCGCCTCCAGCATAGCTTCCCCCGCCGGCGCCGCCTCTCCTGCCCTACCACCGCCTTCGGCCTCTGCCGCCGGCCTCTCCGACGCCGCACCACCCGGCCACTTCGGCCACCGCCGCCGGTGCCGACCCCCGCTGCTGCTGGTGCTTCCTCCGGCCGTCTTCTCCAACTGCGGCCGCCGGTGCTCCGGCCGGATCCAGATCTGGTCCAGGCGGGACCAGATCCACCCGTCCCACCAAGAAAACGCCTCCCCGCATCTCGGATCCCCTCGTCCCGAGTTGACTTTTTGGAGGGCATAATTTTTCCTAAGTCCTAGATCCGTTTAATTGTGTTGCCTCCTTCTTCATGTGATAACTTTGTGCATGTTGGTCCGAATGGAGTGAATGATATGTCCAGATGTTCATTGTGAAGTGCTCTACTTGATGGTTGCTATAGCATTCATGTTAGGTGTCATATTGCCATGTTTATCTCTATTGCAAAAGTGCATTTGGCTGATAAGTTTTTTCACTTGTTATGAGATGATGTTTTGTCTTGCTTGTGTAAATTAATCCATGTGTCCTATGAGCTAAGTGTCAACATGTGTTTTTCTGTTTGGAACATGCTCTACATGATAGATTCATTTTCATGCCATCATATGTCTTGAGATGATTGCAACAAGCTTGTTAACATGTCATCATGATGTTAAATTTCTGCTAAGTGTGAATCTGTTAATTTTTATGCCATGTTCCCATGATGCCACCGTCGTTGTTGTGCATGTTTAGAGTTGTACAGTGGGTGTTCCTTGATGTATATGTTATCCTCTAGCTATACATGCTCTTGTTTGCCATGATGCCATGTTGTAGCTTGTTCTTATGAGGCCCACAAGTTGCCATAAAATGTTTCTGCCACCATGCCCAGATTTTCTTCAAGTCTGGATAAATTTATTGCAACTTTCCATGCTTGCTTAATTGTGTTCCAGTAAGTTTTTGGGTGTGCTCTAAGTTCATGCTTGTTAAGATTCATGTCTACTTCACATCCATGCCTTTTATCTTCATGTTTGGGTGCTATAGCATATTTATTTCTTACTCCAAAGATGTCATTGTCACATCCCTAGTCAGTGCTTGCATTAGGACTAGCTAGAGTGTCCACCATGTTTACTTTCCATAGAAACATGAAATGGGAATGACAGAAACCCCAGCACCCCTCTTCTAACAACTAGGGTTTAATAAAAACTTTTCCAATGTACCCAAAATGCCCTTCAAAAATGTTCATCATCTTTGCCTTGGTCTTAAACCTCTGCCAAAAATGGTGCACAATTTTCTAGGACATCCAAAGGTCTCTGGATTAATTCATATTGTAATTGCATTTGGGCATTTAAATGCTATAAAATATTTTGTGTGCCCAAATAATCATAAACTAAAATGTTCCATACTGTTCATATTATATACATTGGGCATGACTAGTTTTATGAGCTATAAATATGTTCTAGCATTTTTATAAATTCAACAAAGTTACAAAAGAAATGAAACAGAAAGTAAATAAAAAAAGGGGAAGCAGAGACTTACATGAGGCCCACTTACCTGCCTGGCCCAGCACGGCCCAGCCCACTAGGGGCACGCCCGTCTTCTTCACCATGCCAGCGCATGAAGCAGCTCGGTGGCGAGCGCTGCCGACGCGCCGGCCACCTCCTGCCTGCTTGGCTACTCCCTCCGACGCCCTGGATGGCTCTGTACATCGCCACGCAGACCCCCTCAACCCCCTCGACTGCTCCCCTCTCTCCCTGCCTCGTCTCTCTCGCTCCGCGCCTCGTGGCCGAGCGCCACCGTCGCCACCGACGCAGTTCGCCGTAGCCACCGTGCCTCTCTCGCCCAACCGTTTTGCCCAGAAGCTCCGCCTCGTCCTCCTCGTCCTCCTCACCGAGCTACACGACGCCAGAAGCCCCGCTTCACCATCACCATCGCCATCTTCAACCTACGGCCGTGGAGATCACCGGCGACCGTGCGCCCGCCTCGACGCTTCCCTGAGCCCGCTGAGCATCTCATCCGCCTCCCTGTGAGCTCCTGAGTCGAACCCTCTCCTCCCTGCTCCATTTGCTCGCCGTAGACGCTGCCCCCTTGCTCGCCGTAGCACGCCGCCGCACAAGCTCGTCGTCGACGAGGCTCCGGTGCCCAATTGGCTCCGTGCACATGCTCGTCGTCTTTGTGAGTGCTCGTAGCACTCGTAGGAACCAACCGTTGCCCCTCCGGTGCCCTATGCCGTAGTTTTCATCGGCACCCGAGCTCCGGCCGCCGCCGTTAAGGTCGTCGCCGTGGTTTCCGGCCACCCCAGCTGCTCCGACCTGTCCCGTTGGATGCGCGACTCCTCCAGCTCTCTTTAGATGCCCTCCTCCGCTATTTTAGTCATCGGAAAGCTGTTTCCGAGCCGCGCCGCCGTCCTGGCTCTCTCCGGCGGCGAGTCGTCGGTGGGGTTGACTTTTTTTGACCATGCCTGGACCCCCCTATGTCACTGACATGTGTGCCGGCCGTTGACTAGTTTCAGTTTAGGTTTTTAATTAAGTACTAATTGCTGTCATTAGTTTAGTGAGCCACTAACACGTGGGGCCCAGCCCCTGTTAACTTTTAGTTTAGTGTTAAACTCTTTTTAGTTAGTACTGAGAGACTGACAAGTGGGGCCCACTAGTCAGGTTTGACCTGGATGCCCTGTTGACTGGCTGACGTCAGCATGATGGCATGCTGACGCAATAAATGATTTTCTGGGATTATTTGACTTAAAACAAATCAGGAAATTCCAAAAAATGCTTTAAACTTCAAAAGAATAATATAAATTCAACAGTAGCTCAGATGGAAAAGATTTATATATGAAAATTGATTAGAAAAATCCAATCTTTCCAATGGCACTGGTTTCATGCATGTTTGAGCAAGTTAACCTTGCTGTTTACTTTAAAACATGGTAATGCACTTTAATAAATAATAGTTTAGGTTTCAATTTAATCTTTGATTCAAATGGGCTCATTCCCTTCTGTTATAGATGCATTAGCCCACAACACATGCATCTTGCCATATCATGAGCATGCATCATATTGTTGCATTTGTTTGCTTATTGATTGTATCGCCGGTGTTCTCCGTGTTAGGTCCTGCTCCCGAGGATACCTCTGCGTATCCAACTAAAGAGCAGTACCCGACAACCACTCTGTCAGGCAAGCAATCATTGATCATTCTGATACAAACCCATCTTCTCGCTCCTGCTCTCTTTTACTGCATTAAGGCAACATCGTGTGAACTTCTACTTGCTGCGATAGTTGAACCCTATTCCCTTGCATGACCTGTCTTTGCCACAGTAAATAGTTGAAACCCACTAGCATGTGTAGGAGTTGTTTGAGCCATGTGATGTGTGATCCACCATGCTATTTGTTTATGTTTCCTCCTATGCTTAGAGTTGTGTCAGGTCTGGTTCATCTGGGTGATGGATCAGAGTGAAATGATCATACCGGTAAAGAGAGGGAAGTGTGGAACTTGTTTGGTAAAGGTATCGATGAAAGGACATGTAGGAGTACGTGGTGGGTTGTTTCATAGGAACCGTCCATAGGACGTGAGATCTGTACGTGTGGTTCAAGTTATAGCTGCTACCACACATTGGGCCCTGAAATATGACCCCGCTCGACTTATTGACTGCCCATGTTCTCTGTCTAGGAGTTGCAACTAGTTTCTGGTGTTTGTAGTTTACTGGTGGTCGTGCACAGCGCTGACCCTCGGGGTGGGCTGTGATGCGACAGGTACGTGGCCGGGTGTACCGGTCGCCCGTTTGGTGACTCGGGAACCCTGTACACATCGTTTGAGGCCATGAGCGACACCCCGGCCGGATCTCCCCACGGATGGAACCCAAATAGGTGATAAACCTGGACGAGAGACTTGAGTGGTTGGTTAGGTCGTGGTCTACACCCACATCAGCTTTTGCTTGAAGTCTGCCGAGCACATGTCGTGTGCAGACACTAAGTGGTGAAAACATGTGTGAGGAAGTACACCCTTGCAGGGTTACCAATCTATTTGAATAGCCGTTGTTCACGGTACGGACTACTTGGTTACTCTTACAGTTCATAGACAAGTTGATGGATACTACTAAAAGCCTCAAGACAAGTGTGAGTGCCGTGGGTGGCCCTTTCGTAGGATGACGGAAGAGGCTCCACGGTGGTGTATTGTTGTGGTGAGTACAGGACTTGTGTACGTAGTATTATCTTGCAATCTGTTTGAGAGTCGTAGTATAGGTTAGCCAAGAGTCAAAGCTGGATTGCTGCTATGAACTCCACTACCCTTGTTGATAATGTTGCATGTATGATAGGTTCTGTTGTAAGGCTGGCTGAGTACCTTTGTACTCATGTTTGCTTAATAACTGTTGCAGAGGAGAATCCTGCCCCTTCTGATGGGTTTTACATAGACGTTGACGTCGACGAGTAGCTTGCTACCCAGACGGAGACCCTAAGCTTGTGAAGGGCCTTGTAGATAGTCATGCTACACCAAGCCTGTTTTATTTTCCAAGTTGTCTGTACTCAGACATGTTAGCTTCCTCTTGTGCTTGTATGACTGTATGACTTGAGTGTTGGGTCATGTGACCCCTACCTGTATGGATATGTTATGTATGGCTCTTGGAGCCTCTTAAATAAAGTACTTTGAGTCATAGAGTTCTGTTGTGATGCAATGTTGTATTTGCACATATTGAGCATATTGTGTGTATGATTGAAATGCTTGGTATGTGTGGGATCCGACACCTAGTTGTTTTCCTTTGGTAGCCTATCTTACAGGGAAATGCCTCCTAATGCTTCCAATGAGCCTTGGTAGCTTGCTACTGCTCGGAACACGTAGGTTGGCCGGCATGTGTCCTTGTTCGTTCATGTGTATGTCCCTTAGGGGAAAATTCACGCGTTGTTCCTTAAGTCCATGTAGCTTGCCACGACTTGGGTTCATACGTTGATGACCGACACGTTCGTTGCTGGGTCATGGATGCCTGTCTCTGTAATTTAGTGCCACTTTTGGTTTATAACTAGCCATGTCAGCCCGGGTTCTCTGTCATATGGATGCTAGCGACACTGTCATATCCGTGTGCCAAAATGCGCAAACGGTCCCGGGCCAGGTAAGGTGGCACCCGTGGGGATACCGTGCGTGAGGCCGCAAAGTGATATGACGTGTTACAAGCTAGATCGGTGTGACTTAGGATCGGGGTCCTGACAGCGTTGGCATTAGAGCCGGACTGCCTGTAGGTTTCTCAAGCCAAACTGGTCGATGTTGAGTCTAGAAAAATTCTTAGTTATATGTAGGGGAATTGATTATGGAAGGGAACGTAAGGCTCTTTTTACTTCTTTACCTTATGCCTTCTGATCTGAGTCAGTCTATTCTTTCTACGGGGGTTTAGGACTAGGCCTCTCCTCCTTATTAGGTTCACGTGTTACTAATCCGTAGACTCTTAGGATTGTTGGTTTCAATCCTCAGTTCTGTTTCTACCCTTTTAGTTTGATGATTAGTTGGACCCGGAACCTTGATATGATATTGTTGAGTGGCTATGCTATCATTTGTATGATGTCTCAAGATCTTTTTGAGCATTACAGTTGTTATGCTGCCCGATTTCTTCCAGAAATCCTAATGCCTTTGCATTATTTCGTGTTTCAGATGTCTGGCCGCACACCTCACCAAGTGGTCCGTTTGACTCGGTGCATTAATGTGCCCGGTCACACGGCCGTGCTAGTCCGTGTGTTGACTGAGACCGGTTACCGTTGGAATCCTGAGTACACTGTGGAGGAACAGTACCGGGATTTCAACCAGAGTTAGTATTTCTGCACAGTCCGGATATACCCCTCATATCCCGGAGCTAATGATCCCATCCATTGGTCTTATGGACTCGGGGTTACTATCGAGATGGCAGTGCAGGATGCCGCTTATTCGATGATGACCATCATCCGGGCTAGGCATGCCCTGTTACTGAACACTGAGTTCTGTTACCTGCCAGCCTCACTTCCTGGAGAGGAAGGCTACTACACTGGTCTGTATACGGATGCTGCTCATGAGGAGCCACTGCTTCAGACTACTATCCAGATGCTGGAGGATAGGGACCGTGAGGTCCGTGCCCTCCGAATGGAGCTGTATAACACTCGAGCCGCCCACTGGACTACTTTGACACGGCTTGCACCTGCTGTGCACGCCGGATATCTGGATATGCGGGATTTGTACCCCGTGCGGACTCGTCTGCCTGATCGTATGGATTGGCGTGACGTTGGGGGTACTACACCTCCACGTGGGCGTCGGTTACCACCAGCATCAGTCCCGAGGCCACATCCATGTCCCTATGGTCCACAGCCTTCGAGTGCTCAAGAGTTTCAAGATCCACCTGTTCCACTTCCAGGCTACGGTGGTGATCTTTACGAAGATTACTACGGGAGTGTTTGAGCTAGACCATGGCAGTAGTAGTATCATAGTAGTTGTATTTCCACAGTCCTGCGTGTCTTGTGGAATATGACTTAGCTAGTACTGAGTTCCGGAGGTGTAGTTAAATAATGTATAGGAGCTTGGAATGCCTCTAATGAGATGTATCGTCTTTCACCGCAGTTGTACTTTATCCTTGGCTTGTACTAAACTATGTATGGTGTGTATGACCACTGGTATATATATGGCAGTTTCTATGTTACCATTTCATACGGATGAACATCTCTGCATTTCGTGTCATCCATTACATTCTCCACTCCTATGTCATGTTTTTGCCATCCTTATCTAAACCGTTGTTTTGTTCTCCTAGGATGGTCAACACTCGCAGCACTCCTGTTGCTCAGGAGCAGGGTGAGGCTAGTGGGGCTAGAGAGGAGAATCTGCCCCAGCCACCCTCCTTGGCTGAAGTTATGCTCGAGGCAGAACGGAACAAGAGAGAGACCAATCATCTGCTGGAACGCATAGACAAGAACACTGGGTTCCGTCAGAGGAATGACGTGGTGTCAATCAATGACTTTATCAAGATGTGCCCACCTAAGTTCCATCATTCCACTGAACCCCCGGATGCGGACGACTGGCTATGTAGTATCACCCACAAGCTACACTCTGCCCGTGTGGCCGAAGCTGACAAGGTTATCTGTGCCGCCTACCATCTTGAGGGCCCTGCCAGTCTCTGGTGGGAAAACTTTGAGGCTATGCGTCCCACTGGCCAAATCACTACTTGGGCTGAGTTCAGTGAGGCATTCCATGAACATCACATTCCGGAAGGTCTCATGGATAGCAAGCGGGAGGAATTCCGCAATTTCACCTAGGGCCGGTTGACAGTGGATGGCTATAGCCGCGAGTTTGGCAACCTGGCACGCTATGCACCTGAGGAAGTATCCACTGATGCCAAGAAGCAGGCGAGGTTACGTAAGGGACTCAGCCCTGAACTTCGCCGAGATCTACGTCTGCACGAGTGCACCTCCTTCCAGAAGCTGGTGAACAAAGCTATCAGTGCGGAGACAGGCCAGATTGATTTCGAAGCCACATGCAAGCATCCTCGTGACTTTGGTTCCTCATCCGGCTCTGGTTCCCACAAGCGCCGTGTGTGGGTTCCTAACACTGCTCTGCCACCCAAGTACACACCGAGGCCATCCTACGAGGCGCCTCGCCCAACTCAACAGTATGCACCTGCCAAGACTTATGGAGGACCACCTACCAACTTTGCTCCACGCACTGGCACTGTGACATGCTTCAAGTGTGGAGAACCGGGGCACTACTTGCGTGAGTGTCCTCAGAACTAGCCAGGAAATCCCGTTGGCCGTGGTAAACCAACCGACAAAGTGAACTATGTCAAGCCAATCCCCACTGGACGTGGTCATGTCAACTATGTCTCTGCTGAGGAAGCTTATGAGGATCCTAACGTCGTCCTCGGTACGCTTCTCGTTAACTGCCATCCGGCATCTGTTCTTTTCGATACTGGAGCATCTCATTCGTTCATATCTGAGAGCTATGCTCGATGCACAACTTGACTTTTTGTGACATGCCCACCACCATGGAAATTCAAACTCCCGGCTCTAGATGGCAAATCTCTAGAGTAAGCCATGGGAATGAAATTCTTGTCGATAGACTTGTTTTCCTTGCATCACTAATCACTCTCAAGTCCTCGGACATAAACATCATCTTGGGTATGGACTGGATGACAACTCATTATGCCAAGATTGATTGCTACACTAGGACCGTTCAACTTACACACCCATCCGGCAAGACAGTCAATGTTTTGACCCGAATAGCTGAGCGTCAGCTCTACTCTCTTAATGCCAGCCCTCTACCAGAACTCGAAGATATGCTCGTAGTGCGTGACTTTCCGGATGTTTTTCCAGAAGAACTGCCAGGTGTTCCACCTGACAGAGATGTCGAGTTTGTGATAGATCTTATTCTAGGAACTGTCCCAATCTCTAGGAGACCCTATAAGATGGCACCCCTAGAATTAGCTGAGCTTAAGAAACAACTCGATGAGTCCTTGAAAAAGGGTTTCATCCGTCCTTGTTCCTCCCCTTGGGCTTGTCCCGTCCTCTTCGTCAAGAAGAAGGATGGAACGGAACAGATGGTTGTAGATTACCGACCTGTCAATCTGGTCACCATGAAGAACAAGTATCCGCTCCCCAGGATCAACGACCTGTATGATCAGCTCGCTAGATCCTCAGTATTTTCGAAAATGGATTTGAGGTTGGGCTACCATCAAATCAAAATTAGGAACGGGGACATTCCCAAGACGGCTTTTGTTACTCGTTATGGCCAATACGAGTACACCGTCATGTCCTTTGGGTTAACCAATGCCCCAGCCACTTTCTCCCGGCTAATGAATTCTATATTCATGGAGTATTTGGATAAATTCATCGTGGTATACCTCGATGATATACTCATCTACTCCAAGAACAAGAAAGATCATGCTGAGCATCTAAGGCTGGTATTGACAAAACTTCGAGAACACCTCCTTTATGCCAAATTCTCCAAGTGTGAATTCTGGTTGCCAGAAGTGACCTATCTAGGCCATGTGATCTCTGGTAAGGGTATTGCCGTCAATCCCGAGCGAGTTCAAGCCGTCCTTGATTGGACTCCCCCTGAATCGGTCAAGCAAGTTAGGATTTTCCTTGGCTTAGCGAGCTATTGCCGACGCTTCGTCGAGAATTTCTCCAAGGTTGCTAAACCTCTAACTGAACTCCTGAAGAAAGATACAAAGTTTGAATGGACCCCACAGTGCGAGTCCAGCTTTCAGGAACTGAAAAGACGCCTGACATCTGCACTCGTACTGGTACCACCAGACTTTTCCAAGGACTTTATTATCTACTACGACGCCTCGCGACAAGGACTAGGTTGCATACTCAGGCAAGATCGTCAAGTGATCGCTTACGCATCTCGACAGTTGCGTCCACATGAGGATAACTATCCTACACATGATCTGGAGATTGCAGTTGTAGTCCACGCACTCAAAACATGGCGACATTACCTTCTTGGTAATCGCTGTGAAATCTTCACTAATCACCAACGTCTGAAATACATCTTCACCCAACCGGATTTGAATCTCAGGCAAAGACGTTGGGTTGAGTTGCTCACAGATTACGACTTAGGAATCACTTACACCCCTGGGAAGGCCAATGTCATGGCTGACGCACTGAGTCATAAGTCTTATTGTAACAACCTACTGCTACAACAAGGGCAACCACTTCTCCACGAGGAATTTCGTAAGTTTAACCTTCACATTGTTCCTCGAGGATTCCTTTCCACCTTGTTGGCGAAACCTAACCTTATGGATCAAATCATAGCTGCCCAGAAGCGTGATAAGGGTATATCCCGACTCCAGGAGAGCATTACTAGCAGAGTCGCTAGAAGTTTCTCTATGGATGATCGAGGTGTTGTCTTCTTCGAGAACCGTTTAGTAGTTCCCAAGAACCAACATCTACGGCAGCTGATCCTTAAGGAGGCTCATGAATCTCCTCTCACGATTCATCCCGGTAGTACCGAAATGTATCAGGACCTACGCCAGAGGTTCTGGTGGACTAGGATGAAGAGAGAAATTGCTCAATTCATTGCCAACTGCGACGTTTGTCGTCGAGTCAAAGCAGAGCATCAACGGCATGCTGGCACCCTTCAACCTTTAGCTATTCCTGAATGGAAATGGGACAAGATCGGTATGGACTTCATTACCGGGTTTCCTAGGACCAGGAAAGGGAATAATGCTATCTTCGTCGTTATCGACCGCCTCTCCAAAGTAGCCCATTTCCTACATGTTCGAGAGAGTATAACCGCTAGCCAGCTAGCAGACTTATATATCTCTCGGATAGTATCACCTCATGGTGTGCCGTTGGAGATTAACTCAGACCGTGGAAGTCTTTTCACTTCACGATTTTGGGAAAGTTTCCAGAATGCTATGGGAACTCATCTCTCTTTCAGCACCGCCTTCCATCCTCAGTCAAGTGGTCAAGTGGAATGAGTCAATCAAATTCGGGAAGATATGCTTCGAGCCTCTGTCATCTCTTTCGGTATGGATTGGGAGAAATGTCTTCCATTTGCCGAATTCGCTTATAACAATAGTTATCAAGCCAGCTTGGGCAAGGCTCCCTTCGAAGTTTTATATGGACTAACACCTCTTAACTGGTCAGAAACCGGGGAAAGACAATTCTTTGGTCCGGATATGATCCAGGAAGCCGAAGAGCAAGTTCGCATCGTTCGTGAGAAATTGAAAACAGCCCAGTCTCGCCAGAAGAGCCAATATGATAGACATCATAAGACTGTGACTTTTGAAGTTGGCGATAAGGCTTACCTTCGGGTTACTCCTCTTAAGGGAACCGATCGCTTCGGTATCAAAGGCAAATTGGCTCCTCGTTACATCGGTCCTTTTCGCATTCTTGCCAAACGTGGAGAAGTTGCCTACCAATTGGAACTACCCCCGCACCTTTCCCGAGTTCATGATGTCTTCCATGTTTCTCAACTCAGGCGTTGCTTCTCGGATCCTATCTGCGGAGTGGACCACGAAAAGCTTGATCTCCAGGACAATCTCACATATCAAGAATACCCCGTTCGTATTCTTGATCAAACCGAGCGTACCACTCGACGTCGCAATATCAAGTTTCTCAAGGTTCAATGGTCACATCATTCCGAGAGTGAAGCTACTTGGGAAAGGGAGGATCGTCTTCGACTTGAGTACCCCACCCTCTTTCCGGAGGAACCCGAATCTCGGGACGCGATTCTTTTGAGTGGGGGTGAGTTGTCACATCCCTAGTCAGTGCTTGCATTAGGACTAGCTAGAGTGTGCATCATGTTTACTTTCCACAGAAACTTGAAATAGGAATGACAGAAACCCCAGCACCCCTCTTCTAACAACTAGGGTTTAATAAAAACTTTTCCAATGTACCCAAAATGCCCTTCAAAAATGTTCATCATCTTTGCCTTGGTCTTAAACCTCTGCCAAAAATGGTGCACAATTTTCTAGGACATCCAAAGGTCTCTGGATTAATTCATATTGTAATTGCATTTGGGCATTTAAATGCTATAAAATATTTTGTGTGCCCAAATAATCATAAACTAAAATGTTCCATACTGTTCATATTATATACAATGGGCATGACTAGTTTATGAGCTATAAAAATGTTCTAGTATTTTTATTAATTCAACAAAATTACAAAAGAAATGAATCAAAAAGTAAAAAAAAGGGGGAAGCAGAGACTTACCTGAGGCCCACTTACCTGCCTGGCCCAGCACGGCCAAGCCCACCAGGGGCACGCCCGTCTTCTTCACCGTGCTAGCGCACGAAGCAGCTCGGTGGCGAGCGCCACCGACGCGCCGGCCACCTCCTGCCTGCCTGGCTACTCCCTTCGACGCCCTGGATGGCTCTGGATGTCGCCACACAGACCCCCTCGACCCCCTCAACCGCTCCCCTCTCTCCATGCCTCGTCTCTCTCGCTCCACGCCTCCTGGTCGAGCGCCACCGTCACCACCGACGCCGTTCGTCGTAGCCACCATGCCTCTCTCGCCCAACCGTTTTGCCCAGAAGCTCCGCCTCGTCCTCCTCGTCCTCCGCTCCGAGCTACACGACGCCAGAAGCCCCGCTTCACCATCACCATCGCTGTCTTCAACCTACGGCCGTGGAGATCGCCGGCGAACGTGCGCCCGCCTCGACGCTTCCACGAGCCCGCTGAGCATCTCATCCGCCTCCCTGTGAGCTCCTGAGTCGAACCCCTCTCCTCCCTGCTCCGTTTGCTCGCCGTAGACGCCGCCCCCTTGCTCGCCGTAGCACGCCGCCGCACAAGCTCGTCATCGACGAGGCTCCGGTGCGCAGTTGGCTCCGTGCACATGCCCGTCGTCTTCGTGAGCGCTCGTTGCACCCATAGGAACCAACCGTTGGCCCTCCGGTGCCCTGTGTCGTAGTTTTCATCGGCACCTGAGCTACGGCCGCCGCCGTTGAGGTCGTCGCCGTCGTTTCCCGCCACCCCAGCTGCTCCGACCTGTCCCGTTGGATGCGCGACTCCTCCAGCTCTCTGTAGATGCCCTCCGCCTCTATTTTGGTCATCGGAACGCTGTTTCCGAGCCGCGCCGCCGTCCTGGCTCTCGCCGGCGGTGAGTCGCCGGTGGGGTTGACCTCTTTTGACCACGCCTGGACCCCCCTGTGTCACTAACATGTGGGGCCGGCCGTTGACTAGTTTCAGTTTAGGTTTTTAATTAAGTACTAATTGTTGTCATTAGTTTAGTGAGCCACTGACACGTGGGGCCCAGCTCCTGTTAACTTTTAGTTTAGTGTTAAACTCTTTTTAGTTAGTACTGAGAGACTGACCAGTGGGGCCCACTGGTCAAGTTTGACCTGGATGCCCTGTTGACTGGCTGACGTCAGCATGATGTCATGCTGATGCAGTAAATGATTTTCTGGGATTATTTGATTTAAAACAATTCAGGAAATTCCAGAAAATGCTTTAAACATCAGAAAAATCATATAAATTCAACAGTAGCTCAGATGGAAAAGATTTATATATGAAAATTGATCAGAAAAATCCAATCTTTCCAATGGCACTAGTTTCATGCATGTTTGAGCAAGTTAACCTTGTTGTTTACTTTAAAACATGATAATGCACTTGAATAAATAATAGTTTAGGTTTCAATTTGAATCTTTGATTCAAATGGGCTCATTCCTTCTGTTATAGATGCATTAGCCCAAAACACATGCATCTTGCCATATCATGAGCATGCATCATATTGTTGCATTTGTTTGCTTATTGATTGTATCGCCGGTGTTCTCCGTGTTAGGTCCTGCTCCCGAGGATACCTCTGCGTATCCAACTGAAGAGCAGTACCCGACAACCACTCTGTCAGGCAAGCAATCATTGATCATTCCGATACAAACCCATCTTCTCGCTCCTGCTCTCTTTTACTGCATTAAGGCAACATCGTGTGAACTTCTACTTGCTGCGATAGTTGAACCCTATTCCCTTGCATGACCTGTCTTTGCCACAGTAAATAGTTGAAACCCACTAGCATGTGTAGGAGTTGTTTGAGCCATGTGATGTGTGATCCACCATGCTATTTGTTTATGTTTCCTCCTATGCTTAGAGTTGTGTCAGGTCTGGTTCATCTGGGTGATGGATCAGAGTGAAATGATCATACCGGTAAAGAGAGGGAAGTGTGGAACTTGTTTGGTAAAGGTATCGATGAAAGGACATGTAGGAGTACGTGGTGGGTTGTTTCATTGGAACCGTCCATAGGACGTGAGATCTGTACGTGTGGTTCAAGTTATAGCTGCTACCACACATTGGGCCCTGAAATATGACCCCGCTCGACTTATTGACTGCCCATGTTCTCTGTCTAGGAGTTGCAACTAGTTTCTGGTGTTTGTAGTTTACTGGTGGTCGTGCACAGCGCTGACCCTCGGGGTGGGCTGTGATGCTACAGGTACGTGGCCGGGTGTACCGGTCGCCCGTTTGGTGACTCGGGAATGATAACCCTCAACCGTAAGGGATCGAGATAGTCTTCGCGGGTAAGAATAACCCAATTTATTGATTCGACACACGGGGAGCCAAAGAGTATTTATAAGCTTTGACAGTTGAGTTGTCAATTCAACCGCACCTAAAATATACTTACTTGCAACAAAAGATAAATGGTAGCAGTGATATGATAGTGATGATAATGATAGTAAAAGTAAACAGCAAAAGTAAATAGTAAAGGTAAATGGCAAAAGTAGCAACTAGTGACAAGCAGGATTTAAAACACTGTAGGCTAGGGAGATGGATGGTTGGGCGCTGCATGGATGAGATATATCATGATTCTAACTTGGGGCACGGCACAGGGAACAGTAATGATCATCTAGGCAAATATCAAACATTAGGCATGTATCCCGTAGGTAGTTGTGCATGCTTGCAATAAGAACTTGCACAACATCTTTTGTCCTACCATCCCGCTACGAACGGGGCCAAAAGGAACTTATGGAGATTAAGGTGCTCCTGTCAAAGAGCACCGGAACAAAGCAATGAACTCAATGGATACATGTAATCCTCAAACTACGGACCATCCCCTTTGGTGTCCCAAGCTGTCACTTTTGGGATCGCCGGTTCCGAACCGTAACAGGTGCAAACATCTCATAGATAGGATCAAGAACACAAATATATTCATGCAAACACATATGGTTCAGATCTGAAATCATGGCACTCAGGCCCTAAGTGTCAAGCATTAAGAATAACAAGTTGAAGCAAAGATGATAAACACCATAGTAGATGATAGGCAACATGCCCCCAACGATCTGACAAACTATTACATGATCTAACTCATCCAATCCCTACCATCCCCTTCGCCTACAGCAGGGGATTACTCACACATGGAAGGAGAAGTCATGGAGGGATGATGGAGTGGTGATGATGATGACGATGGCGACGATCTCCCCTCTCCGGAGGCCAATTCAGCCTCTAGATTAGCCCTCCCGAAGAAGAACAGAGGGTGGCAGCAGCTCCGCGACGAAAACTGCGAAAAGAACTTCTGATCTGGGATTTCTCCGTCGGGAGCTAAAATACGAGTCAAAGTAGGGCACCAGGGAAGGTGGGGCCCACCCAGGCGACCCCCCGGCACGGCCAGAGGTTGGGCCGCGCCACCAGGGGGCCTGGGCACCCCCTGGCCCCCCTCAGGCCCCACTTCTGGCTCCGGGTTCCTTCCGGTGCGTGGATTTTCTGTGATTTTTCGTGGATTTTTCTGAGGTACCTAAAAATCCGTTTTCCTGCACACAATAAAACCATATAGGCAGCTCTGCTGAAAACAGCATCAGTCCGGGTTAGTTTAGTTCAAATCATGCAAGAATGAGGTCAAAACAATATCAAAAGTGTTTGGAAAAGTAGATACGTTTGAGACGTATCAACTCCCCCAAGCTTAGCATATTGCTTGTCCTCAAGCAATTCAGTTCAACAAACTGGACGCGACAAAGAAAACTTTGACAAACTCTTTTGCTTCATTAAATGTATATAAGCATGTACTACGAAAAGAGTCTAGCAAGTATTGAAACAGTACTATGAGGACAATACACGGAGCAATCCTTCTTTCAAGCGACCAATCACAAATACCTAAAATTAAATAATATATTACTGAAAATCAAGACAAGATCACATTGCACATAGCTTGAGCATATTAGGGTGGTATCTCGCTAGCCTCCATGAGTGAAGCAAAACATAAATGCAGAAACTCCTCCAGAGTTTTAAAGGAGACTAGAACTAAGAATTTCAAAATAAATCTTATCACAAGCATGCAGAAGACAATGTAATACTTTGGGACAATGCACATTACACTCAGAATGACAATTATGCTCTCCTAGTTGGTGCTTTGAAGAAAGAAGGTGGAGACTCTCGAACCGTGGCTTTTGTTGGCAAGGTTGAAAACCCGTGGTCGTAAACAAAAACTAAACATGTACCAGAGCTCTTGGTTTTAAAAACAGAGGTAAAAATGTTTTTGAGAGGTGCATATTTCGTCAACGAATGCTAGCAGATAACTCAATCACTTCTTGAGCTGGACAAGTCTCGAGGAACGGCTCCGACATGAGGACGATCACATCCTCTTAATCTCCTTTGTTTATCACTGCCAAAGTTTTCTGATTTCTCATGAACAAGCGTGAAGGAGGGTTTGTTTGTTGTATTATCTTTTATGAGCTAGGCGCACTCTATGCCAGTTCCTTATCGCATTAGGGGTTTGCAGATTAGACATGCAATCCAGGGGTGAAACTTGTCCAACTTAAAAAAAATCATGAATTAACTACTACTTCCTCATGAGCTAAAACAGAGGCACAAAAAGAGAAATGCTTTTGATTAATTTCGAGATGGTACACGAAAGTCTTCGTTAGGAATGGCAGGTAAATACCATGTATAGGAAGGTATGGTGGACTCATATGGCATAACATATTTTTAAGGATTTTGGATGCACAAGCAGTCAGTCTGCTTAGTACAGGTGGAGGTTAGCAAAAGACTGGGAAGCGACCAACTAGAGAGCAATAACGGCCATAATCATGCAGAGTGACAAAGCAACATTGAATCGGGCATGAAAGCGATACAATTATTCTAAAACTCAAAGATCATCAAGGCAGAGCAGACTTTTTAGTCTCAAACACGTGTAAGCATGTGCCAAGTCAATCCAAAAATTCTCTAAAGGGAAATACCACCTTAGTATACCGAACTATGAACAATGCAATGCATGTAGATCATTTCAATAACACATTATAAACTCTAGTTATTCGAGACTAGCCACAAGGAAAGCATGAACCACTGGGAGAGCATTGTAAACATAGCACTATGTCGCTACAAGCTGGTCTCTAGATCATAAGTACAGGCATATGTACAAAAGTAGAAACAAGAAGAGTTCATACCGGTCTTCCTTGTTGCTTCCCTTCAGTTGCTCTTCATCATTACTGCCTCGTCACTTGCACGATCGAACGTAGGAAATATAATTAAATGTCATCACGGACTCGAGCTGAACTCTGAAAACAAAGCAAACTAAAGAGAAAAGGAAATCTTTTTGGATTATTTCAAAGGTTGAACGAAAGCGAAAGAAAGAGAAAATATTTTTGTTGTTTTTGCAAAGAGAGAAATAAAGAAGAACGGGCAAAAACTTCGAAAAGATCAAGGCGACTAAAACGGATAATACAATGGAAAAGTGAGAGGGGCACGTACTCCCCCAAGCTTAGGCTTTTGGCCTAAGTTGGTAGCAGCTACTGCCCCCAGGAACCTCCTGCTCCGGGGGTATGGTAGTGAGACCAAGGGTCATAGAAGGATGCTGGCGCGTATACCGAACTCCTCGGAGTCTCCCACGAGGAAGGGTCTGTACGCCAAGCAGAGGAAGACCCTTCACCAAACTCGGTGGCGGTTTTTTCCTGAAAAGGTGGTAACTCACCATGCTCCTCCTCGTCGGGCACAACCCCCTCCATGGGGTTATGAAACTGATGCTGGACCATGAACTCATCGAACTGGACAACATCAAAGGACCATCCGTTCCTGCGAGAAAAATCAAACAAAAGAGGTGCAGGTAGACGGATCTCACGTTCCGCGGTAGTTCCGAAACGCAAGATATAAACAAGATTATCAAGCTCAGAAGCCATGGTAACAAACTTATGTCTTTTCATAGCAGCAAGATCAAAGCTTAAATAAGTGAAAGGATTATCATCAGGGTGTGGGGTGCCTCCAAGATGTTCTAAGATAAGTGTGGCATAAATACCACCATATAAGTCCCCCTTGTTACCATTCATAGCAAGGCGTCGAGCAATTAAGGCACCCAGATTATAATCAGACCTCCCTGAGAGGGCTGCTGCCAGGATAGCAATATCCGGAGCAAAAATGCTGCTCGTGTTGTCACGAGCTAACACCCCTCTAGCAACATAATATGCAAAATATCTGAGGTGAGGAAATAAGATGCTGGAGATCTTCGACCGATGAATATCCCTCGTACCCATGCTGCAGAGAGAGTTGATGACGGTTTTCAGCTCGGAGGGCTGAGTGGCCATCCTAGCCGTCCTCCCAACGTTTGGCACACCTATTATTTCACAAAACTTTCCCAAAGTCATGGTGATAAGATCATTGTAAATTTTAAACTCAATAGCACCTGACTCAGGATTATAGCTAAAACTGTTAATGAAACTGGAGGTGAGTTTTTGATACTGAGTAACACGGCACGTGACGAGCCGTGTCAAACCTGCATTAGCACAAAGATTATAAAACTCATCCTTGATTCCCGCAGCTTCAAGGAATTCATCACATGGAAACGTCATCGCACGTGCTGGACTCGTGTCTTCCAACAACTCCAGGGGCACATGATCTTCATTATAGCTCACCCTAGCAGTCGAGGGTGAAGCTGCGGCTCTAGTAACTCGATCGGAGTGTGCGGGCCTCCTCTTCTCAAGCCACCCTTTTGCCCTTCCTAACAAACTCATTTCTGAAATTTTTGGCAATTTACAAAAACAAGGATTAAAACAAGGTGAGTTAAGGCAAACTACTCAACTCACTTGCCCAAGGCATAAACTTGCATCAAAACTTGGAAAATAACTTTCTACACATGCATGCAAGCTCATCTATACAGCACCAAGAACTACTAAATACTCACAAATGAAGCCACCAATCATAAATCTAATTGGAGGGGTGGAGGAGTCACATACCAGGGAGTATTTGTTCAAAATCTCAGCTCAAATGGTGGGCTGTAGAGAGAGATAGAAGAATCGCCTCCAAGAACAGCAAGAACACAAGAACAAGTGCAGAACTCGCGTTTTTGGAGAAAAAGAGAGAGAGAGAGAGAGAAAGAAGACATACCTGGAGGGGGGCCATGTGGGCCCCAGGCGCCCTATGGGCGCGGCCAGGGGCTGGGCCGCGCCAGTTGGCCGCCTGGGCCACTGGTGGGTCCCCCTGGCTGGCCCCAGGTCCCTCTGGGTCACTCCCGACATGGAAATTTTTATTATAATTTTTCTGGAATTTTTCTGAAAACTTCACTGTTGAAATTTTTTCGAAGTTCAAAAAGCTGCGAAACTCTCTGAAAACTTGAAGCGGTTAGTAGTATTGTGAAGCTTCAAAACATAAACACTTGGTACAGCAAGTAGAACAAGAACTAAAATAAGTGAAAACCTAAGAAGCTCAACTTTTTATCTATATAAAACTTGTTTACTAGTAAGGTTGATCAAGTCTTACCAGCAAACAGGCGATATATAGAGCAAAAAGTCTCACCTCTTACGAAGTAATCACTGAACCTTTACCTTAATGGACATTGTCCCCACCATGATAGTTTTGTATTTGTGAGGCACATGTAGTGGACAATCCCATTCTCCAATTTTCACGGTCTCGATATTTTCTATAGAGTTGAGGCCATGCCTCCTGTCGATCTTCTTTGGAAAATATACCGTGTGTTCTTTATCATTTACGTTGAAGGTTACCTTCCCTTTATTGCAATCAATAATAGCACCTGCGGTGTTAAGAAAAGGTCTACCAAGAATAATGGACATGCTTCCATCCTCGGGCATGTCAAGCACAACAAAATCAGTAAGAATCAAACAATTAGCAACTTCTACGGGAACATCCTCACAAATACCTATCGAGACAGCGGTTGACTTGTCAGCCATCTGAAGGGAGATATCTGTAGGAATTAGTTTCTCTAAACAGAGCCTCTCGTAAAGAGAGAGAGGCATAACACTCACTCCTGCTCCAAGATCACATAAAGCAGTTTTGACATAATTATTCTTTATGGAGCAAGGAATGGTGGGTATACCTGGATCACCGAGCTTCTCAGGAATCTTGCCACTGAACGAGTAGTTAGCAAGCATAGTAGATATTGCTTCATTAGGAACTTTTCTTTTATTAGTGACAATATCTTTCATATATTTTGAATAAGGAGGTAACTTAATAGCATCAGTCAAAGGGATTTGAAGAAAAATAGGTTTAATCCACTCACAGAACTTATTGTAATGCTCTTCTTCTTTGGATTTGATGGACTTACCTGGAAAGGGCATGGGTTTCTATACCCATGGTTCTCTTTCCTTCCCATGTTTTCTTGCGATGAAGCCTTCTTTAGTGTACCTCTTACGTTTGTCAGGTGCTTCTTCTTCTCGAACTTCAGGTGGATCATTCCTCTCATTATCCTTACCTTCAGGTTCGGCACCGTCTTCCATCTCAGCATCGGAGATAGATACACTGTTGGGATCAACAGCTGGCTCTTCATCTGCAATAGAATCATTAGAATTGTCAGTCTCCTTATGTTTCTTCTTCTTCTTTGGAGAGCGAACAATTTCTTCTTCCTGCATTTGAGAATCTTGCTCGATTCTCTTCGGATGCCCCTCTGGATAGAGAGGATCTTGAGTGCTAGTTCCTCCTCGGGTCTTAATCCCGAAAGCCTGCAAATTATCTTGTTTGGCATTCTTAGCAAGCAAATCTTTTTGCACATTAGAAATTTTGTCAAGCTGAGTTTTAACCATATGAAAATGCTTCACAAGACATTGAACATCATTAACTGTTCTACCTAGAACATCAAGCAAACTTTTGATAGCAAGGGAATTATCATGCAACTGACTTTGTATCCTCTCATTAAAATGATTTTGTTTCATAATAAAATTATCAAACTCATCTAAACATTGATCAGGAGGCTTACCATGAGGGATGTCACTTGCGTTGAAATCTAAAAGAGAGTGTACCTCTACCATAGGAGGTGAGTGGTAGGCTCACACAACTTCTCAATAGGGGGTAGATTCTTCACGTCTTCAGCTTTAATACCTTTCTCTTTAATAGACTTCTTCGCTTCTCGCATATCTTCGGGGCTTAGAACAAACATGCCCCTCTTCTTTGGTGGTGGAGGTGGTTCAGGGACGGACCAATCTTCATGATTTTTGGCAATCCTGCCCATCAAATCTTCTGCATCGTCCGGTGTCCTTTTCCTGAAAACACAACCAGCACAATTGTCCAAATAGGACCTGGATTCATCAGTTAGACCAGCATAGAATATATCGATTAATTCGTTCTTAGGGACTTCATGTCCCGGTCTAGCCCGAATCAGACTGCAGTACCTCCCCCAAGCTTTAGGGAGGGACTCATCCTGCAACTGTTTAAAGTTATAAATTCTTTGTAAAGCAGCATGTTGCATGTGAGCAGGAAAGTACTTATCAACAAAAGAGTGAGATAAGTCTTGAGGACTCTTAATGGAACCGCACGGAAGTGAATCATACCATGCTTTAGCACCTTCGTTCAAGGAGAAAGGAAGAAGCTTGGTCACATAAAAGTATCGTATCTTCTCATCTGTGGTAAACAGGCCACCCAACTCACCGAGTTTTGTTAGGTGTGCAATAGCATCATCATTTTCTCTGCCATAAAAGGGGCCAGCTTCAACCATAGGTATAAGTGAAAGGTCAACAGAGAAATCATAATCAGGATCATCAATGCATATAGGAGATGTGGCAAATTCAGGATCAGGAACGATTTTGTTCTTCAAAGAGTGTTTTTCAAACAGTTTCTTAATAACTTCAGGGTCAGAGCCAGAAAACTCTGTCAGTTCCCTGCATAAATCTTCATCAAGCATATAGTAATCATCATCAAGGAGTCTCTCCTTGAGTTTACTCAAATCAGGATAATCATAAGTTTCACCAATAGGGTAGCGAGTAACAGGAATTTCAATTCCAGATTTTTTAGCAGCAGCAGCGATCTGTTTCTCAAGAGCATAAGCAAGTGAACTAATATCATCAACAGTAGTAGAAGCATCATCAAGAGTATCGGACATAGTAACAGATTCAGTAGGAGCATCATGTGGTGGTGGTGAGGCAAACTTACTCATAACAGAAGGTGAATCAAGTGTAGCACTAGTGCTTAGAACAGTACCTCTTCTTGTAGTGGATAGTAAGATCGGAACCTTGGGGTCTCCTTTCTTACCCATAGCGGATGAAGTGCAGCAGGTAGGATACTTCAAGTAGACTTGTAAATATTGATATGCTCCACGGGAACGGCGCCAGAAAATGGTACTTGATAACCCTCAACCGTAAGGGATCGAGATAGTCTTCGCAGTTAAGAATAACCCAATTTATTGATTCGACACACGGGGAGCCAAAGAGTATTTATAAGCTTTGACAGTTGAGTTGTCAATTCAACCGCACCTGAAATATACTTACTTGCAACAAAAGATAAATGGTAGCAGTGATATGATAGTGATGATAATGATAGTAAAAGTAAACAGCAAAAGTAAATAGTAAAGGTAAATGGCAAAAGTAGCAACTAGTGACAAGCAGGATTTAAAACACTGTAGGCTAGGGAGATGGATGGTTGGGAGCTGCATGGATGAGATATATCATGATTCTAACTTGGGGCACGGCACAGGGAACAGTAATGATCATCTAGGCAAATATCAAACATTAGGCATGTATCCCGTAGGTAGTTGTGCGTGCTTGCAATAAGAACTTGCACAACATCTTTTGTCCTACCATCCCGCTACGAACGGGGCCAAAAGGAACTTATGGAGATTAAGGTGCTCCTGTCAAAGAGCACCGGAACAAAGCAATGAACTCAATGGATACATGTAATCCTCAAACTACGGACCATCCCCTTTGGTGTCCCAAGCTGTAACTTTTGGGATCGCCGGTTCCGAACCGTAATAGGTGCAAACAACTCATAGATAGGATCAAGAACACAAATATATTCATGCAAACACATATGGTTCAGATCTAAAATCATGGCACTCGGGCCCTAAGTGTCAAGCATTAAGAATAACAAGTTGAAGCAAAGATGATAAACACCATAGTAGATGATAGGCAACATGCCCCCAACGATCTGACAAACTATTACATGATCTAACTCATCCAATCCCAACCATCCCCTTCGCCTACAGCAGGGGATTACTCACACATGGAAGGAGAAGTCATGGAGGGATGATGGAGTGGTGATGATGATGACGATGGCGACGATCTCCCCTCTCCGGAGGCCAATTCAGCCTCCAGATTAGCCCTCCCGAAGAAGAATAGAGGGTGGCGGCGGCTCCGCAACGAAAACTGCAAAAAGAACTTCTGATCTGGGATTTCTCCGTCGGGAGCTAAAATACGAGTCAGAGTAGGGCACCAGGGGAGGTGGGTCCCACCCAGGCGACCCCCCGGCGCGGCCAGGGGCTGGGCCACGCCACCAGGGCGCCTGGGCACCCCCTGGCCCCCCTCTAGCCCCACTTCTGGCTCCGGGTTCCTTCGGGTGCGTGGATTTTCTGTGATTTTTCGTGGATTTTTCTGAGGTACCTAAAAATCCGTTTTCCTGCACACAATAAAACTATACAGAAGCTCTGCTGAAAACAGCGTCAGTCCGGGTTAGTTTAGTTTGAAAAAGTAGATACGTTTGAGACGTATCAGGGAACCCTGTACACATCGTTTGGGGCCATGAGCGACACCCCGGCCGGATCTCCCCACGGTTGGAACTCAAATAGGCGATAAACCTGGATGAGAGACTTGAGTGCTTGGTTAGGTCGTGGTCTACACCCACGTCGGCTTTCGCTTGAAGTCTGCCGAGCACATGTCGTGTGCAGACGCTAAGTGGTGAAAACATGTGTGAGGAAGTACACCCCTGCAGGGTTACCAATCTATTCGAATAGCCGTTGTTCGCGGTACGGACTACTTGGTTACTCTTACAGTTCATAGACAAGTTGATGGATACTACTAAAAGCCTCAAGACGAGTGTGAGTGTCGTGGAGGGCCCTTCCGTAGGATGACGAAAGAGGATCCATGGTGGTGTATTGTTGTGGTGAGTAGAGGACTCGTGTACGTAGTATTATCTTGCAATCTGTTTGAGAGTCGTAGTATAGGTTAGCCAAGAGTCAAAGCTAGCTTGCTGCTATGAACTCCACTACCCTTGTTGATAATGTTGCATGTATGATAGGTTCTGTTGTAAGACTTGCTGAGTACCTTTGTACTCATGTTTGCTTAATAACTGTTGCAGAGGAGAACCCTACCCCTTCTGATGGGTTTTACATAGACGTTGACGTCGACGAGTAGCTTTCTACCCAGACGGAGATTCTGATCTTGTGAAGGGCCTTGTAGATAGTCAGCCTACACCAAGCCTGTTTTATTTTCCAAGTTGTCTATACTCAGACATGTTAGCTTCCGCTTGTGCTTGTATAACTGTATGACTTGCGTGTTGGGTCATGTGACCCCTACCTGTATGGATATGTTATGTATGGCTCTTGGAGCCTCTTAAATAAAGTACTTTGAGTCATACAGTTCTGTTGTGATGCAATGTTGTATTTGCACATATTGAGCATATTGTGTGTATGATTGAAATGCTTGGTATGTGTGGGATCCGACACCTAGTTGTTTTCCTTTGGTAGCCTATCTTATAGGGAAATGCCTCCTAGTGCTTCCAATGAGCCTTGGTAGCTTGCTACTGCTCGGAACACGTAGGCTGGCCGGCATGTGTCCTTCTTCGTTCCTGTGTCTGTCCCTTAGGGGAAATGTCACGCGTTGTTCCTTAAGTCCATGTAGCTTTGTACGACTTAGGTTCATACGTTGATGACCGACATGTTCGTTGCTGGCTCATGGATGCCTGTCTCTGTAATTTAGTGCCACTTTTCGTTTATAACTAGCCATGTCGGCCCGGGTTCTCTGTCATATGGATGCTAGCGACACTGTCATATACGTGTGCCAAAATGCGCAAACGGTCCCGGGCCAGGTAAGGTGGCACCCGTGGGGATACCATGCGTGAGGCCACAAAGTGACATGACGTGTTACAAGATAGATCGGTGTGACTTAGGATCGGGGTCCTGACAGCCATGTTGCTGATAATTGCAGTGTTGCATTGCATATTGTTTTGCTTGTCATTTGCAAACCGTGCATCCGTTTCCGGTGATCTTTATATCGATTTCAACCAAAATCTTCCTATCTATCTAGTGGCTTGCTTGGTTACCCAAGATGAGGCTATTTCCTTCATCTTCTCCTTAGGCTCAAGATCATCCCCATGCATACGCACATCATACTTGCATCCCATGATATGACTTGCATCATGTTGATTGTGCATTGCACCATGTTTGATATTGTGCGTTGTTGTGCTCTTGTGTTGGGTAGAGCCGGGAGCCGATTCGGAGTTCGAGGTTCCTTTCGAGGCTGACTTTGAGGAGCAAGGTTACGATCCCTCTGTGGACTCAACATGCAAGATGAGCATTCCCAGATATCACTTCTTTCTTTGCCTAAGCTAGATGTCTCGTTCTTTAGATAATGCCTCGATGCATATTCATGTTTGTCAGCCTCCCATTGTTGCCATGAAACACTCTAATCACCTTCCTAGCAAACCGTTGTTTGGCTAAGTATGCATCGCTCAGCCCCTCTTATAGCGTTGTTAGTTGCAGGTGAAGTTTTGAAGATTGCTCTATGATGAACTTGTTATTGGGATAACACAATATATTACCTGTTAAACTAATGCACCTATATATTGGTAATGGGTGGAAGGCTAAGCCATTCTGCTTGGTGTTTTTTTCCACTCATGCCACCTTATGAGCTGATAAACCGGTGTTATGTTCCTTGTTTTTGCGTTCTTAACACGGTTGGGGTTTATGGGCCCGCCTTGGTAATTCGCTCTGTTTAAAGCTTTTCCAGCAAGGCCCAACATTGGTTTTACATTGGCCTAATAACTAAAACTTGCATAGGGCGTTGCAAACCCGACTTCTTAATTAACAACCCGGGCCAGTGCTCCTCATGAGTGTTGGTCCAAACTAGGCAACCTGCGGGCTTGCCTTGGGGAAACCCAAGGTATCTGGTATCCACCCGTAGCTTGTCCATCCGGTCGTGGCCTGAGACGAGATACGCGCGGTTACTATCAGGGTGTCGGCTCGCCGGGAGGTCTTGCTGGATTAGTTTTACCTTTGTCAAAATATCTTGAGCACGGGACTGCGAGAATACTCGGGTCTTCCCACTTTGGAGTTGCGACTCCGCGGATCGTGAGCTTGTGATGGGCTAAGTTGGGACACCCCTGCAGGGTTTGATCTTTCGATAGTCGTGCCCACGGTTATGTGGCAGATGGGAATTTGTTAATATCCGGTTGTAGACAACTTGATACCTTATTCATAAGAATACACTACATGTGTTAGTAACCGTGATGGTCTCTTTCCGAAGGGCTTCCGGAAGTGAACACGGTGGTGTTATGTTTGACCATGAGTAACTAGGATCACTTCTTGATCAACTTGGCGATCGTTGGCACATGTTCTCTTCTCGCTCTGAATTCGCAAGCTAGTTGCTTAGTGCTGCTGCAAACACTTTAATAGCCTTTCCACACCTAAGGCTTTGGTAGTTTTGATACCCAGGAACGGGATTACCGAGTCCTTTGTGGCTCATAGATTCAACACACACCAGATGTAGGTACTGCTGAGAACGATGCAGGAGATGGATCAGAACTTCAGTGGGAGTTCGATGAAGAGCGTGGATGTTAATATGTTTCGTATCCCAATGATCAGTAGTGGTTCTAACTAGGAGGATCCAGGCTTGTGTTTTGGTATCTTTCTCATTTGCATTTTCGTCCGTTGTCGGACCCTGATGTTCTTTGGATGATCTATGCTATTGTATTCATTGTATGACGTAGCGAGTGTAAACCAACTATCTTTTACAATTTCATCCCTGAATTTTACATAAGATGAGAAAAGATACCAAACTTGAGATCATTCTAGTATGCGCTTATGTCTTTAAGTCGTGCCTCGACACATGGGAGACATAGTCGCATACTGGGCGTTACAAGTTGGTATTCAGAGCCTTCTCCGACCTAGGAGCCCCTGATTGATCGAATCGCTGACGGTTGAGTCTAGGCACACATAAAAAAGTGTTTTGAGTCCTATATATACATCAGAGAGTAGGATTTCTTTTTACTCCTCATCCCCTTCATCGCTCTGGCTCTGGTGAGGACTCGTGACGTTGTTCTATCTCCTCTATTCTCAAAATTGTACAAAACATTTTTTTAGGATCACGCGGATATTGTTTGGATTGTTCTGATGTCTTTGTGATGAGAACATTGTTCTCGATGCCTCCTGTCATTTAGGGGTTGTGGCAGTGTCCCAGGGAGTTGAGCACCGAGGTGTTGTCGTCACAAATGTATCGTAGCGGTTCTAGAATACCAGAGGCAGTCGACATCGAAAACTCTTCTATGGATGTCTGGTGGTGAGATAACCCCGACGTCACCCAGTACTGGGGAGATAGTTCGGGAGTATTGCCACAGCTAGTATAGCGGATGCATTTCGAATGTCTGAGGTAAACAATTTCCGAGGATGACTGGTTATGTGTTGACGGATGGATACAGCTGGATGTAGGTTTAGAGTTGAGTGCGCAGTGCTTCCCCTATATCCCCAACACCAGATTGCATAACCGGAAAGCTTCGGGAATTAATAGGTGGGTTTCAAGTAGCTCGTAGGTATTCTTCCAACGAGTGCATGGTATGAGGTTTGGGGTTCAACATTGAGTGAAGAGGTTTCATGGGCGTTGTTCCAATTGGGAGTTGCATCTTAAAGGGTCCTTGGCTATGCTGATCCGGGGATTGCAACACCCTTTGTAACACGTACCATGGGGCATTCAGCACGAACTTGTGGGAGGAAACTTCTATCATGTATTTGTTCCATCTGTACCTTGTTTTTATTCTATCATTTTGTTCTCCCGAGTGGCTTCTCGACAAGATTGTTGTACCATTAAACTGTGGAATTCATTCGTTCATTTTGTTCAAATGTTCATTTTAAAGACTTTATGTTGCAAATATCTAGCCGTTGATTTAGCTTATCTATTTTGCATCAATGGCTAACGGTTGTCATCATATTCAGGATGGCTCCTAAGAAGGTTCCCAACCCAAACCAAGAGGGTGAAGAAGAGCGTCCTCCTTCCCCTCCTCCTCCGTCTGAGGCATGGAGAGCGATTATGCAAGCAACCAACCAAAACACTCAGATGCTCATGCAAATGATGCAGAATTTCCAAGCCAACCAAGCAAATCAAGGCAATCATGGGAACCAAGGCCAAGGCAATCTGTTCAATCAACCTCACTTTGCGACATTGAACCAATTCCTAGCAAACCAACCAAAGTCTTTCAATTACTGTGTGGACCCACTAGATGCTGAAGATTGGATCACAGACATCAAAAAGCACTTTGATTGCAGTAACGTGAGGCCTGACGATTATGTCAAGTTTGCCACTTTCCAACTCAAAGATCAAGTTGCTGATTGGTGGCGGCAGTAAAAAGACTCCAGAGGTGATCGTGAGATCTCATGGACTGACTTCTCCAAAGATTTCCGCTCTCATCACATTCCAACCAGTGTCATTGAAGGCATGCGTGAGCAATTCCGCAACCTGAAGCAAGGCACCATGTCCGTCTATCAATACAATGTCAAGTTCCAGAATCTTGCCCGTTATGCGAAGCAAGACTTCCCCGATGCCAAGAGCAAGATATACTAGTTCCGAGGTGGTCTGAAAGATGAACTCCAACTTGCTCTCACCTTGTTCGAGCCGGATGAATTTGACCAATTCTACAATATGGATCTCAAGCAAGAGGTAGCTCAGCTCAAGTGTGAAGCTTCCAAAAATAGGATAAGAGATGATGCTCACTCCTCCTCTTCCTCTCAAGTGGTTGCCAAGCAGCAGAAGTTATGGCTACCGCCTCCTCTAGTGCTCCGTCCTCCAAGCAACAACAAGCACTCACGTGGTCGTGGATTCTCCCACCCACCCAACCCGAGCAACTAGTCGAAGCCCTAGTTCCAAGTTCCAAGACCAAGTGTTCCTTATCATCGGCCTCTTTCAGAAGTTACTTGCAACAAGTTTGGCCAGAAGGGTCACTATGCAAACAAGTGTACTCATAAGCGCCTTCCGCCTCCTCCACCTGTCAGCAATGCTATTATCATGCACAATCCCAAGACAGCAAGAGTGAATCTGATGAATGTAGCTCAAGCAAAGAATTCTTCAGATATGATAATTGGTAATCTTCTAGTTAACCTTAAACCTGCCAAAGTCGATTCTGGTGCATCACATTCCTTCATGTCATATCCATTAGCATCTAAGCATAATGTTCACACCGAAGCATTGCCAACAACTTTGAGTGTTGTTTCTCCTGGTAAGAGATTGAGTTCTAGTATGGTGGCTCCGGATATCACTATTCATATGGGTGACTACAGTTTTCTGGTTTCCCCGGTTATTCTTGGTAACTCAGACATTGATCTTATTCTTGGGATGGATTGGCTCTCGAAGCATGATGCACTTATTGATTGTGCAAATAAGGAGGTCATTCTAACTCATCCTTCTGAAGACGTGATTATCTTCGCTTCTCGAGATAACACAATCAGACTATTCTCTCTCAATGACAAGGGCGAGATTAATGCCATTTCTCAGATTCCGGTGGTTATATGAGGATGTATTCCCTGAAGAGCTTCCAGGCATGCCTCCCAACCGTCTAGTTGAATTTGTCATTGAACTTGAACCCGGTACCGAGCCAGCATGTCCGCATCCGTACAAGCTTTCTCCTAAAGAGTTGAAGGAGCTGAAGAAACAACTCGATGAGCAAGAACGTATGGGTCTAATCAGACCTAGTACTTCTCATTGGGGCTGTGGTGTTCTATTTGTTAAGAAGAAGGATGGCACGGAACGCCTTTGCGTTGATTACCGGCCATTGAACAAGAAGACAATGAAGAATAAGTACCCGCTCCCCAATATCAATGAATTGTTCGAGCAGCTCAAAGTAGCCAATTTTTTCTCGAAGCTCGATCTTCGGATGGGTTACCATCAGATTTGTATCCGTGAAGCGGATATTCCCAAGACAGCATTCAGAACAATCTATGGCTCCTATGAATACACGGTCATGTCTTTCGGCCTGCAAATGCTCCACCCACTTTCTCTCGGATGATGCACTTCATATTCAACCCCTACACCAATGAATTCGTGCTCGTATACCTCGATGATACTTTGGTATTCTCCAAGAATAAATAAGACCATGCCAAGCACCTCCGTTTGGTCCTTGACAGACTCCGTGAGCACCGGTTCTATGCGAAGTTCTCCAAATGTGAATTCTGGCAGGATAAAGTCCTCTATCTTGGCCATATTATCTCTGCCGAGGGCATTTCTGTTGACCCGAGAAGGTTGAAGCTATTGTCAACTGGGAACCTCCGCAGAATGGCAAGCAACTCCGAAGCTTCCTTGGTCTCGCTAGCTATTGCAGAAGGTTCGTTGAGAACTCCAAGATTGCCAAGCCTCTTTCCAACCTATTGCAAAAGAATGTCAAGTTACTCGTGGACTCCTGATTGTGATGTGGCATTCAAGACACTCAAAGAGAAGCTCGTTTATGCTTCGGTTCTTAGACCTCCGAATGAGTCCAAGCCTTATGAAGTCTTTTGTGATGCTTCATTGCAAGGTCTTGGTGGTGTGCTCATGCAAGACAAGAAGATTGTGGCATACACTTCTCGTCAGCTAAAACCGAATGAGAAGAATTACCCCACACATGATCTTGAGCTAGCAGCAGTTGTTCATGCCTTGATCACGTGGAGACACCTTCTGTTGGGAAGAAAAGTGGACATCTTCACCGATCACAAGAGCTTGATGTACATCTTCACTCATCCAAACCTTAACCTTCGCTAGACTCGTTGGGTTGAGATGATTCAAGAGTACGATCCAAGCATTGAGTATACTCCTGGCAAGGCCAATGTCATTGCAGATGCCTTGAGCAAAAAGGTGTATTGCAACAGTATCCTTCTCAAACTGTTCCAGCCTGAACTTTTTGAATCATTCAGGAAGCTCAACCTCCAAGTTGTTCTACAAGGATTTCTTGCCAACCTTCAAGTTGCTCCTACCTTGGAAGATCAAATCTGTGAGGCCCAACTCAGTGATGCTATGGTGTAGAAAGTGAAACATGGTATTGCAAAGGGTACTCCCAAGTACAAGTGCTATCGCATTGATGAGAGAGACACTTTGTTCTTTGAGGACAGGATTGTGGTTCCCAAAGGTGATCTTAGGAAGCTCATAATGAACGAAGCACATAACTCACTCCTCTCGATACATCCAGGAAGTTCCAAGATGTACCATGATCTCAAGCAATCATATTGGTGGACTCGCATGAAAAGGGAGATTGCCCAATTCGTGAACGAATGTGATGTCTGCAGAAGAGTGAAGGCAGAGCATCAACGTCCAGCAAGACTCCTTCAACCTCTACCTATTCTCGAGTGGAAATTCGATCACATTGAGATGGATTTCGTCACTGGTTTTCCCAAGTCCAAGAAAGGAAATGATGCTATCTTTGTGGTGATTGACAAGCTAACTAAAGTAGCTCATTTTCTCCCCGTCAAAGAATCCTTCAACGCAGCTCAGCTGGCAGAGCTGTACATCTCCAGAATTGTTTCTTTGCATGGCATTCCTCAAGTGATCTCCTCAGACCGTGGAAGCTTTTTCACTTCCAAGTTCTGGTATTCTTTTCAGTCAGCCATGGGTACCAAGATTCGCTTCAACACTGTGTTTCACCCTCAGACTAGTGGTCAAGTCGAAAGAGTGAACCAAATCCTCGAAGATATGCTCAGCGCTTATGTCATCTCCTTCGGTATGAAATGGGAAGATTGCCTTCCATTTGCCGAATTCTCCTACAACAACAGCTTCCAAGCAAGTGCAGGCAAAGCTCCGTTTGAAATCCTCTATGGCAGAAAGTGATGTACCCCTCTCAACTGGTCTGAGACTGGTGAATGTTAACTCCTTGGAAATAATTTGAGCTCAGAAGTTGAAGAAATGTGCAAAGTCATACGTGAGAATCTCAAAGCCGCGCAATCGCGTCAAAAGACCTACTATGACGGAATGCATCGTGACTTGGCTTTCGACATTGGAGACCATGTCTATCTCCGTGTTTCTCCCATGAAGGGCACTTAGAGGTTCGGTATCAAGGGAAAGCTTGGTCCAAGATACGTGGGTCCTTTCAAGATTCTTGGCAAGAGAGGTGATCTAGCCTACCAACTCGAGCTTCCCTCCAACTTTGCAAATGTGCATGATGTGTTTCACATGTCACAACTCTGCAAGTGCTTCAAGACGCCTGAACGCACCATTCCTTTCGAAGAGATTGATCTTCAGCAAGACTTGTCTTATCGTGAGCACCCCGTTGCTATCCTTGAAGAAACTGAGCGCAAGACCCGCAACAAGTCCATCAAATTCTTGAAAGTGAACTGGTCACACCATACCGACCGAGAAGCTACATGGGAACGAGAAGATCTTCTCCGTTCCGAGTATCCCACTTTCTTTCAGTCCTAGATCTCGGGATGACATCTTTTTGTAGTGGAGGAGAGTTTGTAACACCCCAGATGTAACAATTCCATTTATGGCAATATAATCTTCGTTGACTTCATCAATTCCATTCTGGGCTCTTCCTTCATTTCGGGTTTCTTCGTTTTCTCGTGTGCGTGTGTGCATATCATCCATGTCATGTCATCATGTGCATTGCATTGCATTCGTGTCGTCACTTGCACCCGGTCATGTTCGTCTCTTCCCGTTGTCTGTTTCGAGTTCCGACACTCACACACGTGTCCGTGCCACCTCGAGTCCTTCTTTTGTGTGAGGCCGTAGAACGTTCTCAGAATGAGGTGAGACTTGTCGTACATTTTTTTTAATACGTGGAGACCGCCTGTCAAGTTTCATCTCGTTTGGAGGCCGTTTGATACTCCAACGGTTAACCTCGTGGGCAAAAAGCTCCTCTGTCTTTTGGCCCAACACCCCTCCACAACAGCCCACTAACCCAGCACAACCCCCTCCATCCTCTCGGTCGTCGGATCATGATCGTGTGGGCGAAAACCGCACCCCATTTGGACACTCCTAGCTCCTAGAATCTATAAATAAGCCCCCAACCCCGAGATTCACGGATCCAACCCTAGCTTCTTCCTCCTCCGTGCGCTGAACATGTCCACTCCGCCGACCGGCCAACCGGGGCGTGCCTTGTGGCGCCGCCGGCCCCCAGCTCCCCCGCGCCCCGCGCCTGGCCCGCCAGCCCACGGCCGGCCCGCGGCCGGGCCGACCGGGTCACTTCACCACGCACCGGGCCACGTCGTCCCCGCCGCCTCCGGCGTAGCTTCCCCCGCCGACGCCGCCTCTCCTGCCCCGCCGCCGCCTTCGACCTCCGCCGCAGGCCTCTCCGCCGACACGCCGCCCGGCCACTCCGGCCACCGCCGCCGGTGCCGACCCCTGCTACCGCCGGTGCTTCCTTCGGCCGTCTTCTCCAACTCCGGCCGCCGAAGCTCCGGCCGGATCTAGATCTAGTCCAGGCGGGACCACATCCACCCGTCCCGCCAAGGAAACGCCTCCCCGCATCCCGGATCCCCTCGTCCCAGGATCCCTTCATCCCGGGTTGACTTTACGGAGGGTATAATTTTGCCTAAGTCCCAGATCCGTTTAATTTTGTTGCCTCCTTCGTCATGTGATAACTTTCTGCTCGGTGCTCCGTTTTGCGCATATGATATATCGAAATGTTCGTCTCGACATGCTCTACATGTTAGCATCAGTTTCATGCACGTTAGAGTTCATCTAGTTGACTTAATATTCGTGGCAAGAGTGCATCATGATGAAACTGTTTCAGCACTTGTTGTCTGTGTAAATTTGTTGGCATGTTCGTGAGCTAGTAACTTTGTGCATGTTGGTCCTAATGGAGTGAATGATATGTCCAGATGTTCACTGTGAAGTGCTCTACATGATGGTTGTTGTAGTATTCATGTTAGGTGTCATATTGCCATGTTTATCTCTGTTGCAAAAGTACATTTGGATGATAAGTTTCTACACTTGTTATGAGATGATGTTTTGTCTTGCTTGTGTAAATTAATCCATGTGTCCTATGAGCTAAGTGTCAACATGAGTTTTGCTCTTTGGAATGTGCTCTACATGATAGATTCATTTTCATGCCATGATATGTCTTGAGATGATTGCAACAAGCTTGTTAACATGTCATCATGATGTTGAATTTCTGCTAAGTGTGAATCTGTTAATTTTTATGCCATGTTCCCATGATGCCACCGTCGTTGTTGTGCCTGTTTAGGGTTGTCCAGTGGGTGTTCCTTCATGTATATGTTATGCTCTAGCTATCCATGCTCTTGTTTACCATGATGCCATGCTGTAGCTTGTTCATATGAGGCCCTCAAGTTGCTATAAAATGTTTCTGTCACCATGCCCAGATTTTCTCTAAGTCTGGATAAATTTATTGCAACTTGCCATGCTTGCTTAATTGTGTTCCAGTAAGTTTTTGGGTGTGCTCTAAGTTCATGCTTGTTATTATTCATGTCTACTTCACATCCATGCCTTTTGTCTTCATGTTTGGGTGGTTTAGCATATTTATTTCTTGCTGCAAAGATGCATTGCATATTATTTTGCTTGTCATTTGCAAACCGTGCATCCATTTCCGGTGATCTTTATATCGATTTCAACCAAAATCTTCTCATCTATCCAGTGGCTTGCTTGGTTACCCAAGATGAGGACATTTCCTTCATCTTCTCCTTAGGCTCAAGAGCATCCTCATGCATACGCACATCATACTTGCATCCCATGATATGACTTGCATCATGTTGATTGTGCATTGCACCATGTTTGACTTTGTGTGTTGTTGTGATCTTGTGTTGGGTAGAGCTGGGAGCCGGTTGGGAGTTCGAGGTTCCTTTTGAGTCTGAGTTTGAGGAGCAAGGTTACGATCCCTCCTTAGACTAAACAGGAAAGATGACCATTCCTAGATATCACTTCTATCTTTGCCTATGCTAAATGTATCGTTCTTTAGATAATGCCTCAATGCCTATTCCTGTTTGTCAGCCTCCCATTGTTGCCATGAAACACTCTAATCGCCTTCCTAGCAAACCGTTGTTTGGCTAAGTACGCATCGCTCAGCCCCTCTTATAGCGTTGTTAGTTGCAGGTGAAGTTTTAAAGATTGCTCCATGATGAACTTGTTATTGGGATAACACAATATATTACATGTTAAACTAATGCACCTATATATTGGTAATCGGTGGAAGGCTAAGCCTTTCTGCTTGGTGTTTTGTGCCACTCCTGCCACCTTAGGAACCGATAAAGCGGTGTTATGTTCCTTGCTTTTGCGTTCCTAACACGGTTGGGGTTTATGCCCCCCCCTTTGATAATTCGTCTGTTTAAAGATTTTCCAGCAAGGCCCAACATTGGTTTTACATTTGCCTAATAACTAAAACTTGCATAGGGCCTTGCAAACCCAGGTTCTTCATTACCAACCCGGGCCAGTGCTCCTCATGAGTGTTTGTCCAACCTGGGCAACCTGCAGGGACGCCTTGGGGAAACCTGAGGTATCTTGTATACACCCGTAGCTTGTCCCATCCGGTCGTGGCCTGAGACAAGATACGCACGGCTACTATCAGGGTGTCGTCACGCCGAGAGGTCTTGCTGGATTAGTTATACCTTTGGAGTTGCGACTCTGCGGATCGTGAGCTTGTGGTGGGCTAAGTTGGGACACCCCTGCTGAAAGGATCGATATGGTTGACTTGAGGGGGGGTGAATAGGCAACTAACAATTTTTAGCTTTTCTTAACCACTTTAAATTAAGCGTCAAATTAAGTTGTCTAGATATGCTAGTAAGATGACAACTTATTGGAAGTAAAGATAACAAACTCACAAGCAAGCTATATAAGATAAACAAGTAAAGCTTGCGCAAGTAAAGGAAAGATATAACCACAAGTGGAACCAGTGAAGACGAGGATGTGTTGCCGAAGTTCCTTCCCTTTGAGGGGAAGTACGTCTCCGTTGGAGCGGTGTGGATGCACAATGCTTCCCAAGAAGCCACTAGGGCCACCGTATTATCCTCACGCCCTCACACAATGCAAGGTGCCGTGATTCCACTAGTGGTGCCCTTGAAGGCGGCAACCGAACCTTTACAAACAAGGTTGGGGCTATCTCCACAACCAAATTGGAGGCTCCCAACAACACCACGAAGCTTCACCACAATGGAATATGGCTTCGAGGTGACCTCAACCGTCTAGGGTGCTCAAACACCCAAGAATAACAAGATCCGGTAGGGATTAGTGGGGGGAATCAAATATCTCTTGGTGGAAGTGTAGATCGATGCCTTCTCAAGCAATCCCGAGCAAATCAACAAGTTTGATAGGCTAGGGAGAGAGATCGGGTGAAAATGGAGCTTGGAGCAACAATGGAGTATTTAGGGGAAGAGGTCGGTCAACATTGAAGAAGAAGATGCCTTTATATAGTGGGGGGAACAATCCAACCGTTACCCCCTCACTTAGCCCCGCAGAGAGCGGTACTACCGCTTGAGTGAGCGGTACTATCGCTTATCAAGCGGTACTGCCGTTTCCCTTAAGCGGTACTGCCGCGCAAGGGGACTGGGACCCAAAGCGGTACTACCGCGGCTGCAGGGCGGTACTACTGCTGGTGAGCGGTACTACCGTTACTACTACCGCTCCTAGTGCCACAAAACCCGACAGGAGAAAATGCGCTCTCGAGTCGAGGCGGTAGTAAAACGGAGCAGCAGCGGTACTGCCGCAGAGTGCTACAAGCGGTACTACCGCTTAGTGGAGCGGTACTACCGCTTAAGGCACATAGGCGGTACTACCGCTGAGACCCGCGGTACTACCGCTGGGGCCAGGAAAACCAGAGAAGGGGGAAAGTAGAACTCCATTGAGGCGGGAAGGTATGGTGGGTGCGATAAGGAAGTGTACGTGTTGATTCCACCCAAACCTTACCAAAGTGGATCCCCTCTTAATAGTACGGCTTTCTTATTACTTAGATCCACCAAAAAATAAGCAAAAGGAAACACCGTCTTCCATAGATTCTGAGGGGCATATAATCGTCTTGTGCCTAGGTGAGATATTTTAAAGAGCTTAGAACACATGATTAGTCTGTAAAAGCATTGTCATCAATCACCAAAACACCATCGGGCTAAATATGCCCTTACAATCTCCCCCTTTTTGGTGGATTGATGACAATACGGGATTTGCACAAAAAGTAATGACATAGATTAAGCGCAAAACCCACACCCCCAAAATATAGACGGGCTCCCCCTAGATGTGTGCTATCTAGATAAGTGCTTTGGACTGCACGGCACACATATTAGGATCAACACTCCCCCTATATTTTAGAGACCAACAAACTAAGCATGATATATGAGAACATAGTAAATAACAGGAGAAGCATGCACGCTATAGAGTACCAAGGTACATAGATAAGATAAATTATGGTAGCATAGGTAGCATATGTCTCACACCATATGTCGGGAACTTAGGTCTCATGAAAACCAACTAAAGCAAAAGACGAGAAAGCACAAAGACAAGGACACAAAAGGCAATGACACAAATCCCTAAACTTTCTCCCCCTTTGGCATAGAGACACCAAAAGGGCAGAGAGCTAAGCTATGGCTCCAGGTGATAGCATGTGAAGGTCTCGAACATCAAATCTCAGCGGGGTCATCTGCACCGTCGTCGTCGACCGGAAACTGCTTGGCGTTAGAATCTGTCCACGGGCAGTGGTGCTAAACCCACTCTTCCTCCTCGGTGATCTGTTCCTCAGAACCACTGGCCACAGTTGCACCAAACTGACACATGAGCTCCTTGTGACGTGCCCTGGCCTTCTTCTCTGCCACATGAGTCATGTACTGACCGTGAGACTCCATGCAAAACAGCTTCTTCATCTTAAGCTTGAGCTTCTTTGCCCACGAGGGCTCTACACTAGATGGCTCATAGTCATCGTCATCATCAGCCTCAGCCTCGGCCTCCTCAGTGTCCATAGCAGCAGCAGAGGATGAACCCCCAGATTTGGGTGCCTGAGTGCCCTAGTTGTCCTTCCTCCTCAGACGCTTGATCTCATGAGACACCAACTCTCCAGTCTCAAGCAAAACGTTGGGATAGGTATGATCCCAAGCTTCTCAATTAGCATCATGATGAATGGTCCATAGATCAGGCACTTGCGCTCAGAGATGGCAGATAAGAGTTCAGACCACATCACATGAGAGAGATCCAGGGACTCATCAGTGTTCTTCTCTAGCTCATGCTGCCAAAAGAGAAGCATGTCCACAAGATAGGAGTGAACCATATCATGACTCCCAACTCGAGGGAAGAGGGTCTCACGGAAGACGCGGTGAAGGATATCCAGATAGGTGGACAACTCATATGTGACCTTCTTAGTTTCAGGGTGGACCTTTGCAGTGCAGTAGGGCCAGAGAGCTTGCTTGTGGGTGGAGGTAGTGTTGCGATGAGGACAAAAGCCAACCGGAGTCTCAAGCCCCTGGTCTTCCACCCCAAGTAACTCCATGAAAGCCATCCACTTGACAGAAAGCAATTTGCCATTGGTCATCCATCTCAGAGTCCTATCCTCATCAGTCCCTAGAAGGACAGTGGCATAGAATTGAACCACAAGATCTGCATCAAAATCCTTGTTGAACTGAATGATCTGGAGAATGTTAAGCTGAGAGCACATCTGAAGAGCCTCGCCAAAATACTCAGGATCCTTCTCCAGGTACTCCTTGTCGATGGAGCGAACACTGACAAAGAGATTCTTCTTCGCCTTGATCACATCAAAGTAGATGGCAAACTGAAAGCGGTTCCAGAACAGACGGTTGACCAAATTGGGTTCTTGATCTACTTCATAGGGATTGTAGCGACGCCTTGCCCAGAATTCCTTGCCACTCATTTGGGTCACAGTTTTGCCCTTTGGCTTTGACATGGACTTCTTCTTGTGTTGAGGTGGATGTGGAGCACTAGATGAGCCTCATGCAGACTCAGATGTGCGGTAGCGCTTAGAGGTGGCACGATTGGGGTTGATACGGCGAGCTTGATCCTCAGGATGTTCATCACCTAGAACCAAACACAAAAACACGCGAACCAACAAGAAAGCACGAGCATAAGCCAACAAGCACAACAAAAGGAGATCAAAGAATGGAAAAACATGGTTGAACTTGGCAGGCAGCGGTAGTACCGTGACCTGTAAGCGGTAGTACCGCTCCAGGAGAGCGGTAGTACCGCTCGAGGCGGGGGAACTGTAGTTCCCTACTACCGTGGTCAGATCCGGCACTACCGGCCTGTCAAATTCAAAAATATTCCTACCATACTCTAATCTAGACAGTGTAGTTGCCTTCTCCAACCTACTCAAGCCTAGATTTAGCCAAAAATCTAGAGATGCAACCACTATTGCCCCTAAAACACAAGATCTGAAAACGAGACAAGAGGAGAAAAGGAACGGGGGCAATACCGGCATCCATGGCAAGAGGACTAGGTGGGGATCGACTCCACCGAAGGAAATGGAGAGGAACGCCCCGGAGGAGGAGATCCGCCGGAGCCCTCCCGCGGCGACGAACTGCTGGAGAGAGGACAAGGAACGAAGGGGCACGTGACTGGGTATGGGGGAGAGAAACCTCCCCCTGCTCCGATATAACCCCCTCGTACCGCCCCGCAGTGGTAGTACCGCGCTGGTGGGCGGTAGTACCGCTTATAAGCGGTAGTACCGCCCAGCATGCCACGGCAACTATACTCCATGGCTTAGCTCAAGAAAAAGAACACAAAAGCAAGGAAAACCAAGACACAACAAACACACACCAGCAAGAGACAAGAAACCCCTCTTCAAGAGAGGGCGGTGGCCGAAGCCACCTATGTTTGAGTCAAGAGGTATGGCGCCGCGAAGAGTTTAACCTTGGTCCCATGACCAAAACTCGTCCTTAAAGTACAAGTACCATCAAAGATGGTTAATGTGAAAGACTTGATCAATTTATGCATAATGGGGGGAGAGAGAGTTCATTGAGAGAACAACACTCGCCCTATGTTCATGCCTACATCTAGATTAGACAATATGAAGAGTATGGTGGGGTTTGCACGTGGTCAAGCCACATTGCTCAAATCAATGATATTTAGCTCATGCCTTAACTCGCGAAATCTTGCTTCATCCAACGGCTTTGTGAAGATATCTGCAAGGTTATCATGAGTGTTGACATAGTGAAGCTCGATCTCTCCTTGCCGTATATGATCCCGGATGAAGTGATATCGAATCTCTATATGCTTCGTCTTGAAGTGTTGCACCGGGTTGAGAGAAATCTTGATGGCACTTTCATTGTCACACCAAAGAGGCACTTTGTCACAAGTGACACCGTAATCCTTGTTTGCCTCATCCATAGGAGTTGAGCATAACAACTGCCAGCTGCCACATACTCTGCTTCGGTGGACGAGAGAGACACACAACTTTGCTTTTTGGACGACCAACTTACTAGAGAGCAACCAAGAAATTGGCACCCTCCGGAAGTGGACTTCCTATCCACTTTGTCTCCCGCCCAGTCTGAATCAGAGAAACCTACAAGGTTGAAGTTTGCTCCTCTAGGGTACCATAAGCCAAAGTTTGGGGTATGAGCCAAATATCGAAAGATTTGCTTGACTGACACAAAGTGACTTTCCTTAGGTGAGGCTTGAAACCGTGCACAGATTCCCACACTCAACATAATATCCGATCATAGAGTGATATACCTTTTGATCCACCAATTTACCATTGGGATCAATGTCAAGTTGGCACTTGGTTGGCATTGGAGTAGTAGCCGGCTTGACATCACTTAGATTGAACCTCTTGAGCATATCTTGAGTATACTTGGATTGTTTGATGAAGATCCCTTCTCTTCTTTGCTTGATCTCAAACCCAAGGAAGTACTTCAACTCTCCCATCATAGACATCTCAAAATGTGTGGTCATGAGTGCGGCGAACTCATCATTGAAAGCTTTGTTAGGAGAACCAAAGATAATATCATCAACATATAGTTGGCAGACAAACAACTCCCCTTTGACCTTCTTAGTAAAAAGAGTGGGGTCGATTTTCCCAATTTCAAACCCACGATCTTGTAACAACTCGGTAAGATGCTCAAACCACGCACGTGGGGCTTGTTTAAGGCCATAGAGTGCCTTATCGAGTTGATACACGTGATTGGGGAACTTGGGATCCTCAAACCCCGGGGGTTGTTTGACATACACCAACTCATTAATAGGACCATTAAGAAATGCACTTTTCACATCCATTTGTTGTAGCTTAAAGTTATGATGAGAAGCATAGGCAAGCAACAAACGAATAGATTCAAGGCGAGCAACGGGGGCAAAGGTTTCACCATAGTTGATACCCTCGACTTGGGAGTAGCCTTGAGCCACCAGACGTGCCTTTTTACGGATGACAATGCCGTGAGCATCTTGCTTGTTCTTAAAGATACACTTGGTTCCAATGACATTATGGTTCTCCTTTGGCCTCGGCACCAGACGCGATACTTTGTTACGCTCGAAGTTGTGGAGTTCTTCATGCATGGCATTAAGCCAATCAGGGTCATCGAGCGCCTCATAGACCTTCTGAGGTTCAACACAGGATACAAAAGCTTGATGAGCATAATAGTTTGCTAATTGTCTACGAGTGCTTACACCCCTTTTGATGCTTCCAAGAATATTCTCCATGTGATGTTCTCTGGAAGCAAGCCTGGAGGCAACTTTTGCAGCACGACGCTCCAATTGCTCCTCAAGAGATAATTGAGGAGCACTGAGTTGATCATCTTGAGCGACGTCAGGAGCTAGATCTTGATCTTGAGCTTCCTCTTGATCTTGATCTTGCTCAGAGGATGGAACATGGCCTTGTGCATCATTTTGTGGCTCCCCACCATCTTGTGATTGATCTTGCACTTGGCCTTGTTCGTCCGGTTGAGGGCCTTCACTTTGTTCTTCGGAAGCGTGTGGGTCTTGGGTTGGTGATGGTTCCACTTGAGTAGAACATTGTCCTTCTCCTTCGGCCACAAGGGGTTCCTCAATGGGTAGGATATATCCAACACCCATTCTTCTTATGGCTTCGGGAGGAATTTCATCACCTACATCACAAGTACCACTTTGCTCCACTTGGGAGCCGTTATTATCATCAAACTCTACGTTACTCGTCTCCTCAATGAGTCCATTGGACTTATTGAGGACACGGTAAGCATGAGAGTTTGTAGCATAACTAACAAATATGCCCTCATGAGCTCTAGATTCAAATTTAGACAAACGAACACCTTTCTTGAGGATGAAACACTTACACCCGAACACCCGGAAATACTTGAGATTGGGCTTGTTACCGGTAAGTATCTCATATGGAGTTTTCTTCAAGCCTTTGCGGAGATAGAGCCGATTGGATGCATGACAAGCGGTGTTGATGGATTCGGCCCAAAAGTTGTATGGAGATTTGAATTCCGCCATCATGGTCCTTGCCGCGTCCATCAGAGTCCGGTTCTTTCTCTCTGCTACACTGTTTTGATGAGGGGTATAGGGTGCTGCATATTGATGTTTGATCCCCTCATCACTAAAAAACTCATCCAAGGTGTATTTCTTTAACTCGGTGTCGTTGTCACTTCGGATCATCAAAATCTTTGCTTCATGTTGTCGTTGAGCTTCATTTGCAAAGTTGATGACAGTTTGTTGGCTCTCACTCTTCTTCTTGAAGAAGTATACCCAAGTGTATCTTGAATAATCATCCACAATCACCAAGCAATACTTTCGACCCCTAAGACTATCAAAAGATGGAGGCCCGAAGAGATCCATGTGAAGGAGCTCTAGGGGTCTTTTTGAGTAGGTGATAATCGTGGGAGGGTGAGCCGTCTCATGTAACTTTCCTTCAATGCAAGCCCTGCAAGCACGATCTTTGTTAGTCCACGGACATGGTCCCCCTTGAGAATACTTTGCAAATATCTCATATTGACATGGGCTAACCGGCGATGCCAAAGCCATCCTACATCAACTTTAGCCATTAGACAAGTCGCGGTCTTAGTGGGTTGCTTCGAGAAGTTAACCACATAAAGACCGTCCACGACATGTCCAACATAGGCTACTTTAAGAGTCTTGCTCCACAAGAGGGCCACGTTATCAATATCAAAGAATGTAGCAAAGCCCATGAGTGCAAGTTGGCGAACAGAAAGTAAATTGTATGCAAGGGACTCAAGAAGCATGACTTTCTCGATCATGAGATCATGAGAGACAACAACCTTGCCAAGCCCCAATACCTTAGAAGATGAAGCATCACCCCATTCGACGTTAGTGGCCATAGATGAGCCTAGATGCACGTCCACCACCAAGTCTTTGCTTCCGGTCATATGATTTGTGGCTCCACTATCGAGCAACCATGATCCCCCACCGGAAGCAAACTCCTACAAGAGATCAATGCTTGGATTTAGGTACCCATTTGGTAATGGGTCCTTTGAGGTTAGTAACAAGGGCCTTCGGAACCCAAATAGACCATTCAATGTACTCATAAGAAGAACCAACAAATTTAGCGAATACATGACCATCACTAGCACGACATAAAACATATGAAGGATTAAAGTCGCCAGCCATGTTTGATGGTATGGTGGGATTTTTCTTGACACCACCACCCTTCACATTGTTCTTCTTCTTAGAGGCGCCCTGTCCCTCTTTCACAAAGGTTTGTCGGAGAGGGGAAGGTAGCTTGGTCTTGTCATTCTTCTTCTTCTTGGGCTTAGGAGCAAACCCAATTCCTTCCTTTGCCACAACCTCCTTTTTATTGCTCAAAAGGTTGTTGAGGTTCTTCTCACCTTGTATGCATGTCACAAGGACTTTCTCAAGTTGCTTCTTCAACTTGGCATTTTATTCAACAAGATGCACATGCTCGCAACATGGGTTAGTAGCATTTGCATTATCAATCAACACCATGCGAGGAAATATGGCCTTTTCCTTGGTTAGCGAAACTTGGAGTTGATCATGAGACTCCTTGAGAGAAGCATGAATACCTTTCAAGGCCTTGTGAGCCTTTTCAAGTGTAACAAACTCCTCCTTGAGTCTATCGTGGTCAACCCCAAGTTTTGCATTCTCGGAGTTAAGCATACAAGAGATTACTAAAGCATGATCGAGATCTTTCTTTAATTTAGCATGATCATCGTTGTGTGACTCCTCAAGAGCCAAACGAAGACCACGCTCTTCCTCTAGAGCATTAGAGAGATCCGATATTTCATCGGCATAGTCTCGACTATGACCTTCCATTTTAGAAATGGTCTCCTCGTGAGTCTCGATCATGTCATTGGCCTCACCTAGTTGTTCCAAGAGAGCAACAAAATGCTTCTTGGGTTTGCCCTTGAGTTTGCTCATAAACAACTCAAACTCATTATCTTCCTCCTTGGCTCCCTCACTCTCATCAATACAATCCGTTAATGAAGGATTATAGATGATGGTAGTGTTGATGTTTGGAGTTACCTTGTTGGTGGCCTTAGCCATGAGACACTTGGTGGTGATGTTCTCATTTGGGGAGTCGAAGAGAGATGTGCGTGGAGTATTAGCAATAGCAATTGTGGCCATGGTGACCATCTCATCATCTTCATCATTATCATCATCCTCAACATATTCTTCTTGGGCCACCAACCCTTTGGAAGGAGTCTTCTTGTCGAAGTTGTTCTTGTTGGTATAAGACATGGCCTTGTCCTTCCGGATAAGCTTGCCTCCAAAGTCTTCTCTTTTCTCATATGGGCAATCTGCAACGAAGTGGCTCACATTTCCACAGTTGAAGCATGTCCTTACTCGTTGCTTGCCCTTGTTTCCACTTGAGTTGTTCTTGTTAAAGTTGGGCCTCGTGTTATTCTTGTTTCCCCAAAATTGCCATGAACAAGAGCCATGTGCTCATGATAGGCATATTTGGTGTCCTCGGGACAACTCTCATCATCATCCTCCTCCTCCTCTTCTTCCACACAAGCCTTGGCCTTCAAGGCAAGGTTACGCTTCTTTGATCGTTGAGCTCTTAAAACCGCATTGTCGGCGGTCTTGTCCAAGATCCTCATGGCAACGAACACATCCAACACTTCATTTGATGACAAGTGGTGGAAGTCTGGTCTTTGACGGATGACAGAGGACATGGCCTTATGGTAGGGCATCATGGCCTTGAGAAACTTGCGCTTGATCCAATTGTCATCCGTGTCCTTACTCCCATGATCTCGAAGAGAGACCGCAAGAGTGGTTAATCTCCAATAAAGTTCACAAGGATCTTCTTCTTCGATCATAGCAAACTCATCGGCTTCATCTTGCACAACTTCATAGTTTGAGCGTTGAATGCTAGCACTCCCCTTGTACATAGTGCCAACATGCTCCCAAGATTCCTTGGCCACAGTGAAGGGTCGAAGATGTGCAATGTCTTCGGGAGGGATAGCATCTTGAAGTATGCAAAGAACGGACTCGTTGAATTGATGATCCGCAGTTTCTCTCGGAGTCATGTTGTCGGGATCACGTGGATAAAAACCTTGCTCAATGATTCTCCAGAGATTAGTAGAGCAATGATTTAAATGACGTTTGAAGCGAAACATCCAAGTAGCAAAATCAGAATTTTTTATAAACTTAGGAGGGGGCCCAACGGAATTTAAATGTGGTGTGGGAACGGGTCCTCCATAGTGAGTAGGAGGAGCGGAGTGGGTGATACGTCCAAAACGTATCTATAATTTCTGCTTGCTCCATGCCACTTTTGGGTGATATTGCTATGATATTCATACACTTCCATACACTTTTGATCATATTTGGACTAACCTACTAATCCAGTGCACCCCGATGCCAGTTTCTGTTTTTGGTTGTTATGTATTCCAGGTGTTCACATTACGAGAACTGTCAGGAAAAATCCAGAAAAAATATATAAAAAATCAGTGTTCCAGGAGCTACCGTGCGGCCAAAGTACAGCCGGGGGGGACCCACAGGGGCTCCAGGCGGCCTGTGGGCGCCCCCCCTGGGCCGCGCCGGGGGGGCGCCTGGGCACCCCTAACCCCCTCTGGTGGCCCCCTTTGGCATATATTTAAAGCGTGTCGAGGAAACCCTGATTCCGGAACCCTTTTCTCCAGACGCGATTCCGATCTCCGCCGCCATCTCCATCAAGCTTCGGGGGACCAGAATTCCTGCGCCGGCACCCTGCCGGGACGGGGAAGTGCCCCCGGATTCATCTCCATCGACGTTGCTTCCTCCCTCCATGGTGCGGGAGTAGTTCCTCCTCGGGGCTGAGGTTCTTACCAGTAGCTATGTGGTCAATTCTCTCTCCCATGATGTGATCTTCGTTGTGATCATAGGCTATGTTAATCTAGGGTGATCCCATGATATTTCCCCTTCCTCTGTGTATTGGATTGATGTACTCACTTGTCTTTATCTAGTATAATCCCCGAGACCAAGGTAACAGCGGTCTATTGGACATGGATTAGAACAATATTTTCATGAGTGATTTCCTCTCTTGTGTGTTGATTGAAGATTGAGAGTCTCTTGGTTCTTGTCTTTGACTATCCTTTAGATATGTTGTGGTGATTGTGGGACTCTCTTTGGATGGCCGCGGTGACATTGGGAAATCCTTAGATCGAGAACTACGAACTTTGAGGTGTGCTTTTGTAGCCCTACATAATTCTCGTCCTCTCTTGACCACGAAGGAATGATCTCCGAGTGTGTCCCCTTTGCATGTTTTATGGGAAATATCATGTGATTCGATTATGTTAATGTTATTGGGAGTTGCCACTAGTGAAAGTATGAACCTTAGGCCTTGTTTCCACCATTGCAATACCGTTTGTGCTCACGTTTACTACTTGTTTGCTTGTTGCACTTTTTATTACATATTTATATTACCTTGTTTTGCCATCCATATCACTTGCCATTTAACCTCTCTTCGCCGAACTAGTGCACCTATACATCTAACAAGTGTATTAGGTGTGTTGGGGACACAAGAGACTTCTTGTATCTTAGTTGCAGGGTTGCTTGAGAGAGACCATCTTCAACCTCTACTTCCCTGAGTTCGATAAACCTTAGGTCATCCACTAGAGGGAAATTGCTGCTGTCCTACAAACCTCTGCGCTTGGAGGCCCAACATAGTCTACAAGAGTAGAAGCGTGTGTAGACATCAAGCTATTTCTGGCGCCATTGCCGGGGAGGTGAGCGCTTGAAGGTATATCTTTAGATCTTGCAATTAAATCTTTTTGTTTCTTGTTTTTATTTCACTAGTTATGCTTATGGACAACCCTGTTATTGGATCGTTGCTTGCGGGAAGACGCCCCACACCGGTGGTGGTTGCTCCTCCCCCTACTGAAATTGTGCCCTATGAAATACCAGCTGGTATTATCGATTATGTTTTGGCTAATCGTTATGCAGGAGACAGACATCCCGATGAACACATGATATATCTATCACAACTATGTTCATTATTTAAGCTTCTAGGTGTATCGAGGGAGTTTGTCATGAGGAAATTATTTGCCTTGTCACTGAAAGGAATAGCATTGGAATGGTATAGGCTAATAAATGACTCTCACCTGCTGGACTGGGAAGAGATCCAGTCTCTCTTTTACTCCAAGTTTTATCCTCTTCATGAAGTCCATAAGAATAGGAATTATGTTTATAATTTTTATCCTCATGACGGAGAGAGCATAGCTCAAGCTTGGGGGAGACTGAAAACGTTAATGCTAAAATGTCCTAACCATGGGCTCCCCAAAGATATTATTATTACTAACTTCTATGCGAGGCTCTCTCGACAGGATAAACATTTGCTCGATGCTTTCTCTATGGGTTCTTTCACAAACAAAAAGATTGATGCTAAATGGGAACTCCTTGAAAGAATTCAACGCAACACTGAAGATTGGGAGATCGACAAAGGTAAAGAGTCAGGTATAATTTATGAGTATGATTGCATTAAGTCCTTTGTTGAAACTATAAGTTTTAATAAGTATAGTGCTAAGTTTGGGCTTGATTCTCAACTTCTTGTTGATTTCTTCAAATCTTTTGCTTCACATCTTAATATGCCTAAGGAAGATTGGATCAAGTATCATAAACCTTTTAAAGAGACTTGCAAAGAAAATGAAATTGTTCATGATGATTTCAACATGCATGATCCAATTCCTAAAAATGAAGTTTTATATAAGCATGTTAATTTTTGTGGAGTTGTGAGACCTTGTGAAAGGCCTATGATTGAAGAAGAGAAGTATTGTAAGCAACATAAGCATGAAAGAACAATCACTTGGGTCAGAGATTTAAATGAAATTGCTAGAGAATTGCGTGACCTTTATCCTTTTACTTGTGAACTTTGCCGTACAGAGGGTCACTTTAATTTTCAATGCATGAACTTTCAAAACATAACTGTTAAACGGTTGTGTGATGACATGATCACCTCTGATCTTTATGATGAGCTTATGTTATTTTTGATGTGTGAAGAGTTATCAGAAAAGACTTCTTGGCTGGATGATAATGCCATAGGAATAAAAAACACTATTCAAAATCGCCATCTCTATTGTGTTGTTAATTGCCATGAAAATGATTACATAAGTAATATTAGAAAGGAGGGAACTTTACCAAAGTATAAAAATGTCTCTTATATTTCTGCTAATAAAAAGGAGAGTTTCTCCCAAGTTTCCCCTATTGTTTCTGATGATAAACCAGGATATGTGGAGAAGCTTCGTCTCCAACCACTCCCTCCTAAGGTGAAGAAGAAGAAAAATAAGAGGAGGAGTAAGAGGAGCAAGAAGGAAGAAGAATGGGTATCAACCTGGCCTGAGCATATTCATCCCATCAACTTTTATCCTAACGGTTGTAAGTTTAAAGAAGAAGGTGAAGTTTATTGCCTTAATTATCATCTTGATGATATGTTCGTAGGTACTATTGAAGATTATTTTGATTATGATATGCATGTTACTTATTGTGATTGGGAAAATGATGATAATGCTACTTATGATCTTGAAAATCTTTTTGTTACCAACTCTGAAAATGATGATATGGGAAGCTCTAAGCTTGGGGATGATAGGATTGCAAATCCTTTACCCACTAGTGATGTGATAATTGATAATTCTCTTGCTAGTAAGAATAAAGACAACATGTTTACAAATATAGTTGCTAGAAATGATAATGCTCTTCTCTACCATGATGATGTTATAACTCCAATCTATAGTGTTCAAGTTGTTTATGATAGTCCTACTCCCACTATTACCAATGAGAAAAATTATGCTTATGTGGGGAGTGAGAGTACCTTTTTGCATGTGGATCATGGTAACAATGCTTTATGTAATGCTTATATTGTTGAGTTCATCCATGATGCCACTGAAATTTATAATGAGAGAGGGAGGCTTGGTTCTAAATATCTTAATAAAAAGAAGCTTCCTCTCTTTATGGTGAATATTTTGAAGTTATGCTTGTTTTGCCTTCCTATGCTAGTTGCTTCGTGCTTCAATGAATTATTCTATTGCAATATTCCTATGCATAGGAAGCATGTTAGGCTTAAATGTATTTGGCATTTGCTTCTTGATGCCCTCTTTTGTTCTTCAGCTCTTATTCGTACGAGAGCATCATTAAAGTCCTATGCCTAGCTTAAAGGCATAAAAGAAAGCACTTTTGGGAGGCAGCCCACATGAATAAATTTTTATATTTTGCTTTTGTTGTGTCTTGATGTTTTTTACTACTGGAGCATCATCGTTGTATCTTTTCTTTTCATATTTGTGCCAAGTGTAGCCTCTGATTGCAAGAAAGTTCAAAAGTTGTTAGGTGCTGTCCAGGAAACAGATTCTGTCATTGGATGGAAAAATTCGTCTAAAATCACCAGTTCATCTTTTTTGTATGAATTGTTTTGACAACATTCTCTATATAATTGTCTTTCGTTCATCTGTTCTGAATTTTTTGATTTGAGTTGCAGAAGTATCCCGAACAGATCAATTACTACCTGCTGTTCTGTTTTTCACAGATTCTGTCCTGTTTTGCCTTTCCTTCATTTTGCAAATCAAGAGCTTGCTTTTTCTTTGCAAAAACCTTTTGGCAATCTTGAGAAACAGTAGAACTTCAAGAATATCATTATTTCTAGCAAGGTACAATTATTTTATTAAGGGTACTAACCTCGCTAATCAGATTATGATGAGTTATGTATGAAGGGAGTTTTCAAGTGTGCGAGGGAAGATGATAAAAAGATTCAGGAGTGTCAAGCGCTCAAGCTTGGGGATGCCCCCATGCACCCCCAAGAAATATTCAAGGAGACTCAAGCGTCTAAGCTTGGGGATGCCCTCGTGCATCCCCTTCTCCATCAACGTTATCAGTTCGTCTTTCGTTTCGCTATATTTTTATCACTTCATGTGTTATGTGCTATGCTTGGAGCATCTTGCTTTTAGTTTTATTTTTAGTTTTTCATAACGAGTCGGAACTCAGCATTCCTTTATGTGGGAGAGAAATACGCTCCACTTCTACCTAGAACATAACATAGAATTTTCATGTCTATCTTTGCTGTGTGTGTTCTTTGTCTTTTAAATAGCTACTATCATGTTCTGCTATTAGTATTCATGCTTATCTTTTCAAAGAGCTTTTGTTTAGTTGGTTGCTTGAACTCTCTTTAATTATCATGCTCACCTTATTAAGAGAATTTGCTTCCGTTGCTTTGGTTAATATGTCTATGATAAAGATGCTACGTGCATGATGGCGCTTAGTAGTTCGGGTTTTCTTATGGTTAGTCTCAAATAGCTGGGGGATTCCCAATGTGTTATTGGAGTACCAACATGATTTGTTTGCCTATGATGTGGTATGGTTTAGTAATATCTTCCTTCGAGAATTTATTTTGATTGACTTGGCGTATGCTCACGCATATTAAAGACTGTAAAGAAAGTCTGTCAAGCCTTGATGATCTTTTATTTCTGAGTAGCGATATAACTACCATGCCTGATTCAATATTGCTTTGTCGCTCTGCATGATTATGACCGTCATTGCTCTCTTAGTTGGTCGCTCCCAGTCTTTTGCTAACCTTCACCTGTACTAAGCGGAATTACTGCTGGTGCATCCACATCCTTTTAAACCAGTTATGCCATACGAGTCCACCATACCTACCTATACGTGGTATTTCACCGCCACTCCAAGTAATTTACATGTGCTACCTTTAAAACCAATCTTTGCAATATATAGCTCATGGGAAAGTAGCCTAAAAACTATTGTGGTAAAGAATATGTTGCTTATGTATCTTATTTCTTATGAGTTGCTTGCTTAGCGGTAACCATGTTTCTGGGGACGCTATCAACTGTCACACTTTTGTTGAATATCATGTGAGTTGCTATGCATGTTCGTCTTGTCTGAAGTAAGGGTGATTTTCCGTGGGTTGAATGATATGCATATTGTTAGAGAAGAACATTGGGCCGCCAACCAAAGCCATGCATCATGGTGGAAGTTTTAGCTTGGACTTAATCCTCAATCTCTTATGAGAATATGCTTATGCATTAAAGAGGAGTCCATCATCTATTTTCTATGCTGTCCCGGTATGGATGTCCTCAAGTTGAGATCTATCAAAAACGAGAAATCAAATGTGATTTATCTCCTTGGACCTTTGTACAGGTGGCATAGAGGTACCCCATTGTGACACTTGGTTGAAACATATGTAATGCAATGATAACCCATGGGAGTCCGAGCTAATTAGGACAAGGTGCGAGCACTATTGGTATTCGATGCATGAGGCTTGCAACTTATAGGATGTGTTATGCATGACACATATGAAGTACTACTACCGTTGACAAAATTGCTTATATGTTTTTAAAATAAAAAGCTCTAGCACATAACCATTCTTTTACTTTCATGTTGAGTCTCCACCTTCTTTTAAAAGCACCAACTACTGAGAGCATGATTGCCATCCTGAGTGAAATGTGCATTGTCCCAAAGTAGCATTGTCTTTTGCATGATTGTGATATCGTTTATTTTGAAATCATTGTATCTAGTCATCACTTAAACCTTGAAGGTGCCCCTGCATTTATGTTTTGCTTCACTAAAGGGGGCAAGCTAGATATCACTTTATCATATTTGCACATCATGTTCATTGCAAATCTTTTTGATGTTTCAGTTTCATATTGTAAAACTTTCAGTCATTTGTGATTTTCTCATGAGGCAACTTAATTACTATAGAATCATTGTCTCAGTAAGCTTTTGTCATATGACTATGAGAAGTCCTATATGGTTAATAGCATGTCACCATAGAAATTATTCTTGTTATCATTTACCTACTCGAGGACGAGCAGGAATTAAGCTTGGGGATGTTGATACGTCCAAAACGTATATATAATTTCTGCTGGCTCCATGCCACTTTTGGGTGATATTGCTATGATATTCATACACTTCCATACACTTTTGATCATATTTGGACTAACCTACTAATCCAGTGCACCCCGGTGCCAGTTTCTGTTTTCGGCTGTTTTTGTATTCCAGGTTTTCACATTACGAGAACTGCCAGGAAAAATCCAGAAAAAATATATAAAAAATCAGCGTTCCAGGAGCTACCGTGCGGCCAAAGTACAGCCGGGGGGACCCACATGGGCTCCAGGCGGCCTGTGGGCGCGGCCCCCCTGGGCCGCGCCGGGGGGGCGCCTGGGCACCCCTGACCCCCTCTGGTGGCCCCATTTGGAATATATTTAAAGCGTGTCGAGGGAACCCTGATTCCGGAACCCTTTTCTCCAGACGCGATTCCGATCTCCGCCGCCATCTCCATCAAGCTTCGAGGGACCAGAATTCCTGCGCCGGCACCCTGCCGGGACGGGGAAGTGCCCCCGGATTCATCTCCATCGACGTTGCTTCCTCCCTCCATGGTGCGGGAGTAGTTCCTCCTCGGGGCTGAGGTTCTTACCAGTAGCTATGTGGTCAATTCTCTCTCCCATGATGTGATCTTCGTTGTGATCATAGGCTATGTTAATCTAGGGTGATCCCATGATATTTCCCCTTCCTCTATGTATTGGATTGATGTACTCACTTGTCTTTATCTAGTATAATCCCCGAGACCAAGGTGACAGCGGCCTATTAGACATGGATTAGAACAATATTTTCATGAGTGATTTCCTCTCTTGTGTGTTGATTGAAGATTGAGAGTCTCTTGGTGCTTGTCTTTGACTATCCTTTAGATATGTTGTGGTGATTGTGGGACTCTCTTTGGATGGCCGCGGTGACATTGGGAAATCCTTAGATCGAGAACTACGAACTTTGAGGTGTGCTTTTGTAGCCCTACATAATTCTCGTCCTCTCTTGACCACGAAGGAATGATCTCCGAGTGTGTCCCCTTTGCATGTTTTATGGGAAATATCATGTGATTCGATTATGTTAATGTTGTTGGGAGTTGCCACTAGTGAAAGTATGAACCTTAGGCCTTGTTTCCACCATTGCAATACCGTTTGTGCTCACGTTTACTACTTGTTTGCTTGCTGCACTTTTTATTACATATTTATATTACCTTGTTTTGCCATCCATATCACTTGCCATTTAACCTCTCTTCGCCGAACTAGTGCACCTATACATCTAACAAGTGTATTAGGTGTGTTGGGGACACAAGAGACTTCTTGTATCTTAGTTGCAGGGTTGCTTGAGAGAGACCATCTTCAACCTCTACTTCCCTGAGTTCGATAAACCTTAGGTCATCCACTTGAGGGAAATTGCTGCTGTCCTACAAACCTCTGCGCTTGGAGGCCCAACATAGTCTACAAGAGTAGAAGCGTGTGTAGACATCAGTGGGCAAAGATCCCACTCCCATTCTTAGTTGCCGGGGCTTGTCCACTACTAGCTTCTCCCTTGTCGGGAGTAGCCTCCGACACGTTGGTAGCGGGACGAACCTCTTCCAACGGTGTGGTGGATAATTTAAGCCCCTCAAGCAAATCTTTAAACATGCATTTGACCTCGGTCGCTAGTGATTCTTTTAATGTGGTCATAGCCACATTGAACTCCTCACGAGAGACCGAGGCTCCCCCATCGGACGTAGGCAAGGACGGAGTTCCACTGGAATGTCCCTCCGTCTCGACTACGTTGTCACCCATACTCTTTGGACGGTAAAGTCCTTAAAAAGAGACGAGGCTCTGATACAAATTGAACGGAACGATATGGTTGACTAGAGGGGGGGTGAATAGGCAACTAACAATTTTTAGCTTTTCCTAACCACTTTAAATTAAGCGTCAAATTAAGTTGTCTAGATATGCTACTAAGATGACAACTTATTGGAAGTAAAGATAACAACCTCACAAGCAAGCTATATATGATAAACAAGTAAAGCTTGCACAAGTAAATGAAAGAAATAACCACAAGTGGAACCGGTGAAGACGAGGATGTGTTGCCGAAGTTCCTTCCCTTTGAGGGGAAGTACGTCTCCGTTGGAGCGGTGTGGAGGCACAATGCTCCCCAAGAAGCCACTAGGACCACCGTACTCTCCTCACGCCCTCACACAATGCAAGGTACCGTGATTCCACTAGTGGTGCCCTTGAACGCGACCACCGAACCTTTCCAAACAAAGTTGGGGCTATCTCCACAAACGAATTGGAGGCTTCGAACGACACCACGAAGCTTCACCACAATGGAATATGGCTTCGAGGTGACCTCAACCGTCTAGGGTGCTCAAACACCCAAGAGTAACAAGATCCGGTAGGGATTAGTGGGGGGAATCAAATATCTCTTGGTGGAAGTGTAGATCGATGCCTTCTCAAGCAATCCCGAGCAAATCAACAAGTTTGATAGGCTAGGGAGAGAGATCGGGCGAAAATGGAGCTTGGAGCAACAAAGGAGTATTTGGGGGAAGAGGTCGGTCAACATTGAAGAAGAAGATGCCTTTATATATTGGGGGGAACAATTCAACCGTTACCCCCTCACTCAGCCCCGCAGAGAGCTGTACTACCGCTTGAGTGAGCGGTACTACCGCTTATCAAGCAGTACTACCGTTTCCCTTCAGCGGTACTGCCGCGCAAGGGGGCTGGGACCTAGAACGGTACTACCGCGGCCGCAGGGCGGTACTACCGCTGGGGAGCGATACTACCATCACTACTACCGCTCCTAGTGCCGCAAAACCCGAGACGAGAAAATGCCCTCTCGAGTCGAGGCGGTAGTAAAACGGAGCAGCAGCTGTACTGCCGCAGAGTGCTACAAGCGGTACTACCGCTTAAGGCACATAGGCGGTGCTACCGCTGAGGCCCGCGGTACTACCATTGGGGCCAGGAAAACCAGAGAAGGGGGGAAAGTAGAACTCCATTGAGGCGGGAAGGTATGGTGGGTGCGATAAGGAAGTGTACGTTTTGATTCCACCCAAACCTTACCAAAGAGGATCCCCTCTTAATAGTACGGCTTTCCTATTACTCAGATCCACCGAAAAATAAGCAAAAGGAAACACCGTCTTCCATAGATTCTGAGGGGCATATAATCGTCTTGTGTCTAGGTGAGATATATCTAAAAGAGCTTAGAACACATGATTAGTCCGCAAAAGCATTTTCATCAATCACCAAAACACCATTGGGCTAAATATGCCCTTACACCTGCAGGGTTTGATCTTTCGAACGTCGTGCCCGCGGTTATGGTAGATGAGTAACTCTGATGGTCTCTTTCCGATGGGCTTCGGGAAGTGAACACGACGGGGTTATGTTTGACTGTGAGTAGCTAGGATCACATCTTGATCAACTTGGCGATCGTTGGCACATGTTCTCTTCTCGCTCTGAATTCGTAAGCTAGTTGCTTAGTGCTGCTGCAAACACTTTAATAGCCTTTCCACACCTAAGGCTTTGGTAGTTTTGATACCCATGAACGGGATTGCTGAGTCCTTTGTGGCTCACAGATTCAACACACAACAGATGCAGGTACCGCTGAGAACGGTGCAGGAGATGGATCAGAACTTCAGTGGGAGTTCGATGAAGAGTGTGAACGTTACTATGTTTCGTATCCCGACAATCAGTAGTGGTTCTTACTAGGAGGATCCGGGCTTGTGTTTTGGTATTTTTCTCATTTGGATTTTCGTCCGTAGTCGGACCCTGATGTTCTTTGGATGATGTATGCTATTGTATTCATTGTGTGACGTGGCGAGTGTAAGTCAACTATCTTTTACAATTCCATCCCTTAATTTTACATGAGATGTGCAAAGATACCATACTTGAGATCATTCTAGTATGCGCTTATGTCTTTAAGTCGTTCCTCGACACGTGGGAGACATAGTCGCATACTAGGCATTACATCTCCACCGCATGAATATGTTGATTACCCTTTGCAATAAGCGGTTGGATTCGTTAGATCTAAAGATTTCAGAATATGAAGGGAAACGTAAAGAACCTCCCGGATTCGAGCTTGACACCGCCAAAAGGGTAAAGACCAAATATTGCAATACCTAGATTTATTCTTGTATCGTGCCTAGCTAGGGGCGTTAAACGATGGCGCTTGTTGGGAGGCAACCCAATTTTATTTTCTTTGTTTTTGCTTCTGTTTGGGAATAAATATTGCATCTACCTTCTGTTTAGATGTGGTTTTGTGTTTTAGTTAGTGTTTGTGCCAAGTAGAACCTTTGGAAAAACTTGTGTGAAGTTTATATGATCATGCTGTAAAAAACAGAAACTTTAGCGCTTACGAGATTAGCTGCAATTTTTTACTGGAGAGTGCTATTAAGTTGATTCTTTTCGAATATGATTAATAGACAAATTCCTCATGTTTACAAATTTATTTAAATTTTTTTGGAGTTACAGAAGTACTCGAAAGTTACAGATTACTACAGACTGTTCTGTTTTTGACAGATTCAATTTTTCGTGTGTTGTTTGCTTATTTTGATGAATCTATGAGTAGTATCGGGGGGTATGAATCATGGAGAAGTTGTAATACAGTAAGTTTAACACCAATATAAACAAAGAATGAGTGTATTACAGTACCTTTGAGTGGTGGTTTGTTTTCCTATACTAACGGAGCTCACGAGATTTTTGGCTAAGTTTTGTGTTGTGAAGTTTTCAAGTTTTGAGTACGGCTTTGATGGATTATGGAACAAAGAGTGGCAAGAGCCTAAGCTTGGGGATGCCCAAGGCACCCCAACATAAAATTCAAGGACAACCAAAAGCCTAAGCTTGGGGATACCCCGGGAAGGCATCCCCTCTTTTGTCTTCGTCTATCGGTAACTATACTTGAGACTATATTTTTATTCACCACATGATATTTGTTTTGCTTGGAGCGTCATGTATGAGTTGAGTCTTTGCTTGTTAGTTTGCCACAATCATCCTTGCTGGACACACCTTTTGAGAGAGATAAATATGATTTAGAATTTATTAGAACACTCTATGTGCTTCACTTATATCTTTTGAGCTAGATAGTTTTGCTCTAGTGCTTCACTTATATCTTTTTTTAGAGCACGGTAATGATTTTATTTTATAGAAAGTATTGATCTCTAATGCTTCACTTATATTTATTTGAGAGTCTTTTAGAACAGCATGGTAATGTGCTTTGGTTATAAAACTAGTCCTAATATGATAGGCATCCAAGATGGGTATAGTAAAAACTTTCACATAAAGTGCAATGAATACTATGGGAAGTTTGATACTTGATGATTGTTTTGAGATATGAGGATGGTGATATTAGAGTCATGCTAGCAGTGTAGTTGTGAATTTGAAAAATAGTTGTGTTAAGGTTTGCAAGTCCCATATCATGCATGTATGGTAACCGTTGTGTGACAAATTTGAAGCATCAGGTATTTCATTGAGTGTCATCCTTTGTGTGGAGGTCGAGATCGCGCGATGATTAACTCCTACCAACCCTTCCCCGAGGAGCATGTGTGTAGTACTTTGTTTTGATGACTTGTAGATTTTTGCAATAAGTATGTGAGTTCTTTATGACTAATGTTGAGTCCATGGATTATACGCACTCTCACCCTTCCACCACTGCTAGCCTCTCTTGTACCGCGCAACTTGCGCCGGTACCATACACCCACCATGTACCTTCCTCAAGACAGCCATCATACCTACCTATCATGGCATTTCCATAGCCATTCCGAGATATATTGCCATGCAACTTTCCACCGTTCCGTTTGCTATGACACGCTTCATCATTGTCATATTGCCATGCATGATCATGTAGTTGACATCGTATCTGTGATTAGGCCACCATGCATAATTTTTCATACATGTCACTCTTGATTCATTGCACATCCCGGTACACCGCCGGAGGCATTCATATAGAGTCATACTTTGTTCTAGTATCGAGTTGTAATAAATCAATATAAGTGTGATGATCATCGTTATTAGACCATTGTCCCAAAGAAAAAAAAGGAAAAAAAGAGAAGGAAAGGACAAAGAAAAAAAGAAAGGCCCAAAAAAGGAAGGAAAAAAGAGAAAAGAAAAGGAAAAGAAAAAAAGGACAATGCTACTATCTTTCTCCACACTTGTGCTTCAAAGTAGCACCATGATTTTCATGATAAAGAGTCTCTTGTTTAGTCACTTTCATATACTAGTGTGAATTTTCATTATAGAACTTGGCTTGTATATTCCAACGATGGGCTTGGGACATTTACATTTATGCCCCTAATTTGCGCCCACTCTCATATTTACCCCTAAAAAATCATGTGCTCAAATTTGCCCCTCCATTAAGTGCGCTTACAAAAATGCCCTTCCATACATTTTCCATCCAGTCAAAGGCCTTTGACCGTTAAGTGCGCGTATAGAAAAATCTAACGGTCAAAGGCCTTTGACCCGACGAAAAATGTACGGAAGGGCATTTCTATAACCACACTTAACGGAAGGGGTACAAATTTGAGCACATGATTTTATTAGGGGTAAATGTGAGTGGGTGGTTCGACTTAGGGTCTCAAATGCAAATGGCCCAAAATTCTCAAATGCCCTAGGTCTTCATGAGCAAGCAAGTTAGATGCACACCCACTTAGTTTCTTTTGTTGAGCTTTCATACATCTATAGCTCTAGTGCATCCGTTGCATTGCAATCCCTACTCACTCAGATTGATATCTATTGATGGGCATCTCCATAGCTCATCGATACACATAGTTGATGTGCGGATATCTTCCTCTTTTTGTCTTCTCCACAACAACCACTCTATTCCACATAGTGCTATGTCCATGGCTCACGCTCATATATTGCGTGAAAGTTGAAAGAGTTTGAAAAAATTGAAGTATGAAACAAGTGCTTGGCTGAAATGGGGGTTGTGCATGATTGGAGTATTTTGTGTGACAAAGATGGAGCATAACCTAACTATATGATTTTGTAGGGATGAACTTTCTTTGGCCATGTTATTTTGAGAAGACATGATTGCTTTGTTAGTATGCTTGAAGTATTACTATTCTTATGTCAATATAGACTTTTATCTTGAATCTTTCGAATCTGAACATTCATGCCACAACAAAGAGAATTACATTGAATTATGTTGGTTAGCATTCCACATCAAAAATTCTGTTTTTATCATTTACCTACTCGAGGACGAGCAGGAATTAAGCTTGGGGATGCTTGATACATCTCCAACGTATCTATAATTTTTTATTGTTCCATGCTATTATATATTCTGTTTTGGATGTTTAATGGGCTTTATTTTACACTTTTATATTATTTTTGGGACTAACCTACTAACCCAAGGCCCAGTGCAAATTGCTGTTTTTTGCCTATTTCAGTGTTTCGCAGAAAAGGGATATCAAACGGAGTCCAAATAGAATGAAACCTTCGGGAGAGTTATTTTTGGAACCGTAACTACCCAGAAGACTTGTAGTACACGCGAGGGAACAAGAGAGGTGGCCACGAGGGTCCAGGGTGCGCCCTAATGGCTCCCCCGATGCCCTCCTTCCTCTTATATATATCCATGTACCCTAAAAACATCGAGGCAACAGAGAAACCCTAATTCCACCTGTAACACCCCGAGTGTCATGCTATAGTGACCACATAGTAATGGTGCCATGTCATCACAATTAATATTCTAAACCTCACTTTGATCCAAACCGAATTCAAATTGAAATTAAAATAAAGTCAAATAATTATTTCTTCAAACGGTAAAACAAAAATGCTCGCTGGATTGCAAAAAATTACTAACTAATTTTATTGAATGAACAAATATTATTTGAAATATTACATTGGCCCTAACCTATTTAAAACAGTGCCCAAAACAACCTTTTTATCCATTTGCATTTATGCAAAATTCAAAATTAATTCAAATGCTCGCCAACCTTTTTATGGCAGTACTAAATATTGTAAAGTAATTATGTGGCACATTTCCATATTTTATAAAAGGCATCTTGTGGACAAATATTTTGCAATTCAGAAATGAAAGAAAGAAATAAATAAAAGAAACGAGAAAAAGAAATAGAAAAGGGGCCTATACCTATTTCTGATTAGGCCTTATTGGCATAGGAGGCCCAGCCCGCACCCCACTTATCCCCTACCTAGCTACAGGAACGGGCAGGGACAGCCGTGGCGCCATCTCCATGGCCGGCGCCACACGTCGAACATCCATGCCCCCTCCCAGCCCTACAACGCGCCGTTCGCGACCCCGTACAAACCCTAACATCTTCTCCCTCTTCCTCGCGCCATAGATCTTGCCCCCGCATAAGCCCGAGACCCAGCCGCCACACACGTCGTCGATCTCATGCTCCGGAGCTGTCCCGCGCCGCGCCACTTGTCCAAGAGACTCGCCGTCGACGTCTCCTTCGCCCGGATGCATCGAATCGAGCAAGGGTGCACCACATCGTCGCCTTCATCCCCGTTCTCTCCACCACGGCCGTGCCATCTCGCCGTCACAACACGGCGCCACCCCGACCGCCGCAAGCACGTCCCCGTCCCTCCTCTCGGTGAGCCGCGTCGATTCCCCGCGCCCCCCATCGTTTTGCATCGTCGTAGGCCGCCGTCTCCACTGCGCCCGTGCTCACCACGCCTCGGCCACGCTGCTATGGCAGCGGTCATCGCGAGCTCCCGTCGACCATGCGCCCGCATCCGCCCAGGGGCTGCCTCCTCCTGGCCGCGGCTGCATCAGCGTCTCTCCCGAACTGGACCGCTCACCTTGCCATGTCACCTATCGCCGCGCCCCCTGATGCTGCTCTCCCTACGCGCCCGTTGCCGCCGCAGTCGCCCGTGTCCATCCACCGCTGGCTGTCGTGCCCATCGCCCACTGCCTCGCGCCGTGCGCTGACCCGCTGCCGAGTTGGCCGTCCCCTTCCGCGCCACCCCACCGCCTTGGCCGAGTGGCTGGTGTCGCCCGCCAGGGCCGCCGCTGCTGGCGGTGCTCGGGGCACCACTCCATCCCGCGCCCTACGTCGCCCCACGCGCGCGCCTAGGGATGGCGCCTGTCGCCGGAGCCCCTGGTTCGCTCGCCGGTCGACCGCCCCTCCCCCTCCTCGCTTCGCCCCTTGCCGCCTCTCGCCGCGTCGGCCGCCTGGCCGGCGCCTTGGCCGCCGGCACCTCCCCTGCAGCGCTCTGTCGGGCTACGGCCCCGCCCAGCGCCCGCTCACCCCCACGCCCGTTAGGCCATAGGGCCTATGACAGATGGGGCCCAGCCCCCTTTCTCTTTTTTTTAAAGAAAAGTTCTGAAAATATAAATATAAAGAAATAATTAATTAATTAATTAACGTAATTAATTTGGCTTAATTAAACTTAATTAGATTAATGACCTAATTAGACTAATTTAACTGCTAATTATTAGCAGTCAATGACAACCGGAACCACAGGTCAGTTTTGACCCAGTCAACCGCACTGTTGACTGATGACCTCAGCTTTGCATCATGCTGACATCAGCAGACACTATTCTGGATAATGTTAGATTTAAATAAATAAATAATTCTAGAAAATGTTATAAACTTTAGAAAATCATATAAAATAATTCGTAACTCGGATGAATTTTTTATAATGAAAGTTGCTCAGAACGACGAGACAAATCCGAATACGCAGTTCGTTCGTCCACCGCACGTCCCTAGCGTAGCGAACCTACAACCGTCCCCCTCCGTTTCACCTATCCGAAAATACCTAACACCGGAATACTTTCCCTGATGTTTTCCATCCTCGCCAGTATCACTTAGTACCGTGTTAGGTCACACGTAGCGCCGTGTATTTCCATGTTATGCTTTGTGGTGCGATGCTTGCTTTAAATTAACCGTTTCTTCCCCATCTTCTTTCCGATAGACACCGGGACTGAGACCCCTGACAGTGCAATGGTGATCGACTGCGTCGATGACGACCGCTCCTTCTTGCCAAAGCAACCAGGCAAGCCCCCCCCCCTTGATCACCAGATATCGTCCATTCTCTCTCTCTTGTTCTTGCATTAGAACTACTACTATTGATGATTCGATAGCTCCTATTCTGTTGCATAGCCTGTCATTGTTGCTACAACTATTGATACTTGTACCTGCTATCCTAATGCTTAGTATAGGATGCTAGTATTCCATCAGTGGCCCTACATTCTTGTCCGTCTGCCATGCTATACTATCAGGTCGTGGTCACTTCAGGAGGTGATCACTGGTATATACTATACTACTACATACTCATGTTGATGATTCCGAGATTGGGGCTAAAGGGGCAGGAGGTTCCACACAGGTATTTGTGGGCCTGGGTTCCCGACAGCCCCCTGATGGTTACTTTGGTGGCGGAGCGACAGGGAGGGTTGCGACCACCTAGGAGACAGGTGGGCCTGGTCCTTGGTCGTTGTCTGCGGTTACTTCAAAATAACACGCTTAACGAGATCTTTGTAGTTGATCTGAGTCTGGCCATTGTCCTACACGCACTAACCAGCTACGTGGGAATAGTTATGACCACTCGACGTTGTGGTATCAGCCGAATCCTTCTTGACGTCAGCGACTTAGCGGCGCACGCCAGATTGGACTGGAAAGCCGCTCTGGTATTAGGAGCGGCTAGGTCTACTTACTGGCCGCGTGCGGAACGTGCAGGTGTGTGTTGGGTGATGGGCCCAGACCCCTGCGCACTTAGGATTTAGGCCGGCGTGCTGACCTCTCTGCTGTGCTTAGGTAGGGCTGCGACGTGTTGATCTTCCGAGGCCGGGCATGACCCAGGAAAGTGTGTCCGGCCAAATGGGATCGAGCATGCTGGGTTATGTGGTGCACCCCTGTAGGGAAGTTAATCTATTCGAATAGACATGTCCATCGGTAAAAGTACAACCCGGAGTTGTACTCTGACCTCATGACAACTAGAACTGGATACTTAATAAAACACGCCCAGACAAGTTCCAGATACAACATGGTGATCGCTTTCCCATAGGGCAACGAGGGGAGGATCGCCGGGTAGGTTTATGCTATACGTTGTTACTTGGTGAACTTACCATCTATCATATTCTACTGTCGCAAGACGGAGGCTGCAAGAAGCTTTGACACTTGTTACTTTCCAGCTATTCTCTTCTACTGCTGCAAGATGGAGGCTGCCAGAAGCATAGTCTTTGATTGGATTAGCCATCCCCCTCTTATTCTAGCATTCTACAGTTTAGTCCACATGTATTACCCCTTTACACATATATCATTGCATATGTAGTGTAGCTCCTTGCTTGCGAGTACTTTGGATGAGTACTCGCGGTTTCTTTGCTCCCTCTTTTCCCCTTTTGTTCCTTCTTCTCGAATGATGCAACCAGATCGGTGGAGTCAAGGAGCCAGAGGATCCCGATGATGTTTCTACTTGGAGTTCGGCTTCGAGGAGTAGTTATGAGGTCCCAGGCAGGAGGCCTTGCCTTTTCGATCGTTTCTACATTTGTGCTAGCCTTCTTAAGGCAAACTTGTTTAACTTATGTATGTACTCAGATATTTTTGCTTCCGTTGACTCTTGTGTATTCAAGCTTATGTATTCGAGCCTTCGAGGCCCCTAGCTTGTAATATAAAGCTAGTATTATTTTCATTTGTGTCTAGAGTTGTGTTGTGATATCTTCCAGTGAGTCCCTGATCTAGGTCGTACACATTTGCGTGCATGATTAGTGTACGGTCAAATGGGGGGCATCACACCACCGCTGCAACCTTCTGTTCCCGTGAAATCCCATCTTGGGGACTGTTCCGGAGCTCCGCCGGAGGGGGGGTGTCTACCATGGAGTGCTTCTACATCAACGTCATAGCCTCACCAATGAGTTGTGAGTAGTTTACCACAGACCTTCGGGTCCATAGTTATTAGCTAGATGGCTTTTTCTCTCTTTTTAGATCTCAATACAAAGTTCTCCTCGATCTTCGAGGATATCTATTCGATGTAATCTTTTTGCGGTGTGTTTATCGAGATCCGATGAATTGTGGGTTTATGATCAAGATTATCTATGAACAACATTTGATCCTTTTCTTAAATCTTTTATGTATGATTATAATATCCTTGTAAGTCTCTTCGAATTATTGATTTGGTGTGGCCTACTAGATCTATGGGTCTTGCAATGGGAGAAGTGCTTGGCTTTCGGTTCAATCTTACGGTGTCCTTTCCCAATGACAGCAGGGGTAGCAAGGCACGTATTGTATTGTTGCCATCAAGGATAAAAAGATGGGGTTTATATCATATTGCTTGAGTTTATCCCTCTACACCATGTCATCTTGCTTAAAGCATTACTCTGTTCTTATGAACTGAATACTCTAGATGCATGCTGGATAGCGGTCGATGTGTGGAGTAATAGTAGTAGATGCAGAATCGTTTCGGTCTACTTGTCACAAACGTGATGCCTATATATAATGATCATGCCCAGATATTCCCATAACTATGCGCTTTTCTATCCATTGCTCGATAGTAACTTGTTCACCCATCGTAGAATTCTGCTATCATGAGAGAAGCCACTAGTGAAACCTATGGCCCCCGGGTCTATTCTCAACATATTAATCTTTCATCTACTTTACTTTGCTTTATTTACTTTTTGTTCTTATACCAAAAAAATACCAAAAATATTATACTATCCTATCTATCAGATCTCACATTCGTAAGTGACCATAAAGGGATTGACAACTCCTTATCGCGTTGGCTGCGAAGTTCTTATTTGTTTGTGCAGGTGCGCGGGACTCACGCGTGGTCTCCTACTGGAATGATACCTTGGTTCTCAAAAACCGAGGGAAATACTTACGCTACTGTGCTGCATCACCCTTTCCTCTTCGAAAGAATACAACGCAATCTCGAGAAGTAGCATTCATCCTCGAGAAAACTCCAAAAGAAACCCCTCCTCAACTTGTAATGCACTAGGAAAACCATGGATCAAGGTCCGACACCATGATATGGAAGATGTGCATTGCATGCCTTGGAGTTGATGACGAACGAGCGCCCTCCAAGCGGCTGAAGCTCTGGCTTTGAGGGCCTCAGAGATAGCAGCAAGCTGAGGTAGGTAATGGGGGGTGGCTTGATGGAACAACCTAAGCTATTCGCCACCCCTGCTTGTCTTTTGCCTCATCCTAATGAGGGATATATAGCTCTTGTTAAAATTGCACATGAGTCTAGAAGCTTCACTGAAGTATTCCAGAATCTACTTTGCACCCTCCACCTCACAGATGTAAGACTTGGTCAAAAGCACAACATCGTGATCATTGAGCAAAAGACCATGATGCACTCGCCAATTATGAAAAGGAGCAAAGATGCTCATCAATTATGCCTTACGAAAGATTACAATCAACACATCTCTGCTGATGATGAATAGGAGAGAGGGGAGGAGGTCCCACTGTCGAAGGCCACCAGCATGCCAAAAACTTCCGCCCGCACAACCATTGACAAGAATATGGGTGCTAGATATCTCTAAGTTGCATCACTTGCAGAAGGAAATGCCAAGATACTGAGCCGAATGCCTTTGCAATATCGAGTTTCAGCATGAGCATGGGAACTTTTCGTCGATGAAGCGAACAGATGGACTGCCGCACAAGCATACAACTGCCTAGGATGGATCGACCGACTGTTCTATGCTATATACTACATGCCTGTACTTAGAGAAACTCCAACGCGTGGACCCGAACGTACGTGTGTTTTGTCCTCTTTTGTCCGTTTGGGTCGGCCGTGTGTCCAACGCGCAAACACACTTCTGTCCTCACGGCCGGCTTGCGTCCATTTTTAGCTCTTTTCGCAAACATATGGAAATTTGGCCCTAATTCACATAATTGAAACAAAATAGAAATATCTCATAGTTTCACAACCAAATAAATAACTCATAGTTTACAAGTCAAATAAAAATTAAATTGTCTAAAATACATTTTTAAAAAGATAGTCGATACATCTATTGGTTGCAAACATGAGCCCACATATGTGATACGTATCTATAGTTTTTTATTGTACCATGTTGTTATATTATCATTCTTGGATGTTTTACAATCATTTTATATCATTTTTTGGACTAACCTATTGACATAGTGCCTACTGCCAGTTGATGTATTTTTCTTGTTTTTTTACATCACAGAAAATCAACACCAAACGAAGTCCAAATGCAGCGAAACTTTTCGGAGATTTTTTCTAGGCCAAAAGACACATCATGTGCTGAAGAAGTACAGAAGGGAGCTCTGAGGGCAGCACAACCCACCAGGGCGCCTGGGCCCCCTAGCACGCCTAGGTGGGTGGTGCCTACCTCGGTGGCCTCCCGCACCGCCTCTTCGCCCTATAAACGCCCCAATATTCCAGAAACCCTAGGGGAGTCGACGAAATTTTATTCCAACCGCCGCAAGTTCTAATCTAGAGCTCTATTCCGGCATTCTGCCAGAGGGGAACACAATCATGGAGGGGTTCATCATCCTCATTGGTGGCTCTTCGATGATGCGTGAGTAGTTTACCATAGACCTACGTATCCATTTGATGTAATGGCTTTTTGCGGTGTGTTTGTTGGGATCTGATGAATTGTGAGTTTATGATCAGATTTTCCTTGATTTAATATCCATTCTTGATGATTATAGCCTCGTATATCTTCTCTGATATTTGGGTTTTGTTTGGCCAACTTGATCTATTTGTCTTGCAATGGGAAGAGTTGCTTTGTAATGGGTTCGATCTTGCGGTGTACTTTCCCAGTGACAGATGGGGCAGCAGGGCACGCTGTATCGGTGCTATTAAGGATAAAAATATGGGTTCCATTCCTTCATGAATATATCTTCTCTACATCATGTCATCGTTCTTATTGCATTACTCCATTTTTCCATGAACTTAATACACTAGATGCATGCTGGATAGCGGTCGATGTGTGGAGTAATAGTAGTAGATACAGGTAGGAGTTGGTCTACTAATCTTGGACGTGATGCCTATATACATGATCCTTGTCTTAGATATGGTCATAATTATTTTCTTTTCTATCAATTGCCCAACTGTAATTTGACTATCCATCGTTGCTATTTTTCTAGAGAAGCCACTAGTGAAATCTACGGCCCCCGGGTCTATTTTCCAATTATATACTTTCAGATCTATATTGCTATTTGACTTTTCATTTATTTGCAAATTTTATTTTCAGATCAATATTATCAAAAACCCAAAAATACTTTGCTGCATTTTATTTGCCGTTCTTCCATTTGCATCTATCAATCTACCTATTTACCAATATTTTACTCGGGAGGGATTCACAACCCCTCTACATGTCGGGTTGCAAGTGTTTGTTATTTGTGTGCACGTACCGTTTACCTAGTGTTGCTTGGTTCTCCTACTGGTTCGATAACCTTGGTCTCATCACTGAGGGGAAATACATACCATAGCTGTGCTGCATCATCCCTTCCTATTTGGGGAAATACTAATGTAGATTCAAGCGACATCAAAAGGAATTTTTGGCGCCGTTGCTGGGAAGACAACATAAACATCTATCAGGTTCCTAATCACAAATCTCATCTCCTTACAATTTACATTATTTGCCATTTGCCTCTCGTTTTCATCTCCCCCACTTCACAAAAAATTCTTTTTTATTTGCCCTCTTTTTGGTTCGTCGTTTTTCGCCAGATCTGTCCACGTTCTTGCTTTCTAGCCATCATGGCTAGTTCTTCCCTAATCATTTGCACCCCCGAGAACGAAGTTCTCAATTTTAAGCAAAGAGGAGGAGAAAGTCTAAAAGATGCTTGGTATAGGATTTGCAAAGCCCACAACAGATCTATTCATAAGCAATCCACTATTGTTCTTCTTCAAAAAATTATGTGGGAATCACCACTTGGTTTAGATTTGTTCTTGATACCATGACCAGAGGGTATTTTGTAAGTTGTCCTACTCTTGATGCTTTGAAATCCATGGGAAGTTCAGTGGGTTCTCCTCCTATTATTATCAATGAAACAGTTTTAACTCTTGAGCATGTTATGCAAATGTTAGATGCTATCGAGAAAGGAATGCTCACTAAAAACATATTGAAAATTTGGATAAAAAGATGCATAATCTTGCTAATAAATTTGGATCACGAGCGGGTTATGTTTTTAAATTGTTAAAAGATAAGGAACCCGTAGTCAATGCAAGAATTGAAGAAAGTCCTTCTCGGATTGATAATTTGGAATAATTTTTTAGTAACTTGAGCACTGCTTTTTCTTTGTCTAAATCTATTGAAAAAAACACCCGCAAAAGTTTGCAAGACAACCCAAGTCTCTAAGAACTAGGGGAGTACTTCTAATAGTAGAAAATGTGATCTTAAAATGATTAGTATTCATCCCAATATTATTGAAGTAATAAAGGACCCCATTTACAAGAGTAAATTCCTCGATCTTGTCCCTATAATTGTCGAGGATATGTATGCCAAATATTTGAGGAAGTCTGTGATTGAGGAGTTGGAAACTAAGGATGGCAACACTTAACATCTATGTGTTTTGCTTAGCTAGGGGCGTAAAACGATAGCGCTCGTTGGGAGGCAACCCAACTTGTATCTTATTGTTTTTTGGTTTTCTTGTTGTTTTCAATAAACTAAGAGAGTGGCCCGCTCGATGCGCGGGCTAGACTTTATAAACTTTAATAATGAGAACATAATATATTATTTGTCTAAAGAAAATTGGAACCATATGTGTTGACATTTACAAATATATGACTTTTGCTAATATAGTTTTCTCGTAGGTATTTTTGGTTATTTATTTACGTATAAATATATATGTTATCCATTTTTCATTTACCTTTTGATTATGCATGCCATACTAACTGTATTATTTATGACCACTCGTGTTGTATTTATATATATTTTTGAAATACATTGTCAATCTTTCTCTAATAAGTACGTTTCATTTTTAATCATTTAAATTTTATATATACTATATCTCTTAATATGAACAATTTTTTTACATAGCGACTCGTTTACATATTATTGTTGAAATATGTAAAATGCATATACTTTATAGTGTAATAGTATGATTAAATAAGCACCATCATATTTGCACTTAGAAAAAGTTGTTCCTTCATAAGTATGTGTTCAAGGCGTTTTGAAGGACCAAAATCTATAAGAATGAGACGGAATATATTTTCCTCACTTTGCTCGTGCCCCTCCTTGACGTTATGCTTGATGGTAATGCATACCGAGAAGTACTCAATAAACTATTTTCAGTATGCTATATAAATTTCATAAGCTACATGGAATAGTTGTAGCTTAACGTTTTTAGAACCATAATTAATGGTCCAGAAATACGCAAAGTGAACCATGCAATTCTTTCTAAAATATCAATTTTTACGCCTCATTATATAAAGATAGTGACTTAACAAAAGTTAGGCCAATAGCAGTTGCGACTTCTTTGGAGTGGGTGTTCCTTCACCGTGGCGGAACTTTCATGTGTTTGCTCCTCCGATAGGAGCCAACTTCCCATTGGTTTGTGCTTGTATAGTTTTCATGTTTTTCTTGTCTTCACTATGTCGTCAATGTACTTAACCCATGTTATACCGATGTTCAAGGGGGCTTGGCCCTTGATGTATTGGCATTCACTTGTTTGTCTACTAACAAACTCACCAACAATCCATTAGTATCATAATTAAAAAAAGTTAGTCTCCGGGGAAGTAAAATATTGCATACCATATTGCAAACTAATTGATCAAGACATAAAAAGGAAGAATTTAACATACAAATGTGTGTAGTTAAGCTATAAGACAAAGTTCAGAGAAACACAAAGTTATCAAATGTGTATTAGTACTTTGTCCGAAAGGATTGTCAAAATTTTGATTATCAAAGATGGTATCACACTCTAGTAAAAACAATATGAACTGAAATTATGCTCAAAAAATATTAGGCTGGATAAAAGGTGAGAAATGGACAACAGGCACTCAAAGTAGTGTGTCGATCCTTTTGTTTTTCCATATTGGTTCCCATATGTTTCGGGTACACCTAGTGATTTTACGTATAAGATTTTACAGAAAATCAATAATGAGGCACTCTTCCTTGTAGATACCCGAGTAGGTTAAAGTTTTAGATCAGACTGATAGGAAATTTTGAACTGAAACTATAAAATTACACATGAAAGTGGACGTGCAGGTATTTTTCTTTTCTTAATACCAAATATACACGTACATGATTCAGTAAATTACTTTTTCGAAATTACATTTAGCTATTTCCACACATGCACATTATGGTCTATAGGGAACATACCAATTTATACTTTTGCTATTGGCCTCTTTGGTATTGAAACAATGATGATGCCTTTTGTGAAAAAGAGAAATTCTTAATTATAAGATGTTTGGAATAAAATAGTGTGGTTCTTGCTAATTGAAGGCATGTCTACTGACTTGGTAGTGTGGTTTACTCCATATGTATCTGCTAAGATCATGTGGTGCAACCTAGTTTTGTGTGAAAAGCAATTTTAGGTGAGTGTTATAAAACTAGGTTCCTCTGTCCCAAATTATAAGACTTTTTTGGTAGCCTACCAAAAATGTCATATAATTTGCATACTGGATTAATCAGTAGAATGAATCATTTACCCAAGTAAAGTACATAGACTTTAGAACCTCTTGTGGGTTCACGAGCTTATTTCTGATCAACATCCATATTGCTTCTTGATTCGATACTCATGATGCCCCTGAATCTAACATGATAGTCATGAGCTTGCAAGCCATGTCCTTTCCTAACTCAAAACCTAATCAAATATTTTTTTACTTTTACTACCCAAAGTTAGAAACATAGAATGTTGTTAGAAAAGTACATATGAAGCCAATATCAATAGTACAGTGGAGAAGTCAAAGTAATAATAATTTCAGGAGCATTTTCATTCGCTGTTAATAACTACATAATCATAAAAAACATAATGCATCAAGGATTCAAGGTGTGTTCAATTTCATTGAGAAAAAAAAGGTATTTTCACTTACCTAATATTTAATTCAGCCATTAGAACACAATTTGATACGTGAGCATGTGGAAGCACATAGGCTGTAGGTGTCCTCGTCACATCACTGAATGTTAGAAATGAATTATAAAAAAGGGGAGGATCATTATTTTATTTGAATAAAAAGTTGTAAGTGAACCCGTTTCTAGCACTGTAGTCTAATATGTGACTCGAACGTGCCACGTAACAATATGATGCTGGATTCTGAGATTACAAAGGAGGGCGTGAAATATACAACGAAAAATGATGGAAAAGTTAGAGGAAAAATTTTGGCAAGAAAAATTGTTGTAAACTATTACATACAGATTAGCCTAATAATTTTATAGATGCTACAACGGTTTGTCCTTCTTTTATAATTTTTGCTCAACAAAACAAAATGATGAGGCACATCTCTTACTGTGCATGTTATACAATATTGTTTCTTGTATATTGACATATACACACATCCATGAGTGATATACAACTTTGTTTTACGTAGTTTATGCTAATAAAAATGTGGAGAATATATGTTGTACGTATTATACACGCGTGCATAGACGGATCAGTAGAAATACCTCACGTACGTGACCGCACCAAGCTGTGGGCTGAGTGTAGAAAATTTTACAATCGATCTTGTATAAATGTCTGGATCATAATTGCATTTCTCGTGGTTCCTATTGATCAAGTATTCCAATATTCATGTACTCACAAGCTGCCGGCAACCCATACAACACGCACGTGTACAAAGCATTGCCTCTAGTCAAACCATTCTTAATTACTCTGGACATTTATGGCTTGCTTCGACCGCTATATATTAGTGGCCAGAGTCTTCAAAAGCTCGTCGGCTCGTGGCGCCTCAGCGGCATACGCTCGCCCGTACATTCATGATGCATCAGTATTCTCTGGACCTCTACATACCTCTTTGGGCTTGTATATTGACATATACACACAGCCACAAATGATGTACAACTCGTGTTTTACGTAGTTTATGCTAATAAAAATTTAGAGAATTTATGTTCTATATATGTATTATACACGCGTGCATAAACAGATCAGTAGAAAAAAATACCTCACGTACGTTACTGCACCAAGCTGTGAGCTGTGTGTAGAAAAATTTACAACCAATCTTGTAATTGCATCCTTCTGGTTGTTCCTATAGATCAAGTATTCCAGTATTCATGTCCTCACGAGCGGCCTGCACCAAGCTGTGAGTTGTGTGTAGAAAAATTTACAACCGATCTTGTAATTGCATCCTTCTGGCCGTTCCTATAGATCAAGTTTTCCAGTATTCATGTCCTCACGAGCGGCCGACCACCCATGCAACACACACGTATAAAGCATTGGCTCTAGTTAATCCGTCGTTAATTACTCCGGCCATTCATGCTTTGCTTCGACCGCTATAGATGAGCGACCGAAGTCTTCAAAAGCTCGTCGCCTCATGGCGCCTCATCCGCGTATGCTTGCCCATACATGCATCAAGTATTCTCTGGATCTCAAGGTAGCTCTTTGGGACATGGGTACATGGGCAAAGCAAGTATAGAGCTGGATGCTCTAGTGTACATACATGGGGTTGACATCTGGCCGGCCGGCCAAGCGTAGCGATTAGAACTTGGCGGTGGCGAGAACATCGTGGATAGAAGCTCCATAATCTAATAACCTAACTTTTTCTAGCTAGGTAAATCGAAGGGGTACGATAAAAAATAATCAAGGGCATTGATGGGTAATTCGCTTGAAATATTATATGAATAGACTATTTAGGAGATCCATTGGTCATAATCAGCTAGTCGGTTTAATTAATGGTCGGATGTTAAAAAATTTTATGGGATTTTTTAGCTAAATCTTTTTTTTCTGATACCCGTCAATTACTTTTTATGTATAATAGATTACCAAATTATACCTCTGGTTAGATGTGTTTTTGGGCTTTAATTAAGTGTTTGTGCCAAGCAAAGCCTTTGGGATGATTTGGATAATAGTTGATTTGATTGCGTTGAAATTCAGAAATTTTTGTGTCTAGAGTTAGAATTTCTGACGATGGCTGGAGCGTGATAAACTCTTGAATTTTTTACACGTTATCTGGATAGATATTTTCTATGTTATTATAATTTTTTACAATTTTAAGAGTTACAAAAATATGATAAGAAATTGCGTCTTTACAAACTGCTCTATTTTTGACAGATTATGTTTTCGTTGTGTTATGTGCTTGTTTTGATTGATCTATGGTTTCTTTTGAAGAGTTTATGCCATGGAAAAGTTAGAATACAGTAGATATAATACAGTTACAAAATATGATATGGTTTGCTACATTACTTAAAGTAAAGATTAGTTTTGTGATACTAACGGATCTCACGAGGTTTTGTTGAGTTTTGCGTGATTGAAATTTTCAAGTTTCGGGTAAGACTACGATGGATGAAGGAATAAGGATTCGCAAAAGGCTAAGCTTGGAGATGTCCGAGGCACCCCAAGATAATACTCAAGAAGTATCAAGCAACTAAGCTTGGGGATGCCCCGGAGTGGCATCCCCTCTTTCTTCTAACGACCATTAGTATATTATTTGAAACTATATTTTTATTCATAACATATTATGAGTTTTGCTTGGAGCATCATGTATGATATGAGTCTTTGCTTGTTTTGTTTTCTATTTTGTCACAAACATCCTTGCTGTACACACCCATTTGAGAGAGCCAAAACTATGCTATGATTTGTTAGAATTGCTCTCTATGCTTCACTTAATTTTTGTATAGCTATGGAATTGCTCTAGCGCTTCACTTATATCTTTTTGAGCACGGTGTGCTTTGTTATTTTTGAAGACATGCTCTCATGCTTCACTTAGATTTATTTGAGAGTTAATAAATTTTTGAAGAAACTATCTCATGCTTCACTTAGATTAATTTGAGAGAAGGAAATTTTATGCTCAAGTTCTTCACTTATATTTGTTTGAGCTTATCAAAATCTACACATGAAACTAGTGCCAATATGATTGATATCCAAGGAGGATATAATAATAACTTTCATGAAGATCATTGGACAAAATAAACTTGATTCTTTGTAATAGTTTTGAGGTATGACGATAGTGATATGTGAGCTATATTAATGAGGAATTATGTTTTAGTAAGAATATTGATGTTAAGGTTTGTGATTCCCTATGCAAGCACGAAAGTCGAATATCTATGCAATGAAATTACATCCTACTTGTGTTGCATTACTCAGTGTTAGTTATGTTTAATGTTGTCTTATGATTGTTTCCGTTCCTTGGTTGGTCGCTTCTCAATCTCTTGCTAGCCTCGGCCTGGTACTAAGTAGAAATACTACTTGTGCATCCAAATCCTAAGACCCAAAGTTGTGCCAAATGAGTTCACCATACCTACCTATATGAGGTATTTCCATGCCGTTCTAAGCAAATTTGTATGTGCAAACTCTAATTTCAAAATAAATTTCTCTTTTGTGTGCCTGTACCGCTCATGAAGCGGTGAGGGGTGGCTAATAGTTTTCATGCTAGATGTGTTATTATCAAGATGAGTGTTTATTCACTTGTTATTGCATGAGAGTATGCCGGTAATAGGGATTCCCAGTCCCGAATTGAAAATGAAATTTACATTATGTTGTCAAATAATAAATTCCTTGGAAAGTGTTGGTATGGAGGGCACCAGTGGATACGGATAAGCCATCAATTGTGAAAGAATGGTGGAAAAAGGAATAAACTTTATTTTCTGTTCGGGAAGTGCCTACGATATATCTAGCATGGAAAGTGTTGGGAAGTCTAAGTCGTTTTCGTTGACAGGAAAAGTATGCCTCCCAAATTTTTTATATCTCAATTCTTAAGCTTTGAGCTTTGGCACCTCTACAAATCCCTAGATTCCTCTACGAAGGGCCTATCTTTTACTTCGTGCAATTTTTATTTTTATTTGAGTCTCCATCTTCTCTTATAAAGCACCAACAATGGAACACTATTATCACACTTGAGTATTGGATGTAGCTAATTTCCTATGTGTTGCAAGAATGGATCAATGATTGCGCATAATGGGCAAGGGATAACTTGCTTTAGTGTTGATATTTTGATAAGACATGATTGTTTGTTGGTATGCTTGAGTATTAAAGTCTTCATGACAAAACTAGACTATTGCTTTTAATCATATAAAAGTTCAAATGTCCATGCTACAAAAGAAAAGAATGTGTGCTGAACATGATAGGCAGCATTCCACATAAAAAACATGTTTTATCATTTACCTACTCGAGGACGAGCAAGAATTATGCTTGGGGATGCTATAATTTTTGATTGTTCCATGCTGTTATATTTTCATTCTTGGATGTTTTACAATCATTTTATATCATTTTTTAGGACTAACCTATTGACATAGCGCCCAGTGCATGTGGCTGTTTTTCGCTTGTTTTTTACATGGCGGAAAATCAATACCAAACGAAGTCCAAATGTAGCGAAACTTTTTGGAGAATTTTTCTGGGCCATAAGACACAACATGGGATGAAGAAGTACAAGAGGGGAGCTCCGAGGGGAGCACGACCCACCAGGGCGTACCTGGGCCCCCTGGCGCACCCAGGTGGGTTGTGCCCACCTCGGTACCCTCACGCGCCGCCTCTTCGCTTTACAAAAGCTCCAATATTCCAGAAAACCTAGGGGAGTCGACGGAATTTTTTTTCCAGCCGCCGCAAGTTCCAGAACCATGAGATCCAATCTAGAGCCCTGTTCTGGCATTCTGTCGGAGGGGAACACGATCATAGAGGGGTTCATCATCCTCAATGGTGCCTCTCCGATGATGCCTGAGAACTTCACCACAGACCTACGGGTCCGTAGGCAGTAGCTAGATGGCTTCTTCTCTCTTTGTATTTCACTACAATGGTCTCTTGGAGATCCATTTGATGTAATGGCTTTTCGCGGTGTTTTTGTTGGGATCGAATGAATGGTGAGTTTATGATCAGATCTGCCTTGATTTAATATCCATTCTTGATGATTGTATCCTCGTATATCTTCTCTGATATTTGGGTTTTGTTTGGCCAACTTGATCTATTTATCTAGCAATGGGAAGATGTGCTTTGTAATGGGTTTGATTTTGCAGTGTCCTTACCCAGTGACAGAAGGGGCAGCAGGGCACGCGTGTATCGTTGCTATTAAGGATAAAAAGATGGGGTCTATTCCTTCATGAATATATCTTGTCTACATCATGTCATCCTTCTTATTGCATTACTCCGTTTTCCATGAACTTAATACACTAGATGCATGCTGGATAGCGGTCGATGCATGGAGTCATAGTAGTAGAAGCATGAAGGAGTCGGTCTACTAATCTTGGACGTGATGCCTATATACATGATCATTGTCTTGGATATCATCATAATTATTTACTTTTCTATCAATTGCCCAACTGTAATTTGTTTACCCATCGTTGCTATTTTTCAAGAGAAGCCACTAGTGAAATCTATGACCCCCGTGTCTATTTTCCAACCGTATACTTTCATATCTATATTGCTATTTGACTTTTCCTTTATTTTCAGATTTATATTATCAAAAACCCAAAATACTTTTCTGCATTTTATTTGCTGTTCTTCCATTTGCATCTAGTAATCTACATATTTACAAATCTTTTACCCAGGAGGGATTCACAATGCCTCTAGACATCGGATTGCAAGTATTTTTTATTTGTATGCACGTACCATTTACCTACCTAGTGTTGCTTGGTTCTCCTACTGGTTCAATAACCTTGGTCTCATCACTGAGGGGAAATACCTACCATAGTTGTGCTGCATCATCCCTTCCTCTTTGGGGAAATACTAACATAGCTTCAAGCGACATCAAAAGGAATTTCTAGCACCATTGCTGGAAGACATCATACACATCTATCATGTTCCTAATCACAAATCTCATCTCCTTTCAATTTACATTATTTGCCATTTGCCTCTCGTTTTCATCTCCCCCACTTCACAAATATTTGTCGTTTTTATTCGCCCTCTTTTTGGTTCATCATTTTTTCGCTAGATCTATCTGTGTTCTTGCTTTCTATTCATCATGGCTAGTTCTCCCCTCATCACTTGCACCCCCGAGAACGAATTTCTCAATTTTAAGTAAAGAGGAGGAGAAAGCGTAAAATATGTTTGGTATAGGATTTGCAATGCCCACAACAGATCTATTCATAAGAAATCCACTATTGTTCTTCTTCGAAATTTTTATGTGGGTATCACCACTTGGTATAGATTTATTCGTGATACCATAACCAGAGGGTATTTCCTAAGTTGTCCTCCTCTTGATGCTTTGATATCCATGGGAAATTTAGTGGGTTCTCCTCCTATTATTATCAATGAAACAGTTTTAACTCTTGAGCATGTTATGAAAAGGTTAGATGCTATCGAGAAAGGAATGCTCACTAAAAAACATATAGAAATTTGGATAAAAAGATGCATAATCTTGCTAATAAATTTGGATCAAAATCGGGTGATGTTTTTATATTGTTCAACGATAAGGAACCAGTAGTCAATGCAAGAATTGAAGAAAGTCCTTCTCAGATTGATAATTTGGAAGAATTTTTTTAGTAACTTGAGCACTGCTTTTTGTTCCTTTAAATCTATTGAAAAAACACCCGCAAAATTTTGCAAGACAACTCAAGTCTCTAAGAACAAGGGGAGTACTTCTAATTGTAAAAAAGGTGATCTTAAAATGATTAGTATTCTTCCCAATATTATTGAAGTAATAAAGGACCCCATTTACAAGAGTAAATTCCTCGATCTAGTCCCTAGAATTGTTGAGGATATGTATGCCAAATCTATGAGGAAGTGTGTGATTGAGGAGTTGGAACCAAGGATGGCAACACTTGAGATCTATGTGTTTTTCCTAGCTAGGGGCGTAAAACGATAGCGCTCGTTGGGAGGCAACCCAACTTGTACCTTTTTGCTTTTTGGTTTTCTTATTGTTTTCAATAAATTACAAAATTATACCTCTGGTTAGATGTGTTGTTGTTGTTTAAATAAGTGTTTGTGCCAAGCAAAGCCTTTGGGATGATTTGGATAATAGTTGATTTGATTGCGTTGAAATTGAGAAACTTTTGCGTCTAGAGTTAGAATTTATGACGACGGCTGGAGCATGATAAACTCTTGAATTTTTTACACGTTATCTAGATAGAATTTTTCTACGTTGTCATAATTTTCTAGAATTTTAACAGTTACCAAAGTATGATAAAAAAATTGTGTCTTTACAAAATGTTCTATTTTTGACAGATTCTGTTTTCGTTGTGTTATGTGCTTGTTTTGATTGATCTATGGTTTCTTTTGAAGAGTTTTTACCATGGAAAAGTTAGAATACAGTAGATATAATACAGTTACAAACTATGAATTTGTTTGCTACATTACTTAAAGTAAAGATTAGTTTTGTTATACAAACGGATCTCACGAGGTTTTGTTGCGTTTTGTGTGATTGAAGTTTTCATGTTTTTGGTGAGACTACGGTGGATGAAGGAATAACGATTAGCAAAAGGCTAAGCTTGGAGATGTCCGAGGCACCCCAAGATAATTTTCAAGAAGTATCAAGCTACTAAGCTTGGGGATGCCCCCGAGTGGCATCCCCTCTTTCTTCTAACGACCATTGGTATATTATTTGAAACTATATTTTTATTCTTAACATATTATGAGTTTTGCTTGGGGCGTCTTATATGATATGAGTCTTTGCTTGTTTTGTTTGCTATTTTTTCACAATAATCCTTGCTGTACACACCCATTTGAGAGAGCCAAAACTATGTTATGATTTTTTAGAACTGCTCTCTATGCTTCACTTATTTTATTTTATAGCTATGGAATTGCTCTAGTGCTTCACTTATATCTTTTTGAGCACGATGTGCTTTGTTATTTTTGAAGACATGCTCTCATGCCTCACTTATATTTATTTGAGAGTTAGTAAATTTTTGAAGAAACTATCTCATGCTTCACTTAGATTAATTTGAGATAAGGAAATTTTATGCTCAGGTTCTTCACTTATATTTGTTTGAGCTTATCAAAAGCAACACATGAAACTAGTCCCAATATGATAGATATCCAAGGGGGATATAATAAAAACTTTCATGAAGATCTTTGGAAAAAATAAACTTGATTCTTTGTAATAGTTTTGAGATATGACGATAGTGATATGTGAGCCATATTAATGAGTAATTATGTTTTAGTAAGAACATTGATGTTAAGGTTTGTGATTCCCGATGCAAGCACAAAAGTCAATATTTATGCAATGAAATTACATCCTACTTGTGTTCCACTATTCAGTGTTAGTTATGTTTAATGTTGTCTTATGATGGTTTTCGTTCCTTGGTTTGTCGCTTCACAATCTCTTGCTAGCCTCCACCTTGTACTAAGTAGAAATACTACTTGTGCATCCAAATCCTAAAACCCAAAGTTGTGCCAAATGAGTTCACCATACCTACCTATATGATGTATTTCCATGCTGTTCTAAGCAAATTTGTATGTGCAAACTCTAATTTCAACATAAATTTCTCTTTTGTGTGCATGTACCTCTCATGAAGTGGTGAGGGGTGGCTAATAGTTTTCATGCTAGATGTGTTATTATCAAGATGAGTGTTTATTCACTTGTTATTGCACGAGAGTATGGCGGTAATAGGGATTCCCGGTCCCGAAATGAAAAAGAAATTTACATTATGTTGTTAAATAATAAATTCCTTAGAAAGTGTTGGTATGTAGGGCACCCATGGATACGGATAAGCCATGGATTGTGAAAGAATGGTGGAAAAAGGAATAAACTTTATTTTCTGTTTGGGAACCGCCTATGATATATCTAGCATGGAAAGTGTTGGGAACTCTAAGTCATTTTCGTTGATGGGTAAAGTATGCCTCCCAAAAAATTCATATCTCAATTTTTAAGCTTTGAGCTCTGGCACCTCTACAAATCCCTACATTCCTCTGCGAAGGGCCTATGTTTTACTTCATGCAATTTTTATTTTTTATTGAATCTCCATCTTCTTTTATAAACCACCAACTACGGAACACTATTATCACACTTGAGCATTGGATGTAGCTAATTTTCGGATGTGTTGCATGAATGGATCAATGATTGAGCATAATGGGCTAGGGATAACTTGCTTTAGTGTTGATATTTTGAAAAGGCATGATTGTATGTTGGTATGCTTGAGTATTAAAGTCTTCATGTCAAAACTTGACTATTTCTTTGAATCATATAAAAGTCCAAATATCCATGCTACAAAAGAAAAGAATATGTGATGAACATGATAGGCAACATTCCACATCAAAAAATTATGTTTTATCATTTACCTACCCGAGGACGAGCAGGAATCAAGCTTGGGGATGCTGATATGTCTCCAACGTATCTATAATTTTTGATTGTTCCATGCTGTTATATTATCATTCTTGGATGTTTTACAATCATTTTATAATCATTTATATCATTTTTTGGGACTAACCTATTGACATAGTGCCTAGTGCCTAGTGCCAGTTGCTGTTTTTTGCTTGTTTTTTACATTGCAGAAAATCAATACCAAACGAAGTCCAAATGCATCGAAACTTTTTGGAGAATTTTTCTAGGACATAAGACACAACATGGGCTAAAGAAGTACAAGAGGGGAGCTCCGAGGGGAACACAATCCACCAGGTGCACCTGGTCGCCCTGGCGCGCCCAGGTGGGTTGCGCCCACCTCAGTGGCCTCCCGCACCGCCACTTCGCTTTATAAAATCCCCAATATTCCAGAAACCCTAGGGGAGTCGGCATAATTTTATTCCAGCCTCCGCAAGTTCCAGAACCATGAGATCCAATCTAGAGCCCTGTTCCGGCATTTTGTCGGAGGGGAACACGATCACAAGGTGTAACGCCCCGGACACACCCGCCGGTGGTCGTTACTCCTGGCGGGATCTAGACTGGCCTCACATATCAATACTAGTCTTTTCTGCGCACTTTGTCCTCACTCGTGCGCACCCGGGAGCAACTTCCCGGTCGGTCACCCATCCTGAAACTACTCCAAGCTGAGCACGCTTAACTCTGGAGTTCTTTCCGAATGGGCTTCCGGAAAAGAAGGAATTCCTTATTGATATGAGTAGTCTATCATCCCTAATAAGCCAGGCCATCACATACACCCTCACTCAGAGGAACCGACGTCCTCGTCGGGCCACAGGAACATTCCCCCTTGGCACAACCGTCTGTGCTTCCAGGACAGCACATGTGCCATGCCGTGTGCCACGACGGGTCACAAACGTCATGCACAACATGACTGCAAACTGTCCGGAAACATCCGTGTAACCGCGAGGGTTGGCTCTGATACCAACTTGTAACGCCCCGGACACACCCGCCGGTGGTCGTTACTCCTGGCGGGATCTAGACTGACCTCACATATCAATACTAGTCTTTTCTGCGCACTTTGCCCTCACTCGTGCGCACCCGGGAGCAACTTCCCGGTCGGTTACCCATCCTGAAACTACTCCAAGCTGAGCACGCTTAACTTTGGAGTTCTTTCCGAATGGGCTTCCGGAAAAGAAGGAATTCCTTATTGATATGAGTAGTCTATCATCTCTAATAAGCCAGGCCATCACACAAGGGGTTCATCATCCTTATTGGTGGCTCTCCGATGATGCCTGAGTACTTTACCACAGACCTACGGGTCCGTAGGCAATTGCTAGATGGCTTCTTCTCTCTTTGTATCTCAATACAATGGTCTCTTGGAGATCCATTTGATGTATTGACTTTTTGTGGTGTGTTTGTTGGGATCCGATGAATTGTGAGTTTATGATCAGATTCGGCTTGATTTAATATACATTCTTGATTATTATAGCCTCGTATTTCTTCTCTGATATTTGGGTTTTGTTTGGCCAACTTGACCTATTTATCTTGCAATGGGAAGAGGTGCTTTGTAATGGGTTCGATCTTGCGGTGTCATTTCCCAGTGATAAAAGGGGTAGTAGGGCACACATGTATCGTTGCTATTAAGGATAAAAAGATGGTCCATTCCTACATGAATAGATCTTGTCTACATCATGTCATCATTCTTATTGCATTACTCCGTTTTTTCATGAACTTAATACACTAGATGCATGCTGGATAGTGGTCGATGTGTGGAGTAATAGTAGTTGATGCAGCCAAGTGTCGGTCTACTAATCTTGGACGTGATGCCTATATACATGATCATTGTCTTGGATGTCGTCGTAATTATTTGCTTTTCTATCAGTTGCCCAACAGTAATTGTCTACCCACTGTTGCTATTTTTCAAGAGAAGCTACTGGTGAAATCTACGGCCCCAGGTCTATTTTCCAATCATATACTTTCAGATCTATATTGCTATTTTCCTTTTCATTTATGTGTAACTTTTATTTTTAGATCTATATTATCAAAAAACCCAAAATACTTTGCTGCATTTTATTTGCCGTTCTTCCATTTGCATCTATCAATCTACCTATTTACCAATCTTTTACCAAGGAGGGATTCACAACCCCTCTACGCGTCGGGTTCCAAGTATTTGTTATTTGTGTGCAGGTACAGTTTACATAGTGTTGCTTGGTTCTCCTACTGGTTCGATAACCTTGGTCTCATCACTGAGGGAAATACCTACCGTAGTTGTGCTGCATCATCCCTTTCTCTTTGGGGAAATACCGACGTAGCTTCTAGCGACATCAATATGCTCGACGAAATCATCTTGCAATTGAATGTGAGTTTCCCAATCACGCATGTGATGATAAAATTCGATGAACTGTACAAACCTTGTCGTTCATCCATACTCAGGCACAACATCTTCATCCTGAAAGTGAAATCCTTGGTCATAGATACATTCCGGACATCCATCCTCTACGATATTCTGTATGATCATGCAACCAGTCATGAACTCCCACGACTTCTTGGTGCTCGATCGGCTTGTGTCGTGGTTTTGTGACGACAAATATCCTCATGAAAGGACTAAGTCTGGAGGCCATCGCGACTAGGTGGTCTCTTGAACTGGGTTGGTCGGGAATAAAGGACACAAGTTTACCCTGGTTCAGTCCCTCATGGTTCAGGTAAATACCTACTTCCTACTTGATTGATATTGAAGGACATCTCAATTACAAGGATGCGGATTTTCTAACCTAGCTTTCAGGAGATTACAACATAGGTCTTTTTGTCCTAGGGACCCCCCTTTATGTAATATGTCAATTCCCTAAGTTTACAGCAGTTTCCGGGTGGTAGTATAATACGTTCATTTTGTATCATGTTTTCTTACTGTTATTTTTCGTGTTTTTATTCATTATAACACTTTGGGGAGTGAGTCTTATGCCTTTTCTCTCATAATTTGCAAGGTTTACACAAAGAGCGAGAATACCGGTAGCTGGAAATCTAGACCTGAAAAAGCTATGTCAAAGATACCTATTCTGTACATCTCCAAATGGGCTGAAAATTTTATGGAGAATTATTTTGGAATATATAAAAAACCTGGAGAAAAGGGTTTCTGGAGGAGGCCACCCAGGTGTCCACAAAACACGAGGGCGCCCCCCCCCCCCGGCACGCCCTGGTGGGTAATGGGCCACTTGGCCCACTACTAGAGACCATCTTCTAGTATATATTGCTATTTGACCTAGAAAAAAAAGGAGAGGACTTTCAGGGTGGAGCACCGCCATCTCAAGCTAGAATTTGGGCAGGAGCACTTTTGCTCTCCGATGGAGAGATTCCGCCGGGGATACCTCCCACCGGGAGGTGGAAATCGAAGCCATCATCATCACCAACAACCCTCTCATCCTGCGAGGTTAAATCTCCATCAACATCTTCACCAGCACCATCTCATCTCAAACCCTAGTTCATCTCTTGTATTCAATATTTGTATCAAAACCTTAGATTGGTACATGTGGGTTGCTAGTAGTGTTGATTACATCTTGTAGTTGATGCTAGTTGGTTTATTTGGTGGAAGATACTATGTTCAGATCCATTATGCTATTCAATACTTCTCAGATCTTGAACATGAATATGCTTTGTGAGTTGTTACTTTTGTTCTTGAGGACATGGGAGAAATCTAGTCATAACTAATCATGTGAATTTCATATTCGTTCGATATGTTGATGATATGTATGTTGTGATTCCCTTGGTGGTGTTCTGTGAACGTCGACTACATGACACTTCACCATCTTTGGGCTTAAGGGAATGAATTGTGGAGTATTTATTAGATGATGGGTTGCTAGAGTGAAAGAAGCTTAAACCCTAGTTTATGCGCTACTTCGTAAGGGGCTAATTTGGATCCACACACTTAATGCCATGGCTAGACTTTATCTTAATTATTCTTTTGTATTCGCGGATGCTTGCGAAGGGGGTTAATCATAAGTGGGAGGCTTGTTCAAGTAAGAAAACCACCCAAGAACCGATCCACCCGCATATCAAATTATCAAAGTAGCGAGCGTGAATCAAACCAACATGATGAAAGTGTCTAGATGAAATTCCCGTGTGTCCTCAAGAACACTTTGCTTATTATAAGAGACCATCCCGTCCTGTCCTTTTCCACAAAAGGATTGGGCTATCTTGCTGCAACTATTGTTACTATTGCTTCTTGTCACTTGTTATAAATTATCTTGCTAGCAAACAACTTGCTACCAATAATTTCAGTGCTTGCAGAAATTACCTTGCTGGAAACCACTTGTCATTTTCTACTGCTCCTCTTTGGGTTTAACACTCTTACTTATCGAAAGACCTACGATTGATCCCCTATACTTGTGGGTCATCAAGACTCTTTTCTGCCACCGTCACCGGGGAGTGAAGCGCCTTTGGTAAGCGGAATTTCGTAAGGAAAAAATATATTATGTGTTGAAATTTACTGTAACTTGTCACTATGGAAAACAATTCTTTGAGGGGTATGTTCGGGGTATCTTCACCTCGATCGAAAGAACAAATAGTTGTTCTGAACCTACTTCACCTACTGAAAATATTGGTTATGAGATTCCTTCGGGTATGATAGAGAAACTGCTAGATAATCCTTATCCAGGAGATGGAACACTACATCCTGATATGCATCGAATCTACATGGATGAAGTTTGTGGATTATTTAACCTTTCAGGTTTACCCGGAGATGAAGTTAAGAAGAAGGTTTTCCCTTTATCTTTGGGTGGGGGGAATTGACATGGTATAGGCCATGGGATGATATAAGAGCTTGGAGCTAGAATCGATTGAAATTGAAATTTCACCAAAAGTTTTATCCTATGCATCTAGTTCATCATGATAGGAATTATATATATAATTTTTTGCCTCGTGAAGGAGAAAGTATAGCTCAACTTTGTGGGAGGCTTAAGTAAATGTTATATTCATGCCCCAATCATGAGCTCTCGAGAGAAATTAGTATACTAAATTTTTATGCTCGGCTTTCTCGTAATGATCAATCCATGCTTGATACTTATTATACTGGTTTCTTTATGAAGAAGACTATTGAATTCAAGTGGTATCTTCTTTAGAGAACTAAACACAACTATAAAGATTGGGAACTCGACGAAGGTAAGGAGTCGTGTATAAAACTTGAGTTTGATTCTGTTACAACTTTTATGTGTACCAATGCTTTCCATGATTTTAGCAGTAAATATGGACTTGACTCTCAGATAGTAGCCTTATTTTCTGAATCGTTTGCTACTCATGTTGATCTCCCCAAAGATAAGTGGTTTAAATATCATCCACCTATTAAATAAAATGTTGAGTAACCAGTTATAGTTGAAGATGAAACTATCATTTACAATGTTGACCCAGTTGTGCCTACCTCTTATATTGAAAAACCACCTCATGTTAGGATAAAGGAACATGCTAAAGTCTCGACCATGGTTAACAAAAGTAATGTTAGAGCACCTAGACCCTCTGAACAAATCAAAGTAGAACCTAGTATTGCTATTGTTAAAGATCCTTTGGTCGGTAATATTATTGGGCATGTTATTTATTTCTGTGATGAAGTAGCTAGAATTGCCATATCAGATACTAAAGATAAGAATAAGCCCGTTGTTGGCATGCCAGCTGTCTCAGTCAAAATAGGATATCATTTATATCATGGTTTATGTGATATGGGTGCTCGTGATTGCTATCCATTTTACCTTATATCAAGAAATTGTGCATGAGATTTCACCCGCCGAAATAGAAGATATTGATGTTACTATTAAAATTGTAAATAGCGACACCGTCATACCACTTGCGATTGTTAGAGATGTGGAAATCCTATGTGGGAAAATAAATTACCCTACTGATTTTCTAGTTCTTGGTTCTCCACAATATCATTTTTGTCCCATAATATTTGGTATACCTTTCTTGAACATTGTCAATGCTAAGATATATTGCAAGAAGGAAACCGTCAGTTTTAATTTTGGTGATGTGTCTCATGACTTTAATTTCTCTAAATTTTGTAGGCAACCTCATAATAAAGAATTGTCTTTTAAAGATGAAATAGTTGGTATTGCTTCTATTGTTGTTCCATCGACTGATCCATTAGAGCAATACTTGCTAGACCATGAAAATGATATGCACTTGCATGAATGAAATGAAATAGATAAGGTATTCTTTGAACAACAACCTATTCTCAAGCACAACTTTCCTATTGAAACTTTAGGAGGTCCTCCTCCATCTAAGGGTGACCCTGTGCTTGAATTAAAATAATTACCTATCACTTTAAAATATGTTTATCTTGATGAAAAGAAGATATATCATGTTATTATCAGTGCTAACCTTACAGAACATGAAGAAAAGAGATAGTTAAAAACTTTGAGGAAGCACCGTGCCGCTGTTGGATATACTCTTGATGATATTAAGGGCATTAGTCCCGCTCTCGGTCAGCTCAAGATTAGTATGAACCAGATGCTAAACCTATTGTTGATCATCAGCGACGACTAAATCCCAAAATGAAGGAAGTGGTAAGAAATGAAATATTAAAGCTTCTGGAAGCGGGTATAACTTATCCTATAACTAATAGTAGATGGGTAAGTCCCGTTCATTATGTTTCTAAGAAAGGAGGGATTACTGTTGTTCCAAATGATAAAAATGAACTCATCCCACAAATAATTGTGACTGGCTATAGAATGGTGATTGATTTTAGAAAGTTAAACAAGGCTGAAAATATCATTAACATTTGCCTTTTGTTGACCAAATGCTAGAAATATTGTCAAAGCACACACACTTTTGCTATCTCGATGGATTCTTGTTTCTCAAAAATACATGTATCACAACCTAATCAAGAGAAAACTACCATTACTTTCCCTTTTGGGACTTATGCTTATAGACGAATCCCAATTGGTTTATGCAATGCACCTACTACCTTTCAACGATGTATGACTGATATATTCTATGACTTTTGTGAAAATATTGTTGAGGTTTTCATGGATGATTTTTCCATTTATGAAACTTCTTTTGATGATTGCCTAAGCAACCTTGATCCAGTTTTGCAAAGATGTGAGCAAACTAATCTTGTCTTGAATTGGGAGAAGTGCCACTTTATGGTGAATGAAGGTGTTGTCATGGGGCTTAAAATTTCTGAATGAGGTATTGAGGTGAATAAGCTAAAGTTGCTGCAATTGAGAAAATGCCATGTCGTAAAGATGTCAAAGGTATTTGTATGTTTCTTGGTCATGCTGGTTTCTATAAGATGTTTATTAAAGACTTCTCTAAAATTTCTAGGCCTCGTACCAATTTATTACAGAAGGATGTTCTTTTTTTGATGATGATTGTACAGAAGCCTTTGAAAAACTTAAGAAAGGCTTAACCACTGCAGCTATTGTTCAACCACTTGACTGGAACTTGCCTTTCTAAATTATGTGTGATGCTAGTGACTATGCTATCGATGTTGTTCTAGGACGAATAGTTGGTAAGAAATTAAATGTTATCCATTATGCTAGTAAAACTCTAGACAATTCACAAAGAAATTATGCTACTAGTGGGAAACAATATTTAGTAGTTGTGTTTGCTTGTGATAAATTCAAATCTTACATTGAAGATTCTAAAGTAACTGTTCACACCGATCATGCTGCTATTAAATATCTTATGGAGAAGAAAGATGCTAAACCTAGACTTATTAGATGGGTTATTTTGATACAATAATTTGACTTGCATATCACTAATAGGAAGGGAGCTGAGAACCCCGTAGCTGATAATTGTGAGATGGTTTCCATAAGCCCACATCAAGCTTATTCGTTTTCGTTGTTGATTTTTTTCCAACAACTCCATTCAACCCTTCTTCGTAAGGACGCTCTTTCAAATTCAAATTTGAGAGAAGTTGTCATTTTTCTTCTCCATTCATTTCTTTCGTTGATTTATATTCTATTCTTTCATTCCGGAGGCATTGTGATATTGCTCTCTTGGACCATCATATCATTTTCATCAAGAGCATATCATTTCTTTTGCTTATCCAGTTAACTAGAGTGTGGTATTCTTCATTCTAGTTCTCTCATCTTATCAAGTTTTGCCTCTCTTTTAACCAGAGTGCTTTATGAGTCTTTCTTACCCTTGTGCCATTCTTTTAATTGTTCCGGAGGCTGTGTGTTGTTGTTCTCATCAAGTATCATTCCAACTTGGCAAGTTCATGTTAATTCCTTCCAATTTTCAGACGGAGTGCTGTCCAAATTATGTCATTCTTATTCCTTGTCTATACCCTTGCAGTTTCATATTCTTTTGGTCCGTGAGCTCTTGTTTCATGTTTTTCAACCTACAAGGTTCTCTTAATGTTCCTTGTTCCTCTTTTTCTAACGGAGTTTTCATATTCGTTCATCTCCGTTGTATTCTTCTTTCAGATTGTTCAACCTCTCAAGATTCTTTGGTTTCACTCGTCTGTTAAAGAAGCAACTTTGTTTACCTCTTCTTTTTCGTTTTTATCCGGTGCCATATGTAGGATCTCGGGTCGAGATCCTCTGTTAGTGTGGGAGAGTTGTGACGCCCGAGACCGACGTCCCAGAAGATTCCAGAGATTCCAGATGTTCCGGGTTCTCCCGTGTGTTTCTTTTGTGCTATGTTATTAATTTTTTTGCATTGCATCATGTCATCATGCCATCATGTCTTTAATTTTTGCATCTCAACCTAAATAAATTATGTGGACCTTCGGTGCATTTAAATCGAGGGATATTCACAGGGTGAATTCTCTTTATAACCTATACTAAGCCTCTCAATATTTAGAGAGCTATATTTAATTATTCCATTATTATGGAACTCACCATAACAAACTTGCATCTTAATTCCCTCTTATTTTTTTAAATCTTTTAAATCCTCCATCTTCTTCAAATATTCGTCCTTTAGTGTGGAGCTTTGATATATCAAAGTAGCCACATGTCAGTTGTTAGTTCTTTTTCCTATTTATTTGGCTCTTCCAAATAAATATTTTTTTGCTTCTCTGTTTTTTTTTTAAAATTGGTAGAGGGTAAAGAGAGAAGTCCAGCAAGGCCCAGCCTCAGTGGGCCTTCTCCTCCTCCCCGCAGGCCTTCTGGCCATCTGGGCCCAGCCTATTGGCCCATCAGCCACTCCTGGCCCGCCTCCGCCTGCAAACCCTAGCCCAGCGCAGCTCCATCCCTCGCTCCTCCCAGTCCTCCCGCAGCGCCGCCAGCTTCTCTCCCTCGCCCGACCCCGCACTCTTTTCCCTCGAGCCTCCCGCATCGAAGCCTCCCTTCGATCCCCTCGTCGGCCCGCGACTGCACCCTCCGCGCCACAGCGCCCTTCCCTCCGGCCTCTTCCGCAACGCCAAGGCCAAAGCCCGGCGCTCCCCGAGCCATCCTCTGCAGCTCTCGCCCGCGCCAAGGCCGTCCGCCGCCTTCCCCCTCATGCGAGCGCCCCAGCGTCACTCCTCGTTCCCGCCTCCTCGTCCGCCGCCCTCCCGTCGCCCGGCCACTGCCGGCCGCCGCCGCGACAAGGTCGCCGTCTTCCTCCAGCTCGACTCGAGCGCCGAGCCTGCGGCCTCCAGCCAGCCTCGCGCCGGCCCGGTGCGCCAAGGCTGCAGCAGCACCGAGCGCCGTGCTCCTCCAGCGCGGGAGCAGCCCGGCCGGCCAGGCCCGGCGCCCCGCCGCCACACACCCGACTCGCGCAGCGCCCGTACTCCCCGTCCAAGAGTTCCGCCGCCGGCTTGCTGCCTCTTCCCCTCGCCATGGCCTCGAGCACCTCCAACCGCCATGGACGGGGCGGAGCCGTTTTCCTTCGCCGTGGCCATCCTCCGCCCTGCTCCGTCCTCGAGCGCCGCCCCAAGCCCGCAGTACGCCTTTCGGTCGCCGGAGCCAGCAGCCGTCCTCGACCGCGCCGCCCCACCTCCTGTCATGCTTCCTTGGACCAGCAAGAACGTGCCTAGGAACCATACGTGGATGCATCGGCTCCGGGATTATTTGCCAAGTACCCTTCAGGTTGTCAAGACCGGCAAGCCCAAGTCCAAGTACCCCTACGCACGGATACGCCAAGTTCCTGTCTGAACATGTACGAATACGCCCGGCGATGCGGCAAGTACCACGACGACCCTCGAAGAGCTCGGATCCGTCAAGTTACACTACCGTCGCCGAGACCAAGTACCACTACAAAACGTGTACCCCGACGTCCACTTCGACACGACAAGTACCCTCCGATGACAAGTACATCTACGAACGGGAACGCCTACACGACGTCGCAAGTACCACGACACGTAACGTGAACGTCTACCGTCGCCGAAGACCCGTGAACAACTACTTCCTCTTCGGCCGTGTACCACTACTTCCTCTACGAACGTGTACCACGACTTCCCTTTTCGAAACGGAACGTGAACGTCTACTTCCACTACTTCCACTACGATCTTGAGCCCCTCCGAGATGAATGTTCCGAAGGTATAACCCTAGACGATGACCCGTGTGATGTTGTGGTTGTATGAGATGTTTCCTTTGTGTGCTCCGTGCCCGTTTCTTCCATTTGTCATGTTCCTCGGTTGCCTCGTCACCGACCCGTGGGAACCCCGTGACGGGATCACCCCACCTTTCATTTCGTCCGTCTCGCTCACGCCATCCTTCTTTTGCAACGGTCTCTCAACGAGTTACCGAAACCGATATGTTGCTGTGGCATCATTTTCGGAATTGTTGCCGTGGCACCTTTTTCCTTCCACCACGGGGACAATTGCTTCATATCATCTTGTTGTCAACTTTTAATATAATTGCATAAACTTGATCGTGGCATCCACATCATGTTAACAACATTAAATGTGTGAATTGTTGTTGCTTATAATTGCTAAACATGCTCATGGGGATTTTCCGGATATGTTGTTGTTATTTTCCGGCCTCATTTAAAGTGCCTAAATAGGTGGTTTGTTTTTGCTTCACCTCTTGCCATGTTAAAAACATTTAATCTTGTCTTGTAAATAAATGAGAGTCAACTAAATAGTTAAATGTGGTGTTTCGTCAATATGCAACTCGTTGCATATTGAGCTCCACTTAACTTGTAGATTTGTTTGTGCACTTTGCCATGCCATGCATATTTAAACCGGACATGCATCATACTTGGATGTGCATCGTATGCCATGTTTATGATTGTGTGTTTACCGTGTTGTTTGCTTCTTTCTGGTTGCTTCTCTTGTTAGCTTCGGTTTCGTTCTGGAGTTGTGAGGATTCGCTCGACTGTGTTGCTCCGTCTACTTCATGGATCTTGTTCTTCTCCCTTGTGGAATCCCAGGCAAGATGATCATACCCTTGGATACCTTTACTACCATTGCCATGCTTAGTTGTCTCGATGCTATCGTTACATGTCGCGCTACCCATCTTTTATGTCAGCCTCTCCTTGTTGCCATGAAACCTCTAACTTTGACACCTTCCTAGCAAAACCACTGTTTGGCTATGTTACCCGCTTGCTCAGCCCCTCTTATAGCGTTGTTAGTTGTAGGTGAAGATGAAGTTTGTTCCAGGAGGGAACTTGTTGTTGTCATATCACAATATCTATAATTATTATTAACACACCTATATACTGGGCATGGGTGGAAGGCTTGGCCTTTTGCTCAGTGTTTTGTTCCACTCATGCCACCTTAGGCGCCGATAAACCGGCATTATGTTCCTTGATTTTGCGTTCCTTTCACGATGGGTGGATGGGGACCCCTTGACAGTTCGACTTTGAATAAAACTCCTCCAGCAAGGCCCAACATTGGTTTTAATTTGCTCATAATAACAACATCAATAATTAATTAATTGCATAGGGGGTCATGTCCCCGGGTTCTTAATTCTACATAACAGGGGGACCAGTGCTGATGGTGTTGGTCCCAAACTAGAGCCACTTGCGGTTCCACCCAGTTATCTGGGGTCTTCGGGATCTGTACGTATTGCTCATCCGGACGTGGCCTGAGACGAGATACGCGCGGCTACTATCAGGGTGTCGGCACGCCGGGAGGTCTTGCTGGACTTGTTTTACCATTGTCGAAATGTCTTGTGCTACCGGGATGCCGAGCCTGATTGGATTTCCCTAAGATAAGGAGTGATGATATTATATTTATCACTTCAGCTAATCGTGAGAGCTTGTGATGGGCTAAGTTGGAACACCCCTGCAGGGTTATGATCTTTCGAAAGCCGTGCCCATGGTTATGTGGCAGATTGGAATTTGTTAATGTCCGGTTGTAGAAAACTTGATAGAGGATCCGAAGTAAAACACATAACTCTGTGAGTAACCGTGACTGTCTCTTTTCTCTTTGAGAAGAGAACACGGTGGGGTTATGTTTGACTCGTATGTAGTTCAGGATCTTTAGCGATCACCTTTTGCGACCGTTTGCGTAGATGCTCATCTTATTCTGGTACTCGTAAGTTAGCCACCATATTATGCTTAGCCGCTGCTGCAACCTCACCACTTTACCCTCTTCCTACCCATAAAGCTTTGCTAGTCTTGATACCCATGGTTATGGGATTGCTGAGTCCTCGTGGCTCACAGATACTACAACACCAGATGCAGGTTCAGTCGAGTTTGATGCACGAGCTGGTTCCAGTTCTTCACCAGGAGCTCGATGAAGAGAGCGGCCGTTTGCTTGTGACGTTTTCGATGATCAGTAGTGGTTTTCTACTAGGATTCGATCCTGACCTGTGGCTTTATGTTGTTTTGGTATCTTTCTTTTGGATCTTCACCCGTAGTCGGGTTGTGATGTTTTGAATGATGTTTTGCTTATGTAATGTATTGTGTGAAGTGGCGAGTGTAAGCCAACTATCTCCTTTTGCATTTTAATCCCTCTTTTACATGAGTCGTGTAAAGATACCAAACTTGAGATCATTCCAGGATGGGCTTATAACTTTAAGTCGTGCCTCGACACGTAGGAGGTATAGTCCCATCCTGGGCATTACAAGTTGGTATTCAGAGCCTTCTCCGACCTAGAAGCCCCCACTGATTGATCGAATCGTTGACGGTCGAGTCTAGGCACACACTTGAAAATGTTTTGAGTCCTATATATATATCGGAGAGTAGGATTTCTTTGCTCCTCATCTCTTTTCACTCTGGTGAGGACTCCTGACGATTACTCTTATCTCTTCTACTTTCAAAATTGCACCAAATTTTTTTTAGGATCTCGCGAGTATTGTTTGGATTGTTTCGATGTCTTTGTGACGAGAACATTGTTCTCGATGCCTCCTGTCATTAGGGGTTGTGGCAGTGTCCCGGGGAGTTGAGCTCCGAGGTGTTGTCGTCACAAATCCATCGCATCAGTTCTAGAATACTTAAGACGGCCGAAATCGAAAACTCTCCTATGCGGTTAGTGGCAAGATAACCCCGACATCACCCAGTACTGGGGAGGTAGTTCGGGAGTATTGCCATAGCTTGTATAGTGGATGCATTTCGAAGGTCCGAGGTAAACGGTTTCCGAGAACAACTGGTTATGTGTTGAAGGATGGATACAGCTCGATGTAGGTTTAGAGTTGATTGCGCGGTGCTTCCCCTGTATCCCCAACACCTGATTGGATAACTGGAAACATTCGGAAATTAATAGGTGGGTAAATCTAGTAGTTCTAGGCATTCTTCCAACGGATGCACGATATGAAGTTCGGGGTTCTACATTGAGTGAAGTGGTTTTATGGGCTTGTTCCGATCGGGAGTTGCATCTTAAAGGGTCCTTGGCTATGCTGATCCGGGGATTGCAAAACCCTTTTGTAACACGTTCCATGAGCTTTCAGCACGAAGATGTGGAATGAAGCTTCTATCTTTTATTTGTTCTATCTGTTCCTTGCTCCTTCTTGTTTTATTACATTTTGTTCTCCAAGTGGCTTCTCGACTAGTTGATGTACCTGCGGAACTCATTCGTTCAATTCTCTGTTCTGATGATATTATGAAGATCATGCTGCATATCTATCCTTTGTTTCGTTTTGACTCTGGTATTCGAGTTGCTTCGATGTCAAATGTTGATTCCATACCTTTCCTAATCGGTGTTCTCATATTTCTATGGGAGTGCTAGTCCTTCTTGACCATCGAGATTTTCATGTTAATACTTTTCAACCGGTGTGCCTTCTCTTCAAGTTATTCCATATAGACGCCGTTCAGAAATCTGACGATTTTTCTGTTTCATTCATTCCAAGTTGTCTTTGTTTTACCCACCCTCCCACCCTTCTTCTTCTTGGAGCCAGAATTCTCAAATGAAATATCCATTTTATTCATGTGATGTTTCTTCATTCTTTTCCTTCAATGTTCTTATCCGGTGATTTATCGTGAAGATGCTCAAGAGCTTCAAGTTCATCATTCTTTTGTTCTCAAATTCTGCCGGTGGATGTAATTCAAGATTTCGGTGTTGATCTTATCCTTTTCCTATTTTCACAATGCTTTCTTATTCCGCTACACCAATTAATCATTCTCCTCTTGCTATTCATCTCCGGAGTGTTCAAGATATCTTAGAAGATTCACATTTTCATTCTCAATTTGTTCAAGCTATTTTGAGATTGTTATCTTATTCAAGCTATTTAATTCAACCGGTGCTATATCTCTTAAGCAATCTTTTTCAACGGTGATTTCTTTGAGTGGGCCCTAACCCACAGGTTTTTCCCCAGGATCTTACCTGACTCTTCTAATTTCCGGAGTTATACTTAAATTCTTTTCAAGTGTGACGTAAGAATGAATTTACATCAGTCACATGCCTTCTCCAGGACCGCTTTCAAATTCTTTTCACCATTGTTTCAACCTTTCTAATTCTTCATTCCGGAGTGCTCAACAATTCTTATGGCTTTTCTCGTCTTCATTCTCAACATTTGGAGACCGGAGAAGTGTTTCTCTTAAATCTTGGCCCGTTCTCTTGAAGATTCGTTGTTCTAGCTTCATGCCATCCTCATTATTGTTCAGATTGTGAGGAATTATTTTTCATAGCCATCCGAAGCATTTCATGAATTCTTTTCTTTGGGATCCTCCGAAGGCCATCAATTCAGAAGATTTCTTCGTTCTCAGTTTTCAACTTCGTCCTCCAAATATTCTTCATTGATGCCTCTTCATTCGTCTCCCTATTGTTACGGTGGTTCATTCAAGTTTACCTTCCATTGTTATCGTTTTAATTCATTTGTTCTTTTCATAATCCTACCGGTGGTTCGTTGAAGATTACCCAAGTTTGTGCGAGATCTATCTTAATTCTTTCCAGCGAGAATAAGTAGTATGCCAAATCCTTTGGTTGTCATCAATTTAAATTGGTGAAGGAGATGCATGACATAATTCTTATTCTTATTCCTTCAAGGTGATTTAATTCTTTTGTCTGGAGCTTGTTCATCATATCATATTCTCGCTTCTAAGTTGTTCATCTTGTTTGCCGGAGCTCCATGTTGTTTCAATTATATCATTTTCAAGCTCCATCTAATTCATCGCAGGCCTTGAATCTTATTATTTTCATCTTTCACTTCCCATGCTTCATTACCGGAGTTCTCATGCTGGTTCTTCATCATTTAATTCATCCTCGAAGTCTTCATCAAGATTCTTGTTAGAGCTCAAGCATTCTTCATCGTGCTTTCCAATTGCAATCCTTTCTACCTTATCTTTTCAGATGGTGTTATGTCATTCTTGTCAATTCCTTCATGTTTCATGATTCACGAGTTATCAAGAATGAGATATTTAAAACCATCATTTTCCTTGTTCAGGAGATGTTTTCAACCCTTCAATTATTCATTGGAGTTATCTTGGGTTGTATTTCACCTAAAGCTTTCCCTAAGGATTGTTGTATTGTGGTGCTCATAAATGACCCAAGTTCTTCATTATCATTCCGGTGAAATAAATTTTTCATCTCCTTGTTGATCTCAATCCAAGCAATTCATTTCTGTTAGTGGTTGGTTGTCACCTCTTAATTGTGAGATGGTTTCCATAAGCCCACATCAAGCTTATTCGTTTTCGTTGTTGATTTTTTTCCAACAACTCCATTCAACCCTTCTTCGTAAGGACGCTCTTTCAAATTCAAATTTGAGAGAAGTTGTCATTTTTCTTCTCCATTCATTTCTTTCGTTGATTTATATTCTATTCTTTCATTCCGGAGGCATTGTGATATTGCTCTCTTGGACCATCATATCGTTGTCATCAAGAGCATATCATTTCTTTTTCTTATCTAGTTAACTAGAGTGTGGTATTCTTCATTCTAGTTCTCTCATCTTATCAAGTTTTGCCTCTCTTTTAACCGGAGTGATGTATGAGTCTTTCTTACCCTTGTGCCATTCTTTTAATTGTTCCGGAGGCTGTGTGTTGTTGTTCTCATCAAGTATCATTCCAACTTGGCAAGTTCATGTTAATTCCTTCCAATTTTCAGACGGAGTGCTGTCCAAATTATGTCATTCTTATTCCTTGTCTATACCCTTGCAGTTTCATATTCTTTTGGTCCGTGAGCTCTTGTTTCATGTTTTTCAACCTACAAGGTTCTCTTAATGTTCCTTGTTCCTCTTTTTCTAACGGAGTTTTCATATTCGTTCATCTCCGTTGTATTCTTCTTTCAGATTGTTCAACCTCTCAAGATTCTTTGGTTTCACTCGTCTGTCAAAGAAGCAACTTTGTTTACCTCTTCTTTTTCGTTTTTATCCGGTGCCATATCTAGGATCTCGGGTCGAGATCCTCTGTTAGTGTGGGAGAGTTGTGACGCCCGAGACCGACGTCCCAGAAGATTCCAGAGATTCCAGATGTTCCGGGTTCTCCCGTGTGTTTCTTTTGTGCTGTGTTATTTATTTTTTTGAATTGCATCATGTCATCATGCCATCATGTCTTTAATTTTTGCATCTCAACCTAAATAAATTGTGTGGACCTTCGGTCCATTTAAATCGAGGGATATTCACAGGGTGAATTCTCTTTATAACCTATACTAAGCCTCTCAATATTAAGAGAGCTATATTTAAGTATTCCATTATTATGGAACTCACCATAACAAACTTGCATCTTAATTCCCTATTATTTTTTTAAATCTTTTAAATCCTCCATCTTCTTCAAATATTCGTCCTTTAGTGTGGAGCTTTGATATATCAAAGTAGCCACATGTCAGTTGTTAGTTCTTTTTCCTATTTATTTGGCTCTTCCAAATAAATATTTTTTTGCTTCTCTGTTTTTTTTAAATTGGTAGAGGGTAAAGAGAGAAGTCCAGCAAGGCCCAGCCTCAGTGGGCCTTCTCCTCCTCCCCGCAGGCCTTCTGGCCATCTGGGCCCAGCCTATTGGCCCATCAGCCACTCCTGGCCCGCCTCCGCCTGCAAACCCTAGCCCAGCGCAGCTCCATCCCTCGCTCCTCCCAGTCCTCCCGCAGCGCCGCCAGCTTCTCTCCCTCGCCCGACCCCGCACTCTTTTCCCTCGAGCCTCCGACATCGAAGCCTCCCTTCGATCCCCTCGTCGGCCCGCGACCGCACCCTCCGCGCCACAGCGCCCTTCCCTCCGGCCTCTTCCGCAACGCCAAGGCCGAAGCCCGGCGCTCCCCGAGCCATCCTCTGCAGCTCTCGCCCGCGCCAAGGCCGTCCTCCGTCTTCCCCCTCCTGCGAGCGCCCCAGCGTCACTCCTCGTTCCCGCCTCCTCGTCCGCCGCCCTCCCGTCGCCCCGCCACTGCCGGCCACCGCCGCGACAAGGTCGCCGTCTTCCTCCAGCTCGACTCCAGCGCCGAGCCTGCGGCCTCCAGCCAGTCTCGCGCCGGCCCGGCGCGCCAAGGCTGCAGCAGCACCGAGCGCCGTGCTCCTCCAGCGCGGGAGCAGCCCGGCCGGCCAGGCCCGGCGCCCCGCCGCCACACACCCGACTCGCGCAGCGCCCGTCCTCCCCGTCCAAGAGTTCCGCCGCCGGCTTGCTGCCTCTTCCCCTCGCCATGGCCTCGAGCACCTCCAGCCGCCATGGACGGGGCGGAGCCGTTTTCCTTCGCCATGGCCATCCTCCACCCTACTCCGTCCTCGAGCCCCGCCCCAAGCCCGCAGCACGCCTTCCGGTCGCCGGAGCCAGCAGCCGTCCTCGACCGCGCCGTCCCACCTCCTGCCGTGCTTCCTTGGACCAGCAAGAACGTCGCCAGGAACCGTACGTGGATGCATCGGCTCCGGGATTATTTGCCAAGTACTCTTCAGGTTGTCAAGACCGGCAAGCCCAAGTCCAAGTACCCCTACGCACGGATACGCCAAGTTCCTCTCTGAACATGTACGAATACGCCCGGCGATGCAGCAAGTACCACGACGACCCTCGAAGAGCTCGGATCCGTCAAGTTACACTACCGTCGCCGAGACCAAGTACCACTACAAAATGTGTACCCCGACGTCAACTTCGACGCGACAAGTACCCCTCCGATGACAAGTACATCTACGAACGGGAACGCCTACACGACGTCGCAAGTACCACGACACGTAACGTGAACGTCTACCGTCGCCGAAGACCCGTGAACAACTACTTCCTCTTCGGCCGTGTACCACTACTTCCTCTACGAACGTGTACCACTACTTCCCTTTCCGAAATGGAACGTGAACGTCTACTTCCACTACTTCCACTATGATCTCGAGCCCCTCCGAGACGAATGTTCCGAAGGTATAACCCCGAGACGATGACCCGTGTGATGTTGTGGTTGTATGAGATGTTTCCTTTGTGTGCTCCGTGCCCGTTTCGTCCTTTTGTCATGTTCCTCGGTTGCCTCGTCACCGACCCGTGGGAACCCGGTGACGGGATCACCCCACCTTTCATTTCGTCCGTCTCGCTCACGCCATCCTTCTTTTGCAACGGTCTCTCAACGAGTTACCGGAACCAATATGTTGCTGTGGCATCATTTTCGGAATTGTTACCGTGGCACCTTTTTCCTTCCACCACGGGGACAATTGCTTCATATCATCTTCTTGTCAACTTTTAATATAATTGCATAAACTTGATCATGGCATCCGCATCATGTTAACAACATTAAATGTGTGAATTGTTGTTGCTTATAATTGCTAAACATGCTCATGGGGATTTTCCGGATATGTTGTTGTTATTTTCCGGCCTCATTTAAAATGCCTAAATAGGTGGTTTGTTTTTGCTTCACCTCTTGCCATGTTAAAAACATTTAATCTTGTCTTGTAAATAAACGAGAGTCAACTAAATAGTTAAATGTGGTGTTTCGTCAATATGCAACTCGTTGCATATTGAGCTCCACTTAACTTGTAGATTTGTTTGTGCACTTTGCCATGCCATGCATATTTAAACCGGACATGCATCATACTTGGATGTGCATCGTATGCCATGTTTATGATTGTGTGTTTACCGTGTTGTTTGCTTCTTTCCGGTTGCTTCTCTTGTTAGCATCGGTTTCGTTCCGGAGTTGTGAGGATTCGCTCGACTGTGTTGCTCCATCTACTTCATGGATCTTGTTCTTCTCCCTTGTGGAATCCCAGGCAAGATGATCATACCCTTGGATACCTTTAATACCATTGACATGCTTAGTTTTCTCGATGCTATCGTTACATGTCGCGCTACCCATCTTTTATGTCAGCCTCTCCTTGTTGCCATGAAACCTCTAACTTTGACACCTTCCTAGCAAAACCACTGTTTGGCTATGTTCCCCGCTTGCTCAGCCCCTCTTATAGCGTTGTTAGTTGCAGGTGAAGATGAAGTTTGTTCCAGGAGGGAACTTGTTGTTGTCATATCACAATATCTATAATTATTATTAACACACCTATATACTGGGCATGGGTGGAAGGCTTGGCCTTTTGCTCGGTGTTTTGTTCCACTCATGCCACCTTAGGCGCCGATAAACCGGCGTTATGTTCCTTGATTTTGCGTTCCTTACACGATGGGTGGATGGGGACCCCTTGACAGTTCGACTTTGAATAAAACTCCTCCAGCAAGGCCCAACATTGGTTTTAATTTGCTCATAATAACAACATCAATAATTAATTAATTGCATAGGGGGTCATGTCCCCGGGTTCTTAATTCTACATAACAGGGGGGGGCAGTGCTGATGGTGTTGGTCCCAAACTAGAGCCACTTGCGGTGCCACCCAGTTATCTGGGGTCTTCGGTTGCTGTACGTATTGCTCATCCGGACGTGGCCTGAGACGAGATACGCGCGGCTACTATCAGGGTGTCGGCATGCCGGGAGGTCTTGCTGGACTTGTTTTACCATTGTCGAAATGTCCTGTGCTACCGGGATGCCGAGCCTGATCGGATTTCCCTAAGATAAGGAGTGATGATATTATATTTATCACTTCAGCTAATCGTGAGAGCTTGTGATGGGCTAAGTTGGAACACCCCTGCAGGGTTATGATCTTTCGAAAGCCGTGCCCGCGGTTATGTGGCAGATTGGAATTTGTTAATGTCCGGTTGTAGAAAACTTGACAGAGGATCCGAAGTAAAACACACAACTGTGTGAGTAACCGTGACTGTCTCTTTTCTCTTTGAGAAGAGAACACGGTGGGGTTATGTTTGACTCGTATGTAGTTCAGGATCTTTAGCGATCACCTTTTGCGACCGTTTGCGTAGATGCTCATCTTATTCTGGTACTCGTAAGTTAGCCACCATATTATGCTTAGCCGCTGCTGCAACCTCACCACTTTACCCTCTTCCTACCCATAAAGCTTTGCTAGTCTTGATACCCATGGTTATGGGATTGCTGAGTCCTCGTGGCTCACAGATACTACAACACCAGATGCAGGTTCAGCCGAGTTTGATGCAGGAGCTGGTTCAAGTTCTTCACCAGGAGCTCGATGAAGAGAGTGGCCGTTTGCTTGTGACGTTTTCGATGATCAGTAGTGGTTTTCTACTAGGATTCGATCCTGACCTGTGGCTTTATGTTGTTTTGGTATCTTTCTTTTGGATCTTCACCCGTAGTCGGGTTGTGATGTTTTGAATGATGTTTTGCTTACGTAATGTATTGTGTGAAGTGGCGAGTGTAAGCCAACTATCTCCTTTTGCATTTTAATCCCTCTTTTACATGTGTTGTGCAAAGATACCAAACTTGAGATCATTCTAGGATGGGCTTATACCTTTAAGTCGTGCCTCGACACATAGGAGGTATAGTCCCATCCTGGGCATTACAGTGACTGTGCTAATTACATTGTTGCTAAAGTTATGCCACCTAGTTTCACCTACCAACAAAAGAAAACAAATTCTTCTTTGATTTAAGACATGACTTTTGGGATGACCCACATCTTTATAAGGAAGGAGTAGATGGTATTATTAGACGTTGTATACCTGAGAATGACCAGGAACAAATCCTGCGGAAGTGTCACTCCGAGGCTTATGGAGGACACCATGCGGGAGATAGAACTGCACACAAGTTATTACAATCTAGATTTTATTGGCCTACTCTTTTCAGAGATACTTGTAAATTTGTCCTATCTTGTGATGAATGTCAAAGAATTGGTAATATTGGTAAACATCAAGAAATGCTTATGAATTATTCAATTGTTATTGAACCATTTTATGTTTGGGAATTTGATTACATGGGACCTTTTCCTTCCTCTAATGGGTATACACACTTCTTGGTTGCTGTTGATTATGTCAACTAAGTGGGTAGATGCTATTCAAACTAGTAGTGCTAATCATAACACTTCCATTAAACTGCTTAAAGAGATTATCTTCCCGAGGTTTGGAGTCCCTAGATATTTAATGACAGATGGTGGTTCACATTTTATTCATGGTGGTTTCTGTAAATTGCTTGCTAAGTATGATGTCAATCATAGAATTGCATCTCCTTATCGCCCTCAATCTAGTGGGAAAGTTGAATTAAGCAATAGGCCCCGAAAGAATTTGTTTAAGAAATTAGATGATGCACTTTGGGCCTATAGAACAACTTATAAAAATCATATGGGTATGTCTCCATATAAAATGGTTTATGGAAAAGCATGTCATTTACCTCTTGAGTTAAAACATAAGGCATATTAGGCAATTAAGGAACTCAACTATGATTTCTAACTTGTTGGTGAAAATAGGTCATTTGATATTAGCTCACTAGATGAATGGAGAACCCAAGCTTATGAAAATAGCAAACTATTCAAAGAAAAAAAATTAAAACATGTCATGATAAAAGAATCAAAAAGCAGGAATTCAAAGCGGGTGAGTATGTTCTATTGTACAATTCTCCTTTTAAATTTTTTGCAGGAAAACTTCTCTCCAAATGGGAAGGACCATACATCATTGAAGAAGTTTATTGGTCTAGAGCTATTAAGATCAATAATCCAGAAGGCACTAGTCTGAACATGGTCAATGGACAAAGAATTAAGTACTATATTTCAGGTACACCTATTAATGTTGAAACTAATATTATTCAAACCATGACACTGGAGGAATGCATAAAATAGACCTTCCAGAACACTCCAGAACCCTAAAAAGGAAGAGGTACATGATACGTAAGTAAACCGACTCCGAAAATTCCATAAAATATTATCTGTCAGTTTTGGAATATTAGAAAAAAAACACAAAGGAAGGCAACCCATGCCCACAAGGCACCACGGCGCGTCTACCCCTCCCCCCCCCCCTCTGGGGCGCCCTGGCGGGTAGTGGGCCCCTCGGGCACCTTCCCGACTCTGTACTCTTGTGGGACACATATTTACCAAGATAAAAATTGTCTATATATACTCCCGGACGATTAGACCATCACATCATGAAAATATCCTATCTTCTTGTTTCGTGATGTTTTCTGCTAGATCTACCAAGCTAGGGATCATGTCTTCTTGCCCCTCCAACAACGTGGAAGAGGATGCTTGGCTGTTGGAGATGGAACTAAGGAGAGAGGGAACCGAGGAGACCGCCATGAAAGAAGATGAAGGAGACTGGCTTGGAGTCCACTCTCCGGCCTCCGAGAGGGGAACGTGTTGGGGAACGTAGTATTTTAAAATTTTCCTACGATCACGCAAGATCTATCTACCAGATTCATAGCAACGAGAGGGAGAGTGTGTCTACGTACCCTCGTAGACCGGGAGCGGAAGCGTCAAGTGACGCAGTTGATGTAGTCGAACTTCTTCGCGATCCAACCGATCAAGCACCGAATGTACGGCACCTCCGCGTTCAGCACACGTTCAGCTTGATGACGTCCCACGAGCTCTTGATCCAGTTGAGCTTCACGGGAGAGTTTCGTCAGGACGACGGCGTGGTGACGGATATGATGAAGTTACCGGCGCAGGGCTTCGCCTAAGCACTGTGACAGTATGACCGAGGTGTGTTTCTGTGGAGGGGGGCACCGCACACGGCTAAAACAATTCAACTTGTGTGTCTTTGGGTGCCCCCCTGCCCCTGTATATAAAGGAGCAAGGGGGAGGCCGGCCGGCCCCTATTGGCGCGCCTAGGAGGAGCAATCCTACTAGGAATAGGATTGCAATCCTATTCCTAGTAGGAACTACCAAAAGGGAGAAGGGGGGAAAGGAAGGAGAGGGAGAAGGAGAAGGAAAGGGGCGCCAGCCCCCCCTCCTTCCTTGTCCAATTCGGACCAAGGGGTGGGGTGCACGCGGACCAGCCCTGGCCCTCCTTCTCTCTTTCTCCTACAGCCCATTAAGGCCCATAGCTTCCTCGGGGGTTCCGGTAACCCCCCACCCCCACCCCTCGGTACTCTGGTTAATTCCGAAACTTTACGGAACACTTCCGGTGTCCGAATATAGTCGTCCAATATATCAATCTTTACGTCTCGGACATTCCGAGACTCCTCGTCATGTCCGTGATCTCATCCGGGACTCCGAACTACCTTCGGTACATCAAAACTCATAAACTCATAATACCGATCGTCATCAACGTTAAGCATGCGGACCCTACGGGTTCGAGAACTATGTAGACATGACCGAGACTCATTTCCGTTCAATAACCAATAGCGGAACCTGGATGCTCATATTGGCTCCTACATATTCTATGAAGATCTTTATCGGTCAAAACGCATAACAACATACGTTGTTCCTTTTGTCATCGGTATGTTACTTGCCCGAGATTCGATCGTCGATATCTCTATACCTAGTTCAATTTCGTTACCGACAAGTCTCTTTTCTCGTTCCGTAATACATTATCTCGTGACTAACTCGTTAGTCATTTGCTTGCAAGGCTTATTATGATGTGCATTACCGAGAGGGCCCAGAGATACCTCTCCGACACTCGGAGTGACAAATCCTAGTCTTGATCTATGCCAACACCACGAACACTTTCAGAGACACCTGTAGAGTATCTTTATGATCACCCAGTTACGTTGTGACGTTTGATAGCACACAAGGTGTTCCTACGGTATTTGGGAGTTGTATAATCTCATAGTCATAGGAACATGTATAAGTCATGAAGAAAGCAATAGCAGTAAAACTAAATGATCATAGTGCTAGCTAACGGATGGGTCTAGTCCATCACATCATTCTCCTAATGATGTGAACCCGTTGATCAAATGACAACTCATGTCTATGGCTAGGAAACATAGCCATCTTTGATCAATGAGCTAGTCTAGTAGAGGCATACTAGGGACATACTATTTTGTCTATGTATTCACACATGTACTAAGTTTCCAGTTAATACAATTCTAGCATGAATAGAAGACATTTATCATGATATAAGGAAATACAAATAACATCTTTATTATTGCCTCTAGGGCATATTTCCTTCAGTCTCCAACTTGAACTAGAGTCAATAATCTAGATTACAAAGTAATGATCCTCACACCCATGGAGTCCTGGTGCTGATCATGTTTTGCCCGCGGAAGAGGCGTAGTCAACGGGTCTGCAACATTCAGATCCGTATGTATCTTGCAAATCTCTATGTCTCCCTCCTTGACTAGATCACGGATGGAATTGAAGCATCTTTTGATGTGCTTTGTTCTCTTGTGAAACCTGGATTCCTTCGTCAAGGCTATTGCTCCAGTGTTATCACAAAAGATTTTCATTGGACCCGATGCACTAGGTATTATGCCTAGATTAGATATGAACTCCTTCATCCAGACTCCTTCATTTGCTGCTTCCGAAGCAGCTATGTATTCCGCTTCACACGTAGATCCCGCCACGACGCTCTGCTTGGAACTGCACCAACTGACAGCTCCACCGTTCAATAAAAATACATATCCGGTTTGTGACTTAGAATCATCCGGATCAGTGTCAAAGCTAGAATCGACGTAACCGTTTACGACGAGCTCTTTGTCACCTCCATACACGAGAAACATATCCTTTGTCCTTTTCAGGTATTTCAGGATGTTCTTGACCGCTGTCCAGTGATCCACTCCTGGATTACTTTGGTACCTCCCTGCTAGACTTATAGCAAGGCACACATCAGGTCTGGTACACATCATTGCATACATGATAGATCCTACGGCTGAGGCATAGGGAATGACTTTCATTTTCTCGATATCTTCTGCAGTGGTCGGGCATTGAGTCTTACTCAACTTCACACCTTGTAACATAGGCAAGAACCCTTTCTTTGACTAATCCATTCTGAACTTCTTCAAAACTTTATCAAGGTATGTGGTTTGTGAAAGTCCAATCAAGCGTCTTGATCTATCTCTATAGATCTTGATGCCTAATGTGTAAGCAGCTTCATCGAGGTCTTTCATTGAAAAACTCTTATTCAAGTATCCTTTTATGCTATCCAGAAATTATATATCATTTCCAATCAACAATATGTCATCCACGTATAATATTAGAAATGCTACAGAGCTCCCACTCACTTTCTTGTAAATACAGGCTTCTCCAAAAGTCTGTATAAAACCATATGCTTTGATCACCTCATCAAAGTGTATATTCCAACTCCGAGATGCTTGCACCAGTCCATAGATGGATCTGTTGGGGAACGTAGCATAATTCAAAAAATTTCTACGCTTTCACCAAGATCCAACTATGGAGACATCTAGCAACGAGCAAGTGAGAGTGCATCTACATACCGTTATGGAGATTGCGAGCGGAAGCTTTCGAAGAAGCGTGAATAAAGTAGTCGTACTCTTTGCGTTCTTCGTCACCTATGATCTAGCGCCGAACGGACGGCACCTCCGCGTTCAACACACGTACGTTGCAGCAACGTCACCTCCTTCTTGATCCAGCAAGGGGGGAGGAGAAGTCGTCAGAGATCCGGCAGCACGACGGCGTGATGACGGATGCAGTGGAGATCGCTGCAGGGCTTCGCCGGGCGCCCTGCGTTGGAGTATGGAGGTGTGACGGGAGAGGGAGAAGCGCCAGGGCAAGGGTGCGGCTGCCCTCTCCCTCCCCACATATATATAGGGGGCCAGGGGGTGCGCCAGGGCCCCTGCAGATCCAATCTGCAGGGGGGGCGCGGCCAGGGGGGAGTCCTTGCCCCCCAAGGCAAGTGGTGGCCCCCCTCCCCCTTAGGGTTTTAACCCTAGGCGCATGGGGAGGTGGGCCCCTAGTGGTGCGCCAGCCCAGAGGGGCTGGACACTTCCCCTTGCGGCCTAGGGGCCCCACCGGGATGGGTGGCCCCACCCGGTGGACCCCCGGGGCCCCTCCGGTGGTCCCGGGACGCTCTCGGTGACCCCCGGAGATCACCCGATGGCCGAAACTGGACTTCCTATATATCAATCTTTACCGCCGGACCATTCCGGAACTCCTCGTGACGTCCGGGATCTCATCCGGGACTCCGAACAACTTTCGGGTTTCCACGTGCATTTATCTCTACGACTCTAGCGTTACCGAACCTTAAGTGTGTAGACCCTACGGGTTCGGGAGACACGTAGACATGACCGAGACGACTCTCCGGTCAATAACCAACAGCGGGATCTGGATACCCATGTTGGTTCCCACGTGTTCCTCGATGATCTTCATCGGATGAACCACCGTGTCAAGGATTCACTCAATCCCGTATGTTATTCCCTTTCTCCATCGGTACGGTACTTGCCCGAGATTCGATCGTCGGTATTCCCAATACCTTGCTCAATCTCGTCATGGCAAGTCTCTTTACTCGATCCGTAATCCATCATCCCGTGACTAAGTACTTAGTCACATTGAGCTCATTATGATGATGTCTTACCGAGTGGTCCCAGAGGTACCTCTCCGTCATACGGAGTGACAACATCCCAGTCTCGGTTCATACCAACTCAACAGACACTTTCGGAGATACCCGATGCGTACCTTTATAGCCACCCAGTTATGTTGTGACGGTTGGCACACCCAAAGTACTTCTACGGTATCCGGGAGTTGTACAACCTCATGGTCTAAGGAATAAATACTTGACACTGAAAAGCTTATGCATTACGAACTATACGATCTCGTGTTATGCTCAAGTTTGGGTCTTGTCCATCACATCATTCTCCTAATGATGTGATCCCGTTATCACTGACATCCCATGTCCATGGTCAGGAAATCGTGACCATCTGTTGATCAACGAGCTGGCAACTAGAGGCCTACCAGGGACTCATTGTGGTCTATATACTCACACATGTATCACTGTTTCTGTACAATACAATTCAAGCATGAATAACAGACAATTATCATGAACAAGGAGATATAATAATAATGCTTTTATTATTGCCTCTAGGGCATATCTCCAACAGGATCGATGGAGCTTGCACACTTTTTTAGCACCTTTTGGATCGACAAAACCTTCTAGTTGCATCATATACAACTCTTCTTTGAGATATCCATTCAGGAATGCAGTTTTGACATCCATTTGCTAGATTTCATAATCATAAAATGCGGCAATTGCTAACATGATTTGGACAGACTTAAGCATCGCTACAGGTGAGAAAGTCTCATCGTAGTCAACTCCTTAAACTTGTCGAAACCCTTTCTCAACAAGTCGAGCTTTGTAAACAGTAACATTACCATCTGTGTCGGTCTTCCTCTTGAAGATCCATTTATTTTTTATGGCTTGCCGACCATCGAGCAAGTCAACCAAAGTCCATACTTCGTTCTCATACATGGATCCCATCTCAGATTTCATGGCCTCAAGCCATTTAGCAGAATCTGGGCTCATCATCGCTTCCTCATAGTTCATAGGTTCATCATGGTCTAGTAACATGACTTCCAGAACTGGGTTGCCGTACCACTCTGGTGCGGAACGTACTCTGGTTGATCTACGACGTTCAGCAAAAACTTGATCTGAAGTTTCATGATCATCATCATTAGCTTCCTCACTAATTGGTGCAGGAATCACAGGAACTAGTTTCTGTGATGTTCCACTTTCCAATTCGGGAGAAGGTACAATTACCTCATCAAGTTCTACTTTCCTCCCACTCACTTCTTTCGAGAGAAACTCCTTCTCTAGAAAGGATCCATTCTTAGCAACGAATATATTGCCTTCAGACCTGTGATAGAAGGTGTACCCAACAGTCTCTTTTGGGTATCCTATGAAGACACAATTCTCCGATTTGGATTCGAGCTTATCAGGTTGAAGCTTTTTCACATAAGCATCGTAGCCCCAAACTTTAAGAAATGACAACTTTGGTTTCTTGCCAAACCATAGTTCATAAGGTGTCGTCTCAACAGATTTAGATGGTGCCCTATTTAACGTGAATGTAGCTGTCTCTAAAGCATAACCCCAAAACGATAGTGGTAAATCGGTAAGAGACATCATAGATCGCAGCATATCCAATAAAGTACGGTTACGACGTTCGGACACACCATTACGCTGTGGTGTTCCGGGTGGCGTGAGTTGTGAAACTATTCCACATTGTTTCAAATGAAGACCAAAGTCGTAACTCAAATATTCACCTCCATGATCAGATCGCAGAAACTTTATTTTCTTGTTACGATGATTCTCTACTTCACTCTGAAATTATTTGAACTTTTCAAATGTTTTAGACTTGTGCTTCATTAAGTAGATGTACCCATATCTGCTGAAATCATCGGTGAAGGTCACAAAATAACAATACCCGCCGCGAGCTTCAACACTCATTTGTCTGCATACATCAGTATGTATGATTTCCAACAAATCTGTTGCTCGCTCCATAGTTCCGGAGAACGGAGTTTTAGTCATCTTTCCCATGAGGCATGGTTCGCAAGCACCAAGTGATTCATAATCAAGTGATTCCAAAAGTCCATCACTATGGAGTTTCTTCATGCGCTTTACACCAATATGACCTAAACGGAAGTGCCACAAATAAGTTGCACTATCATTATTAACCTTGCATCTTTTTGCTTCAATATTATGAATATGTGTATCACTAAAATCGAGATCCAATAAGAATAGACCATTGTTCAAGGGTGCATGACCATAAAAGATATTATTCGTAAAAATAGAACAACCATTATTCTCTGATTGAAATGAATAATCGTCTCGCAACAAACAAGTTCAAGAAATAATGTTCATGCTCAACGCTGGCACCAAATAACAATTATTTAGGTCTAAAATTAATACCGAAGGTAGATGTAGAGGTAGCGTGCCGGCGGCGATCACATCGACTTTGGAACCATTTCCCACGCGCATCATCACCTCGTCCTTAGCAAATCTTCGTTAAATCCGTAGTCTCTCTTTCGAGTTACAAATATTAGCAACTGAACCGGTATCAAATACCCAGGTACTACTACGAGCATTAGTAAGGTACACATCAATAACATGTATATCATATATACCTTCGTTCACCTTGCCATCCTTCTTATCCGCCAAATACTTGGGGCAGTTCCGCTTCTAGTGTCCAGTCCCTTTGCAGTAGAAGCACTCAGTTTCAGGCTTGGCTCCAAACTTGGCTTTCTTCATCGGAGTAGCAACTGTCATGCTATTCTTCTTGAAGTTCCCCTTCTTTCCCTTTCCCTTTTTCTTGAAACTAGTAGTCTTGTTAACCATCAACACTTGATGCTCCTTTTTGATTTCTACCTCCGCAGCTTTGAGCATAGCGAAGAGCTCGGGAATTGTCTTCTGCATACCTTGCATATTATAGTTCATCACGAAGCCTTTATAGCTTGGTGGCAGTGATTGAAGAACTCTATCAATAACACTATCCTCGTCAACTTTGCAACCAAGTTGAGTCATATGATTATAGTACCCAGACATTCTGAGCAAGTGTTCACTGATAGGACTATTCTCCTCCATCTTGCAGCTGTAGAACTTATTGGAAATCTCATATTTCTCAATCCGGGCATTTGCTTGAAATATAAACTTCAACTCCTGGAACATCTCATATGGTCCATGACGTTCAAAATGTCATTGAAGTCCCGGCTCTAAGCCGTAAAGCATGGCACAGTGAACTATCATCTAGTCATCAGACCGCATCTGCTAGACGTTCAAAGCGTCCACATTAGCGGGAGGGGGCTTGTCACCTAGCGGTGCTTCAAGGACATAATTTTCTGTGCAGCAATGAGGATAATCCTCAAGTTACGGACCCAGTCCGTGTAATTGCAACCATCATCTTCCAACTTAGCTTTCTCTAGGAATGCATTAAAATTCAAAGGAACGGCAGCACGGGCCATGGATCTATGATACGTCCAAAACGTATCTATAATTTCTGCTTGCTCCATGCCACTTTTGGGTGATATTGCTATGATATTCATACACTTCCATACACTTTTGATCATATTTGGACTAACTTACTAATCCAGTGCACCCCAGTGCCATTTTCTGTTTTCGGCTGTTTTTGTATTTCAGGTTTTCACGTTTCGAGAACTGCCCAGAAAAATCTAGAAAAATTATATAAAAAATCAGCGAACCGGAAACAACACTGCGTCCGAAGGGCAGCCTGGGGGGGCCACAGGGGCTCCAGGCGCCCTGTGGGCGCCCCCCCCCCCCCCCGGGCCACGCCGGGGGGCGCCTGGGCCCCCCGAGGCTCCCCCGGTGCCCTACTTTGCTATATATTTAAAGGGTTCCCCGTAACCCTCAAAACAGGACTTCTTTTCGCGATCCCATCTCTGTTCCACCGCCACCGCCGCTTCCAAGATCGGGAGCACCAGGAGAACTCTTCCCGGCACCCTGCCGGAGGGGAGGATCACCACCGGCAGCTTCTCCACCACCATGGATGCCTCCCGGATGAATCGTGAGTAGTCTCCCTTGGACCATGAGTCCATGACCAGTAGCTATGTGATGTTCTCCTCCCGTTCTTGTGCTTCACTAATTAGTCCTCGTGAGCTGCCCTACATGATCGAGGCACCTATGTAATCCTTATGTTGTTGCTATGTTGAGTTTGCTGGGATCCGATGGATTATGAGATTATGTTCAGATTGATCTTGAGTAATATATTTGATTCACCTCTTTTATATTTTAGTTCATAAGTAATTCTTGCATGTTCTCCGTTGTTATTTATTGCTTTGGCCGAGTAGTAAGTAGTGACTCCAAGAGGGAACGTTATGCTCGATTGTGGGTTCATGCCCCTCGATGACTAGCTTGAGTGACAGAAACATGAGTCTAGGGGATGTGTTGTTGCCACAAGGGGGAAAACAACGGTGCTTGTGCCCGCGGGTGCAAGGATTGTTTACTTTACGCAAAGTTCTTTTAATGCAGTTGTCTGTTGCATTGAGTTTACACTTTGGGTGGGACTCGCAACTTAATACCAGCGAGATGTTCTGGATAGATATCTCAAGGTGGATGATTAGTAGTAGATATTGATGGATTTTGGTCTACTTACTTTGGCGTACCGCCCATGCTTTGAACCTCAACCTTTCTTGCAATGTAATCAGCATTTGTATGCGCTCGTGGGTCCTGTCAATTGCCCAGCTGTAATTTGTTTACCTCACATAGCTGTTTTATCGTCTTTTGGGAGAGAGACATCACTAGTGAACATCATGAGACTCCGGTCCATATTACCATCATTGATCACATCCACTATTTACTTTTCGCTATTTACTTACTATTGCAAAACACTGTTTATCACTACTATCATATTGCTTTTAACCCTTTGTGAACTACAAGGCCGGAGAGATTGACAACCTCTCTGTACTCGTTGCGAGAAAAGTTATTTGTATCTGTGTGCAGGTCCACGTTGATTGCTAATTGCGCCGTTAGCAATTGACACCTACTTGTTGAACCTAGGAGTCTCTGGGGATTCGATCCTTGGCATCTTTACTAGGGGAAAACACTTCTACTTACTGCATCTTACACCTTCCACTTGGGGTAACCAACAAGGGGTTCGAGGCCCATCAAGGAGTATTTTCTGGCGCCGTTGCCGGGGACTCCACTCTTCAGGATAGGGGAGTTGCATGCTATCTTTTACCTTTGCTTTTTAGTCTTGTTAGTTTACCTTTCATTTTTGCTTTAGTTCCTTTTATCGAAAATCACAAAAATAGTTATCTTGCTTGCTTGCTACTATGGGTTCTACCAAAAACACTAAATGGGAGGAGTACACCCCTACTTCCATTGCCCTACTTATCTCTGACGGGATTTACAAAAAAAATAAACATTGTGATTACACTAGCTATGACGGAGAATTATGCCCATGGCATGGTCTTCCAGGAAAAAAGTATGAGCCTCAGTTTAAAATTGCTCCTAAGCTTCCCAAAACTTGGGAAGATGTTCAAACTCTTATAATAGAGAGCGAATTAAACAAAGAGGATGACACTACAATTCTGCCCACTAATGATAAAATTGATTTTGATAATTGTAGTATTTCAGAAGTTGTCGCCTTTCTGCAAGGAATGGCTAAGGATCCCCGCACTAGCACGCTTAACCTTGCCTTCATAGAGCATATCACTAATGCTCTCATCAAAGCTAGGGAGGAGAAACTTAGAGTAGAAGCCTCCATACCTAGAAAGCTAGAAGATGGTTGGGATCCTATGATAAAAATTTATTTGAATGACTTCTCTTGTTATGCATTATGTGATGTTGGTGCTAGTACCACTGTTATGCCCAAAAGGATATATGATATGCTTAAATTGAAACCTTATGATTCTTGTTCTTTTGGTGTTCGTCTCGTTGATTCTTCCATAAAGAAACCTTTGGGGAGGATCGATGATGTTCTTATTGTTGTCAATGATAATTATGTGCCCGTTGATTTCACTATTATGGATATTGAATGTGATCCTTCATGTCCAATTATTTTGGGACGTCCCTTTTTGCGCACCGTTGGTGCTGTCATTGACATGAAAGAGGGTAATATAAAATTTCAGTTTCCTCTCAAGAAAGGGATGGAACACTTCCCTCATAAGAAGGTCAAGTTACCTTTTGAGTCCGTTGTACGGGCTAGCTATTCTTTTACTCTTGATAAAACTTGATCTATGCATTATGCCTAGCTTAAAGGCATAAAAGAAAGCGCTTTTGGGAGGCAGCCCACATGAATAAAATTTTTGTTTTTGTTGTGTCTTGATGTTGTTTACTGCTGTAGCATCATCATTGTATCTTTGCTTTTCATATTTGTGCCGAGTATAGCCTCCGATTGCTAGAAAGTTCAAAAGTTGTGAGGTGCTGTCCAGGAAACAGATTCTGTCCTTGGATAGAAAAATTCGTATAAAATCACCAGGTCATCTTTTTGGTCTGAATATTTTCGACAGCGTTCTCTATATAATTGTCTTTCGTGCGTCAGTTCTGAGTTTTTTGATTTGAGTTGCAGAAGTATCCCGAACAGGTCAATTACTGCCAGCTGTTCTATTTTTCACAGATTCTGTCCTGTTTTGCCTTACCTTCACTTTGCAAATTGAGAACTTGTTTTTTCTTTGCAAAAACCTTTTGGCAATCTTGAGAAACAGTAGAACTTCAAGAATATCCTTATTTCCAGCAAGGTATAATTATTTTATTCAGGGTACTAACCTCGCTAATCAGATTATGATGAGTTGTGTATGAAGGGAGTTTTCAAGTGTGCGAGGGAAGATGATAAAAAGATTCAGGAGTGTCAAGCGCTCAAGCTTGGGGATGCCCCCGTGCACCCCCAAGAAATATTCAAGGAGACTCAAGCGTCTAAGCTTGGGGATGCCCCCCGTGCATCCCCTTCTCCATCAACATTATCAGTTTGTCTTTCGTTTCGCTATATTTTTATCACTTCATATGTTATGTGCTATGCTTGGAGCATCTTGCTTTTAGTTTTCTTTTTAGTTTTTCATAACGAGTCGGAACTCAGCATTCCTTTATGTGGGAGAGAAACACGCTCCACTTCTACCTAGAACATTACATAGAATTTTCATGTCTATCTATGTTGTGTGTGTTCTTTATCTTTTAATAGCTACTATTGTGCTCTGCTCTTAGTATTCATGCTTATCTTTTCAAGAGCTTTTATTTAGTTGGTTGCCTGAACTCTTTTTAATTACCATGCTCACCTTATTAAGAGAGCTTGCTTCCGTTGCATGGGTTAATGTGTCTATGATAAAGATGCTACTTTCATGATGGTGCTTAGTAGTTCAGGTTTTCTTTTGGTTAATCTCAAATAGCTGGGGGGTTCCCAATGTGTTATTGAAGTACCAACTTGGTTTGTTTGCCTATGATGTGGTATGGTTTAGTAATATCTTCCTTCGAGAATTTATTTTGATTGACTTGGCATATGCTCACGCATATTCAAGACTGTAAAGAAAGTTTGTCAAGCCTTGATGATCTTTTGTTTCTAAGTAGCGATATAACTACCATGCCTGATTCAATATTGCTTTGTCGCTCTGCATGATTATGACCGTCATTGCTCTCTTAGTTGGTCGCTCCCAGTCTTTTGTAACCTCCACCTGCACTAAGCAAACTAACCATGCAATACATAGCTCATGGGAAAGTAGCCTAAAAACTATTGTGGTAAAGAATATGTTGCCTATGTATCTTATTTCTTATGAGTTGCTTGTTGAGCAGTAACCATGTTTCTAGGGACGCCATCAACTGTCACACTTTTGTTGAATATCATGTGAGTTGCTATGCATGTTTGTCTTATCTGAAGTAAGGGTGATTTACCGTGGGTTGAATTAATATGCATATTGTTAGAGAAGAACATTGGGCCGCCAACCAAAGCCATGCATCATGGTGGAAGTTTTAGCTTGGACCTTAATCCTCAATCTCTTATGAGAATATGCTTATGCATTAAAGGGGAGTCCATCATCTATTTTCTATGTTGTCCCGGTATGGATGTCCTCAAGTTGAGATCTATCAAAAACGAGAAATCAAATGCGATCTATCTCCTTGGACCTTTGTACAGGTGGCATAGAGGTACCCCTTTGTGACACTTGGTTAAAACATATGCAATGCAATGATAACCCATGGGAATCCGAGCTAATTAGGACAAGGAGCGAGCACTATTGGTATTCGACGCATGAGGCTTGCAACTTATAAGATGTTTTATACATGACACATATGAAGTACTACTACCGTTGACACAATTGCTTCCATGTTTACAAAATAAAAGGTTTTAGTACTTAACCTTTCTTTTACCTTTATGTTGAAGCACCAACTACTGAGAGCATGATTGTCATTCTGAGTGTAATGTGCATTGTCCTAAAGTAGCATTGTCTTTTGCATGATTGTGATATCGTTTATTCTTAAATGATTGTATCTAGTCATCACTTGAACCTTGAAGGTGCCCTTGCATTTATGTTTTGCATCACTAAAGGGGGCAAGCTAGATATCACTTTATCATATTTGCACATCATGTTCATTGCAAATCTTTTTGATGTTTTAGTTTCATGTTGTAAAACTTTCAGTCATTTGTGATTTTCTCTTGAGACAACTTAATTACTTTAGAATCATTGTCTCAGTAAGCTTTTGTCATATGACTATGAGAAAGTCCTATATGGTTAATAGCATGTCACCACAGAAATTATTCTTGTTATCATTTACCTACTCGAGGACGAGCAGGAATTAAGCTTGGGGATGTTGATACGTCCAAAACGTATCTATAATTTCTGCTTGCTCCATGCCACTTTTGGGTGATATTGCTATGATATTCATACACTTTTGATCATATTTGGACTAACTTACTAATCCAGTGCACCCCAGTGCCAGTTTCTGTTTTCGGCTGTTTTTGTATTTCAGGTTTCACGTTTCGAGAACTGCCCAGAAAAATCCAGAAAAATTATATAAAAAATCAGCGAACCGGAAACAACACTGCGTCCGAAGGGCAGCCTGGGGGGGGCACAGGGGCTCCAGGCGCCCTGTGGGCGCCCCCACCCCCTGGGCCATGCCGGGGGGGCGCCTGGGCCCCCCGAGGCTCCCCCGGTGCCCTACTTTGGCATATATTTAAAGGGTTCCCCGTAACCCTCAGAACAGGACTTCTTTTCGCGATCCCATCTCTGTTCCGCCGCCGCCGCCGCTTCCAAGATCGGGAGCACCAGGAGAACTCTTCCCGGCACCCTGCCGGAGGGGAGGATCACCACCGGGAGCTTCTCCACCACCATGGACGCCTCCCGGATGACTCGTGAGTAGTCTCCCTTGGACCATGAGTCCATGACCAGTAGCTATGTGATGTTCTCCTACCGTTCTTTTGCTTCACTAATTAGTCCTCGTGAGCTGCCCTACATGATCGAGGCACCTATGTAATCCTTATGCTGTTGCTATGTTGAGTTTGCTGGGATCCGATGGATTATGAGATTATGTTCAGATTGATCTTGAGTAATATATTTGATTCACCTCTTTCATATTTTAGTTCATAAGTAATTCTTGCATGTTCTCCGTTGTTATTTATTGCTTTGGCCGAGTAGTAAGTAGTGACTCCAAGAGGGAACGTTATGCTCGATTGTGGGTTCATGCCCCTCGATGACTAGCTTGAGTGACAGAAACATGAGTCTAGGGGATGTGCTGTTGCCACAAGGGGGAAAACAACGGTGCTTGTGCCCGCGGGTGCAAGGATTGTTTACTTTACGCAAAGTTCTTTTAATGCAGTTGTCTGTTGCATTGAGTTTACACTATGGGTGGGACTCACAACTTAATACCAGCGAGATGTTCTGGATAGATATCTCAAGGTGGATGATTAGTAGTAGATATTGATGGATTTCGGTCTACTTACTTTGGCGTACCGCCCATGCTTTGAACCTCAACCTTTCTTGCAATGTAATCAGCATTTGTATGCGCTCGTGGGTCCTGCCAATTGCCCAGCTGTAATTTGTTTACCTCACATAGCTGTTTTATCGTCTTTTGGGAGAGAGACATCACTAGTGAACATCATGAGACTCCGGTCCATATTACCATCATTGATCACATCCACTATTTACTTTTCGCTATTTACTTACTATTGCAAAACACTATTTATCACTACTATCATATTGCTTTTAACCCTTTGTGAACTACAAGCCCGGAGAGATTGACAACCTCTCTGTACTCGTTGGGAGCAAAGTTATTTGTATCTGTGTGCAGGTCCACGTTGATTGCTAATTGCGCCGTTAGCAATTGACACCTACTTGTTGAACCTAGGAGTCTCTGGGGATTCGATCCTTGGCATCTTTTCTAGGGGAAAACACTTCTACTTACCGCATCTTACACCTTCCACTTGGGGTAACCAACGAGGGGTTCGAGGCCCATCAATCTACAACAACATAGATATGCAAAAACTATCAGGACTAAGTTCATGATAAACTAAAGTTCAATTAATCATATTACTTAAAGACTCCCACTTAGATAGACATCCCTCCGGTCATCTAAATGATCACGTGATCCAAATCAACTAAACCATGTCCGATCATCACGTGAGATGGAGTAGTTTCAATGGTGAACATCTTATGTTGATCATATCTACTATATGATTCACGCTCGACCTTTCGGTCTCCAGTGTACCGAGGCCATATCTGCATATGCTAGGCTCTTCACGTTTAACCCAAGTAATCTGCATGTGCAAAACTGGCTTACACCCGTTGTATTTGAACGTAGAGCTTAGCACACCCGATCATCACGTGGTGTCTCGGCACGACGAACTTTCGCAACGGTGCATACTCAGGGAGAACACTTATACCTTGAAATTTTGTAAGGGATCATCTTATAATGCTACTGTCGTACTAAGCAAAATAAGAAGCATAATAAGATAAACATCACATGCAATCAAAATATGTGACATGATATGGCCATCATCATCTTGTGCTTTTGATCTCCATCTCCAAAGCACTGTCATGATCATCTTCGTCACCGGTGCGATACCTTGATCTCCATCATAGCATCGTTGTCGTCTCGCCAACTATTGCTTCTACGACTATCGCTACCGCTTAGTGATAAAGTAAAGCAATTACATGGCGATTGCATTTCATACAATAAAACGACAACCATATGGCTCCTGCCAGTTGCCGATAACATTACAAAACATTATCATCTCATACAAAACCGTATAACTCATCATGTCTTGACCATATCACATCACAACATGCCCTGCAAAAACAAGTTAGACGTCTTCTACTTTGTTGTTGCAAGTTTTACGTGGCTGCTACGGGCTTAGCAAGAACCGTTCTTACCTACGCATACAAAAACCACAACGATGTTTCGACAAGTATGTGATGTTTTAAGCTTCACAAGGACCGGGCGTAACCACACTTGATTCAGCTAAAGTGAGAGAGACAGACACCCTCCAGTCACCTTTAAGCAACGACTGCTCATAACGGTGAAACCAGTCTCGCGTAAGCGTACGCGTAATGTCGGTCCGGGCCGCTTCATCTCACAATACCGCCGAAGCAAAGTATGACATGCTGGTAAGCAGTATGACTAGTATCGCCCACAACTCATTGTGTTCTACTCGTGCATATCATCTACGCATAGACCTGGCTCATGATGCCACTGTTGGGGAACGTAGTATTCTAAAATTTTCCTACGATCACGCAAGATCTATCTACCAGATGCATAGCAACGAGAGGGAGAGTGTGTCTACGTACCCTCGTAGACCGGGAGCGGAAGCGTCAAGTGACGCGGTTGATGTAGTCGAACTTCTTCGTGATCCAACCGATCAAGCACAAAACATACAGCACATCCGCGTTCAGCACACGTTCAGCTTGACGATGTCCCACGAGCTCTTGATCCAGTTGAGCTTCACGGGAGAGTTTCGTCAGCACGACGTCGTGGTGACGGATATGATGAAGTTACCGGCGTAGGGCTTCACCTAAGCACTGTGACAGTATGACCGAGGTGTGTTTCTGTGGAGGGGGGGCACCGCACATGACTAAAACAATTCAACTTGTGTGTCTTTGGGTGCCCCCTGCCCTCGTATATAAAGAATAAAGGGGGGAGGCCAGCCGGCCCCTATTGGCGCGCCTAGGAGGAGCAATCCTACTAGGAATAGGATTGCAATCCTATTCCTAGTAGGAACTACCAAAAGGGAGAAGTGGAAAAGGGAAGGAGAGGGAGAGGGAGAAGGAAAGGGGCGCCAGCCCCCCTCCTTTCTTGTCCAATTCGGAGCAAGGGGTGGGGGCGCACGGCCCAGCCCTGGCCCTCCTTCTCTCTTTCTCCTATGGCCCATTAAGGCACATAGCTTCCCCAGGGGTTCCAGTAACCCCCCGGTACTTCGGTTAATTCCGAAACTTTACGGAACACTTCCGGTGTCCGAATATAGTCGTCCAATATATCAATCTTTACGTCTCGGACATTCTGAGACTCCTCGTCATGTCCGTGATCTCATCCGGGACTCCGAACTACCTTCAGTACATCAAAACTCATAAACTCATAATACCGATCGTCATCAAACGTTAAGCGTGCGGACCCTACGGGTTCGAGAACTATGTAGACATGACCGAGACTCATCTCCGGTCAATAACAAATAGCGGAACCTGGATGCTCATATTGGCTCCTACATATTCTACGAAGATCTTTATCGGTCAAACCGCATAACAATATATGTTGTTCCTTTTGTCATCGGTGTGTTACTTGCCCGAGATTCGATCGTCGGTATCTCTATACCTAGTTCAATCTCGTTACCGGCAAGTCTCTTTACTCCTTCCGTAATACATCATCTCGTGACTCACTCATTAGTCATTTGCTTGCAAGGCTTATTATGATGTGCATTACCGAGAGGGCCCAGAGATACCTCTCCGACACTCGGAGTGACAAATCCTAGTCTTGATCTATGCCAACACCACGAACACTTTCGGAGACACCTGTAGAGTATCTTTATGATCACCCAGTTACTTTGTGACGTTTGATAGCACACAAGGTGTTCCTATGGTATTCGGGAGTTGCATAATCTCATAGTCATAGGAACATGTATAAGTCATGAAGAAAGCAATAGCAGTTAAACTAAACGATCATAGTGCTAAGCTAACGGATGGGTCTAGTCCATCACATCATTCTCCTAATGATGTGATCCCGTTGATCAAATGACAACTCATGTATATGGCTAGGAAACATAGCCATCTTTGATCAATGAGCTAGTCTAGTAGAGGCATACTAGGGACATACTATTTTGTCTATGTATTCACACATGTACTAAGTTTCTGGTTAATACAATTCTAGCATGAATAAAAGACATTTATCATGATATAAGGAAATACAAATAACATCTTTATTATTGCCTCTAGGGCATATTTCCTTCAGTCTCCCACTTGAACTAGAGTCAATAATCTAGATTACAAAGTAATGATCCTCACACCCATGGAGTCCTGGTGCTGATCATGTTTTGCCCGTGGAAGAGGCTTAGTCAACGGTTCTGCAACATTCAGATCCGTACGTGTCTGGCAAATCTCTATGTCTCCCTCCTTGACTAGATCGCGGATGGAATTGAAGCGTCTTTTGATGTGCTTTGTTCTCTTGTAAAACCTGGATTCCTTCGCCAAGGACCTTTACAAATAACATCTTTATTATTGCCTCTAGGACATATTTCCTTCAGTACGCTAGGAGGCATCTCCACTCTTCCTAATCCCCGTCAAGCCATGAGATCAACGGGTGAGAAAGGGAATCATGAGGTGCAAGAAGGACTCAATCCGAGGAGGCCTTTACACAGGTAACGTCGAAACAATTTTCATAATTTGATTCACAATTATGGAATCAAAAACACCTCTCCTATGCATATGCCGTCCAATTTGCACATATCTCGTCCAAGAGAAAGTGATGCAGGAATGAACTCGTGGGGACCGGAGAATAAACATATTATGGTTGAGGTGAAGGAGAACACTAAGTTAACTCTTCAAGCTCTCCAGGAAATTCAAAGGTTGAGTGAGGCACTCATGGGTATTTTGAAGTGCGTAACCACTTCCTCATCACCACCATCACCAAAGAAGGAGACTTGAGTACATGGGTATGTGCACTCCCCTTGGCTTTCATCAAGCTTGGGGGAGGTGCCCCAGTATCGTATCACCTTCACAAGTTTTTAGTTCGATCCTTAGTTATTTCGTGATTTAGTTAAATAAAAAGTTTAGTATGGTCTATCTTTCGAGTATTAGTTCGTGATCTATCTATCTATGTAATCTAGTTAAGAGTATATAATAAAGATTAGTTTGAGTTTTTGCATCTTTACTTCTATGTTGCAATCAAAATAAAAGAAATAATGAAAAAGATCATATGCTAATCTTATGCAAAGTAATGACATTACATAGAGAAGATTATAAGTGGTAAAATTTATTGAAGATTGGCAAACATAGCATTGGTTAATGATACAATTCATGAAAGAATTAATAAGGGAAGAGAAGATTCACATGAAAATATACTATCTTGGACACCTTTTATGATTGTGAGCCCCCATTAAATATTTTATGCTGGATTATTGGCATTGGACAAGGAAGACAACGTAATGATTTATGTTTGTTCATATTCACATAGAAGATATATTGTCATAGATCCTCTAACATGTGGTGCTTGCAAAATATCTTTGATATCCACAAATTCGCACTAAGTAGAGATACTACTTGTGCATCCAAAACCCTTAAACCCAATTTCATGTCTTGAGTCCACTATACCTACCTATAGATTGAGTAAAATCCTTCAAGTAAGTTGTCGTCGGTGCATAAAGCAATACAAATTGCTTCTACATATGTTTGATGTTCTATTGTAAGGGAAAATAAGTGTTATACAAACTTATGTTGGCAAAATAATAAAAGCGAAGGACTACATAATAAAGGTTTCTATCATAGGGGGCAATATAACATGATGTTCTTTTGCATTAAGTGATTTTCATCCAAAATAAAAGTGCATGACAACCTCTGCCTCCCTCTGCGAAGGTCCTATCTTTTACGTTTATGTATTTACTTTTTATGCAAGAGTCAATAGTGCTCTCATTTATACCCTTTTTCTCTTTCGCAAGAATCGTGTGGTGAGGAAAGATCTAGGCACGTATATCCAGTTGAATATGAGTGATCATGTGTTATTATTGTTGACATCACCCTTGAGGTGAATAAGTTGGGAGCCGAAGCTATAAGCCCCTATCTTTCTATGTGCTTGGCTGAAACTTGTTGCTCCATATATATGCTTTGAGTGTTAGCAATCATAGAAAAACAAATGATCGTTGAGTATGTGGACTTGCTAAGAAGCTCCGACATGTATCCCTTCCGAAAAATATGATGAGTTGCAATTGCATCAATGACTGAGAACATAGTTTGTTAGTTTCAAGAAAGTTTATCCCTTATACTTTGCTATTGTTGTGAATTGTTACTTGCTCATGAGAAATCTTATGATATTTATTATTGATGTTATAATATTGATCATAATGCTACTATATCTGTATTTTGTTTTCATCGACACCTCTAACTCTAAATATGTGGACATGATTTTCGATATTGGTTTTTTGCTTGAGGACAAGCGAGGTCTAAGCTTGGGGGAGTTCATATGTCCATTTTGCATCATGTTTTCTTACTGTTATTTTTAGTGTTTTTATTCATTATAACACTTTGGGGAGTAATTCTACTACCTTTCTCTCATAATTAGCAAGGTTCACACAAAGAGGGAGAATACCGGCAGCTGGAAATCTGCACTAGAAAAAGCTACGTCAGGGATACCTATTTTGCACATCTCCAAATGGACTAGAAATTTTACAGAGAATTATTTCGGAATATAAAAAATACTGGAGAAAAGAGTTTCTGGAGGAGGTCACACCCAGGTGTCCACAAGAGACCAGGGCGCGCCCACCCCCACCCCCAGGTGCGCCCTGGTGGGTAGTGGGCCACCTGGCCCATTTCTGGCGACTATCTTCTGGTATATATTGCCATTTGACGTAGAAAAAAAATATGGAGAGGGCTTTCAGGACGGAGCACCACCGTCTTAAGGCGAAACTTGGGCAGGAGCACTTCCCTCTTGGAGGGGGAAATCGAACCAAGAACCCTCTCATCATGGGAGGATTAATCTCCATCAACATCTTCACCAGCACCATATCATCTCAAACCCTAGTTCATCTCTTGTGTTTAATCTTTGTATCAAAACATCATATTGGTACCTCTGGGTTGCTAGTAGTGTTGGTTACATCTTGTAGTTGATGCTAGTTGGTTTATTTGGTGGAAGATAGTATGTCCAGATCCGTTATGCTATTCAATATCCCTCTGATCTTGAACAGGAATATGGTTTGTGAGTAGTTACTTTTGTTCTTGAGGACATGGCAAAAATATTGTCATAAGTAATCATGTGAATTTGATATTCATTTGATATTTTGATGATATGTATGTTGTGATTCTCTTAGTGGTGTCGTTTGAACGTCCACTACATGACACTTCACCATCTTTGGGCCTAAGGGAATGCAACATGGAGTATTTATTAGATGATGGGTTGCTAGAGTGATAGAATCTTAAACCCTAGTTTACGCACTACTTCGTAAGGGGATGATTTCGATCAACACACTTAATGCTATGGTCAGATTTTATCTTAGTTCTTCATTAGTAGTTGCAGACGCTTGCGAATGGGGCTAATCATAAGTGGGAGTCTTGTTTCAGTAAGAAGCGCACGCAAGCATCAGTCTACGCACATATCAAATTATCAAAGTAGCGAACATGAATCGAACCAAAATGATGGAAGTGACTAGATGAAATTACCGTGTATCCTTAAGGATGCTTTGCTTATTATAAGAGACCTTTCCGTCCTGTCCTTTGCCACAAAAGGATTGGGCTATTTTGTTGCACCTATTGTTACTATTTGTACTTGTCACATGTTACAAATTATCTTGCTATCAAACAACTTGCTACAAATAATTTCAGTGCTTGCAGAAATTACCTTGTTGGAAACCACTTGTCATTTCCTTCTGCACCTAGTTGGGTTTGACACTGTTACTTATCGAAAGAAGTACAATTGATCCCTTATACTTGTGGGTCATCATAGTACAATGTGTATTCTATTCTGCTTCCTACCTATCTTATCTCCCAAGTAAGGAGAATCTTCACATCTAGGCCTTCGCAAGATGGCCCGTCAGGCACCTCCATGAGCCAGCCTCCACGGAGCCACGCCCCTGTCTTCTGGGCCTCTATCATTTGTGTTGAACCGATCCGCTCCTAGCCGGGTCATTCCTCCTGGTCGGGTCATCCTTTGGGGAATATCCCTGGTAGGTTGGAAGTAGCGATTAATCGGTGAATCAGCCTATTACCTGGATTAATTGGTAGAACATTAATCGATAGAGTAAATAGAAACTACCATTATATATCTAGTTTTTAAATGTATTGTATCATACTCTCATGAACCCATCTCTGTAATATACCAAAATATGCTACTCTTTGGTCAAACCCTACATACTGAGGAGTGAGAGTATGATGAGAGGGGTTGTGGGCCAAAATTTTGCGTTTTACTTGCCCATAAGTTAATGGGATAACATCGATTAGTGAGCCTCACAACCAACTAATTAGCATGACAGGCCAATTAATCGGCCTAACAAGTTAACACGATGAATGTGTGCTATTCCATTCGACCACCCTACGAGTAGCGATTAACTGGATGTTAACTGATTAATCGGACGAATGATTGAATATGGAGTATGACAGTGCAACCTTTGACATGGACCCTATACTGCCCCTACCAGGAAGAAGGGCAGTTCTTTCACTCTCGGTGCGTATAATCTATGCTACCAAGCATCCCCGAAAAAGCACCTACTTGCATTGATCACCAACAACATGGTGTAGTTGCAGCATTTGGCTCTCTCATGTACTCCGGGCCAAACATTGCTATCATGGCCTTGCTGAAACTATACATGGAGTCTAGGCACATAGACTCACTCATTCGTACATACTCATCAATAAGATCATCAGGAACTACATATGCAAGCATCCGAATAGCTGCAGTGCATTTCTGATAAAAGGAGAAGCCACATCCTCCTTGAACTTGAAATACTTATCGTATGCCGCCACCCCCTCCCGGATACAGTTGAATACATGTCTAGCCATACGAAAACGCCGCTGGAATAGTTTCCATTTGAAGAGCGGGTTCGAGGACTTGAAGTAGTCCTTCCATAGTAGGAAATGGCCGCACTCTCGATTTCCATTCAACACTAGAGTGTGCCCCGGGATCGAGCCCCTGAACATCGGCCGCTGCCTACTAAGGTCGTCATGGACGACAAACACAACAACCACAATCTCCTCATCGGATGAAGAATAAACCGAGTCACAAATGATATTGTAGAAAAAGAATTCGTCGGAGGCGTCCATTTGTACTTTGTAGGCAAATTGTCAAACAACTTCTGGGCGTCGTAGAAGAAGTTAGCTAGTGAAAAGCCTCGTGCGGGGGCGAGGTCGCCGTGCTTGGGCGCTGCAAGCAGGGGGTGGTGGCTGCAACGTCGGGTGATGTGGTGGCTGTGGGGCGAGGCACTGGTGGCGGCGACATTGGAAGGTGGCGTACTGCGGAGTGAGGTATGTGGGTGCGGACGGCTAGCCTGGGCACCTGAACTGGGCGGCGGCGACGATGGGTGGGGCGGCCGAGTGTGTTGGTTGCCATGGGAGGAAGATGACATGGCCAATGTGCCACCGACTGGCGGCCAAGGGGAGGACAAGGGTGGGAGTCACGCACGTCCGTGTAGTGTCCGTTTTGATGCAAACGCTGCCTAAATTTGAGCCCGAAATGGGTCATGCGCACAAAAAACGGACATTTGTTCGTTTGGGTCGCCGTGGTGGGATGACTTTTGTGTTTGTTTCGATTCAAACGGACACACCCGGAGAATTTGGATCAGCGTGTTGGAGTTGCTCTTACATTTTGACAAGTTTGAGCAGCGACACCGATTCGCATGAACTAATTGTCGGCAGTGTACGTCGGAGTACGTTCGGACCAACAGAACCAACATATCATCCCTCAATCCCTAAAAAAAGAGACATCTTTACCTAATAAAAAAGGACGGGGACTTTCATAGTTCTCCATACGTCATATCTTTATATCCATTTATTTTGTGTTAATAATAAAGATTAATGGCCGAGATTTAAAGGGCACAACCTTAACAAAACGAACACAAGCACGTAGGCATCTTATGTCGCTTTGTGTGGTCATCTTCGTACTTTCCTTTAAAAACATGTTCTTTTTGCCTACGTTATTACTTGAGCTTGGCCAACTAAAAGTAAAACGATTAGGAAAGCTGAAATCGTGACCACATCGGACTCCAGCGCTCAAAAAATAAAAGCCAAACCAACCTCTACCGTGTCGCTCCGAAGTCACCCCACACAAAAATCGCTCTGCCGTCCTGTGTGGCGGTGTTGATGCCACAAGTGGCTGCCATGAAGCTGGGCAGCCACCTCCCAACCTCCTTCACCTCCTTTCTCCCACTGGCATGCATGAGAAGGAATCAGATCGTAGGAGAGTCCCTCAATCGTAACCAGGAGGGGCGCCCATTAAAATAGGATGGTGTGCAGGCTGCGAGGAACTGTGACGGCAGGCGTCCGCACATGTCTTGAAGTTCCATGGAGCAAAGCTTGTGAGTATGCAGGGTCGTGGCTTGTGTTGTTCTTATCACAAGTTCTGGTGAATCACATCTTCCTTTGCTTTCCTTTTGCCAATCTGCTCTCATGTCTCTCGTAGTCACAAATTGGCCGTCGCCCCGGCATAGCGCTTCGCTTCCGGTTTTTCGGAGGAATCAACTGACTTCTCCCTTCTTCATTGATCCGGGGGAAAGGGAACCGTGTATCAGTTGGGAAGCTAGACATCAAGGTTGTGGCTTGATGAGGATAACAAAGCTGACACGCCGGAGTTGGCTGCTGGCACAACAGGGTGGTGCCTTACCGCACCGCAGGCGCACGCGCGGTAGCGTTCGTGGTGGTGCTTCGGGATTCCAATGTACTGCGTACAGGATCAGAACGAGCTTGCCGGCGGACCACTGCCGTTCCATTCTTTAGTGAGCTAGAGCGCTGCCATCTTATCCATGGAAAACGCGTCAAGCTATCGCTTCGGGCCGAAGAACTAAAAGAAAAGGACCGGGAAACACGGCGGATGTGCATCTATTCTTCTTAATGGATATAATAATTTGATTGGTAAGATTGATGACAAATTGCTGCAATTTATTGAATTTGATCTAATTTATTTTGAGGTTATTAACTTTGTGAGGTTTTCTTTCACATTAACCCATTGCAAGGGCTCTGTTCTGATTACTTGTGAGCGAGTGTTTTTTCGAAAAGATGATAATATGCAACAGAACACGGGTACATACAAGATAACAAGTTGTTAGGTTGATTCCTTTGGCTGGTGGCGTATGGGATGTGGCCAAAATATGGATTTTTGTATACTGTACATGAGTGATTCTTATTTCAGTGGCTAATTTTGTACTATCTGTTTGTGGCTTTGTGCAGCAATGCAATCTACCAATAGCTTGCAAATGCAGCTGGAGGACGATAGATTTACCACACCTCTGAAGAAAGCAAGTGTCGGGGCCGGCAGCCTCGGCATTAGGACCGGCGAGAGGAGGATGTGCACGGCGGCGGCCATAGACCTTGGCTAGGGCATGGAAGACCGCGTGGGAGACAAAGAATGACATCTCACTTCCGACGACCATGAGCACGGATGCATGTTGCAGACTTTGAGTCAAGCTTTCCCATCGTCGCCGTCGTCTCCGTTGCCGTGGCCATTGGAAGAACTAGCGGGAGATTGGATGATTTGTTTGGAGATTTGCTGATTTGCCCCATTTTTCCTTTACCTTTTGATCATTTCCCTATTACCCATTTTAATGAATTCTTACTTATTGTAATTCAGAAAATGGACGTGGAATGTCCTTTATGCCCCTATATCACTTTTGTAATTTCCCAGTAATCAAAAAGTAGATCAGAGAAATAAGATGATTTTAATCGCCATGCCCCATGTTGTGTGTATTTCGTGACTTCTGCTGCCGGTGGATCGTGTATATCTACATGTATATGTAAGTGAGCTACATGAGCATTTAGCCTCCAAGAAAAGCATCGGTTGAGTACTTAAGTCAGGTCTGCAGGTAGTGTTGGCCACAAGAAGGCAGATCGGTTTTCCTCGGGTCCTGGCGGCTGGAATCCTAGTCGCCGCCAGGAGGCCAATCTTCTAGCACCGTCCTCCGTAGGCTCTCCTCCACCGGCGACTTCGGTCGTCGGTAGTGATTACTAGTAGAAAAAAGCCCATTTGTCCCCGTTCCAGAGGCCCATTGATCTGGTTTTGGAACCGGGACTAAAGTGTCGGGACTAAAGCCCAATACCTTTAGTCTCGGTTTGCCAATGAACCGGGACAGATGGGGCTCCACGTGGCCGTTGTGGCTTGCCCAGGCAGGAGGGCCTTTTATCCCGGTTGGTAGCACCAATCGGAACCAAAACGCATCCACGCGTCAGCAGTTCCCGTTGCTTGGTTTTCTTAAGGGGGGGGG
>LR738714.1:161107825-161217657 GCA_902687465.1 Secale cereale | reverse complement strand
AGGGGGGGGGGGTTGGGGGTTTTGTGGTTTTTGTTACGGCGAAAACTGTATGTACTTCGTGTACAAAACGGACAATCTGTTTCGAAGTATCAGGGTTTGATATGGAAACTCGTTTGTTACAAAAGGCATTTCATTTCTTCACATGTAACTGCAGTGATATTCTAGATCAAAGGCATCATCATAATAGTTGTGGAGATCAAGTCTTCACTTTTTCTTCGCTTGTGTCCTTTGCTTATTGCGCCATAACCATGGATAATCTTCATCGTTTAACAGGGTGCTTGGATCAGCCTTAACTTTGAAGGGTGGAATTTCATGAAACTTTTCATTATCTTCAGACATGTCTGTCTTGCTCTCCACTTCCATGATATCTCTTTTTCCTGAAAGAACTATGTGGCGCTTAGGCTCATCGTATGATGTATTCGCTCCTTATCTTCTCTTTTTCTCAATTTGGTAGACAAGTCCTTCACATAGAAAACCTACGCCACATAGTTGGCTAGGACGAATGGTTCTTCTATGTACCCAAGATTGTTCAAATCCACTGTTGTCATTCCGTATTGTGTTTCTACCTGTACCCCGCCTCCTGACAGATTGACCCATTTGCACTTAAACAAAGGGACCTTAAAATCATGTCCATAGTCAAGTTCCCATATGTCCAATATGTAACCATAATATGTGTCCTTTCCCCTCTTGGTTGGTGCATCAAAGTGGACACCGCTGTTTTGGTTAGTGCTCTTTTGATCTTGGGCGATCGTGTAAAACATATTCCCATTTATCTTGTACCCTTTGTAAGTCAATACAGTCGAAGATGGTCGCCTGGACAACGAGTACAACTCATTAGAAACAGTGTTGTCACCCCTGACACGTGTTTGCAACCAACTACCGAAAGTCCTAGTGTGTTCAAATGTAATCCAGTCGTCACACTACTCCGGGTGTTTGGAGCACAGAATGTTCATGTGTTCATCGGCATACGGGGTCACCAAGGTAGTGTTCTGTAGAACTGTGTAGTGTGCCTGAGACCAAGAATGCACGTCCCTACATATTATTGAGTCCCCTCCTGGCGTGCCTTTTCCAGTCAGTCTCCCCTTATATCGCGATTGAGGGGGACCAATCTTCTTCAGATCAGGAATGAAGTCAACACAAAATCCAATGACATCCTTTATTTGATGGCCCATGGAGATGCATCTTTCTGGCCTAGCGTGGTTACGGACATATTTCTTTAGGACTCCCATGAACCTCTCAAAGGTGAACATATTGTGTACAAATACGGGCCCCAGAACGACAATATCGTCGACTAGATGAACTAGGATGTGCGTCATGATATCGAAGAAGGATGGTGGGAACACCAGCTCAAATCTGACAAGACATTGCGCCACATCACTCCATAGCCTTGGTATGATTTATGGATCGATCACCTTCTGAGAGATTGCATTGAGGAATGCACATAGCTTCACAAAGGCTAATCGAACGTTTTCCGGTAGAAGCCCCTTCAATGCAGCCAGAAGCAGTTGCATCATAATCACGTGGCACTCATGAGACTTTAGGTTCTGATACTTTTTCTCGGCCATATTTATTATTCCCTTTATATTCGACGAGAAGCCAGATGGGACCTTCATACTGAGCAGGCAATTCAAAGAAGATTTCCTTCTCTTCTTTGGTAAGAGCGTAGCTGGAAGGACCTTCATACTTGCTTTGGAGGCATGCCGTCTTTTTCGTGCGAACATTGCAGGTCCTCCCGTGCCTCCGATGTATCTTTTTTCTTCACATACACTCCCAAGAAGCCTAGCAGGTTCACACAAAGGTTCTTCGTCATGTGCATCACGTTGATTGAAGAGCGGACCTCTAGGTCTTTCCAGTAGGGTAGGTCCCAAAATATAGATTTGTTCTTCCACATGGGTGCGTGTCCCTCGGCCTCATTCGGAATAGATAGTCCACTGGTACCCTTTCCAAATATTACATGTAAATCATTGACCATAGCAAGTACATGATCATCGATACGCATGGCGGGCTTCTTCCGGTGATCTGCCTCGCCTTTGAAATGCTTGCCTTTCTTTCGACATTGATGGTTAGTCGAAAGAAATCGACGATACCCCAGGTACACATTCTTCCTGCATTTGTCCAGGTATATACTTTCGGTGTCATCTAAACAGTTCGTGCATGCGTGGTATCCCTTGTTTGTTTGTCCTGAAAGGTTACTGAGAGCAGGCCAATCATTGATTATTACAAATGGCAACGCATGTAGGTCAAATTCCTCCTGGTTGTCCTCATCCCACACACGTACACCTTGTCCATTCCACAGCTATGAAAGTTCTTCAACTAATGGCCTTAGGTACACATCAATGTCGTTGTCGGGTTTCTTAGGGCCTTGGATGAGTACAGGCATCATAATGAACTTCCATTTCATGCACAGCCAAGGTGGAAGGTTATAGATACATCGAGTCATGGGCCAGGTGCGGCGATTGCTGCTCTGCTCCCCAAAAGGATTAATGCCATCCGCGCTTAAACCAAACTGTACGTTCATTGCGTCACCTACAAACTCCTCCCAGTACGTTCTCTCAATTTTTCTCAACCGCGACCCGTCAGTGGGTGCTCTCAACTTCTAGTCTTTTTATGGTCCTATCTGTGCCATCACATCAACTTGGCATGCTCTTTGTTTCTGAACAGACATTTCAACTGTGGTATTATAGGAGCATATCACATCACCTTGGCAGGAACCCTCTTCCTGGGGCGCTCATCGTCAACATCACCAGGGTCATCTCGTCTGATCTTATACCGCAATGCACCGCATATTGGGCATGCGTTCAAATCCTCGTACGCACCGCGGTAGAGGATGCAGTCATTAGGGCATGCATGTATCTTCCGCACCTCCAATTCTAGAGGGCATACGACCATCTTTTATGCGTACGTAGTGTCGAGCAATATGTTATCCTTTGGAAGCTTCTTCTTCAATATTTTCAGTAGCTTCGCTAATCCTTTGGCAGGCACACCATTCTCTGCCTTCCACTGAATCAATTCCAGTACGGTACCGAGCTTTGTGTTGACATCTTCGCAATTGGGGTACAACCCTTTTTGTGATCCTCTAACATGTGATCGAACTTCAGCTTCTCCTTTTCACTTTCGCACTGTCTCTTTGCATCAACAATGACTCGGCGCAGATCATCATCGAGCACATCATCTGGTTCCTCTTGATCTTCAGCTTCCCCCGTTGTAGCATCACCGTATTCAGGGTGCACGTAGTTGTTATCATCCTCTTCTTCTTCGATGTCTTCCATCATAACCCCTATTTCTCCGTGCTTGGTCCAAACATTGTAGTGTGGCATGAAACCATTATAAAGCAGGTGGGTGTGAAGGGTTTTCGAGTCATAGTAAGACCTCGTATTCCCACAGCTAGGGCATGGACAATACATAAAACCATTCTGCTTGTTTGCCTCAGCCACTTCGAGAAAATTATGCATGCCCTTAATAAACTCGGAGGTGCGTCTATCGTCGTACATCCATTGCCGGCTCATCTGCGTGCATTATATATAATTAAGTGTGTCAAAAACCATTACAGAACATCATGAATAGATATGTGGCCAAATTAATAGAAGTCCATCATCACATTAAAACCAAAGTACATACATAGTTCTCCGGAAAATCTAATTAAACCATACATTGAAACTATGTAAAACACTTCAATACAACAACAAATGCGATAAAAATCGCAACCAAGGTAACAAATTGATCCAATGGCATAATGATACCAAGCCTCGGTATGAATGGCATATTTTATATCTTTCTAATCTTCAAACGCATTGCATCCATCTTGATCTTGTGATCATTGACGACATCCGCAACATGCAACTCCAATATCATCTTCTCCTCCTCATTTTTTTAATTTTTCCTTCAAGTAATTGTTTTCTTCTTCAACTAAATTTAACCTCTCGACAATAGGGTCTATCTTGATCTTGTGATCATCGACGACTTCCGCAACATGCAACTCCAATTCCATCTTCTCCTCCTCGGTTTTTTCCAACTTTTTCTTCAAGTAAATGTTTTCCTTTCAACTAAATTTAACCTCTCCAGAAGAGGGTCGGTTGGAATTTCCGGTTCAATACCTCCTAGATAAAAATATCTATGTCACGTTGGTTGGCATAATTGCCATAAACACTAAAACAATTAGTTATGAATTAAAGATAATATACCACATCCGAATCATAGACAGGACGAGGGCCGACGTGGGCGGATACCAAAACCATCGCACTGTATAATAACAAACAATAATAAAAGTAAGAAAATTATACAAATATCTTTCTAATCATACAAGTAAGAATATTTTTTCTTTTAGAAAGAAGATAAGAACAAGAGGCTCACCACAGTGGTTCCGGCGATGAGACCGGCATGGGCGAATAACGGCGGTGAGGACAGGGACGGGACAGGGGGGACCGACAAACCTAGACAAATCTTGAGGAAAATGGAGCTTGGACAAGGAGCATCGAGAGGAGAAAGCTTAAGTAGTGTGGCTAGGGCATTTCATCGAACACTTCAAGTGCATAGGAGGTGAGATAGAGCACCACAAAGATCTCTCATCACCGGCCAGAAAAAACATAGAAGTGGAGTGGTGTGCTCGCGGGCGAGGGGCTATATATAGGCACCTCATTGGTCCCAGTTTGTGGCTAAAACCGGGACTAAAAGCCAACCTTTGGTCCCGGTTCCAGCCACAGACCGGGACCAATGGTTGTGGGCCAGGAGCAAGGCCCATTGGTCCCGGTGCATGTCTGGAAGACCAATGGGGACAGATGAACTGGGACCAATGCCCCACGAGGCTCGGCCAGCCCTCTGGGATCACAAATCGGGACCTATGCCCCCGTGAGTCCCGGTTCGTGACAGATGTCGGTGTCAAAACCGTTGGATCTCGGGTAGGGGGTCCCGAACTATGCGTCTGAGGATCGATGGTAACAGTAGGCACGAGACACGATGTTTACCCAAGTTCAGGCCCTCTCGATCGAGCTAAAAACCTACTTCCTGCTATATTATAATGGATGAATATGTGTACAAGAGTTGATCTACCTCGAGATCGTAATGTCTAAACCCTAGGTCTAGCCTATTAGGATGTTATGATTTTTCTCTAGCCTCTATGGACTAAACCCTCCGGTTTATATATGCACCGGCGATGCCTAGGGTTTTTACATATCATCTTGCAGAGGAAGGAAAATCTACACCCGAGCCTAAAACTTGCCATTACAAGAATCCATGAGTCCTATCCGTACGAGAGATGATCTTCTATAATAATCTTCACGGCCCACCAGTCTCGCCCACCAGGAGTTTGTCCGGTCACATGAGGACCCCCCCCCCCCCGATCCAGGAGTCCCTCAGTAGCCCCTGAACCTATCTTCGATGACGATGAGTTCGGCTTCCGTACTGTCTTCAGCATTGCAAGGAGGGTTCCTTTGTCGGATTTAGGGCTCCGCAAAACCCAAGAAGTTCGAACACAAGGGCGTGAACGAAGATCTCTCCCACTAACGTCTACCTAGCGTCTCGCTCTCGTCTCGATGGAGGGATTCAATCAAACAACAGATAGAACATGCAAGAGTTTTCCCAGGTTCGGGCCACCGTGTAGTGTAAGACCCTACTTCCTGCTTTGGTTGATTAGCCTTGGGAGGGCTAGAATATGAGCTAGTACAACGGTTCCTGAGCTCGGGATGTGAGATCAGGAGTGTCAGGAGTCAAGTGTTCTTGCTTGTTTGTGTGGTGGCAGAGCTTGTGGGTCTGCTCTACTTGCCTAGACTTGGTTCGACTTGTGTCGACTTGTTCGACCTCTCCACCATAGTGGGGGTTCTAGCTACTTATATAGGCGGCAACGGTCCTCTTCCCCCGAAATGTTTAGGCGGGAAGGGATCCCACAACGGCCATTTTTGAGCGGGAACATAAGGACGTTCCTATCCTGACAAAATCAATCTTCGCCTGCAAAAGGACCAGGCGGTGACACAATGGTGGGCTCGACAGTGACATCCTCCTTGTCGTCCTTGTTGTCTTCGGTCTTGTTGCACCAAAGGGGAAACCTTTGCCCCGCTCCTTGGGAACCCACGGCTGCGCTGTCCCCTTTGCACCAAAATGGTAACTGCGGCGCTAGCGGACGCTGGCACCCGCAGGCGTGGTGCGTCACGCTGACATCACTGCCTCCTCCTGAGGCAGGCTCGACCATGGATTCTCCGCCCCTTCGGAGCACCTTGCCGAGGCCGCTCCTGAGGGGGTCTTGATGTCGTTCTCCTTGCGAGGGTCTTGGGGCAGTTGGATGATCAGCTGGGCCGTACCAGGCCGCTTGTAGGAGCGCGTCGTGGCCCGCAGACAGGCAAGTCTGGGTACCCTGGTTCCCAGGACGCCGACAATAGCCCCCGGGCCCAAGGCGCACGCGGAGTTGGCTTCGGGGCGAAGCCTTAGTCGAGGACGAAGCACCGCGGGCCCCAAAAAGGCTGCGGGCCAGGCTGGCGCGAGACGGTTGGATGGGACGTGGGCGACTCTGCTTCCCACGCAGTCTTGGTAATCGTGTGACTTGACAACTCCTTGGCGCGGGCGGCGGGGCCATTATGGCTGCGCGCGAGTGGCCGCCGGTCAATCTTCTTCGTCTACAAACAGGGGGTGAGGCGCCACGGCCCTTACTCGACTGTTGCAGACCGATCCCTGCTGCTCCCACTACTCCAAGGGCCTTCATGGCGCCAATCCGCAGGTTCTCGACCGCGGAGAAGGGGAAGAGCCCGATGGTAGAGCCTGAGCGGCTCCCCCTGAAGACGAGGCGCCATAGTTCTCCGAGTGCGTCTCTGAAGCCGTCGGACGCCTGCACATGGTGCACGCGGGCACCGCCAGGATTCCCGCTTCCCTTGCATGCTCCAGCGGCAGACGGGCGGAGTGGGGACGGCGACAGGGGTGGCGCCATCAATCACCCGGAAAGGCGGGTGACTCCTCGTGCCCTACTGCCGACCCATTCTGAGGATGATGCCCGCGAGTTCATCGTGTGGGCGGGGGCCCCTCCGCATCCATGGATCCTTCTTGCCCCGTTCCTGCGGGAGGTCCTCCTAGCTCGTGGCCGGGTGACGATGCAGCTGAGGCATGAGGGGTGTCGCCTTCCTCCTTCGTGTGCCGACGTGGAGGTGATCGCCTCTAGCCTGGTCTTCATGACCTGGGGTTGGGGCATGGTGCGCCGCGCCTGTGCCCCCGCCGGGAGGCACATTCTTCATTTCGCGCTGGATAGGGTGGGCACGATGACCTTCAAGGTCTTCGGGGCGGACGGCCGCTGGCTGTCATGTGGCGCGGGGAATGGGCTTGCCGATGAGCATTCCTCATGCCGTTAGGGCAGCGAGGCGCTCGCCATTGGTTGTGCCTCCTAATGTCCCTATAGTAGTTATGCTACCCCTGAGACGGCCTCGAGCTCTGATGAGAGCTACGAGCCGCCAAGTCGCCGCCCCTATTGCCGGAGGGAGACGGTGTCCTCCCGGTGTCGTCATTGTTGAAGGAGTTCAAGCCGCATTCCTCGAGAGTGACCTTCTTACCTTAGTTCCCTTCCTTTGAGACGAGGTTCTGTGTCCAGATGTCTTCACAAGGAGGTGATGATGGTCGCTCCTGAGGCCCTGGGGGCAAGGGTCACGGAGCAGGTGTAGGCGTTTCTCCAGGCCACTGCTACCGCAGCCAAGGAGGTGGAGACCGGTGATGATGCGCTCGGCAATGCCTGATCCATTCATGTTTAGTGAGAGAAGTGCGAGTACCTCGGGGAGGAGTAAGAACTTTGTTTGAATTTGAAAAACCGGGTATTATTGTAATAGCTAGATGATTTCCATGCTTGCTTCCTTTCATGTTTGCTTAGGTGCTCTGCATCGGCAGGGCCCAACCCCGCGCATACCTCGATCGCCATTGAGCCCTCCGGATGACCGGGGTTACTGTAGTAACTAGACTCAAGGGATGAGGGGCTACGTGGCTAGTGAGCCCCTGGTTCGCGATGCCCAGGGGTCCCCCTTGACGTTCAAGTGACCCCGTTTGCGTTCTGCGTCGGCAGGGACCAACCCCGCGCATACCTCGATCGCCATTGAGCCCTCCGGGTGACCGGGGATATCGTCATAACTAGACTCAAGGGATGAGGGGCTACGTGGCCAGTTAGGCCCCTGGGTCGTGATGCACAGGGGTCCCCCTTGACGTACGAACGGCTATCATGAAGGAGAACGAGCACCATACCTTGCCCATGAGCCTTCGCATGGGATGGGGGCGCGAGAAGGCCGGGTGTCTGGGCACCTGGTAGGGTGGCGTCTGCCAGGCGTGACCTGAGCATAGCCCCCGTGCCTAGCCCCCCTCGCGACACCCATCCAAGGAGAAGCTATGAGCGTCGTGAGCTGAAAAGCTCCCTGAGGTTGGTGCGACCACTAGGGGCCGCCCTCAGTTGTTTATAACTAGCGCGGAGCATAGAGCTACCACACTTGCGCGGAGTGTGGGCATAACTGCACCTCAGTCATAGCGGCCAGCGCGGAGCTTGGTTCCACTGGTTCGTGGGCATAACCGCTCCTTGGTTGGATCTGCCAGCGCGGAGCTTGGTACTTCCACTAGACCGTGGAAGGGAGCCTCCCACCTGGAGAGACTCCGGGGCGTGTACAGCCCCGTCCTGACATGTGGCTTGCACGATACTACATCCAAGGTGTATATGGGCCCTCCTCAGGACGAGTTGAACAACTCTGAGGAAGTTCTCGTGAGCTTACGCATCACTCACGAGACCCTACCCTGAGGCGGGTTTCGCCTGAGTCTTCTTCTGCAAAATGTGAAAAGAGAGGTGTTGTGTCGACCTGCGCCGAGTGCATCTCTAGAGGGTATCGCATGAGAAGGCCGCAGCACTAGCGACCCAAGGAGGTGACGTCACGGGAATGGTTCGCGAGATAGAGCTCAGCCATTGGATTTGTCGACGCTGCAGGGATGGACCCGAGCACAGACGTCGTGCCCAGTCTTCTCATGCAACGATCCAAAATAAAAACAACCGGCACGCAGTTCCCGCGTGAGCGGGGCACCTGCCACGGGCCCCTAATTACCCATCCACGATTAGCTCATGCGAGAACAAGGCACCAAGGACCATGGGAGGTGACGTCACGGGAATGGCTCGCGAGACAGAGCTCAGCCCTTGGGTTTAGCGATGCTACAGGGACAGACCCGAGCACAGACGTTGTGCCAGTCCTTAATCATGGGGCGGTCGCGAGTGGGCTCACAAGGGCTCATGACCTTAGGGGTAGTGAGTACGCCAATCATGTGGATAATGCGAATGGAAAGAAACATCTAGCCTTGATCATGCAAAAAGGGAGACAACTGCGGGGGAACAGCCCCCAGCAGTCCGAGGATGATGCAGCCCGAGAGGCGCCCTCGATTGGATACCTGAAGTGTCACCTGATACTTGTCGAAGAAGAGTTGAGGTAGCTGAAGACACGAGCCATGCGGGTCGCTCCTGAGGATCGTCGGGCTCTTGAGGCCCAGGGGCTCCGAAGGCTCTCAGTGGTCGCGCGGGTCTGGTTCTCGCTCCGTCCGGACCGCCTGCCACTGAGCCTCCCGAGCCCCCAAGGCGTGCTGCGTGAGATGCTGGAACGTGGCAGCTCTGTTGCGGAAGCCGAAGAATGTGCAGACGTAGCTGCAGGGGAGGGCCCTCCTCCGGCCGGCCACCGTTGGCCAGAAGGGCTCCTGAGAGGCGGCTCGGTTGAGACCCGCGATGTCGACACAGATGCGGAAGCGGTCGCTCAGGCTGCGAGCGGGTGAACTTGGGGTTGTGCGGTTACGCCCACCGCGGATGAGTCTTGCGTACTGAAGTTCCTTGGTAACTTGGTTGATGAAGTCCTGAGCCCCCAGCGCTGAACAGTTCATGCTGGGCTCGCAAAAAACGCGCATCAAGACACGCTTGCTGGTGGTGCCTGAACACCTCCCTCAAGACGCCGGTCAGGCCGGAGACACTCCAGAGGAGAGCCCCCGAGCCCGTCACGAGAGGGGTGTCGAGCGCGCCCCCCTATGCAAGGGTGGAGGGCGCCTCGTCAGCAGGCGCAAGTCCTGAGGACAGGCCGTCAGGAGCCCCTGCGTCCCGAGGTCCTTTGACGGGTAGGTTCTTCTTCTTCTTGGGGGCGGTCTATAGGGCGAGTAGGGCTCCATCCTCATCGAAGCATTCGACCGCCACGGTCTAGTAGGCGCGCTCCAGGGAACGCACTGCTTTCTTCTCGTCGGAGGCGATCATGATGACTCCGCCGCTCCCAGGCATCTTGAGGACGTTGTAGCCATGATGGGTTGCTGCCATGAACTTGGCGAGGGCAGGATACCCAAGGATGGCGTTGTACGGGAGGTGGATGTTGGCGACGTCGAAGTCGATGAGCTAGGTGTGTTAGTTGCCGCGGTCACCAAAGGTGACGGGGAGGCGGACCTGCCCCATCGGGAGTGTGGAGCCATCCGTGACTCCGTAGAATGGCTTGGTCGGGTGGAGCTGATCGTAGGGAACCTGGAGCATCTCGAAGGTCTGGATGGAGAGAACGTTGAGTCCTGCCCCGCCGTCGATGAGGGTCTTGGTCAGGAGGACGTTGCTGATGGTCGGGTGCAGAGCATCGGGAGGGCGCCTGGGGTCGTAGTGCACTTGAGCTGGTCCTTGGGGTCGAAGGCGATGACTTGCTTGGTCCACCTGAGGTTGCGCGCGGCGCCATGCCTGGGAAGCACCGCGTTCACCTCACGGGCAAACTGCTTGAAGATGCGATGGGAAGCCGGGGCATGGGCTCCTCCCAAGATGCATGCAACTGCACGCGGCTCCTAGAAGCCCCCTGCCCCATCTCTGTGGTGGTCGTCGTCGTTCCTTCTTGGCGGTGGTGGCAGCGGAGGCATGCCTCCATTGCCCTGAGGGCGACCCTCACGAGGCTGGTCGCGCCAGGGAGCGTCACGAGGCTGCTCCTGCTAGTGGTCCTCACGAGGCTGCTCGCGCCACCCCTAGCGCAAGTTCCTGCCGTCCCAACGTCCTCCTCCTCGTCCTCCTCCATGGCCGTAGCCGCGGTTGTCGCGCTCAGGGCGCTGCCCGACGCGCCCGCCGCGCATCGCCCTGAGCTCCTGGCAGTCGTTAGTGTTGTGGATGTGGACGTTGTGGAAGATGCCGTATGGTCGGTTTTCTCTGGGGAGGTCATCGTAGCCGCAGCCACGCTTCACTTCTGGCTCCGCAGCCAGCACGGCGGGTCCCTTGTGCTTTGATTCTTTGGCCTTGGTCTTCTTGGCGTCCGCCTCGGCCTCGGGCAGCTCCTGGAGGGAGAGGCATCCTTCCTCTGCCCTGGCGCACTTTGTCGCGAGCTTGAACATCTCGAGGGATGTGCACAGGTCCTCGTGAATGGCGAGCTCCTCCCTCATCCTAACGTCGTGGATGCCGTCGGAGAACGCCGAGATGATGGCCTCGTCCGAGACCTTAGGGATCCGGAGGCACATGGTGTTGAAACGTTGGATGTACTTTGCAGGGTCTCTCCCGGCTGCTGCCTCACGCGGCGCAGATCAGCAGCTGCCGGGGCTCGGTCGCGGGTGCCTTGGAAGTTGGTGACAAAACGCTCGCGAAGCTCTTCCCATGAGGAGATGGATCCCACGGGGAAGTTCAGGAGCCAGGAGCGTGCGCCATCTTTGAGAGCCATGGGGAACCAGTTCGCCATGACCTGCTCGGTGCCGTTGGACGCCTTGATGCTCAGCTCGTAGAGTTGGAGGAACTCCGTGGAGTTAGTGGTGTCGTCGTAGCACGGAGGCAGGTCCGGCTTGAACTTGGCGGGCTAGACGAGGCGCCGTAGCTCAGGAGCTACGGCGCGACATCTAGCCACGCTCATCATCGCAGGCGCCCCCTGCACCTGCGGTGCTGGTTCTTGGGGTGCTGGCGCCACCACCTCCTGTGGCGCGCGGTCTTGGCGTTGCGGGCCAGGGGGGCCATGAGCCCCTGCATGGGGATGCGGAATGACCCGCTAGCTCTCCTCGTCATGCACATGGGCTCTACGGGGTGGCTCATGTCGAGGAGCCTCGAGCCGGACCTTCTGGCCGACGTGGTGGAGTGGAGGCGGAGCCGGGACCCCCCGGCCTTCGCTCCCGGCTGGGGGCGACGGAGGACGTGAGGGGTGCGTTGGCGCAGGCCCTTCTCCAGCGGCGTTGACGAGCTCGGTGATGCGGTGGAGCAACTCGTCGTAGAGGTCATCTGTCGGGCGGTAGCGCAAGAGCTCCCGCACCATCAGTAGCGCAGGCTGCTGGTAGACCGGCCCGCGGTGAACTAGCGAAGACCACGCCGCGACCGGCGAGGGAGAAGGCGTTGCCATGCGGCCATCTAGCCGCACGGATAGTGGCAGCGACAAGTCCTGTTGCTCGTGGACGGCCGGGTCGGTGGCGGCGTTGGCGACCGGCGAGTTGGGGCGGAGTGGTGCGCCGTTGCCCGCGGGAGCCGTTTGAGCGATGTTCGCGGCGCGGCGGGCGGCGCAAGCTCAGCGCGTGTCCACCATGGCTGTGGAGCGGACTCGACGACGAGAACGTGACGAGGTCGTCGGAGAGGCGAGATTTCGACACGCCCCCTACCTGGCGCGCCAAATGTCGGATTTAGGGCTCCGCAAAACCCAACAAGTTCGAACACATGGGTGTGAACGAAGATCTCTCCCACTCACGTCTACCTAGCGTCTCACTCTCGTCTCGGTGGAGGGATTCAAGCAAACAACAGATAGAACACGCAAGAGTTTACCCAGGTTCGGGGCAACATGTGGTGTAAGACCCTACTTCCTGCTTTGGTGGATTAGCCTCGGGAGGGATGGAATATGAGCTAGTACAATGGTTCCTGAGCTCGGGAGGCGAGCTCAGGAGGGTCAGGAGGCAAGTGTTCTTGCTCCTTTGCGTGGTGGCAGAGCTTGTGGGTCTGCTCTACTTGCCTAGACTTGGTTCGACTTGTCTCGACTTGTTCGACCTCCCCTCCATAGTGGGGGTTCTAGCTACTTATATAGGTGGCCACGGTCCTCTTCCCCTGAAATGTTTAGGCGGGAAGGGATCCCACAACGGCCATTTTTGAGCGGGAACACAAGGACATTCCTATCCTGACAAAAGTAGTCTTCGCCTGCAAAAGGACCAGGCGGTGACGCGGTGGTGGGCTCGACGGTGACATCCTCCTTGTCGTCATTGCGGTCTTCGGTCTTATTGCACCAAAGGGGAAACCTTTGCCCCGCTCCTTGGGAACCACGGCTGCGCTTTGCACCAAAATGGTAATTGCGCCGCTAGCGGACACTGGCACCCGCTGGCGCGGTGCGTCACTACTGACATCACCGCCTCCTCCTGAGGCAGGCTCGACCTTGGATTCTCCGCCCCTCCGGAGCACCTTGCTGAGGCCGCTCCTGAGGGGGTCTTGACGTCGTTCTCCTCGCGAGGCTTAGCTCCCTCGCGAGGGTCTTGGGTAGCTGGCTGATCAGCTAGGCCGTACCAGGCCGCTTGTAGGAGCGCGTCGCGTCCCGCAGACATGCAAGTCTGGGTACCCTGGTTCCCAGGACGCCGACATCCTCCTCCCGAATATATCTTCTGTAAATAGACAGATTGTGTTCGGCTCTGCAAGATTAGTGCAACCCTTAGCGTCGAAGGCAAGTCTCTTAATTAATAATGTATCTCTACTGACAACTTTTGGGTGAAGCGTCGCGTCCAACCCACTAACATATCGAACCGTTTTATTTGGTCCTAGTTTCAAGTTTCAAGGTATATGCTCATTGGCACGTCCCATCAGAATAGAGATCGTGTCCTCTTATTGTGGGATTCTTTATCAGTGTGACATGAGCACCCACGCCGCGCATTACGCACGATCGCGTTGGGAACCGGCGAGTTTTATGGCTAAAGTGGGGGGATGATACGTCCAAAATGCATCACTTTTTTGTATCGTAATTCATCCTAATTCATTGATATATTTCACATTACGATGATGTTCTTATGTTGTTTTGGCTAATTTTACACAGTTTGCAACTTTCCGGTGCCGAAGCAACAGACGCAGGATTCAGTGTTAAAAAGTGGACGCTGAGTTGCTGAAGAAGTATACCTCCAAATTACCTGAAAATCGACGGAGGGTATTTTCCAAACGGATCACGAAGGCACGCAAAAGGGCAACCGGAGGGGGGCCACAGGGCGCCCAGGCGGCCACCTGGCGTGGGCCCCTCCCTGGCCGCGCCGGGGGGCGCCTAGAGCCCCTGGCACACTTCTGACTGCCCCCTTTTGCCTATATACTCCTCGTCATCTGAAAACCCTAAAAAGAGGAGTTTTTACGGAGTTCCGCCGCCGCTCCGTGGCGGAAACCTACAGAGAAGAAAAAGCCATCTCCGGCGGGCAGATTCCGCCGGGGAGATCACCTCCCGGAAGGGGAGATCATCGCCATCGTCATCACCATCGTCACGGGCATCATTGAGATCATCATCAACAACATCCCCAACATCAGCACCATCTCCATCTTCATCCAATCTCATCATTGCAAACTTGTGTTGTAATCCGTACTATCTATCCTCTCTACTCTATCGGTGTTGATTACTACTTAGTGGTGAATGCTATTGAGTTTTGTTGGAGAAATATCATTATGTCCAGATTGTTTATCATCCATTTATCTCCACTGATCATGATCTCTTTTATGTCTTGTGAGTAGTCAGTTTAGTTCTTGAGGGCATGGGAAAAGTCTTGTTGTTAGTAGTCATATGATGTTGAAGTAATATGTGTTTGTTGATACTTAAGTTGTGTTGTTATTTTGCTAGTGGCATTGTGTGAGTCGAACACTCAACACTTCGCCTTATTAAGGACATAGGGGAATACATTGTGTACAAAGAATGCTTACGGTGGGTTGCCGGAGTGACAGAAACCTGAACCCCAGTTCGCACGCTTTTGCACAAGGGAACAATGGATCATCGATCGTATTGCTATGGTTAGGCTTTTGCCTTAAATACTATCTTGTATTTGCGGATGCTTGCAAGGTGTTTAATCATACGAGTGCACTCATCTTAGTCTAGAGAGTGTACTAGCATAGATCCACCCACTCAACACTTATCAACACATAACATAGTACCTATACGGAATATGGCGAAAGCACATGACTACCTTTCCCGTGTGTCCTCAAGAACACTTTAGCCTTTATAAGTTCAGTTGCTAGGCCTCTCCTTTGCTCAGAAAGGATTGGGCCACTTGTTACTCTCCAGTGCCTTTTACTTTGCTTGCTTTTACTTTCCTATTGCTTATATCAAGAAAACCCCTAAAAAGTTATCTTTCAGTGCTTGCAGTTATTCCTTGCTCAGAATCACTTGTCAATACCTTCTGCTCCTCGTTGGGTTCGACACTCTTACTTATCGAAAACGCTGCAATAGATCCCTTACGGTTGTGGGTCATCAAGTACCGTTTTCTGGCGCCGTTGCCGGGGAGTGTAGCGCTATTGGTAAGTGAAGCTGGTAAGGAAGTTTTTATATTTCTATTTTCATTTTCCTGTTGCTGCTCTTGGTCCTTATGGACAACCTTGCTATTGGATCGTTGCTTGTGGGAAGACGCCCCACACCTGTGGTGGTTGCTCCCCCCCCTACTGAAATTGTGCCCTATAAAATACCAGCTGGTATTATCGATTATGTTTTGGCTAATCGTTATGCAGGAGACAGATATCCTGGTGAACACTTGCTATATCTATCACAACTATGTTCGTTATTTAAGCTCGCAGGTGTGTCAATGGAGTTTGTCATGAGGAAATTGTTCTCCGTATCGCTTATAGATAAAGCTTCAGATTGGTATAAGCTTCTCGATAACTCACACTTGCTTGATTGGCAAGAGCTTATGTCTCTCTTTTATACCAAGTTTTATCCTCTTCATGAAATTCATCGAGACATGAACTATATCTATAACTTTAGGTCTCGTGACGGAGAAAGCATTGCTCAAGCTTGGGGGAGATTGAAGTCCCTAATGCTCAAATGTCCTATTCATGAGCTCCCCAAGAAAATTATACTTACAAATTTTTATGCCAGGCTTTCTCGTCAGGATAAGGAGATGCTGGATGCCTCCTCTAGTGGGGTATTTCAGACGAAGAGTGTTGAAGAAAGGTGGGATCTCATTGAAAGGATCCAGAGGAATACCGAAGATTGGGAAATCGATAAAGGTATTGAACCCGCTATAAATTATGAGCATGATTATATTGAGAGCTATATGAAAACCGATTACTTCAATACCTTTTGCTCTAAGATTGGTCTTGATTCCCATCTAATGATTGATTTCTGTAAGGATTTTGCCTCTCACGTTGATTCTTTTAAAAAGAAGAGGGATCAGCATCATGAACCTTTCAAAGAGTTACCTGTTGATATTCATGTTGCTGACCCTATTTTGCCTGCAGTTATATATGAAAAGCCTCCTTTTCCCGCAAGGATAAGGGAGCACTCTCTTGTGACATGCATAATAAATAAAAGTGAGAGAAGAATCGATGGTTTCCACTCCACCCATTTGTTCTGGGTATTTTGTTCTTCTATGGGATAGATTTCCATGATCTAGCCCCGAACTCAATTCTTCACATATCTGCTTTCATAGTGATGTGTGAAGCCTTTCTCCGCATCCCCCCACACTTCGGCCTGTGGCTTAAGACCTTCAACGTGAAGCCGAAGGTGGTTGACGGGTAACACGCAGAGTGCGGGGGCGCCATGATCAGCAAGCTCCCGAATGCAACTTGGCCCAAGGGCTTGTTCGTGGAGACGAACAAGGTCTGGCAACAGGAATGGTTCTACATCACCAAACACCTTGACACCAAGTGGGCGGCGGAACCTGCTTTCAGATGTGTACCCCCAATGTGGTTGACCTCCTGGACCAAAAAGGGTCTGGATTGGGGGTCGCCTACTGAGGTAACGACTCTCGTGGGTCGTGTGTCCGGCGTGATCTCCAAGGGGCACTTGCTCTCCTCCGTGATCTAGGTGATGCTGACCCGATTTGTTCTCCCTTGCCAAAGTCGGGATTTCTCCCTATGGGAGTTTGATCAGGCAGGAGACAAGCAGCTGAAGCATCTCTTCGGCTCTACGCACAAAGAGATCTGGAAGCACCTCTTCAAGAGCCAGAAGGAATGGCCCAAAGAGGACGAGGATGCGGGCTTCATCACCGAAGTTTCTGCCACAGAGGTAATAATAATCCTCGCTGAACACTTACCCTTTCCCTTATTTAATGATAATAGGAGTTGGAATTTTTATGTGATATACAGGGCTGGACGAAGAAGGTGTCCCAGATTAAGTGTTCGGCACCTTTGCCCGAAGAGCCAGCACTGCCTCTACTGACGGCGATGCTGGTTCCGGCGCCGTACAAGGCGTCGACCAAGAAGCCCAAAAAGACAAAGGGCAAGGGGGCCGGAGACAGCCCTCATCCTCCGGGCAAGAAGCCCGAGGACCTCCACATCCTCTCCTCTGACGAGGCTAAGGAAGATGATGAGGAGGAAGAGGAAGAGCAAGATATGCCCCCTGCGCAAGGCAGGGAGGAAGAGAGGGGCCGTCACTGACGCGGGTACGGCCGTGCCCCTGAGAAAACAAAACCTCGGAGCTAGTTTGAGTTCATCCGAACATAGCTATGTGATGAAGCCCAGGGAAAAACCCCTACCTGAGACGTAAGTCAGTCCGGACTCAAGTGCTGCACCTTTGTTTATTCAGTTTTTATGGTATTTTACTTAATATTTTCTCTTGCTCACCTACAGCCCTCCCGGTGTAAACCCCGATATTACCTCATCGGAGCGAAACTCTCTAGCGCCTGGAGAGATGGGGAGTCACCCGCCAGTCCGGGCTCCATCGCCCATAATCGGCGGGGACAACGAAGTTTCGTCCCAGTGGGTGCTCTCCGCCCAAGGAGATGAGGGCGGGGTAGGAGACAAGGCGGTCGGGGATAATACATCGGTGGCCGCTGACCATGGGGAGACGGTCCCCATAGGGACCGAAGACGTGGGGCCCAATCAATCCAGGGCCCCACTGAACATCATCCCAGAGCCTAGCGCGGCTCCGGGGTCCAAAGACCCGATTCCTCAAGCGGAGGAGGATACGGCGGCACCCATAGTTAATCCGGAGGCGCCGGATTCTATGGAGGGAGCACTGCAAAGTGCTCTCGTCATTGAATAACACCACACCCTAATGGGTGCGGTGATGAAGAAGATTCAGTCCATCAAAGGCAGACTGAATGAAGCCTTCGACAGCCATTTAACAGGCTTTGAGGTAAGCAATGTAATGCCGTTAATAAATTTTATTTGTTTTAAATACACATATATAACCAGTAGCCCCTGATGCTTTGTGTGATTCTGAAAAGAATTGGACGAAGTATCCATAGAACAACATACTTACAGAGCTAAACTGTTGTGCAGGCTTCCTTAGTTACGGCGACTGCGCGAGACGCAGAGGTGGCCGAACTAAATCGGAAGCTCGAGATGGCGAACGCGAACCTCGACCACATCAACCGGTGTTTTGATGAAGCGCAAGGTATGCTAAAAAAATTAAATGTCATTAGGACCTAATTGATTGAGTATGTTTACAAACTCTAATATTCTATTCTATATTACACAGTTGGCGCCACTGAGCTTGAGGCCTTAAGGGCGAGGTTGCGAAGGCCAAGAAGGAGGCCGAGGCGAATAAGGCGGCCGCTGATAAAGCGGCTGCTGATTTTGAGGCCGAAAACACGGAGTGCCAGAAGCACAAATCTCGGGTGTCCAAAGTCGAAGTCGAGCTCCAAGATGCCATCCGTAAGTGTGAGGCATCGGAGAGGAAGGCTTCGGAGCAGGCGACCGAGCTATCTGCGGCAGTAAAGTCTGCCCAGGACGCGCGAGGCAAGGTGCGCAGCGCCTATGATGAAATCAAGTAAGCGCGATAGATAGCATCTGGTAAGATTTATCTTACAGAGCATCTTCGAAGGGCGGAAGTATATTGGGCTGACACGATTGTGGAGTTCTCTAGGCATGTTTGCTGGTCTTCCGAGGAGCAGCGCAGATGCCGCTCAATACTTCCGAGCCCAGGAGGGGAATGACATGGAGAAATTGTTCTGGTCGCGGTTCTATGCACCACAACATCCAGTTCCCATCAACGACCAGATGAAGCAGCTGGTCGAGCTGCACAACATGGCGGGTTCGGCCATGAAGGACTTAACAGTCCGGCTATGGCCCGCTGAGCCAATCCCAAATAGCTACTTCGGATTGGTGAAGCGGCTCGTCGAGGCGAGTCCGTCGGTCGATGCACTAACGCATTCGGCCTGCATAGAAGGTGCTGGGATGGCCTTCGCTCGGTCAAAGTGCACTAGGCAAAGATGAACGCAGTGCATATAGCTACTGCTGGCCCGCCCGCGGGCAACGAGCACCGCAAGCCGGAGAAGTACTTTGAGGACGTCGTCGAAGGCGCCCGCCTTGTAGAAGGCCAGTGTTCAAAAGATGTTGTCTTCGAGTGATTGTATCCGGATGTAAAGACTAGGCTTATGAATCCGATGTATATATAACTTTTGCGCTATTTATAATATCAACATTTTTTACCTCCTGTGTGGCTGTTTATATTAAATCTGAAAGTTTCCAGTCGTTGGCTTCAGCCCCTAGGTATATAGTACGGGGGTGTTCGGTCATATGCAAATACACGCTTTATAGGAGGTGTATGCGGAGCGAACCAGGCAATCAGACTATGCGGCGTTATTACTTCCACTTAGTCGTAGGAGTTTGACAAGTGGGGCTAGGTACTAGCCCCTGGTGCAGATGAAGTATCCAATTGCACTTGGCTGGGCGAAAAACAAACCCTTCGTATAACACGGGGTAGATCTCTATCAATCGTAGTATAAAACTAAGTCACCGGATTGCAGACCAGGTTCTCGCTTATCATGACAGTCAGTTTTCGGCTTTCTCTACTGAGGTACATGACCAGACTAGCCGGAAGTACTATCGCAGTAGTTCTCCCTTTACACCCTAGCCGAACAATCGGGAACATAGGGGTAAGCACAGGAGCCGGGCAACCCAATTATTGACCCAAGACATTAATCGGAACTGATGCATATAATGCAAATATCCAGGATGTCGAACACTCCCTATAGGTGTTCGATCTTTTCGATATGTACCAGGGCTGACTATAGCCCCTGGTGATAAACCCTTATTGTCAAGGCACATATGGAAATCTGATGCGGGAAAAGAACATTCCATAGCGAGTGAATAAAACTCTAGACATAATACGAATAAAACTGTTCTATTAATATCCCTCTATAGTACGACGAGGTGCAAACTTTACAGATAATGTCAATGACCTTTTTTGGACATGCCAAAAAGGTATATAACAAGAAAGAGATAAAAGGTTCACACAGGGTCTTAATCTAAAAAGAAACCTTAGTGCGGGTCCCTGCTGCACGTCTGCGCTGTTTCCTCATCTGTAATATGTCCTTGAGGGTGTGAGTATGATGGCCGTCTGTAGAAAAAAAAGGTAAACCTGGAAAAGAATAAATCGATCCGGTGTGGCCATAACAAGTCTGGTTCATTTAATGAACCTAAAGAAGGTAAGTTTAAAGTCCGAATAGGGTCTAGCCGAACTATGGACTATATGCAGGTGCCCCCAGTCATTGCCCAAGGAATTTTTAAGGCATAATTATGTACTCGACGCACATATGCTATCACTTTATGGGGCAGTCGACGGGGGCGTAGTTGTCAATCTTGCTCAGGTTCATCTGAGATGTCGCACTGAAGCGTGTGCCGGACACGTTTAGCTATGTCCGCTGTTGATAGATTATCCGGCTTGAGTAGGCCGCATTGGACTTCTGCTGCTAAGGCCGCAGTGTCCTCCTCCATATGGAGAGATCGCTCCATATTTCCATTGACCATTATAACGCCGAGTGGTCCAGGCATCTTGAGCTTTAAATAGGCATAATGCGGGTCTGCATTAAAGCGGGCGAAGGCCGTTCTTTCGAGTAGAGCTTGATAGCCACTTCGGAACGGAGCTATGTCGAAGAGTAGTTCTTCGCTTTGAAAGTTGTCGGGAGAACCGAATACAACCTCCAACGTTAAAGAGCTTGTGCAGCGAGCTTCAACGCTCGGTATCACTCCTTTAAAGGTTGTCCTACTTGTCTTGATTCTTGATGAGTCGATCCCCATCTTGCAGACAGTGTCTTGATATATCAGATTGAGACTAGTGCCGCCGTCCATAAGGACCGGGTTAGATGGTATCCATCTATTATTGGGGCACTAAGGCAGCCGAACCCCCATGCCGAATACTGGTCGGATGATCCATGCGATCGAAAGTGATCGGACAGGCTGACCATGGGTTGAATTTTGGGGCGACAGGCTCAATGGCATAGAAGTCTCGGAGTGCGTGCTTGCGCTCCCTTTTTGGGATATGAGTGGCATATATCATGTTCACTATTTTGTCCTTCGGTAGAAATTTCTTCTGTCCCCCTATATTCGGCTGGCGAGGTTCATCCTCGTCTTCGCTCTGAGGCTCCTTCCCCTTGTGTCCGGCGTTTAGCTTGCCAACCTGCTTGAAAATCCAACAGTTACGGTTGGTGTGGTTGGCAGGATTTTCTGGGGTGCCATGGATTTGGCAGGGCCTGTCTAATATCATGTCCAAACTTGATGGACCGTCTTTGTTGCCTTTAAATGCCTTTTTCCGTTGACCAGGTCTCGAGCCGCTGAATCCGATGTTTACCGCTGTATCATCTGGGCTTCCAGAATTGTTTCGACGTTTGTTTTTGTTACGTCGTGGCTTTCCATTGCCATCCCTGACTTCAGATGTTCCAGGGTCACTGGTGCTGCTACGAGCTAACCAGCTATCCTCACCCGCGCAAAAGCGAGTCATGAGTGTAGTTAGGGCTGCCATTGTCCTCGGCTTTTCCTTTCCAAGGTTTCTAGCTAGCTATTCGTCCCGGATATTGTGCTTGAATGCCGCTAAGGCTTCGGCGTCCGGACAGTCGACGATCTGGTTCTTCTTTGTGAGAAACCAGTTCCAAAGCTTGTGAGCTGACTCCCCGGGTTGTTGGATGACGTGACTTAAATCGTCAGTGTCCGGGGGCCGGACATAAGTCCCTTGAAAATTGGCCCGAAAAGTGTCCTCAAGTTCTTCCCAACTCCAAATGGAGTTTTCTAGGAGACTGTTTAGCCAGTGTCGAGCTGGTCCTTTTAGCATGAGGGGTAAATATTTGATGGCATGGAGATCATCTCCTCGAGCCATGTGGATGTGAATAATAAAATCTTCTATCCAGATGGCAGGATCCATCGTTCCATCGTACGCTTCGATGTTCACGAGTTTAAACCCTTCTCGGAAATCATGACCCAGCACCTCATCCCTAAAGCATTGAGGGTGTGAAGCTCCTCTATATCTTGCTATATTGTGGCGTATGTCCGATGGTTTTGGTGTTCGGTATTGACCCTGAACTGGTATGTCACTCGCGCGATTGGCTTGATAACCACCGTCCCGTGCGGGAGCTCGGTCTCTGGGTCCAAATATAGACTTGGTCTTGTTAGCTTTTTTTAAGGTCCTCATGCAGATCGTGTTTTCGGACTTGGGTTGCACCCTCCTTTCCTTTATGGGGTGGGGGCTTGTTTACGCCATTGCTAGCGACTCTATCCCGTCCGCGAGGCGGTCGGTCCGGCCTGTTGGCGGTGTTATTTTTCGGTGGGACGGGCCAACAGCCTCGTCGTTGAATTCGGGCAGCAGCTTGCGCTTGGGATAGCCTTTGGTTTGGCCATTAAAGCCATGCTTCTGTTCGGCCTCTAGCACCTCATTCCATCTATCATTGAGCGTGTCTTGTGCAGCTCGAAGATGTCTTTGCTACTTTTTTAAGCTTCGTGCAGTGGCTATAAGCCGCCGATGGAAGCGTTTTTGTTCAGAGGGTTCTTCTGGGACGGTATATTCATCGTCATCGAGGATAGCCTCTTCTTCGGAGGTCGGTTCATAATCACCGTCTTCGTCATCACTGTAATCGGACTACGGCTTTGGACTCTGTTCGCCGTCCTCTCGCTCCTCCTGCTCTAACGCTGGATCTGCGAGATCTTCGGCTTGTTCCGGAATATCACCGTCATTAGTCATGGTGTTGTTGTCTTTTCCTTTACGGGATTTTGTTCGGCGTTTTGGACGCCGACGCATTGGAGGTTCTACGGGGGGTTTATCCTTTACGTGATTGTTTTCGCCGTTGCCTTCCGCCTCTTTGGGTGTATCCACCATATACACGTCGTATGAAGACGTAGATTTCCACCACCCTGTTATGGGCCGGCTTTGATCTGTATCTGCTTCAGCTTCGAGGTCCATCCCGTCGAAGTCTTCTGAAGTGTAGTCGAGTAGATCTGTTAGATCTTCAACCGTGGCTACCAAGTGGGTGGTGGGTGGGGAATGAAATTCTTCATCCCCTTGGGTATAGCGAGGCTGTTCATCAGCCTCCAGTTCGAACCGGATATAGTGCGGCTGTGTGCTCTCATCCAAGGAGAGAAATCTTAACGACCTTAACATGTCGCCAAGTGGTGAGTGCTGGAAAATATCCGCAGCACAGAATTCGGCGATAGGCGCCTGATTGGATTTGAGGGGCGCAGTTACGCGCAGTTCGGAATCAGAGACCAGAGCTGAGTCGGGGGTTCCGGTAACACAGACCCCATCAATTGGGTCCATGTGCGGCTCCAATGCCGTAGATTCTACGGCTCTCGTGGTTGGGTTGAGCTTCCCATCTTCGGGTGATGCAATATGTTCTGGATCTAGGGCCAGAACTGTTGCAGGTGCTATTTCCTGATCCGATGACAGAGTTAAGTCATGATCATCGTGGTGGCGGAGAGGGGTTGCCGCTGTCTCGAATCCAGTGAAGATCAAGTCTCCACGGATATCAGCAACCTAGTTCAAGCTACCGAATCTGACACGATGGACATGGGCATAGCTCTCGATCTGCTCAAGGTGGCCTTCAGTGTTGGCACGAAGCGCGAAGCCGCCGAACATGAAAAGTTGGCCGGGAAGGAAAATTCCCTCGATGTCGCCATTGCAGTTGACGATGTGATCCATTAGTCCTTCCGTCGACGACATAGTGGAACTCTCAATGAAAGCAGCAATGTCGGTGTCAAAATTGGCGGATCTCGGGTAGGGGGTCCCGAACTATGCGTCTAAGGATCAATGGTAACACGAGGCAGGGGACACGATGTTTACCCGTTCAGGCCCTCTCGATCGAGGTAAAACCCTACTTCGTACTATATTAGAATGGATGAATATGTGTACAAGAGTTGATCTACCTCGAGATCGTAACGGCTAAACCCTAGGTCTAGCCTATGAGGATATTATGATTCTTCTCTAGCCTTTATGGACTAAACCCTTCGGTTCATATACGCACCGGAGAGGCCTAGGGTTTGTACATATCATCTTGCTGAGGAAGGAAAATCTACACCCGAGCCTAAAACTTGCAATTACAAGAATCCAGGAGTCCTATCCGAATACGAGAGATGATCTTCTATAATAATCTTCATGGCCCACTAGTACGGCCCACCAGGAGTTTGTCCGGTCACATGAGAACCCCCCGATCCAAGACTCCCTCAACAGAACCGGGACTAATGGGCTGGGCAGGCCTGGACCAGAGCCATGTTTTCTACTAGTGTGAGGGGTTTGTTGGGGAACGTAGTATTTCAAAAAAATCCTACGATCACGCAAGATCTATCTAGGAGAAGTATAGCAACGAGCGGGAGAGTGTGTCCATGTATCTTCGTAGACCTAAAGCGGAAGCGTTTAGTAACGTGGTTGATCTAGTCGAACGTCTTTGCGATCCAACCGATCAAGCATCGAACGCACGGCACCTCCACGATCTGCACACGTTCAGCTCGGTGATATCCCTCAAACTCTTGATCCAGTTGAGGCCGAGGGAGAGTTTCGTCAGCACGACGGCGTGGTGTGGTGTTGATGAAGTTACCGACGCAGGGTTTCGCCTAAGCACTTCGACAATATGACCAAGGTGTGTAACAGTGGAGGGGGGCACCGCACACGGCTAAGAAATCAACTTGTGTGTCTATGGGGTGCCACCTGGCCACGTATATAATGGACGGGAGGAGGGGGCCGGCCAGCCTCCTATGGCGCGCCCCAAGGGGGGATTCTTACTACTAGGAGTAGGTTTCCCTCCTTTCCTAGTCCGACTATGAGGGGGGGGGGGAAGGGGAAGAGGAGAAGAAGGAAAGGGGGGCGGCCCCCTTCCCTATTCCAATTGAGCTTGGGGACGTGCCCCACCTCTTGGGCACCTCCTCTCTCTTCCAGTAAAGCCCATGTATGCCCATTAAACCCCGAGGGGTTCCGATAACTCCCCGGTACTCCGGTATTTATCCGGTGACCCCCGGAACTCTTCTAGTGTCCGAATATAACATTCCAATATATCAATCTTTATGTCTCGACCATTTTGAGACGCCTCGTCATGTCCGTGATCTCATCCGGGATTCTGAACAAGCTTTGGTACATCAAAACACATAAACTCATAATACCAATCATCATCGAACGTTAAGCGTGCGGACCCTAGGGGTTCGAGAACTATGTAGACATGACTGAGACTCATCTCCAGTCAATAACCAATAGAGGAACCTGGATGCTCATATTGGTTCCTACATATTCTTCGAACATCTTTATCGGTCAAACCGCATGACAACATATGTTGTTCCCTTTGTCATCGATATGTTACTTGCCCAAGATTCGATCGTCGGTATCATCACACCTAGTTCAATCTCATTACTGGCAAGTCTCTTTACTCGTTCTGTAATACATCATCTCATGACTAACTCATTAGTCGTTTGCTTGCATGGCTTATTACGATGTGTATTACCGAGAGGGCCCAGAGATACCTCTCCGACACTCGGAGTGACAAATCCTATTCTCGATCTATGCCAACACCACAAACAGCTTCGGAAACACCCGTAGAGCATCTTTATAATCACCTAGTTACGTTGTGAAGTTTGATAGAACACAAGGTGTTCTTCCGGTATTCGGGAGTTCTATAATCTCATAGTCAGAGAAACATGTATAATACATGAAGAAAGCAATAGAAGTAAAACTAAATGATCATAGTACTAAGCTAACGATGGGTCTTGTCCATCACATCATTCTCCTAATGATGTGATATCGTTGATCAAATGACAACACATGTCTATGGTTAGGAAACACAACCATCTTTGATTAACAAGCTAGTCTAGTAGAGGCATACTAGGGACACCCTTTTTTGTCTATGTATTCACACATGTATCAAGTTTCCGGTTAATACAATTCTAGCTAAACATTTATCATGATATAAGGAAATATAAAATAACAACTTTATTACTGCCTTTAGGGCATATTTCCTTCAGGGTTTGCTGGATCCACGCGTGTGGATTGTTTTACTCTCTCGTAGTCTAGGTTTTTAGGTTGTTCATCGTCTTAGCTTCAGCGGCGACGATGACGGCGCTGAGTAAAGATTCTTTGGATCCATCCCTGACGAGTCCATCAGTCCTATGGTTGGGGTGAATTTGGAAATCAGTCAATTTAAGCAAGGATGGTGTGGCGGCGGCGGCATCCTCGTGGTGGACCTGTGTCGTCGGGCTCTGCCGTTGTGACGACGTTTGCTCCAGCGTCGGCACGGAGCTTGGGAGGTAGTCCAGGAGTGGTTGCATATTGTGGTCTGCATCAACGACATCTGGAAGACGGAATGTGTACTGGGTTTGTGGTTCGTGGATGGCAGGTATGGTTTCCTCCTTCGATGTCTTAGTCGTGGTGGGGTACCAGATCTGGAGTTCGATGGCATGTCCGGGGTGTTGCCCCGGTCTGATTCGTCCAACGGCAATGGCTTCACTTTTGATGAGCCACCTTGGAGGTCCGCAAAGCTGTTTATCATCGGTGGAGCCGCGTCGTGCTCGGGTGAGGAGGTGATCCGTCATTCTTTTCTTCAGTGGCTGCTACGGTGGTGCCAGAGGCAGGTGACGGACGCTGGTGTTAAGCTCAGAGATGTTCTGCTATCTTTCCGTTTTGTCATGTCGGTCCTTACGTGATTTGTACTTTGATCTTTATAATATGAATGAGACACATAATACCATGTAAAAAACGATATTGTTGGCCATAGAGTACACGATCAGTCTGCGTATTGGGCTTTCCAGGTCAGTCCGGGGTTGCGTATGTGGTTGCAGGTCGTCCCCCTAGCCCCTCTTCTTTTTTTCTTTTTTCTTTTTGCGGGAAAAGAAATCCCCTAGCCCCTCTTCTACTCCCAGCTATACCAGATATGAGTTCACAGAGATATATGAGTTCACGAACAGTGGTACTCCTTCCGTCGTTCGACCAGGTAGAGAGAAGACTAGGCGGAGAAATAGCAAAACTATCATAGGGCATAAAGGTCACTCCACATCCATTTGCTGAATTACAAAAAATCAATAATTCACTAATACATGACTTAGGGCAAATAATCTAAAGGAAAAAGAAAAATGGGGCAAATGATCCAATCCTAACTAAAGCGGGGCAAATCATCAAGTCCCCAAAAAAATCGTGGCAAATAATCCAATCTCCCAAGAACTACCACGTGTGTTGTTTAGAGATAAGACAAGGGTTTCGAAGTTATTCAATTCAGGGGCTAATTTTTAAAATAAATGGGCCAAACATGGGCGTTTTAGTGCAAAATTTCATACAATTGATCAGCCACACACGATTTAGATCGTTTGGTTAGAAACCCTTCGGATGCATGGATGCACAAAACTAGAGGAGTCATAGGATACAACAACTTGGAATGGAGAGGATTGGAGGAGATTATGAATTTATATTCTAAACATGTAGGTGAAGACTTTCCGGGCCTAGGGGACTAACACTACAGGAATCAGCTTCTTTGCCGACTGCCATGGCAGTCGGCAAAGGCATGAATGGCAGTCGGCAAAGCTCTTTGCCGACTGCTAGCAGTCGGCAAACAGTCCGGCTGAATTAGCGGCGGTAAAGGCCTTCTTTGCCGTCTGCTTCATAGAAGCAGTCGGCAAAGCTCTTTGCCGTCAGCCGTTTGCGGCCAGCAGACGGCAAAGAGCGTAGACGGCAGTGAGGTGAGGTGGGAGCCGTTAGGGGTTAACGGCGTGGTTTGCCGTCAGCCGGCAGTCGGCAAAGAGCTGAGCCTCTTTGCCGTCTGCCGGCAGTCGGCAAAATGCCCAAATAGGCAACCAGTGTTCCCAGGTTGAACAGGGAGCTGCCACGTGGCATTCTTTGCCGACTGCTGGCAGACGGCAAAGAGCCTATATAACCCCTGTTTTTAATTGAATTCATTCAATTTGACAGAAATTCATAGATATACACAGATAATACATATATACTCAACAAGCATATCCAACAATATATTTACTCAAGTCCAACATATATCCATATGACATAAGAAGTTTCCAACAACATATCCAACAATATATTTCCTCAAGTCCAACATATATCCATATGACATAAGAAGTTTCCAACAATATATTTCCTCAAGTCCAACATATATCCATATGACATAAGAAGTTTCCAACAACATATCCAACAATAAGAAGTTCCCAAACATGTTTTCATAAACAAAAAGGAAGCACAAGGAGAATATATGAGTCCATCAATGCAAGCTTCCTCATCTCAAGCAAATCTGCAAATTGGGAAAGATGAAAGTTAGAAGAAGAAGAATAGCTAGAAGAGGAAAAGAAGAAGAAGAAGAAGAGGAAAATAAGAAGAAGATTTTATCTTCTCTTTCTTTCTCTCCTCCCCCTCTTCTTTATCTTCTTCTTTTCCAACAAATGTAGTTAAAAAAAGCCAATTTAGAGCTAAGCTAGGTAAATAGGTCATTTTGGAGATAAGATAAGTTCAATGTATCATATTGGAGCTAACCTAGGTAAACTTGGTCATTTTGGAGCTAAGCTAAGTTAAATGGATCATATTGAAGCTAACCTAGGTAAACTTGGTCATTTTTTAGCTAACCTAGGTAAAAATGTCATTTTTTGCTAAGCTAGGTAAAAATGCTAAGTGTGTAGGTCAATTTAGAGCTAGCTTAGGTAAATAGGTCATTTTGGAGCTAACGCGGGTAAAATGGATCATATTGTAGCTAACTTAGGTAAACTTGGTCTTTTTGGAGCTAACGTAGGTTAAATGGATCATATTGGAGCTAACATAGGTAAACTTGGTCATTTTGGAGCTAACCTGGCTAATTAGGCCATTTTTGACATAACTAAGCTTATTGTGTCATTTGTGGACTAAATAGGCTAAATTATGTTATAAATGGACTAAATAGGCTAAATAAGAGGAGGAAAAGAAGAAGAAGAAGAAGAATAAGAAAAGAAGAAGAAGATTTTCTTATTCTTCTTCTTCTTTTCTTCTTCTTCTTCTTCTTCTTCTTCTTCTCTTCCTATTCCTTCTTTTCTTCCTATTCCTTGATTTTCTTCATCTTATTATGTCATTTGTGGACTAAATAGGCTAAATTATGTCATAAATGGACTAAATAGGCTAAATAAGAGGAGGAAAAGAAGAAGAAGAAGAATAAGAAGAAGAAGAAGAAGAAGAATAAGAAAAGAAGAAGAATAAGAAAAGAAGAAGAAATGTTCTTCTTCTTCTTCTTCTTTTCTTATTCTTCTTCTTCTTCTTCTTCTTCTTCTCTTCCTATTCCTTCTTTTCTTCCTATTCCTTGATTTTCTTCATCTTATTATGTCATTTGTGGACTAAATAGGCTAAATTATGTCATAAATGGACTAAATAGGCTAAATAAGAGGAGGAAAAGAAGAAGAAGAAGAAGAAGAAGAAGAAGAAGAAGAATAAGAAAAGAAGAAGAATAAGAAAAGCTAGAAGAAATGTTCTTCTTCTTCTTCTTCTTTTCTTATTCTTCTTCTTCTTCTTCTTCTTCTTCTTCTTCTTCTCTTCCTATTCCTTCTTTTCTTCCTATTCCTTGATTTTCTTCATCTTATTATGTCATTTGTGGACTAAATAGGCTAAATTATGTCATAAATGGACTAAAAAGGCTAAATAAGAGGAGGAAAAGAAGAAGAAGAAGAAGAAGAAGAAGAAGAAGAATAAGAAAAGAAGAAGAAGTTCTTTTCTTATTCTTCTTCTTCTTCTTCTTCTTCTCTTCCTATTCCTTCTTTTCTTCCTATTCCTTGATTTTCTTCATCTTATTATGTCATTTGTGGACTAAATAGGCTAAATTATGTCATAAATGGACTAACTAGGCTAAATAAGAAGAAAAATACCGTTATCACGGAGGTGAAGGACCGGTCGAGGCTGCGTCAGTGCCAGACTGAGGTGAAGGGCCGGTCGGGGTTCCACCAAGGGCAGACCGAGAAGGATCGGTTGATGCTTGTCGGGAAGTATTCTACACCAAAGATCATTTCCAATGTCTCGTTAGCATGATGCAACATAAATGTGAATACTAGTAACTATTCCAAAGCAAAGAACAGCAAACAATTCGAAATATAGTTTATTCACATAAGATCTGAAGGCATGAAACCAAGCTGCTCAATAATCATATCATTTGCACAAGGCAGAAGCTCATAAAGGAATACCTTAACACAGTAGCGGCATGAACCAGAATGAGGAGATAGGATTAGATAATATCAAGAAATAACTATTCCAAAGCAAGTAGGCATACCATGTTTCAAAATAGATACATAGCTGACAGAACACCTATTTCTACTAGCATAATTTTCAACTTTCAGTGTGTATCTATAGCAAGATTCCTACTGTTTACAAAGTACTAAACAGTGTAATGCTCGGTCAACCATTTTTTACACAGAAAAAAGAATACAAGAGAAGGCAGCACCTATGCTCTTCATAAATGGTTCTATGGCAGGAAGACCAATGACTCTGTCTCAAGTATTGCCCAATAACAAAAGACTAAGCTTCAGAATACAAAGGACATGCAAAAGCTCAGTTCCAGGACATGTAAAAGCTTCCAGTAATTGTATGCATAAAAAGACTCACATTCAGGACATGCATACATAGGCCAAGTAAAATCTTAGTATGTATGTTTACTGCAGTTTCATTTGCATGAAGCATATAAGAAACGAAATGCTAAATAAGTTTCAATGTTCTCATAGCAGCAAGCAAGTATCCTAGACTTAACTACCAAGACTATTACCTCCACAGCTTTCTTGTGGTCGCGTACCCGCATTGCTGCTTTTTCCATGAACTTAGAATTCACTCCCAGCTGCATAAATAAAAGCGGAGACTTTTAAGCAATAAACCACAAGTCATTGGCAAATATATAATCATAAGATCATAAGCCAAATACCTAGCTGTTAATAGTTCGTACAGGCGTTGGGGAGGTGGCCGGCGACGGAGACGGGCGCGGCCTCCGGCGAAGTTACCAATTACATGGCAAAAATCCTTGTAACATCCGATATATAATGGGGGGAAAGACGCTACGACACAAGCACAGATCAAACACGCAGAAGATGACACAGGAGAAAAGCATAACTAAATGCTACAATGTTGCACTGAGATCACAGGAAAACTCTTTCATATTGATCAACCAAAAACAACAGTAGGAAATTGAGCAATGGACACACCTCAAAAGAACAGAGATACCCCCAAAGGAATTGCAACATCTGCCTCAAACTAAACCTCAGCACAAACATTAGAATTGCACGAATACCAAAAAAAATACTGATAGTGGATAGTCAGGAATGACATCCTTATTGCACTGTGTTAGTAAGCAATATTTCAGATGTGGATTTTCCTACTATTTCAGGCTGAATTATAGTACCAGTTTTAAAAGCTATCCAAATGATGAAAATGCTCTATCTAGGCAACCGTATGAAGAAATCATAGACAAAGCATACAACTAGCAACACGGTGATATGTATTTTGATTTAGGATTAACCTTAATCTGCCTATACCATACTTTTCCTATAGGCAGATACTAGGACATGTAAAGGAACTACGATGTATTTCCATCAGCCAAAGGGCAGCCCGGTGCATGTAGCTCCCGCTTGCGCAGGGTCCGGAGAAGGGTCCGACTACTTTGGTTCTATTGTATTTCCATCAGCCAAACCTGCCTAAAACTGCATTACACTTCTACCTACAGGCTAGAAAAACCGAGACACTGCAGTGATTTTGTGTGTAGGCAATACACAAAAAATGCATATTACAGTAGTTAAGTTGCCTACAAAAAACAGAATGGACGAATCAAAAAATTGCCTACAGAGCAAATACAGACGTTGCCTACAGAAAACCTCATCTAAAATGCCTATCTCATATGTGATTTTGCCAACATATGTATCGGTTGCCTAATTAAGTTGCCTACACAAACAACATGGACAACAAAAGAATTTGCCTACAGAACAAACAGAGCCGTTCCCTATACAAACCAAAATTGAGATGGTCTTGCCGTGAATGCTACTACTCCGTCCCATAATATAAGACGCTTTTTGACACTACACTAGTGTCAAAAAATGTCTTATATTATGGGACGGAGGGAGTAGTATCTAGCCAACACCTAGCCCTACTCGTGTTTGCCCCAACAAAAACTCGTGTGAAAAAATAATGCGCCGACGAGGACAGCGGGAAGAGGATTGCCGCGCGAGGCGGGATTTTGGTTTGAGCTGCCGACGAGGACAAACGTATGAAATTTCGTCTTCCTGGTCTCCAATTTGCTCCCCATTGTGATCTGCAACTACCTCCCCGTCGCCCTCTTTCGCCGGCGTTGGAGTCGGTAACGTATCGACGAGAAACAATGGAGGAAGAGTCGCCGGAAAAACTGACCTCTGGTTCGTAGATGTAGCAGCGATGCGTTCGCTTCCCCCGTCGGTCAGCCGCCAACGCGCGCCCCCTTTCCTCCTCCTACCCCTCTTCTCCCCGTCGCCCGCTCCGCGGCGCGAGGTCTCCCCCCGCTGGTCCCCTTGCTAGCTACGCGCGCGGGGCTCCCTCCGCTCCGATGTGTTGCTCGCACCGGAGAGGAGCTCCTGTCGCCGGTGGGCTCTCGCCGGCTACGGGCGCATCAAATCCCTAGGGATTGCTAGTTCCTATCGCCGTGGATCTGTGAAGAGAGAGTGAGGAAGGGGAACGACGAGATGGGGAGAAACTGGAGCGATAGATTTTTTTCCCCAAAACTTGGAAACGACAAAAGGCACCGCACCGTCCAGTTTCGGTCGAACCTTCTCGCCACGTGTCGCGTCCTTGTATCTGATGGACGGCCGTCGTGCGGCCGCTCCAGCGCTCCGGATAGCGCGCGCGCGTGGGTCAGTGTTCAGTTTTTTTTTTCTCTTTGCCGTCTGCTTTTTTCTTCTTTTTTTTTTCTCTTTGCCGTCTGCGGGCAGACGGCAAAGAATTCTTTGCCGTCTGCCAGCAGACGGCAAAGAGGCTCACCGTTAGCCCGCCCACGCCGTGACACTGTGGGCCCCTCTTACCTCTTTGCTGTCTGCTGACAGATGGCAAAGAAATCTTTGCCGTCTGCCAGCAGACGGCAAAGAAGTGGCCGGTGTGACCTAGCCAGTGCAGTACCCCCATGGGGCCCACTTTGGTCTTTGCCGTCTGCTGGCAGATGGCAAAGACCTCTTTGCCGTCTGCCAGCAGACGGCAAAGATCTGGCAGATGGCAAAGACCCTCTTTGCCATCAGCTGGTTCTTTGCCGTCTGCTTTGACAAGACAGACGGCAAACAGCCTCTTTGCCATCAGCTGGCAGACGGCAAAGAGCTGGCAGATGGCAAAGACTCAGATTCCAGTAGTGTAAAGTGGTTGTTCTCAACCTCAATTTCGATAAAGCGTACGACTCGGTCAGTTGGAATTTCCTTCGCCAAGTTCTTCGTGCTAAAGGTTTTGATGGGGCGGTGGTCCACCGGCTTACGCAGCTGGTCACGGGTGGGCGCACAACTGTGTTGGTTAACGGGCAGATCAGTAACTATTTTGCTAACAGCAGGGGCCTAAGGCAAGGTTACCCGGCTTCCCCCCTGCTCTTCAACTTTGCTGCGGATGCCCTCTCCCACATTCTGTCTCGGGCAGCTCTTGCCGACCACTTATCTCCTGTCAGCTCTCACCTTATCCCCAATGGCATCACTCACCTGCAATACACAGACGATACCATCATAATGTTGAGCTTAACGAGGCCGGTATTACTCATTTGAAATTCCTTCTCCTTTGCTTCAAAGCGCTCTCGGGTCTTAAAATCATTTTTTCTAAAAGCGAAGTCATTGTTACTGGGGTTGATGATACCGAGGCTCTGAGAGTTGCGCATCTCCTTAACTGTTCTCTAGGATCCTACCCTTTCAAGTATTTGGGCCTTCCGATCTCTCCCCATACTATTTTGGCTAAGGATTTCGCCCCGACTGTAACTAAGGTGGGCAATAGGGTCTTACCTTGGAGAGGTCGGTATAATACCCAAGCGAGCAAGGTTGCTCTCACCAATCCCTGTTTGTCGTCTCTCCCTATGTTCTTAATGGGCTTCTACGTTCTTTCTAGAGGGATCCATGCTGGCTTTGACAAGCACAGGGGTGCTTTCTACTGGAATTCTCCCGACAACAAGCGCAAATATAGGATGGTGAAATGGAAATTCATTTGTAGACCAAAGAACATGGGGGATCTAGGGATCATCAATACGTCGGTTATGAACAAGTGCCTCATTCTAAAATGGTGGTGGAAAATCATGTCCCTCGAGGAGCACCCCCTCTGGTTATCCTTTCTCAAGGCTATATACTTCCCAGACTCGAGTCCTATGTTTGCTCCTTCTACTGGTGGTTCTCAGTTCTGGCGTCAGCTTGTTAAAATTCGTCCGATTTTCCAATCTTTGGTGAAGTTTGTTGTTAGGAATGGTAAGTCCACCCGCTTCTGGTTAGAATGGTGGGTAGGGGACTCCACCCTCGCGGTGTCTTTCCCAACACTACTTTCTTACTGTTCTGATCCGGAGATCTCTATCTTGGAGCTCTCGGTTAATAATTGGGACCTAGCCCTCCGTCGATCTCTCTCTCCTACAGAGTTGGAAGACTGGCATCGTCTTACTGCCTGCTTCCCTTTGCTCTTGGATGATGAAGACACGGTGGTCTGGCCTCACACCTCTTCTGGCCGCTTTTCCGTTAAATCTGCCTATGCTAAGCTTATTTCCGGTTCCCTTACGATCGAAATTCAAGTGCATTTGGAAGGCCCGTATCCCCCCTAAGGTTAAAATCTTCATGTGGCAAGATTTTCGCGGGAAACTTCCCGCGGCTGATCAAATCCGAAAAAGGAACGGCCAGGGCTCTGATAGATGTGTTTTATGTGGGGACGTTGAAAATACCGAGCATATCTTCTTTCATTGCTCTCTGGCCAAGTTTCTTTGGAGCTGTATTCGGTATTGGCTTCATGTTAATTGGCACCCTTCCTCCTTCGAGGACTTGCGGCAACGCGCTAGGGGCTTATCTGGGTTGGCTAAAAGGGTGTTCTGGGCAGGCTTTGCGGTGATCTGTTGGTCATTGTGGACTACTAGGAACAAGTTTACTATTGAACATATCTTTTCGGCTAACCCTGTGAGCTGCTTATTTAAATCTAGTGTGTTCTTGCAGCAGTGGAGATTATTCACTAAGGAGGCGTGCCTTGAGGCTTTTGTTGTTATGCTATCCAAGATGTGGTCTACTGCTTCCTCCCTATTGCGGCGATCCCGTACGATGGCTTAGTTTCCCCCTTTTGGTTCTGTTGCTGGCCTGTGTGCCCTGACTTGCTAGGTAGCCATGTACCCGTACTATGTTTGTTGTTGTTGTGATACTCTGTTGGTGTGGTGCTTGCTCTGTGACTCTGCCTGGTGGCTTTATTTATAAAGTCGGGTGTATGCCTTTTATCTAACATGTAGGTGAAGATGGACTCAATTTTGAGTCATATGTGTGGTCTTACCTGGGTGTTATATGCAAAAAATTCCTCAAAAATGTGCATCATCTATAGTGGTTGGAGCTCTCTTCACCCGAAAACTCATAACTTTCGGCAAATCAATGTAGCAAAGCATGTGTGTTTCAGACATTTCCTTTTTAAATTTCAGAATATGTTAATGCTTTTTAAAATCTTTTTAGTAGATCCCAACAACACTATTTTCTAATTATTTTTAGATAAACATGATTCTTTGTAATTAATTTGTTTTTTGTTTGGAGTTACTACAATTTGCAACCGATCAATTATATTTGCTTCCGTCATAACCTCTTCAAATTTCGCACATCATTAGAATCTTGCGGATAATAGGTTTTTAATTATCATTTTAGCTCTTATATCATGCGAGGACACAGGTGGTGTGACATGTAAAAATAAAGGACGTCAACCTGCTTGTGGGGGGTGGGGGTCTCGGGTCATGTTTACGTGTTTATTGTGCATCTCTTTTCTCCCGTTTCAAAGCACGGGCATGTTTACTAATCATACCTCAAAAAATAGAACCGAGATATCTGTGCAAGATTGATCGGCTAGTTAGCTAGCACTCCCCTCAGCGCGTCTCCGATGAGTCGGCATACGGAAGTTCCCAAGGAAAGTTCGTTGCTTTCTCGTCGGCTCTTGGTGCTGGGACGACGCGCGGATCGACCGGAATAAACAGCTCCCCTCGTGCCGCCCCAGGCGGAACTACAACGGCAACGGCACGGCAAGGCATGGACAAGGGCACGGCCGAAGCACGATGCTCGGGTTCCCTGCCCGGCGCGCGCGACAAGCGTACATGCATGCACATTTTTGCATTCTCTGCAAAAATGAAATAGGATAAAATATGCACAGTGTAGGCACGTTAAAGAGGAACATCCCTAGCTAGCTCGGTAGCATGTCTGGTACAGTGGTACGTTGGCCAGTTTCTTCTGGCTCCGCACCGGCCGGGACCAAACTAGCTAGCAGCTATGATGAGAGCACATCGAGAAGAAGTTTCTCCCCAACCTGGCCTGCACTGGATCTGGATGGTCCAGACTGCGTGCCACCGGAATTGCGGAGAAAAGCATACATGGATTTTTACTCGTCTCCGGTGCGCCCATGCATGCATGCATTCGGTGCACCCATGCATGCATGCATTCGGTGCACCCATGCTCATATCCTTTCTGAGTACTCCCTCCGTTCCTAACATAGTTCCGAAAAACGCTAGGTGTTAATTATGCGTTTTGCCACCGCCTTGTGCTTTACTGACCAAAGCGCATACTTATGCGCAGTCATGCATAGATTAAGCGTAGTTATGCGCAATGCGTTTCGCCAACGCCTCGAGCCTAGGCGCGCTTAAGCGCTCGCTTAGGCGCGTCTTTTTTAACTATGGTTCCTAAATATAAGTCTTTGTCGAGATTTCGCTATAGTCAAACGGATGGATACTACCTAGTACGCCCTCCGGTCCTAAGAATATTGATTCGACATTGTGAATTTTCATACTTTTTATACAAGCTTGGTCAAAGTAGGGATACTTTGATTTTCCACAAAACTTATATGCAGATTAAGAAAACCGAGGGAGTATGATATTTGTGATAGATTAATTAGTATAGTAGTATATAAAAGTAAGAAAGGCTAGTTTTCTTTCGTTCTGAAAGGAAAATCGGTGTTGGTTACGGTTATAGTTCACTTGAGCGTCAACTAATTTTAGATGAAGGAAGTACTTGAGCCAACTCCAACGTACGACCCTAAATGAACGTCGGTTTCGACTGGATTTTGTTTCTTTGGGGCAGAAAAACATACACGCTTGTCCGCTTGCAGTCGTGCGACCGTCGATGCGCCCAACCAGCCCGCCGCATCATAAACTATCCAGTTATTTGGACTTGAAATATTACAAAAAAAACATTGCTAATAATATGAAAGTATTAATACATACATTAAAATGTCCAGGGTAACCAAGTTCAACACATTAATACAAACAAAACCTTAAAAAACATTTTAAAAAATTAGATAAGGCCCATCGCCGAGGCGGCCGCCGTCGTCGCTCGTAGCCGCGGTCCTACTCGACGTCGTCGTCGCCGGTGAGGTCAATGTATGGAGGTGGCTGCCAGATGTGGGTTGGTTGCCCCTGCTAGGCCGAAGGCGTCTGTTGTGGTGGCTGCGGTGGCGCCTGCACGACCTCTTCCCATGGCGGGCAAGGTAACCACGGGGCGGCGTCCACCTCAGGTGTGCACGGCACGGTCTCCGTCCACGTCCAGGACTGGTCAACCAGGCCGAGTTCCATCCCGTCGGCACTTGCTCCCTCGGTGTCTTCGAACGGATGCCCTCCGTGGCCTCCTCTTTGACGTAGGCATCCATCTCGGGGAAGGCGACGTAGCCGGCCGCTAACAGGGCCATTATCTCCTCGAGGCCCTACCATTGGCGCTCGTTGTGAGTGTGGAGGGAGTCATCCATGACCTACCTCATGAGCTCCTCCTCCTCGGTCGTCATTCGCGCGGGTGATGGCAGGGACGGGGATGGCGATGGCGTAGGAGTCAGGCCGCGAACCAGCCTACGCCCGTGTGGCTGGGCGGGCTCGGAGCGCGCGCCTGTGCGGGCTCGGCGCTCGTCCGGCAAAGAAATATTGCCAGCATATATCGTGCTCGTTGCGGAGCCACGTTTCCCACAACAGGGATTCGATGGCGTACCTCCAGTCGTCGATGAGGTCCGGCAGTAGGTGGCCGCGCCGTGAGTTGATCTCCTCGCGACGGGTGCAGCCACTCATCGGGATTGGGGGTATGGGCACCCGATCCGCGGAGAGATAACCGTTATTGGGCAAGTGCACATCCACCGCGATGGTTCTCGCGTCTCCCAATATCTCTTGCAGATCTCTGCCTTGACGTACAGCCACATCCGAGGTGCGGCCCCGTCCGACGAGATGTGGAATGTGGGCGGTGGAGGTGGAGGCGGAGTGGTGGAGCGGCGACGACGGCCGTAGGATGACCGGGCCTCGTGGTCGTGCATTGTCTTGCGGCCGGGGAACCAGTGGCCAACCATTGTCGCCGACGAGGGAGGTGGAGGAGTGGCGGGCTAGAGTTTGCTTGTCGGGGCTTGAGGAGGCACGCGTCGATGGAAGTGGAAGCTTGTGAATTGGCCGATCCATGGCTTCCGCATTAAAAATGACGACAGTCGGGTTCATGGGTGGCTGGTAGGTGGGTACGACCGCCCGTATGCAATTAATTTGGGCGGTGGGAGGTGGGTGGGCGTCCGACAGGCGGGCCCAAGGCGGACGAGGAGCGGGCGCGTGGGCGTCTATTCGTTGTCCGTTTGGACGTCCAAACCAAGCGCATGTTTGCGCCAAAAATGGGTCAAGCCTGACGCCAAAATGACTTTTTTGTTGATGGGGTCGTGCATTGGGCTGTCTCCTCTATCCATTTGGGTCTAAATGGATAGGGCCAGACATGATGGGCTCGTGTGTTTGAGTTGGCTTTAGGGCATCTCTAAGGAAGACCGATAAAACACTATAATATGTTCGACCGGACACATTTGTTTACTTTTGCAATTCGATGGTGACTTGTATTAGTCCATAAAGCTGCCCGGACGTCCAAATTCCGATATTTTGGAGACAAGCGCGAGGGAGTTTTACCGGAGTCCGGACATGTAATTGACCAATCACATGCATGGTTTCCCTCTTTTCTCTCTTCTCTCAGCCGGATACTAAATCACAAGTATCCTGACACATGTATGGTCTCCATCTATTTTCTTTTTCTCTCCAGCCGGATACTATAGAATTAGCGTTGAATGACTCCCTTTCGTATCATATCCACGGACCATGTCTAGACATAAAAACGAACATATGGAGGAATTTGCGGGTCAGAGATGCCCTTAGCTGTGGATTGGTTGAAGCAACAAGACAAAAAAACACAAAATTGACGCGTGGACAAAATGAATTCACAATCTGAACTGCTTTCGAAAAAAAATCCTCAGCTGACCCTTTCGTGTGGCGCCTGACAGCTAGGCGCCACACTCTACTGTGCAGCGCCTAGCTCTCAGGCGCTGCACGTCTGGCCAGCGTGGCATCGCTGGGCCCATCATCGAGTAGTGTCGCGCCTAAGATCTAGGCACCACACATGTAGTGTGCAGCGCCTAGCTCTTAGGTGCTGCACTCTGACTTGGTAACCACTGTGGGCCGACCCTCCCCCATCCTCATCCATTATTTCCTCACATCTGGTTCGAACAGAGACGGCGCCTGCGGCAGCTATCTCATCTCCTCCTCTCAATCCCCTCTTCAAAATCATTCTGGTTTGAAGATTTCGTCTGTGGATTTGTTCCCCAATCCTTCCTAGAAGGTAAGCTCCTCCGATCTCTTTCTTTCTATCTAAATAACCTTTCCCATTCTTCATATTTGTGGTGAAATCCTAGGCTTTGATTGTTTTGAAATTTGTTTGGGAAACAAAATGAATATGTGTTGATTTAGCCTATGTGGATTAGTTGTAAACATTGGGGAACATTATTGTTGTTGGTTTGTATTGTAAATCGCGTACATATGAATACATATGAGATGAATATACATATTGTTGACGATGAATACATATTGGGAAACATTATTGTTGTTGATTTGTAGTGTAAAGTTTTTTAGTACTTACCTTAGATTGTTGAGATGAATCCATATGAATTAATGCATAGGAAATTGTTTGCTTCTCGATTTATATGAAATAGTGTTTTAGTACCTACCATAGATTCTTGTTGATGCTCATGTATTATGTTTGAAATTTGTAGGATGGTTTGGCTTCTCGATGATTTCTATGACACTCAACACCGGGCATACTTTACATCGGGGAAGAAGATGGTAATAATGATAGTAGTTCTTATTTTGAAATTTGTGTTTAGTTCAAATAGACAATGCCTCACATTTAATACTCTGACTTGCTTGTTTGTAGAATCTGCAACCTTTGAAGATTCGGTCTCACTGTGTCTCTGGTGTTGTCATGCCCTACGATGAGCGGTATACACCGTACATTAAGCAGACATGACTCCTACCTTTCATTCAGCTGGTCAGTCGGTCGATGCCGAACCTTAATGCTGCAGCAATCACCGCGCTGGTTGATTGGTGGAGGACGGAGATGCACAATTTCCATCTTCGGACCGGGAAGATGATCGTGACGCTCCAGGATGTTGCCTTAATCACCAGTCTTCGCATCGAGGGGAAGCCTCTCTGTATGAACACCGGTTCCGATGGGTGCCGCCAGTAGATGGAGGCCCTTATTGGTATGTCTCCCACAGAGGCTCAAGTAGAAGAGGGGGAGAAGAAGGAAACAGTTGCAGTTGGAGCTCAGTTCACTTGGTGCCGGGACCGCGACTTAGAAGTCGAGATCACCGAGTGCACGTGTACAGTGATCCCAGAGATCAATGCTCACTGAACACACAGAAGCTGAATAACAAGAGTCTTACATTCATACATATCGTCTTACACAAATTAAGGCCATTATGGCCAAGTCTTACATAGATAAAGCCTCACAGGCTGAATAGCAAATAACTCAAATAGCGGAAGTCTTCGATGATAGGTAGAACCCATGACATCTGCCTTAACCCTACAGGCATTCTAACTGGGATAGCGTCCTAGCTCGCATGTTCGTCTCCAAAGAACTCTTCCTCAAATTCATGTTCCTCCATGCCTGGCCAATTAAATACCCAGTGGCAAGCCAATGAGTAATTTGAATGTACTCGCAAGCAACCCATGATGTGGTTCAAAATAAGAATGCAAACTGAACAATAATGAGCAATCTAGCAATGGGCTAGAATAAATATTCTACCATCAAGTGTATGCATCAATGAGTACATGTAACCTTGAAAACAGGTTACCGATATCAACATGAATATGATTCAACTCATCGTGTCAAGTCACCACCTTGACTCATCATTCACACGCTTTTACCGATGAAGTAAAATTCTGGACATAGTTTAAGTAGCACCACCCAACTGTCCATGACCGTGGACACGGCTATTCGAATAGTTTTACACTCTGCAGAGGTTGCACACTTTACCCACAAGATCCGGGAAGCCTTCGTGTCAGCCACGATCCCGCAGTACCTCAAGTACTCGGGGGAAGCACCCGGTCATTATCTTTCCTTAGACGACACTAACATAGAGTCCACTCGTTGGTACACGGCCCTCGGGTACAAACAATAGATTACGGGACTTGCCCTAATTTCAATGTCACGCGTACCCGAAGGGACCAACGGTGTGTCCGGTGCCCTGTGAAAACAGTCATGGTCGTCTATCCAAGCACGACCCCGTCCCGGGAAAGACCTCAAGTCTTCCCGTCACTAGTAATGCGGGCACCATGCTAGTATCGACCTAAGTAATCAATAAAGCCCCGTCCCATAAGGGGTAGTGTGGTTGCACATGTTTGGTTGGGACGGTAGTCACACATAAATCTAATCCATCATTTCACCCATGCACAAGATTTACCGGCACATCACTTCTTCCTCAAGTGATGACCTAACTCAACATCACCCTCGGGCATTAGGGGCACCCGATGGGTTTTATGCAAAGATTTCAACCACGAAGGTTCATATCACACATGCATCACTAAGCATCACTACTTACTATTTGCATGACATCTAGCACATAGCAAGATTAAGAGCAAGGCATGCATCATGTGGTGATCCAACTAGGTTACCACCGTGACTCTACCATCATGCATCGGAAACAAACGGGTTCCGAAGAACAAGTGTATCATGGTCAAAGGGCTGCTTGCCTGGATTGGCTTGGTCTTCAAAGTCTTCAAATCCTTCTCCTTCTCCTTCTTCAGCAACTTCGTCAAATACGGTATCTATACGCCGCATAATAACAACGGAAAAATAAGACCACAAATAAAACAGAAAAATCAAAGTGCTCAGAAAAATGTCAACTTATTTTTGTTAAATACTAGAGGGAAAACTAATATGGAGAAAATTCTTAGTTGGAGTTTTGGAGTAACAGAATGGAATCTAGGGATTTTTGAACAGGAGTTTTAATGCTCAAATTTGAATTTAAATTTGAACAGAACAGAAAAGTTTCATGGATATGTGTGAAAGCGACACCATTAAATAGGTTGGAATATTACAAGATTTTAGGAGTTGGAATTATTTCATTTGGACTAATATTCATTTCTGTAAAATTATTTGAAATAATTACAGAAAGAATAAAAAGAAATGGCCCTGTGCTACTAGGCCAGAGTGGCCACAGTACACGGCCCAGGGCATCCAGCCCAGCCGCTCGGGCGCCAGCGCGCGCACGTCAGGTTTTCAAACCTGACGGGCGGGGCCCGGCGGTCAGCGGCTGTGATGGGTGGGAGAGAGGGGTGAGGATCACAGGCGGGGCCCGCCTGTCATCTTCAACCTCACGGCCACGGCGACGGCGAGCTCACGGGCGACGATTTCGGCCACAGCGAAGGCAACGGAGGGCAGGGACGGGTTCAGCGACGAGTTGCGGAGGTAGTGGTGGTGGTGCGGCACGCCGGGGAGGTCGGGTTCGTCGGCGGCGAGGTGGGACGGCGGAGGGTCGTCGGGGAGCTGCTGGCTAGCCTGTTTCCGGCAGCTGCAGAAGGGGAAAATGGAGGGGAAAGTATCAGTGAGCTGCGGTGGTTCTAAATCGAGCTAAAGGAGGGGCGGAGGAGGCCCGTACTGCGAGATCGCCGGCTGTCTGACGCGGCGGAGCTCCGGTCGATCCCGAGCACTGGGGCTCTTCGGGGATGAACTAGCAGTGCTGGAGGACTAAAGAGGATGTGGTGAGGCTGCTGGTGCTGAGTGGAGAGCTCGGGGGGGCTTATATAGCCGCGCCCACGGTCCACCGTGGACTCGTGCGCCGGCGAGGTTGCAGGCGAGGCTAGAAAGGGTTCTCGTGCCTGTGATCGAGCCGGGGAGGATCGTGGACGTGTTCCACGTCAAGTTGAGGGGAGAGGAGGAGCGGGGAACGCTCCAGACCGTGCGCGCGTGTGAGGCCAAGGAGTGGACGTCGCGGGCAGCCAGTGCGCGTGTGGCGACGGCCACTGGAGGGCGCAGGAGGAGGGGGACAGCACCGGTGGAGGCTGCGGACGTCGAGGCGCGTTGGGAGGCACGAGGGGGGAGCTCGAGGCTGTCGGGCGCAGGCGATTGGGTGAAGCTATAGTGCGTGGGCGCACTGTAGCGTGCTCTTGAGCGCCCTTATCGCATGCCATGGCATGCTATTGGCCCTCTAGACGCGTCCACCGTGTCTGGGGGGGTCCAGGGTGATGTAAGCACTACGGTTGAGGCTTTGGATGCTCTGGAGATGCTGTGAGAGAGAAGAGGAACTGGTGACTTGGTAGAAAATGGCTGTCCAGCAGGGTGAACTAGGGTTTTTACCCCTCAATCATGGAGCTGGGGACATGGGAGAGTTACTGGAGGTAGCTAGTAACTTGATGAACCTGTGGTAGAAAGCTGAGGCCAAGGTAAATGGTAAAAGTGATCAAGAAGAGGGTTTTAGTAAAAACCCAGAAGGTGTTTGATCAGTGTTTGGTCAAGCAAATGATCTCCACTTGCCATGACACTTAACAGGATTGAATGTTATAAGAAAACAGGGTGTTTCACCAAATTTGGGCTCATTTGAAAAAACTAGCCAATGTAACTTTGGTGACCCCTAGAAATCAACAGAAATTGCTTCATCTTTTTTGAGTCAAGCTAATCATCTCCCCTTGATGCACCACTTGGTGTAGTTTCCTCATTTAGGGTATTGATCATGCCCACTAAGTTTGAAGCACCAGGTAAAAAGTTGGTAATGTAAAGTTGTTCAAATTTGCATTTGAACAGAAAGGGTTTTGGGGTGTGCTGATCAAGTTGCTCTACTCCAAATCTTGTGCCATTTGGTCTAGATGCCTTATTAGGCATTTCTAGCATGTGCACCAAGTTTGAGAGCATTTGGACAAGTTTGGCAAGGTAGAGTTGCTCAAACTTCAAATATGGACAGAATGGTTATGAATGGTTTTGAGGATGTTTTCTTGCTTCCCAAGGCATGGGAATTGGCAAGATCATCATATATGTCATAAGTGACATAATATAATTTCCCTGGAATTTCTGGAGAATATTTCCTTTGTAAATATTTCAAAAGCTTGAAATATCCAGAAAGGGTTTTAGAGGGATTAGCCCATTATTTTGAACATGACCAAGTGTTGAAACTCTTATATATGGACAATATACGTCCTATGAGTCTCTCTGAATTTTGGCAAATATTTTTGAAATACTTAAATAATTTTCCCCTATTAAAGACCATTTCTGGCCTTAAGAAAAACCTTTTAAATAAAATAGGAAAATAACTTTTAAAATTATACTCTTGTGGTTTCTGGGAGTCCTATGACTACTAGGTCTCAAATATACCTTTTGAAATAATTTCTCACCCTAAATCAAGCACTTGCAGTGCAAGTCTCAATTCAGGGGTTTTTGGAAAACTAAATTTATAAAATACATTTTGGCCAAATCAATTTTGTTAGAAAATACTATACTGCTATATAACACTTGGCATGATCATTGGGCAGAAGTTTTGGATATGGAGATGAATTCTACAAGATGTAATAGTTGACTTTATTGAGCACATGAAAAAGCACATGCAGAAAAACTCAATTCCAAATAAAAGCCAAATGATGCCAAAAAAAATTGCTGGTCCAAATTTTCATGTTTCATTGATGCAAATAACATGATACAAAATGCAGGGTGTGACAGACCTACCCCCCTTACAAGAATCTCGTCCCCGAGATTCCTAAACTAGGTCTTAAAAGAGATCGGGAAACTCTGATCTAAGATAGTCTTCACGTTCCCAGGTTGCTTCTGCTTCGGTGTGGTTGCTCCACTGGACCTTGAAGTACTTGATGGTACGGCTTCGTGTCCGTCGTTCTGCTTCGTCCAGAATGCGGATGGGCTTCTCGCGGTAGGTCAAATCAGGCTGCAGATCAATGGCTTGGTGATCAACATCCTTGTAGAGATTAGGCTGGTCCGGAACTTGGAGACATTTCCGGAGTTGTGACACATGGAATACATTGTGCACACTGGATAGCTCGGGTGGTAGTTCCAACTGGTAAGCCACTTCTCCTCGTCGTGCAGTGATCTCAGAGGGTCCAATGAACCTTGGTGCGAGCTTCCCCTTGACGTGGAAACGCTTGGTTCCCTTTAGAGGAGTTACCCGCAGGTACACATGGTCCTCGACATGGAAACTCATGTCCCGACGGTGAGTGTCAGCATAGCTCTGTTGCCTTGACTTGGCTGCCTTCAAACGCTCTCTGACTAGTTGGACTTGCTCTCCTGCTGCGCGGAGAATATCCGGTCCAAAGACTAGTCCTTCTCCAGTCTCTGACCAGTTGAGGGGTGTGCGGCATCTGCGTCCGTACAACACCTCAAATGGTGCCATCTGAAGGCTCGACTGGTAACTGTTGTTATAGGAGAACTCGGCAAAAGGGAGACAATCTTCCCACTTGGCTCCATATGCCAAGACACAAGCTCGGAGCATATCTTCGAGAATCTGATTGACTCATTCTGTCTGACCTCCGGTCTGTGGGTGGAAAGCCGTGCTGAAAGATAACTTGGTTCCCAAGTGTCGTGGAAATAACACGGCAGATGTCCGGTTTAACGGACTTGATGATGGAACCATCGCACGGGTTAGCTTGAAAGGACTCATGGCACACAAAGGACACAAAGGATTTATACTAGTTCGGCCCCTTCGGAGAAGGTAAAAGCCTACGTCTAGTTGGTTTGGTATTGCTTGTGCGTCGGTTTACAGGGAGCGGATTCGCTTTGCCTGTGTCTCGACGGATTGTTTGTTGCTTGCCCCTGAACCGTCGCCGGGTCGTCCCTTTATATAGAGGTGACGCCTGGTCCGGTTTACAGAGTCCCGAGGCCGGCTCATAATCGTGTCCGCCTCGGTCTCTGTCTTTTCTTTCCTATCTCCCAAGTTACATCTCTTGGCGGTTTACAAACCGTACTTCTATACACGGGCCTTGAAATCTCATGGGCCGTAGTCTCTACTAAAATATTACAACCAAGTATAATACAACTAAGCCGGTTTACAATATCCGGTTTATACCTACTAACCATATCCCTGACATTAGGCCCCAGAATGATTTGAACTTGTTCATATCAGTCTTCTTTGTCTCATATAATTTTCTTCTTTATCTTCATCTTTTGTAAACCGGCTCTGACGTCATCCTCCAAGATCATTAAAGTCTGACCATGACATCATCTCCGCATTTAACGCCGTGAGCTGTACTGTAGCATATTTTAAGGGTTATCCCGAAGATCGAGGCGTCACGGGATCTTTATCCGATTTTCTGTCTCCTCGATTCTCGCACCTGTCGTTTCAGATCTGACTCCTGGCTATAAATACTGCTACCCCCCATTCATTATCTCCTTCTCACTTCGTCCTCTTCCTGCATCTTCTTCCTCCGTCGCCGCCTGAGCTCAAACCGCCGCCGACGACCGCCGGATCTCTAGTCCTCGCCCGGCCGCTGCATCAACCTGAGCTTCGACCAGATCAATCTCCGCCGTCGACTCTTGCTGTCCCAGGTATGTTCATCTTCCTTATTGTTGATCTGCGTCCGCCATCACTTCTCCTTGTTCTTCCGCCATTAGGGCTTCCAATGAAGCTTCGCCTCTTCGTAGATACGTTCCTCATAGAAAATTTGTGACCTTTAAGCCCTAGTCAACAGATCTTCCGCTTAGTACTAGCTTAGATCTCACCGTCATAATGCTGTAGATTTATCCGTTCCGCCATTAGAACTCTCAGCAAAGCTTCGTCTTGTTCGTTCTTTGAGCCCGTGACTCGTAGTAATTTTTCTTTTCGATCTTCTCCATTTTTACCCCGCTGTAGATGCGTCGAATCTTTATTGCTCCTGTCTGACATGTAAATCCATCTTTTTAGTATAAAGTCTGTGTAGCTTTTCTTTGAGTCTCTTAGATTAGTTTCTTTTTCCTCAGCATACTCAGATCTTTCCCCCTTAGCAATTATTTGGAAACCTGCTTTTCTCCTTGGTAGATTCGCTAAGTATGTTCCGGTTTAAGTTGATATGCCATAAACCGGAAATGATATAAACTGACGCAATGATTTGAACTGTTCCTCTTCAACTGCCATTAACCGGAAATGATATAACTTGTTTTATGATTGCCGGTTTAACCTTGCCAACTAGTTCTCAGTTTAAACCATTGCATAATTTTCATGGATAGATCCCGGATCATTGTACGTTCATAATCCGTTTCTGTACTTTATCTTCTTCAGCACTTTGTTCAATGGCTAAGCAGTATGTCTCCTGCGATTGGGTCCGTTCCGTCGTGACTGAGGATGACTTAATCAAGCTGTCGAAAATCGGCACATTAGGCCCTCAATCTGAGTTAAAATGGCATGCTCCGGGTAAAATGTCCTCCTACTCCTAGATCCGGGGAAGTCATCGTGTTTCTGGATCACATCTCTAGAGGCTTCTCTCCCCCCGGTTCAAGATTTTTTCGGGATGTTCTTGCCACCTTCCAGCTGCACCCACAGGATATCGGGCCCAATTCTGTTTCCAACATTTGCGATTTCCAAGTATTTTCTGAAGTGTATCTGCAAGAGGAACCTTCAGTTGATTTATTCCGGGATTTCTTCCACGCAAACCGGCGCACTGAATTTACCAGCGGACCTCACCAAGAACTTGGTGGGATTAGTATTCAGAAAAAGGAGGGACGTAGTCTTTCCTCACGCTGCTTTACACACCCATCCAAAGGATTGGAACAAATCCTGGTTTTATTGTGTAGACACTTCTCCTGAAGGTGAAAATCCTTTGCCGGGTTATCGTGAAACTCGTATTCCGGCGAATCACCCCTTGCCACAACGGCTTAGTGCTTCTGAACGGACCCGGTTCTCATCACAGCTCTCCAAGCTGAGAGCTTTTATGGCAAATGGTCTTATCGGCACTGACTTCCTTCGCTGCTGGCTATCCTGGAGCATCCTTCCCTTAAGCCGGCGTCCTAAGGTGATGTGCAAATACTCTGGTAAACCGGATGATCCTCAGAGGTTTACTAAGGATAAGCTTTCTGAATCGGAGGTAGTGGAGTCAGCCAAGAAGATTGTCAATCCTTCCTTAACAGATTGTGCTAAAGTTGGCTTGGCCCCGTACTTTAAGAAGAATAAGCTACCTGAAGTAAGTTTTTCTTTGCCCTGTACTTTGTAAACCGTCCTCTTTGAACCGTCTTTCAATTGCCCTTGCTTTTTCAATTAGGCTGATGACCCTTTCTGGAGGAGAAAGCCTCAGGAAAAAACTGTAAAGCAGGCTCGTCGGAAAACCCCTGCAAACAAAAAGAGGAAAGCGGCCGTCGATGCCGGTTCTCCCTCTGAAGATGATGATCCGGACTCCGAGGTATGCTTTACTCCGGTTTAAATTCTCGCTTTCATGTATTTGTAATCATATCTAATGATACCTTTTCACAGGAATTGCCTGAAGGTGATAACCCGACTGAGATTGAGGTAACTCTCATTTCTTCTGATTCAGAACCCCTTCCTCAAAAAATCCGTCGGACCGTCAGGAAATATCAATTTTCTCATCCTTATGCTAAGTTAGACCCTAACTTTACTTTGAAGAAGCAACAGCACGAAGCCTTTCGCCGGACCACTCGCCACAGTGGCTTAGCGGTGGAATCATCTGGGATCTCCTTGACTCCGGTCCAAAAGCGCCGTGCTGAGGTGATACTCTCTCCGCCTCCTCTTCATCCCAAGGCCGGACTTATCCGAAAACCCCTTAAACCGTCTGATCCTGACTATCAGGAAACTCCGCTGTCTTCTTCCAGCGAATCGACCGCTACACAGCTTCCTCCTTTGAAGACCGTTCCGGGGTAACTCTCTTCACCTCTTCCGGTTTATGACACCCCCTTTTCCTTTATAATGCTAACTTATTTTGCCTGTTTTCCAGCAAACCGAAACCCAGCAAAAAGCCCAAGGCGAATAAGCCTGTTGCTGATCCTTCTGCTGATGAACCGGTGATTGATCCGTCCACAGCTGTTCCTCCAGAAGGTACCCCTGCAGCTCCGGTTGAAGAACCTGCTCTTGAAGCTCCTGTTGCAGAAAATGTCCAAGACCCACCAAGTCCGGCCCGGGTTAATTCTCCTCAAGTTAACCCGGCGTCTCCTGATCCGGCTCAAGTTGAAGTTATTCCTCCCAATGTACCCACTTCTCCTGATGTTGTGGTTACTGGTGCTGCCTATGTTGCTCCAGCTGAACCCACCGTTTTAGCAAAACATACAGCTAAAGCGGAAAAGATAGTCCAAGAAAAAGGGAAGTGGAGTACTGATATATCCAGTCTTTCTAGTATGAGTGCTCAAGATATTTATTCTGGATATTTGAACCGGCTCCATAGCAGCCGGGATTATGAAGCCAGCCTGGTGAACCTGATGAGAGAAAAATATGAAGTAAGTTTCCTCTTCTGACTTTGCTTTTTTGACGTATCTTTATCTCATAGTAGCCCCCAAGTTCCGGTTTTAGCTGCTTTACTGAAGGTGATCCGGAACTTTGTAGTTTGAACTGCTGATCCATACATTAGCCCCCAAGTATCAAGTAGATAACTTGGTTATGTAGTTGATACTTGTAATTTCAAATTGTCTTTGGTGCATTGCTTCAACTGCCATTAGCCCCCAAGTGTCAAGTGGACAACTTGGTTGTGTGCTTGAGACTTGTACTTTCAAATCTTGTTTTTAAACTTTGTCTGCAGGCTGAGCTGAACCGGAATGCTCTGGAAATCAATGAACTTCGAAGCCGTCTTACGGAGACTGAGTCAGTCGCTTCAAAGGCTAAGACAGAACTTCAAGTGAGTTTAAAGACTGCTGAAGACTTGAAGAGGTACTTTGACGAGGAGCGGACTACTTTTGAAGTCCAGAAAAAAGATCATGAGAAACGTGTTCAGGATGCCGAAGGAGCACTTAATCCGGTTACTGAAGAATTGACTGGGTTAAAGCGCCAAATTGACTTGATGACTTCTGCTATTTTTGGTAAGCATAATCTGAACTCCTGTCTTTATCTTTGTAACCTACGACTTGCACCGGTTTAACTTTCATTGTTGTATGTAGGACGCCGTGTCTCCCATCTTGGGGACGACTTACGGAAAAAACTCAAAGCCTGCTATACTTTGGTCGAACAGTTATACTCCGGAACGCAACGGATTATCAGTGCCACTTCATTTGGTAAGCCGGCTCCTTCAACTATCCAAGATAATTTGAACAGTTTGTCCATTCTACCGGCTCGTCTTGAAGAGGTTAAGAAATCGGCTGCTCGAGGAGGTGCTCTTCTGGCCCTTACGAGGGCTAAAGCTTGGGTCCCGGACATTGATCCGGAGGAGGTGTTAACCGGATTTCCTGATACCAAGGAGGACGGTTCAACATTCAATGAAAAAGATCTTTATGCACTGACAAAGGAGATGCGTCCCCTCGCCAGCAAGCTTGCGGTGGAGTCTGACTTGTCGCGATATCATCCATCATATAACCTGCAGAACGAGCGGGTGGAGCGACCGTTTTACGATATTGTAAACTTAATTCCACCGGTTCGTCCTCACACCTTTGCTCCTGATATTGATCCTGTTGAGCTTATCAACGATGAAGTATATTTCCGTGCCTTGGCAAAGATTGACTGGCGTGCACCGGATTTCCAACCGCTTCACGAGGATGAAGTCACTCCGGATCAAGATGGTGGCCAGCCATCTCAGCAAGGAGACGCACAATCTTAAATGCCATTGCTGTAACCATGATTGTTATTCCGTCCAACAATGTTTCCAACTATTGGGCTTTTATGCCTTGTAATAGGTTTAGCTGAAACTTATTGTGCTGTGATCCGACATTTTATCTTTATGAAGTATTCATCCGTTGATCCGTTTGCCTGATGCGGCTGCTTTCTTCTGTTCATAAAAACATCGAAAAATATGTCCGAGTGGCTTACCACTGAACGGGTTAACTTGTTCTCTTGAAAACATCTAATAAGCATATCTTAAAAATAACTGTTATAGCTGAGATGTATGTAGCCAATATACATTAACCCGGCTAAGATGGTAAAGTCACCTGAATCGGTCTTCATTAATTCTAATAAACACTTGAAACTCTTCAGTCCATCTTGTCGATAAATCTGGCTCATCTTGTATCAGAAAATTGTGACTTGTGCCTGATACGCCTTCCGGGTTTTAATGAACCCCGGGCTTGATCACAATTGGACCGGGTTAATAAACTCCGATCATTGTTTTGTCTCTTACTGGTGAGTTATAGTCAAAGCCAGGCCGGTTTATAAAACACCGGTCATTATAACTGATCATGTATTGCCAATTTGTTGACTCATCATGAATGTCGATCCGGTTTATGATGAACGCCGGTTTAACTCTCGCTGGTGTTCATGACCCAGACTTATAACTTTATAGGTAGGTGGTCAACTTCTGGAGCTGTTCCACTCGGTTTTTAAAAGGTTATAAAACATGAGAACCACCAAGAAACACACAATTTTTCAAATAAGACCATGTAGTCGAGGCTTTTTCAAAGAGCTGCCAGGCTCAAAGCAAGGTTCAGCCAATCAATGGGACGTGGACAAACCTACTGTCCCAAGGAGCCTAGCCAATCACTGAACGTGAGCGTATCGACTGTTCAGAGGGCCGATAGAACCGCAAATAAAAACCAATCCGATCAATGGGACGTGGGCGAACCGACTGTCCCAAGGGGCCTAGCCAATCACTGAACGTGAGCGTATCAACTGTTCAGGGGGCCGAAAGAATTTGTAAATAAGATCCGATCAATGGGACGTGGGCGAACCGACTGTCCCAAGGGGCCTCCAGGGTTCCTCCTGAACCGGTGGGTCAATCTAAACCAATCACTGAATGTGGACTTGTCCAACTTTTCAGAGGGTTGCAAGAATTTGTGAAACTTAATCCAATCACTGGGAGCGGATGATACCAACTCCCAGGGGGCCTCCATTGTTCTTTTTTTGAACCTATGGGTTTTCGTTTTATGGATTCTTCTCTTCTTGAACCGGATATAATCTCCTGTTCCCAAGAGTTCCATTGCTCCTTCACATATTCTGCAAAAATTAGTTTCTAAACCGGCCCACATTGAAATATGTCATTTGATAGTAAATTGATATGATTGCTTGGCACAAGATTTGTGTATATGGGAAAGGGGCTAAGCCCCCGGTTTACCGAGGGTGCCAGTTTATTCATTATTCATAATATATACATAAGATACATTGGAGCACCTAGCTCAAGTATAATATGGCCGTAAATGGGCGATGTTCCATGGCCTCTTCGTCTCCTCTTCTGATGTTCGTGAGTCCTTGTGTTCTCGAATGTCCACCAAGTAGTATGAACCGTTATGTAAATTCTTGCTGACCACAAAGGGCCCCTCCCATGGCGGGGATAGCTTATGCATATCTGTTTGATCTTGGATGAGCCGAAGTACCAAGTCACCCTCCTGGAATGTCCTGGTTCTAATCCGACGGCTATGATATCTGCGCAGATCTTGCTGATAAATCGCCGACCGTGCTGCAGCTATATCACGCTCTTCATCCAACCGGTCTAAACCGTCTTGTCTTGACTCCTCATTAACAGCCTCAACATAGGTCGCTACCCTTGGTGAATCATGGCGTATGTCACTTGGAAGAACTGCCTCTGGACCGTAAACCATGAAGAAAGGTGTATAACCTGTAGACTGGTTTGGTGTAGTGTTAATGCTCCAAAGGACAGACGGTAATTCTTCTACCCAACAACCTGGGGTTCTCTGCAAAGGTGTCATAAGCCGGGGTTTGATTCCTCGCAAAATCTCCTGATTTGCCCTTTCTGCCTGACCATTGGATTGGGGGTGAGCCACAGAAGATACGTCCAGACGAATATGCTCTCGTTGACAGAATTCTTCCATCTCACCCTGAGATAAATTGGTGCCATTATCTGTAATGATGCTGTGTGGAAAGCCAAACCGGAATATTACTTTTTTGATGAATTTGACCGTTGTTGCTGCATCACACTTGCTTATAGGCTCCGCTTCAACCCACTTTGTAAACTTGTCTACTGCTACCAGTAGATGAGTTTTCTGATCTTGGGATCTCTTGAAAGGACCGACCATGTCAAGCCCCCAAGTTGCAAAAGGCCAGGTTATTGGTATCATCCGGAGTTCCTGTGCCGGAATAAGAGCACGTCTTGAGAACTTCTGGCAAGCATCACACTTTCGGACTAGATCCGCCGCATCTAAATGCGCGGTTAACCAATAGAAGCCATGTCGGAACGCTTTAGCCACTAAAGACTTTGATCCGGCATGATGACCACAATCCCCTTCATGAATCTCCCTTAGAATCTCACAACCTTCCTCAGCTGAAACGCATCGTTGAAATACTCTAGAAGTACTACGATGGTGCAGCTCTCCGTTTGCAATTGTCATAGACTTGGAACGCCGGATTATCTGCCGTGCTTCCTCTTCGTCCTCCGGTAACTCTCCTCGGCTTAAGTACGCCAAATAGGGTACCGTCCAATCCGGAATAACATGGGTTGCTGCAACCAACTGTGCTTCTGGGTCTGGAACAGCTAGGTCGTTCTCTGAAGGTACTTGAACCGAAGGATTGTGCAATTCATCCAAAAAGGTGTTTGGTGGTACCGGTTTACGTTGCGATCCTAGCCGGCTTAAAGCGTCGGCCGCTTCGTTCCTCCGCCGGTCTATATGATCCACCTGATATCCCTTGAAATATCCTGCGACCGCTTCAACCTCTCGTCGATAAGCCGCCATGAGGGGATCCCTTGAATCCCACTTGCCCGAAACTTGCTGTGCCACTAGGTCTGAATCGCCCAGGCACTTAACCCGGCTCAAATTCATCTCCTTTGCCAATCGCAAACCATGAAGTAGTGCTTCATATTCTGCTGCATTATTAGTACAAGGAAATAATAACCGGAGGACATAACAAAATTTATCACCTCTGGGGGAAGTTAAGACAACTCCAGCCCCCGAGCCCTCCAACTGCTTTGAACCGTCGAAGTGAAACGTCCAATAAGTAAGATCCGGCTTCTCCTCAGGAGTCTGCAACTCCGTCCAGTCATTGATGAAGTCTACCAATGCCTGAGATTTTATAGCAGTACGCGGTACATACTTCAATTCATGCGGGCTGAGCTCAATGGCCCACTTGGCTATTCTGCCTGTCGCTTCCCTGTTCTGGATTATGTCTCCTAACGGAGCTGAACTAACCACAGTTATTGGATGCCCTTGGAAATAATGCTTCAGTTTCCGGTTTGCCATGAACACCCCATATACCAACTTCTGCCAGTGAGGGTACCTTTGTTTGGACTCGATGAGTACTTCACTCACATAATAAACCGGGCGCTGAACCGGATGCTCCTTCCCTGCTTCCTTGTGCTCAACCACAATCGCAACGCTGACCGCCCGTGTATTCGCAGCAACATATAACAGCAAAGGCTCCTTATCAATTGGGGCAGCTAAAACCGGTGGTTTTGCTAGTTGCTGTTTCAGATTCTCAAACGCTGTATTTGCCTCATCACTCCAAATGAACCGGTCCGTTTTCTTCAACATTTGATAAAGTGGGATCGCCTTTTCTCCCAAGCGACTGATAAACCGGCTTAGTGCTGTGATCCGGCCAGCTATGCGCTGAGATCATTGATGCAAACCGGTTTTGTCAAAGATGTGATGGCCTTGATCTTCTCCGGGTTGGCTTCTATTCCCCTGTTCGAGACCAGGAATCCCAGAAGCTTACCAGCCGGAACACCAAAAGCACATTTCTCCGGATTAAGCATCATCCTGTAAGCTCGAAGATTATCAAAGGTTTCTTTGAGGTCCTCTATCATTGTTCTTTCCTCCTTTGATTTGACCACAATGTCATCCACATAAGCATGCACATTCCTTCCTATCTGCCCCTTCAAACAATTCTGAATGCAACGCTGATAAGTTGCCTGTGCACACTTGAGCCCAAAGGGCATAGACACATAGCAAAAAGCACCAAAAGGAGTTATGAAAGCTGTCTTCTCTTGATCTTCAACTGCCATCTTGATCTGGTGATAACCTGAATATGCATCCAAAAAACTCAGCCGCTCACACCCTGCTGTGGCATCGATAATCTGATCAATGCGAGGTAGAGCAAAAGGATCAGTCAGGCAAGTTTTATTGAGATCTGTGTAATCCACACACATCCTCCACTTCCCATTCTTCTTTAGAACCAGCACCGGATTAGCCAACCATTCCGGATGAAAGACTTCCACTATGAACCCCGCCGCCAAAAGTCTGGCCACTTCTTCTCCTATAGCCTTGCGCCTTTCTTCATTAAAGCGGCGCAGATACTGTTTTACCAGTTTAAACTTCGGATCAATATTCAACTTGTGCTCAGCGAGTTCCCTCGGTATACCTGGCATGTCAGAAGGTTTCCATGCAAAGATATCCCGGTTCTCACGGATGAACTCGATGAGCGCGCTTTCCTATTTGGGATCAAGGTTAGCACTGATGGTGAACTGCTTAGACGAGTCTCCAGGCACAAAATCAACCTGCTTAGTCTCTTCCGCTGACTTGAACTTCAATGCCGGATCATGCTCGGTAGTTGGTTTCTTCAGTGGAGTCATATCTGCCGGATCGACATTATCTTTATAAAACTTTAGCACTTCCGTGGCACATACCGCTTCTGCATAAGCTGCATCACCTTCTTCACACTCCACCGCTATCTTACGACTGCCATGCACCGTAATCGTGCCTTTATGACCCGGCATCTTAAGCTGCAAATAAACATAACATGGCCTAGCCATAAATTTAGCATAAACCGTCCTTCCAAACAAAGCATGATACGGACTTTTAATTTTGACAACTTCAAAAGTGATCATCTCCGATCTGGAATCATACTCATCTCCAAAGGTAACTTCTAAGTCAATCTTACCAACTGGATAAGCTGACTTACCTGGGACCACCCCGTGAAACACTGTGTTTGATGTTCTTAACTTTTTATCTGTCAGACCCATACGACGGAAGGTCTCGTAATACAGTATATTGATACTGCTACCCCCGTCCATGAGGACTTTAGTAAACTTGTATCCTCCCACCTGAGGTGCTACTACCAAGGCTAAATGACCCGGATTATCCACCCGTAACGGGTGGTCCTCTCTGCTCCATACAATGGGCTATTCCGACCATCGGAGGAATTGAGGTGTCGCCGGTTCCACCGCATTAACAGCCCGCTTTAGCACCTTCTGGTCTCGTTTGCACAGACTTGTGGTGAAGACATGATACTGCCCACTATTTAACTCCTTCGGGTTACTCTGATACCCGGATTGTGGCTGCTGCTGCTGACGCGGCTGTTGCTGGTTTCCTTGATTATTATAACTCCCTTGGCCCTGCTGCTGATTATTCTGACCATTATAACCACCTTGATGATGGGATTGATTCCCCTGACTATTGTAATTCCCTTGATTATTTTGGCCGCTTGGTCGGGGCTGATAACCGCCGTTATTTCCCCTATACCCTGATCCGGAACTGTTCCCCTGATGTCCCGAACCATAAAATCCGGGCCCTGAACCGCCGTACGGGGGCCGGCTAGGAGGATTAAAACGGCCATTCACTGCCTTCATAAAGGGTATGCATTCTCTCATAGTATGCCTTGCTATTTTCCCTCTTCCGCTATGCTTTGGACAGGGTCGGTCCAACTCCTGCTCCCAGCCCGGATCTCCTCCGCCGGTTTGGAGAGTAGAATTTGCCGGATTACCCTGAAAACCGCCTTGAACTTGAGTATTAGCCACAAAATCAGAACTATTTTCTGCCTTCCGTTTACCCAAAAAGCCTGAAGTAACCGGATTAACAGGCGCCAGTTTACCAGTCTTGCTGGCCTTCCCCGCTTTATCTCCTTCTGCTTCCGGATACTTTGTATTATCCGAGTCTCCGTATTTTACCAGAGCACTCATTAAAGTCCCCATGTCATTGCAGTCCCTTTTAAGCCGTCCGAGTTTTAACTTTAAAGATTCAAACCGGCAATTGTTCTCCAATGTTACAATTGCTGTGCTAGGGTTGATGCCATTTGAGGAGTGTAAGATCTCTGCCACTCTGCGTACCCAAGCTGCTGTAGACTCCTGCTCTCCCTGCACACAGGCTGCTAAATCTATCACCGACATCGGTTGCTTGCATGTATCCTTGAAGTTTTTGATGAACTGACTGCGCAGTTCCCCCCATGACCCGATAGAATTCGGGGGCAGCGCCTTTAGCCAGGTCCGGGCCGTGCCCTCAAGCATCATAGTGAAATATTTGGCACAAGCCGATTCATCCACATCCAGCATCTCCATGGCCATCTCATAACTTTCCACCCAAGCATCGGGTGGTAAATCGGCTGTGTAATTAGGTACCTTGCGAGGTCCCTTGAAATCCTTGGGCAACTTAACACTTCGTAGGGCAGGGACAAGACATTGTATCCCAAAACCGCTTGCTGTAGCTCCTGCCCCTGTAGTGGCTGTGTGAGCCGGCGTCGACTGACGAATTTCCTCTCTGACCTCCGATCTTGGCCGGTTTAGGTCTGGGGCTGGCATCTCCGCCCTTGCCGGATTATCCTGCCTGCGCTGATGTCTCCTGCGCTCACTGCTAGACACTTCTGGCTCCTCCCAATGTCTAGAATAACTTCGGTTGGGACGTGGTGTTGAATGTAACCTTTCCCTGCTGTGAGAGTACGCTTGCTGCTGTATTAACGCCGTGTTAAGTAGCTTCTGAGCCCTGCGCGCCTCTATCGCCACCGGAGACGTTTCTTCCACGGGTAAAGCGGCCGACCGCGCCGCCGCTGCAGCAATATTATCCAAGGGGTTTGAATAGTGTCTTGGAGGGACAGGAACATAAGGCGCCGATGTAATCCTACGCTCCCGTTCTGCGGCGGGCTGCTGAACCGGCTCATCCCGAGCCGGGGGTGTTCTCCGGTTTAAGGCCGGATTATTACTGGCCCCAGCCCCGGGTGTTCTGAACAAATTCGCTGATTCGTAACCCGGTGGTAGGCGGGACCGATACTTTCGCCCCCTTACTCCTTCCACAGAAGCCTGCTCCATCCTCAAATGAAAGGCTTGATCATCCAACTCTGCTTGTCTTATGGCTAACATTTCTCCTTCCGCCTTTAAATCCTCCTTTAACTAATCGATCCGACCTTTCAACTGAAGAAGCGCTGCATCATGTTGCGCCTTGTCTGCTGGAGCCACAACCTCCACCGCCTTAGCCGTGAACTCCTCGATCAAGGTGGATAGAACTTCAGTAAGGGAGGGATTTGAACCGCTTCCCCCTGCACCAGCCTCTGTTGTCGTTCCGTTCGTCGGGGGTTGTGAACCGGCCATGAAGACCGCCACCCGGTTTGGCGGGTCAAAGGGGTCCGGAATACTGGTTCCATCGGACTCGCCCTCAGACCGGCCGTCCCGCAACTGATACAGAGACTCAGTTTCCCCGGATGAAGATTCGCCATCTGAGTAGACGACGGTTTCACCATCAGATTCCGATCCGTCCTCGGCTCGGCCTCCGTGAATTGCTCCAACGAACACATGCTTCATGGCAGGCTGAATCCGGGTCGATCTCGCACGCTGAGCCGGCTCGACGATGTTGGGGAGGGTGTCCGGCTCAGGTCCCGGTTCACCAATTTTGCCGATGAAGACTTGGATGCTGCCGAAGGGGACCCAGTACCCGTATTCGATCGAATCGGCCTCCGGTCCCCAACCCGCGTCGTCGATGTAGATCCGGCCACGACGACTCTTGGTCATCCGACCGACTGCGTAACCCTTTAACCCTTCGAAGCCGCCTTTCAAGAACTCGAAACCATCGTGCGCAGGCCCCACGGTGGGCGCCAACTGTCGTGGAAATAACACGGCAGATGTCCGGTTTAACGGACTTGATGATGGAACCATCGCACGGGTTAGCTTGAAAGGATTCATGGCACACAAAGGACACAAAGGATTTATACTAGTTTGTCCCCTTCGGAGAAGGTAAAAGCCTACGTCTAGTTGGTTTGGTATTGCTTGTGCGTCGGTTTACAGGGAGCGGATTCGCTTTGCCTGTGTCTCGACGGATTGTTTGTTGCTTGCCCCTGAACCGTCGCCGGGTCGTCCCTTTATATAGAGGTGACGCCTGGTCCGGTTTACAGAGTCCCGAGGCCGGCTCATAATCGTGTCCGCCTCGGTCTCTGTCTTTTCTTTCCTATCTCCCAAGTTACATCTCTTGGCGGTTTACAAACCGTACTTCTATACACGGGCCTTGAAATCTCATGGGCCGTAGTCTCTACTAAAATATTACAACCAAGTATAATACAACTAAGCCGGTTTACAATATCCGGTTTATACCTACTAACCATATCCCTGACACCAAGGCTTCTTGGAACTTCTTCCAGAACCTTGAGGTGAACTGGGTTCCACGATCTGACACAATCTCCTTGGGAACGCCGTGAAGACTTACGATTCGGTCGATGTAGAGAGCTGCCAGCCGGTTGCCATCATAAGTGGTCTTGACAGGAATGAAATGGGCCACCTTGGTCAAATGATCGACTATGACCCAGATAGAGTCATGTCCTCTATCCGACCTTGGTAATCCAGTGATGAAGTCCATTCCGATTTTATCCCACTTCCACTCAGGAACCTTCAGTGGCTGAAGCAATCCAGCGGGTCGCTGATATTCAACATTGACCCTTTGGCACACATCACACTTTGCAACATAGGTTGCAATCTCTCTTTTCATCCCGTGCCACCAGAATCGTGCCTTCAAGTCTTGATACATCTTGGTTCCTCCGGGGTGGATGGAATACGGAGTATCGTGGGCTTCTTGCAGAATCAGGTTCTTCAGCTCTGTGTTGTTTGGTACGCAGATGCGGCCTCTGTACCAAACAATCCCGTGCTCGTCTTCAGAGAATCCTGGAGCCTTGCCTAGCTTCATCTTCTTCTTGATGCCTTTAATGCTTGCGTGTCCATCTTGTGCCTTCCTGACTTCGTCCATCAGGGTCGGTCTGACTTCCAAATGATCCAGAAATCCAGGGGTGACCAATTCCAAACTGAATTGTTCAAACTCCTTAAACAGGGTTGGCTGCCTTTCTTGAATAACAGCATTCAAGGAGCCAGCCTTCCTGCTTAAGGCATCGGCCACCACGTTAGCCTTCCCGGGGTGATATTGAACACTGAGGTCATAGTCTTTGATGAGTTCCAACCATCTTCGCTGCCTCATGTTCAATTCCTTTTGGGTGAAAATGTACTTCAGACTTTTGTGGTCCGTGTATATCTCACACCGCTTCCCTAGGAGGTAATGCCGCCATGTCTTCAAGGCATGAACCACTGCCGCTAACTCAAGATCGTGAGTAGCGTAGTTCTCCTCATGAGGTCATAGCTGCCTGGAGAGGTAGGCTATGACTCGGCCTTCTTGCATCAGAACGCTTCCCAATCCGATTCGAGAGGCATCACAATATATCACGAACTCCTTGTGAATATCAGGTGTTGCCGGAACTGGGGCGGTGGTCAATCTCTTCTTGAGCTCTTGGAAGCTCTCTTCGCATTTTGGCGTCCACTCGAACTTCTTGTCCTTCTTGAGGAGCTAAGTCATTGGCCGTGCAATGCTAGAGAATCCTTCCACGAATTTGCGGTAATACCCCGCAAGTCCGAGGAAGCTTCTGACTTCCTTGATGGTCGTTGGAGATTGCCATTGGGTCACAACTTCGATCTTTGCGGGATCAACTGACAATCCTTCTTCGGTCAAGACGTGACCTAAGAATCCAACTTTATGCAGCCAGAACTCACACTTGCTGAATTTGGCATACAGTTGGTGCTCCCGAAGCTTATCTAGGACCATCCTTAGATGTTGCTCGTGCTCTTCCTCCGACTTCGAGAAGACAAGAATGTCATCGATGAAGACAACAACGAACTTGTCCAAATATTCCATGAAGACTTTATTCATGAGATACATGAAGTAAGCTGGGGCATTGGTTAACCCAAAGGACATGACCGTGCACTCGTACAGGCCATATCTGGTTACGAATGCCATCTTCGGAATATCTTGGGGTCTGATCTTCAGCTGGTAGTACCCAGATCTGAGGTCGATCTTGGAGAACACCTTGGCTCCGCTGAGCTGATCAAACAGATCTTCGATCTTGGGAAGTGGATATTTGTTCTTGATTATAACTTCATTGAGGGAGCGATAGTCAATGCATAAGCGGATGGTACCGTCCCTCTTTGCCACAAACAGAACAGGAGATCCCCAAGGAGAGGCACTTGGGCGGATAAATCCCTTCCTCAGCTGCTCTTCCAGTTGCTTCTTCAACTCGGCTAATTCTTCTGTCCCCAGTCTATAAGGCTTCTTATAGATGGGTCCTGCTCCAGGCACGAGCTCGATGATGAACTCAATGTCACGGTCAGGGGGCATTGCCGGTAGTTCATCCGAAAAGACATCGGGATACTCACATACCACCGGTACTTGCTCTAGCCCAACTTCAGACAGACAGTTGACTTGAATGGCTTGAGCGGAAGAGGAGTTGGGAGCAAACTTGACTTCGACTCCTTGGTCATTGGTCACAGTGACTGTCCGATTGGCACAGTCTAACAAGCCTTGGTGCTTACTGAGCCAATCCATCCCTAAGATCACATCCAAGCCTTGCGATTTTAGGATGATAAGGTCTGCTAGGAAGTCTACACCGTTAATGGTAATACTGACTCCCTTACAGCCTATCTTGGCTCTCATCTCTGCTCCGGGGGTTTGTACCACCATAGGGTTATTCAGGGGTGTAGGGGTCATGCCACTTTTTAATGCAAATCTTTGAGTGACAAATGAATGCGTTGCTCCAGAATCAAACAAGACAGTTGCAGGTGCTGAGTTGACAAGGAACGTACCCAGCACGATGTCCGGGTCTTCCTGGGCTTCTTCAGCAGTGACGTGATTCACACGCCCTTTCCCATGGTTAGGTGGATTGCGAGGAGCTGGGTTCCTTGGTGGCTTCCCGCGGCCTTGTCCTTGGTTCTGCGCATTGGGGCGCGGGGCATCTGGCTTCTTGTTGGGGCACACCCTTGAGATGTGTCCGGGCTGACCACATCCAAAGCAAGTGACTTGGTTTGGAATGCTGATCTTGTTGCCACCACTGGTATTGGGGTTGAAAGCTGGCCTTGGGTTGGCATATTGCTGAGGCTGATAGTTGGTGCGAGGTGCAGGAGCTCTTGGTTGCTGATAGGTTGGCTTGGCCGGGGCTGACTGCAACGGACGAGGTTTCTGGTTGCTGGAACTTCCCTTGCTGACCATCTTGCGCTTGCGAGTGTCTTCCAAAGCACGCCGCTTGTCTTCAAGCATAAGTGCTTTGTTCACCAGGTCAGGGAAGGTTGGGCAGTCGCACACGACAAGCGAGTATTGCAGAGTCTAATTGAGGCCTTCCATGAAGCGCTCCCTTTTTGCTGCATCAGTGCTGACATCTTCAGGGGCATACCTTGACAGAACACTGAACTTCTGCATGTACTCCTTGACAGTGCCACTTCCTTGCTTTAGGGCTCGGAACTCACGCTTTTTGATAGCCATGATTCCGGAAGTAATGTGGGCCTTGCGGAATTCTGCCTTGAAGTTGACCCAAGTGATGTCTTGTTCAGCATGCATGACCTTGAATCCATTCCACCAAGCTCTAGCAGTCCCCCCGAGGCAGTGGGCTGCATAAGCCACCTTCTCGCGGTCTTCGGTGCATCTGACTAGTTCCAGTATGTCCTCAATGGAGCGGACCCAGTCGTCTGCATACAGGGGTTCAGCAGTCTCGATAAAGGTTGGCGGTGCATGCTTCTTGAACTCTGCCAACGTGGAACGTCCATTGCCATTCCCCGCCGGCTGGCGGTTGTTGGTGACAGCTTGAGCAATTAGCTGAAGGGCTGCAGTGTTGGCTTGGCGTTCGTCTCGGAAGGCTTGGAGAAGCTGAGCAATGTCCATGTTCGGAGGAGGTGGTGGTGGTGGAGCTTGGTCGTTGGTTTGGTCGTGGCCTGCCTCTGCTCGGGCTTCAGTCTGCTGGGTAGAGGTACCAGTACGAGTTACAACAGGCATCCTACTGGAGCGGTAAAAGGTCTCATGACTTAGAAGAGGGGAAGAAAGATAGATGGGTGCCTAGTAAGGGGGTGGGTGTGACACTAATCAAATCATGCAAAGGACGAAAGGCCAAAACACATTCATTAAAATCCAAATGGGTGATGTAGTCGTTTACACATTCCCGAAGGAAGAATACGACATACATCCAGACACAACAAAAGCAAATACTAGATGGTTTCATACGAACCATACAAGGACTCGACTGCGCATAGGGGTTACACGACCTATCCTACCGTAGAGGTCACAACTGGCATATCCGAGTAGCGAATAATGCTTAAGCGGCGGAATGCTCGGTCGCGTATTCCGGATCTTCTGGGTCTTCCTCCTTGTCTTCATCCGTCTAGGCCCCCTTGTCACTTGAGGGTGTGGGGGAGTGGAGGAGTTGGATACGACGGTGCTTCGTCGGAGGTGCAGGGAAGAGCTTGCGATATTCCCTTGCCGTCATCCGGCGTCGCCGAGGTGGTTCCTCATTCTTGGAAGATACATCCTCGGAGGGCCTTCCGCCTCGATATGCGATAGCGGACTGTCCAGAAGGTGCTCCTTCCTTCTTGATCCTATTTGTCTTCTCTTGAGCTCGACGAAGAAGTGCCTTGGTCTTGTGAAGTTCTTCTCGAAGCTTCATCGATTCCGAGGCCAAGTCTTGTGCCAAGCTGTCGGTACATAGACTAAAGTAGGTCTGGAACCGAAGCGAGAGTCCTTCCTTCAGTGGAGGGGCTAGTGCGCTGCTTTCTTCTTCACCTTCCTTCCGGTAAGGTAAGAAGCGAGTTGTCATCTTGGCTGCCATCTCCGGAAGAAGCTCGCGGAGACGGGTTAGTGCCTTGAGTGCAGCAGCCTCGACAGCGAGAGGTAGTGTTGCCATATGGGGTCCCTCGAAGAACCAACTTGTGGGAGGATCGTTTGCCTTCACGATCACTTCCACATGGTACTCCACCTCAGTGTCGCTAACCCAATGCTCAAGGTAGGTGAGGATGGGCGCTCGGTGGAACTGACACTCCTGGAGGCTATCCTCGAGAAGCAAGGGAAACCCAGTGGTCAGGTGCTCTTCGGGTACAACGGCCATCTACAAAGGTGGAATAGGAGAGGTTAATAAGCTGACGAAATCTCAGGTTTAGAGAAGAAGAGAGGTTCAGAAGGTTTTTGAAAAAGGGTCTCATCTAACTAACGCCCATGCTAACTAAGGCTTCCTACAGTCAGGATGGCTCTGATACCAGCTCTGCCGGGACCCCGACTTAGAAGTCGAGATCACCGAGTGCACGTGTATAGTGATCCCAGAGATCAATGCTCACTGAACACACAGAAGCTGAATAACAAGAGTCTTACATCCATACATATCGTCTTACACAAATTAAGGCCATTATGGCCAAGTCTTACATAGATAAAGCCTCACGGGCTGAATAGCAAATAACTCAAATAGCGGAAGTCTTCGATGATAGGTAGAACCCATGCCATCTGCCTTAACCCTACAGGCATTCTGACTGGGATAGCGTCCTAGATCGCATGTTCGTCTCCAAAGAACTCTTCCTCAAATTCATGTTCCTTCATGCCTGGCCAATTAAATAACCAGTGGCAAGCCAACGAGTACTTTGAATGTACTTGCAAGCAACCCATGATGTGGTTCAAAATAACAATGCAAACTGAACAATAATGAGCAATCTAGCAATGGGCTAGAATAAATATTCTACCATCAAGTGTATGCATCAACGAATTCATGTAACCTTGAAAACAGGTTACCGATATCAACATGAATATGATTCAACTCATCGAGTCAAGTCACCACCTTGACTCATCATTCACACGCTTTCACCGATGAAGTAAAATTCTGGACATAGTTTAAGTAGCACCACCCAACTGTCCATGACCGTGGACACGGCTATTCGAATAGTTTTACACTCTGCAGAGGTTGCACACTTTACCCACAAGATCCGGGAAGCCTTCGTGTCATCCACGATCCCGCAGTACCTCAAGTACTCGGGGGAAGCACCCGGTCATTATCTTTCCTTAGACGACACTAACATAGAGTCCACTCGTTGGTACATGGCCCTCGGGTACAAACAATAGATTACGGGACTTGCCCTAATTTCAATGTCACGCGTACCTGAAGGGACCAACGGTGTGTCCGGTGCCCTGTGAAAACAGTCATGGTCGTCTATCCAAGCACGACCCCGTCCCGGGAAAGACCTCAAGTCTTCCCGTCACTAGTAATGCGGGCAACATGCTAGTATCGACCTAAGTAATCAATAAAGCCCCGTCCCATAAGGGGTAGTGTGGTTGCACATGTTTGGTTGGGACGGTAGTCACACATAAATCTAATCCATCATTTCACCCATGCACAAGATTTACCGGCACATCACTTCTTCCTCAAGTGATGACCTAACTCAACATCACCCTCGGGCATTAGGGGCACCTGATGGGTTTTATGCAAAGATTTCAACCACGAAGGTTCATATCACACATGCATCACTAAGCATCACTACTTACTATTTGCATGACATCTAGCACATAGCAAGATTAAGAGCAAGGCATGCATCATGTGGTGATCCAACTAGGTTACCACCGTGACTCTACCATCATGCATCGGAAACAAACGGGTTCCGAAGAACAAGTGTATCATGGTCAAAGGGCTGCTTGCCTGGATTGGCTTGGTCTTCAAAGTCTTCAAATCCTTCTCCTTCTCCTTCTTCAGCAACTTCGTCAAATACGGTATCTATACGCCGCATAATAACAACGGAAAAATAAGACCACAAATAAAACAGAAAAATCAAAGTGCTCAGAAAAATGTCAACTTATTTTTGTTAAATACTAGAGGGAAAACTAAGATGGAGAAAATTCTTAGTTGGAGTTTTGGAGTAACAGAATGGAATCTAGGGATTTTTGAACAGGAGTTTTAATGCTCAAATTTGAATTTAAATTTGAACAGAACATAAAAGTTTCATGGATATGTATGAAAGCGACACCATTAAATAGGTTGGAATATTACAAGATTTTAGGAGTTGGAATTATTTCATTTGGACTAATATTCATTTCTGTAAAATTATTTGAAATAATTACAGAAAGAATAAAAAGAAAATGGCCCTGTGCTACTGGGCCAGAGTGGCCACAGTGCACGGCCCAGGGCATCCAGCCCAGCCGCTCGGGCGCCAGCGCGCGCATGTCAGGTTTTCAAACCTGATGGGCGGGGCCCGGCGGTCAGCGGCTGTGAGGGGAGGGAGAAAGGCGTGAGGATGACAGGCGGGGCCCGCCTGTCATCTTCAACCTCACGGCCACGGCGCGGCGAGCTCATCGGCGACGATTCCGGCCACGGCGAAGGCAACGGAGGGCAGGGACGGGTTCAGCGACGAGTTGCTGAGGTAGTGGTGGTGGTGCGGCACGCCGGGGAGGTCGGGTTCGTCGGCGGCGAGGTGGGACGACGGAGGGTCGTCGGGGAGCTGCTGGCTAGCCTGTTTCCGGCAGCTGCAGAAGGGGAAAATGGAGGGGAAAGTATTAGTGAGCTGCGGCGGTTCTAAATCGAGCTAAAGGAGGGGCGGAGGAGGCCCGTACTACGAGATCGCCGGCTGCCCGATGCGGCGGAGCTCCGGTCGATCCCGAGCACTGGGGCTCTTCGGGGATGAACTAGCAGTGCTGGAGGACTAAAGAGGATGTGGTGAGGCTGCTGGTGCTGAATGGAGAGCTCGGGGGGGCTTATATAGCCGCGCCCACGGTCCACCGTGGAGTCGTGCGCCGGCGAGGTTGCAGGCGAGGCTAGAAAGGGTTCTGGTGCCTGTGATCGAGCCGGGGAGGATCGTGGACGTGTTCCACGTCCAGTTGAGGGGAGAGGAGGAGCGGGGAACGCTCCAGACCGTGCGCGCGTGTGAGGCCGAGGAGTGGACGTCGCGGGCGGCCAGTGCGCGTGTGGCGACGGCCACTGGAGGGCGCAGGAGGAGGGGGACAGCACCGATGGAGGCTGCAGACGTCGAGGCGCGTTGGGAGGCGCGAGGGGAGCGCTCGAGGCTGTCGGGGGCAGGCGATTGGGCGAAGCTACAGTGCGTGGGCGCACTGTAGCGCGCTCTGGAGCGCCCTTATCGCATGCCATGGCGTGCCATTGGCCCTCTGGACGCGTCCACCGTGTCTGGGGGGTCCAGGGTGATGCAAGCACTACGGTTGAGGCTTTGGATGCTCTGGAGATGTGATACGTCCAAAACGTATCTATAATTTCTGCTTGCTCCATGCCACTTTTGGGTGATATTTCTATGATATTCATACACTTCCATACACTTTTGATCATATTTGAACTAACTTGCTAATCCAGTGCAGCCCAGTGCCAGTTTCTGTTTTCGGCTGTTTTTGTATTTCAGGTTTTCACATTACGAGAACTGCCAGGAAAAATCCAGAAAAAATATATAAAAAACAGCGTTCCAGAAGCTACCGTGCGGCCAAAGTACAGCCGGGGGGGACCCACTGGGGCTCCAGGCGCCCTGTGGGCGCGCCCCCCCCCCCTGGGCCGCGCCGGGGGGGCGCCTGGGCCCCCCGAGGCACCTCCGATGCCCCCCTTTGGCATATATTTAAAGCGTGTAGAGGAAACCCTGATTCCGGACCCCTTTTCTCGAGACGCGATACCGATCTCCGCCGCCATCTCCATCAAGCTTCGGGGGACCAGAATTCCTGCGTCGGCACCCTGCCGGGACGGGGAAGTGCCCCCGGATTCATCTCCATCGACGTTGCTTCCTCCCTCCATGATGCGGGAGTAGTTCCTCCTCGGGGCTGAGGTTCTTACCAGTAGCTATGTGGTCAACTCTCTCTCTCCCATGATGTGATCTTCGTTGTGATCATAGGCTATGTTAATCTAGGGTGTTTCCCCTTCCTCTATGTATTGGATTGATGTACTCACTTGTCTTTATCTAGTATAATCCCCGAGACCAAGGTGACAGCGGTCTATTGGACATGGATTAGAACAATATTTTCATGAGTGATTTCTTTTCTTGTGTGTTGATTGAAGATTGAGAGTCTTTTGGTGCTTGTCTTTGACTATCCTTTAGATATGTTATGGTGATTGTGGGACTCTCTTTGGATGGCCGCGGTGACATTGGAAATCCTTAGATCGAGAACTACGAACTTTGAGGTGTGCTTTTGTAGCCCTACATAATTCTCGTCCTCTCTTGACCACGAAGGAATGATCTCCGAGTGTGTCCCCTTTGCATGTTTTATGGGAAATATCATGTGATTCGATTATGTTAATGTTGTTGGGAGTTGCCACTAGTGAAAGTATGAACCTTAGGCCTTGTTTCCACCATTGCAATACCGTTTGTGCTCACGTTTACTACTTGTTTGCTTGCTGCACTTTTTATTACATATTTGTATTACCTTGTTTTGCCATCCATATCACTTGCCATTTAACATCTCTTCGCCGAACTAGTGCACCTATACATCTGACAAGTGTATTAGGTGTGTTGGGGACACAAGAGATTTCTTCTATCTTAGTTGCAGGGTTGCTTGAGAGAGACCATCTTCAACCTCTACTTCCCTGAGTTCGATAAACCTTAGGTCATCCACTTGAGGGAAATTGCTACTGTCCTACAAACCTCTGCGCTTGGAGGCCCGACATAGTCTACAAGAGTAGAAGCGTGCGTAGACATCAAGCTATTTCTGGCACCGTTGCCGGGGAGGTGAGCGCTTGAAGGTATATCTTTAGATCTTGCAATTAAATCTTTTTGTTTCTTGTTTTATTTTTATTATTTCACTAGTTATGCTTATGGAAAACCTTGTTATTGGATCGTTGCTTGCGGGAGGACACCCCACACCTGTGGTGGTTGCTCCTCCTCCTACTGAAATTGTGCCCTATAAAATACCGGCTGGTATTATCAATTATGTTTTGGCTAATCGTTATGCAGGAGACCGACGTCCTGGTGAACACTTGCTATATCTGTCACAACTATGTTCATTATTTAAGCTTGCAGGTGTATCGAGGGAGTTTGTCATGAGGAAATTATTTGCCTTGTCACTGAAAAGAAAAGCATTGGAATGGTATAGGCTACTAAATGATTCTCACCTGCTGGAGTGGGAAGAGATCCAGTCTCTATTTCACTCCAAGTTTTATCCTCTTCATGAAGTCCATGAGAATAGGAATTATGTTTATAATTTTTATCCTCATGACGGAGAGAGCATAGCTCAAGCTTGGGGGAGACTGAAAACGTTAACACTAAAATGTCCTAACCATGGGCTCCCCAAAGATATTATTATTACTAACTTCTATGCGAGGCTCTCTCGAGAGGATAAAGATTTACTCGATGCTTCCTCTATGGGTTCTTTCATAAACAAAAAGATTGATGCTAAATGGGAACTCCTTGAAAGAATTCAACGCAACATTGAAGATTGGGAGATCGACAAAGGTAAAGAGTCAGGTATAATTTATGAGTATGATTGCATTAAGTCCTTTGTTGAAACTACAAGTTTTAATAAGTTTAGTGCTAAGTTTGGGCTTGATTCTCAACTCCTTGTTGATTTCCTCAAATCTTTTGCTTCACATCTTAATATGCCTAAGGAGGATTGGATCAAGTATCATAAACCTTTTAAAGAGACTTGCAAAGAAAATGAAATTGTTCATGATGATTGCAACATGCATGATCCAATTCCTAAAAATGAAGTTTTATATAAGCATGTTAATTTTTGTGGAGTGGATAGACCTTGTGAAAGGCCTATGATTGAAGAAGAAAAGTATTGTAAGCAACATAAACATGAAAGAACAATCACTTGGGTCAAAGATTTAAATGAAATTGCTAGAGAATTGTGTGACCTTTATCCTTTTACTTGTGAACTTTGCCGTACAGAGGGTCACTTTAATTTTCAATGCATGAACTTTCAAAACATAACTGTTAACCGGTTGTGTGATGACATGATCACCTCTGATCTTTATGATGAGCTTATGTTATTTTTGATGTGTGAAGAGTTATCAGAAAAGACTTCTTGGCTCGATGATAATGCCATAGGAATAAAAAACACTTTGCAAAATTTCCATCTCTATTGTGTTGTTAATTGCCATGAAAATGATTACATAAGTAAGATTAGAAAGGAGGGAACTTTACCAAAGTATAAAAATGTCTCTTATATTTCTGCTAATAAAAAGGAGAGTTTCTCCCAAGTTTCCCGTATTGTTTCTAATGATAAACCAGGATATGTGGAGAAGCTTCATCTCCAACCACCCCTCCTAAGGTGAAGAAGAAGAAAAAGAAGAGGAGGATGAGGAGGAGCAATAAGGAAGAAGAATGGGCATCAACCTGGCCTGAGAATATTCCTCCTATCAACTTTTATCCTAACGGTTGTAAGTTTAAAGAAGAAGGTGAAGTTTATTGCCTTAATTATCATCTTGATGATACATCCGTAGGTACTATTGAAGATGATTTTGATTATGATATGCATGTTACTTATTGTGATTGGGAAAATGATGATAATGCTACTTATGATCTTGAAAATCTTTTTGTTACCAACTCTGAAAGTGAAGATATGGGAAGCTCTAAGCTTGGGGATGATAGGATTGCAAATCCTATCCCCACTAGTGATGTGATAATTGATAATTCTCTTGCTAGTAAGAATAAAGATAACATGTTTACAAATATAGTTGCTAGCAATGATAATGCTCTTCTCTACCATGATGATGTTATAACTCCAATCTATAGTGATTATAAAGGTACCTATGACATAAGGAGAAATTATCCTTATGAAACTTGTCATAATCATGAAGGGAATTACTCCCTTGTTGAACACCACCCTCCTGATATACAACTAATCTATAGTGTTCAAGTTGTTTATGATAGTCCTACTCCCACTATTACCAATGAGAAAAATTATGCTTATGTGGGGAGTGAGAGTACCTTTTTGCATGTGGATCATGGTAACAATGCTTTATGTTGTGCTTATATTGTTGAGTTCATCCATGATGCCACTGAAATTTATAATGAGAGAGGGAGGCTTGGTTCTAAATATCTTAATAATAAGAAGTTCCCTCTCTTTATGTTGAAGGTTTTGAAGCTGCACTTGTTTTGTCTTCCTATGCTTATTGCTTTGTGCTTCAATGAATTATTCTATTGCAATATTCCTATGCATAGGAAGCATGTTAGGTTTAAATGTGTTTAGTATTTGCTTCTTGATGCTCTCTTTTGTTCTTCAATTCTTATTCCTACAAGAGAATCATTAAAGTCCTATGCCTAGCTTAAAGGCATAAAAGAAAGCGCTTTTGGGAGGCAGCCCACAATGAATAAATTTTTTATATTTTGCTTTTGTTGTGTCTTGATGTTGTTTACTACAGTAGCATCATCATTGTATCTTTTCTTTTCATATTTGTGCCAAGTATAGCCTCTGATTGCTAGAAAGTTCAAAAGTTGTGAGGTGCTGTCCAGGAAACAGATTCTGTCCTTGGATAGAAAAATTCGTATAAAATCACCAGATCATCTTTTTGGTCTGAATTTTTTCGACAGCGTTCTCTATATAATTGTCTTTCGTGCGTCTGTTCTGAGTTTTTTGATTTGAGTTGCAGAAGTATCCCGAACAGATCAATTACTACCTGCTGTTCTGTTTTTCACAGATTCTGTCCTGTTTTGCCTTTTCTTCACTTTGCAAATCAAGAACTTGCTTTTTCTTTGCAAAAACCTTTTGGCAATCTTGAGAAACAGTAGAAATTCAAGAATATCATTATTTCCAGCAAGGTATAATTATTTTATTAAGGGTACTAACCTCGCTAATCAGATTATGATGAGTTATGTATGAAGGGAGATTTCAAGTGTGCGAGGGAAGATGATAAAATGATTCAGGAGTGTCAAGCGCTCAAGCTTGGGGATGCCCCCGTGCACCCCCAAGAAATATTCAAGGAGACTCAAGCGTCTAAGCTTGGGGATGCCCCCGTGCATCCCCTTCTCCATCAACATTATCAGTTCGTCTTTCGTTTCGCTATATTTTTATCACTTCATGTGTTATGTGCTATGCTTGGAACGTCTTGCTTTTAGTTTTCTTTTTAGTTTTTCATAATGAGTCGGAACTTAGCATTCCTTTATGTGGGAGAGAAACACGCTCCACTTCTACCTAGAACATAACATAGAATTTTCATGTCTATCTATGCTGTGTGTGTTCTTTATCTTTTAATAGCTACTATCATGCTCTGCTCTTAGTATTCATGCCTATCTTTTCAAAGAGCTTTTGTTTAGTTGGTTGCTTGAACTCTCTTTAATTACCATGCTCACCTTATTAAGAGAGTTTGCTTCCATTGCACTGGTTAATGTGTCTATGATAAACATGCTACTTGCATGATGGTGCTTAGTAGTTCAGGTTTTCTTATGGTTAATCTCAAATAGCTGGGGGGTTCCCAATGTGTTATTGGAGTACCAATATGGTTTGTTTGCCTATGATATGGTATGGTTTAGTAATATATTCCTTCGAGAATTTATTTTGATTGACTTGGCGTATGCTCACGCATATTTAAGACTGTAAAGAAAGTCTGTCAAGCCTTGATGATCTTTTATTTCTGAGTAGCGATATAACTTCCATGCCTGATTCAATATTGCTTTGTCGCTCTGCATGATTATGACCGTCATTGCTCTCTTAGTTGGTCGCTCCCAGTCTTTTGCTAACCTCCACCTGTACTAAGCGAACTAACTTTGCAATATATAGCTCATGGGAAAGTAGCTTAAAAACTATTGTGGTAAAGAATATGTTGCCTATGTATCTTATTTCTTATAAGTTGCTTGCTAAGCGGTAACCATGATTCTGGGGACGCCATCAACTGTTACACTTTTATTGAATATCATGTGAGTTGCTATGCATGTTCGTCTTGTCTGAAGTAAGGGTGATTTACCGTGGGTTGTATGAATATGCATATTGTTAGAGAAGAACATTGGGCCGCCAACCAAAGCCATGCATCATGGTGGAAGTTTTAGCTTAGACCTTAATCCTCAATCTCTCATGAGAATATGCTTATGCATTGAAGAGGATTCCATCATCTATTTTCTATGTTGTCCCGGTATGGATGTCCTCAAGTTGAGATCTATCAAAAACGAGAAATCAAATGCGATTTATCTCCTTGGACCTTTGTACAGGTGGCATAGAGGTACCCCTTTGTGACACTTGGTTGAAACATATGTAATACAATGATAACCCATGGAGATCCGAGCTAATTAGGATAAGGAGCGAGCACTATTGGTATACGATGCATGAGGCTTGCAACTTATAGGATGTCTTATGCATGACACATATGAAGTACTACTACCGTTGACACAATTGCTTCCATGTTTTCAAAATAAAAAAAACTCTAGCACATAACCTTTCTTTTACTTTTATGTTGAAGCACCAACTACTGAGAGCATGATTGTCATTCTGAGTGTAATGTGCATTGTCCCAAAGTAGCATTGTCTTTTGCATGATTGTGATATCGTTTATTCTGAAATGATTGTATCTAGTCATCACTTAAACCTTGAAGGTGCCCCTGCATTTATGTTTTGCATCACTAAAGGGGGCAAGCTAGATATCACTTTATCATATTTGCACATCATATTCATTGCAAATCTTTTTGATGTTTCAGTTTCATATTGTAAAACTTTCAGTCATTTGTGAATTTCTCATGAGGCAACTTAATTACTTTGGAATCATTGTCTCAGTAAGCTTTTGTCATATGACTATGAAAAAGTCCTATATGGTTAATAGCATGTCACCAAAGAAATTATTTTTGTTATCATTTACCTACTCGAGGACGAGCAGGAATTAAGCTTGGGGATGTTGATACGTCCAAAACGTATCTATAATTTCGGCTTGCTCCATGCCACTTTTGGGTGATATTGCTATGATATTCATACACTTCCATACACTTTTGATCATATTTGGACTAACTTACTAATCCAGTGCACCCCAGTGCCAGTTTCTGTTTTCGGCTGTTTTTGTATTTCAGGTTTTCACATTACGAGGACTGCCAGGAAAAATCCAGAAAAAATATATAAAAAATCAGCGTTCCAGAAGCTACCGTGCGGCCAAAGTACAGCCGGGGGGGACCCACAGGGGCTCCAGGCGCCCTGTGGGCGCCCCCCCTGGGCCGCGCCGGGGGGGCGCCTGGGCCCCCCGAGGCACCTCCGATGCCCCCCTTTGGCATATATTTAAAACATGTCGAGGAAACCCTGATTCCGAACCCCTTTTCTCCAAACACGATTCCGATCTCCGCCGCCATCTCCATGAAGCTTCGGGGGACCAGAATTCCTGCGCCGGCACCCTGCCGGGACGGTGAAGTGCCCCCGGATTCATCTCCATCGATGTTGCTTCCTCCCTCCATGATGCGGGAGTAGTTCCTCCTCGGGGCTGAGGTTCTTACCAGTAGCTATGTGGTCAACTCTCTCTCTCCCATGATGTGATCTTCGTTGTGATCATAGGCTATGTTAATCTAGGGTGTTTCCCCTTCCTCTATGTATTGGATTGATGTACTCACTTGTCTTTATATAGTATAATCCCCCAGACCAAGGTGACAGCGGTCTATTGGACATGGATTAGAACAATATTTTCATGAGTGATTTCCTTTCCTGTGTGTTGATTGAAGATTGAGAGTCTCTTGGTGCTTGTCTTTGACTATCCTTTAGATATGTTATGGTGATTGTGGGACTCTCTTTGGATGGCCGCGGTGACATTGGGAAATCCTGAGATCAAGAACTACGAACTTTGAGGTGTGCTTTTGTAGCCCTACATAATTCTCGTCCTCTCTTGACCACGAAGGAATGATCTCCGAGTGTGTCCCCTTTGCATGTTTTATGGGAAATATCATGTGATTCGATTATGTTAATGTTGTTGGGAGTTGCCACTAGTGAAAGTATGAACCTTAGGCCTTGTTTCCACCATTGCAATACCGTTTCTGCTCACGTTTACTACTTGTTTGCTTGCTGCACTTTTTATTTCATATTTGTATTACCTTGTTTTGCCATCCATATCACTTGCCATTTAACATCTCTTCGCCGAACTAGTGCACCTATAGTTCTAACAAGTGTATTAGGTGTGTTGGGGACACAAGAGACTTCTTGTATCTTAGTTGCAGGGTTGCTTGAGAGAGACCATCTTCAACCTCTACTTCCCTGAGTTCGATAAACCTTAGGTCATCCACTTGAGGGAAATTGCTACTGTCCTACAAACCTCTGCGCTTGGAGGCCCAACATAGTCTACAAGAGTAGAAGCGTGCGTAGACATCAAGATGCTGTGAGAGAGAAGAGGAACTGGTGACTTGGTAGAAAATGGTTGTCCAGCAGGGTGAACTAGGGTTTTTACCCCTCAATCATGGAGCTGGGGACATGGGAGAGTTACTGGAGGTAGCTAGTAACTTGATGAACCTGTGGTAGAAAGCTGAGGCCAAGGTAAATGGTAAAAGTGATCAAGAAGAGGGTTTTAGTAAAAACCCAGAAGGTGTTTGATCAGTGTTTGGTCAAGCAAATGATCTCCACTTGCCATGACAATTAACAGGATTGAATGTTATAAGAAAACAGGGTGTTTCACCAATTTTGGGCTCATTTGAAGAAACTAGCCAATGTAACTTTGGTGAACCCTAGAAATCAATAGAAATGGCTTCATCTTGTTTGAGTCAAGCTAACCATCTCCCCTTGATGTACCACTTGGTGTAGTTTCCTCATTTAGGGTATTCATCATGCCCACAAAGTTTGAAGCACCAGGTAAAAAGTTGGTAATGTAAAGTTGTTCAAATTTGCATTTGAACAGAAAGGGTTTTGGGGTGTTCTGATCAAGTTGCTCTACTCCAAATCTTGTGCCATTTGGTCTAGATGCCTTATTAGGCACTTCTAGCATGTGCACCAAGTTTGAGAGCATTTGGACAAGTTTGGCAATGTAGAGTTGCTCAAACTTCAAATATGGACAGAATGGTTATGAAGGGTTTTGAGGATGTTTTCTTGCTTCCCAAGGCATGGGACTTGGCAAGATCATCATATATGTCATAAGTGACATAATAGAATTTCCCTGGAATTTTTGGAGAATATTTCCTTTGTAAATATTTCAAAAGCTTGAAATATCCAGAAAGGGTTTTAGAGGGATTAGCCCATTATTTTGAACATGACCAAGTGTTGAAACTCTTATATATGGACAATATACGTCCTATGAGTCTCCCTGAATTTTGGCAAATATTTTTGAAATACTTAAATAATTTTCCCCTATTAAAGACCATTTCTGGCCTTACGAAAAAGCTTTTAAATAAAATAGGAAAATAACTTTTAAAAATATACTCTTGTGGTTTCTGGGAGTCCTATGACTACTAGGTATCAAATATACCTTTTGAAATAATTTTCTCACCCTAAATCAAGCACTTGCAGTGCAAGTCTCAATTTAGGGGTTTTTGGAAAACTAAATTTATAAAATACATTTTGGCCAAATCAATTTTGTAAGAAAATACTATACTGCTATATAACACTTGGCATGATCATTGGGCAGAAGTTTTGGATATGGAGATGAATTCTACAAGAGGTAATAGTTGACTTTATTGAGCACATGAAAAAGCACATGGAGAAAAAGTCAATTCCAAATAAAAGCCAAATGATGCCTACAAATTTTGCTGGTCCAAATTTTCATGCTTCATTGATGCAAATAACATGATACAAAATGCAGGGTGTGACACTTGGATTGCTGCAAACTTTGCGCATTGCCCTCAGGATGCTGATGAGGATGTTGTGCAGACATATGCTCGTGTGTACATGTGGAATGTTATCAGCCGGAATTTGTTTGCTGACATCACTAGCAAGAACGCTCCATGGATGTGGCTTAAGACACTGGTCGTCTTCGACAACAAACGGAGTTAGGGTTTGGCGGCACTGGCCTACTTGTACCGACAGGTAGTTTGTTGTATGCTTGCACTTCATTTCTACACTATCAATGCATTTTTGTTCTTAAGTGAACCAAGTTTTCCTTTATGTTCAGTTGGACGATGCTTGCTGTAGGATCTCAAAGGACGGTTGTATAGGTGGTTGTATGCTCTTACTTTCCGTATGGAGGTGGGAGCGCTTGCCGGTCGGAAGCCCGAAGAGCATAACGTAAACACCCTTTGACTACAAAGGCGACGAACTAAAGCTCCCCACTTGGGCTTACAAGTGGGATGTGGTATCCGAGATGATGAGAAATGTTACTTTCATGTACAAGCAGTACACCATCGAGTTGGACACTCTTACGGCTGAGCAGGTACACATCGAGATTACATCGCTCATTCTCATGCTTTCATGAGAACCCGACATCAATGTTGCGTTGTTTGGTTGTTTCGCATGTGGAATGGGAGCCATATGGCACCAAGGATTGAGTGGGTATTGTAGGAGATTTCATCCTAAATCCGATGTGCGTGCGGGATAAGAGTCTTTGGCATATGCGATGCCCACTCATATGCAACTGGGCGGTAGAGTTTCACATGCTGCACCGTGGGTTCCGCCAGTTTGGTTTGTTCTAGGCTCACCCGCCGGATTGGCAGGACACGGACAAAGCGTTTCACAGGTAAGAGAGAATTAACCATGTGCATTTAGCATCGTTTTGTCCTTTTTGATGATGCAAATATTTGGTTGTTGAACTTGCAGGTTGGATAGGAGAAAGCAGCGAAAGATCAAGGACTGGGATAAACAATACAAGAATTATGTCACAATGTTTGGGCTTAGTGTGGAGCAAGTTCAGGATACTGCAGGACCCAAGCTTCGCGATCACTGCCCACTAGCGTTCAACAATTACCTTAAATGGTATATGATGTCTACTACGTAACCTTCTTCTTGCCGACTCGTGTTGGGCCTCCAATTGTAGAGTATTGTAGGACAATAGCAAATTTCTTTCATGTGGATGACCTAAGGTTATCAATATGTGGGAGACATAGGATGAAGATGGTCTCTCTCAAACAACCCCGCAACCAAATAACAAAGAGTCTCTTGTGTCCCCAACACACCCAATACAATGGTAAATTGTATAGGTGCACTAGTTCGGCGAAGAGATGGTGATACAAGTGTAATATGGATGGTAGATATAGGTTTTTGTAGTATGGAAATATAAAAACAGCAAGGTAACTAATGATAAAAGTGAGCAAAAACGGTATTGCTATGCTTGGAAACAAGGTCTAGGGTTCATACTTTCACTAGTGCAAGTTTTCTCAATAATGATAACATAATTGGATCATATAACAATCCCTCAACATGCAACAAAGATTCACTCCAACGTTCCTATCGCGGAGAACATAAGATGAAATTGCTTTTAGGGTACGAAACCACCTCAAAGTTATTCTTTCTAATCAATATATCGGGCTATTCCTATAAGTGTCACAAATAACCCTAGAGTTCGTACTAGAATAACACCATGTGACACACATCAATGAACCCTAATGTCACCTAGATACTCCAATGTCACCACAAGTATCTGTGGGCTAATTATATGATGTGCATCACATAATTTCAGATTCATAATATTCAATCCAACACAAAGAACTTCAAGACCATCCAAAGATTTCTATCAGAGAAAGGAATATGAAAACGCATTCCAACCCCTATGCATATATTACGCAAATGTCACCACGGGAATACACAAGTTAATAACCAAGACATACATCAAGTGGATCAATAGAACATCCCATTGTCACCATGGATATCCTATCACAAGACATACATCAAGTGCTCTCACATCTAAAGATTCAATCCAACATAACAAAACCTCAATGGAAAAGACTCAATTCATCACAAGGTTGAGAGGGGGACAAACACCATATGATTCAACTATAGTAATAAGGCTCGCGGTACATTAAGATCATGTGAAATCAAGAACACGAGAGAGAAAGAGAGAGAGAGATCAAACACATAGCTACTGGTACATACCCTCAGCCCCGAGGGTGAACTACACCCTCCTCGTCATGGTGACCGCCGGGATGATGAAGATGGCCACCGGTGATGGTTTCCCCCTCCGGCAGGGTACCTGAATGGGCTCCCGGTTGGTTTCTCGTGGCTACAAAGGCTTGTGGCAGCGGAACTCCCGATCTAGATTTCTTTTCGGGGGTTTCTATATTTATAGGATTTTTTTGCGATGGTTTCACGCCAAGGGGGTCCACGAGGCAGCGGCAAGACAGGGGGGCGCGCCCTCCACCCTTGTCGTTGCCTCGGGACTCTTCTGTCCCAACTCTTTTTCTTCGGAGGTCTCTTTTGGTCCATAAAAAATCTACGTAAATTTTCAGCCCGTTCCGAGATCTTTTATTTCTGCACAAAAAACGACACCACGGTTGTTCTGCTGAAAACAGCGTCGGTCCGGGTTAGTTCTAATCAAATCATACCAAAATCATATAAAGTTGTTGTAAACATGGCATGAATACTTCATAAATTATAGGTGCGTTGGAGACGTATCAGCATCCCCAAGCTTAATTCCTGCTCGTCCCCGAGTAGGTAAATGATAAAATAAATAATTTTTGAAGTGTGAATGCTAGCATGTGCACAAGTTTGATCAATGATAATTTCAGTCACTTTTTCTAGCATCATTATATATCATAAACAATAGCTCATCTCATAAAACTTCTCATGATCAAGTAGCAAGCTAGTCACATGTTAAAGCATATATCATAAACTTTCTTGAAAACTAACAAACTAGGTTCTCAGTCATCAAACAGTTGCAATTCATCTTATTTTCAGGAAGGGCTTATGTAAGATATTTGATTTAGCAAATTCCACATACTCAAAGCATATTTTTAGAACAAATAGCATCCATTGAACACAGAGAAAGATAGGGGCTTAATGTTTTGCCTCCCAACTTATTTATCATATAGATAATTGTCAACAATAATAATTCATGATCAAATATATTTGAATGACCATAAATGCTTAGATATTTCCCCATCACATGATGCTTGCCAACTAAAGAGTAGGTTGGAATGAGAATGAATACTACTGACTCTTGCATAAAAGTCAAAGATAGGCCCTTCGTAGAGGGGAGTAGGGATTTGCAAAGGTGCCACAACTCGAAGGTTTTAAAATAGAGAAGAATATAATTTTGAGAAGTATGCTTTCATTGTCAACGTAACGACCGAGAGTTCTCACTATCTTCCATGCTAAACACATTATAGGCGGTTCCCAAATAGAATGGTAAAGTTTTTTACTCCCCCTCCACCAACAATCACACTCCACGGCTTCTCCAAAACAATGGTACAGTCCATACCACCAACTTTCCTGGGGGAGTTTTGCTTAATTATTTGAAATTTTGTTTTTGATCTTTTGATCATCGGGCTCGGCATCCCAATTACCATCCACTCTCTCTTCAATGATAAGTGAATAAGCACTCATCATGAGAATAACCCACCTAACATGGAAGATACTGACAGCTTCTAGTCACTACATGAGCGATTCAGGCATACAAAACAGATTATTATTTGAAGGTTTAGAGTTTGGCACATGCAAAATTACTTGGAACGGTAAATAAATACCGCATATAGGTAGATACGGTGGACACTCATGGAAGAAACTTGGTTCAAGGATTCTGGATGCACAGGCAGTATTCCCGGTTAGTACAGAAATTTTGGCTAGCAAAAGATTCTAAAAAGCAAGCACCACATGTTGGAGGATCCATAACAATATAACTTCTATATATACAAATATACCCAAGCATAACTCATTATGTTGTCTTCCTTGTCCAACTTCAACTAATTTCCTCAAGTTTAAAAATAATTAATGGGGCTCACAATCATAGAAGATGTCCAAGATAGTATATTTATATGTGCAACCTCTCTTCCTTCAATATTCTTTCATGAATTGTTCAAGTGACCAATACTAATGTTTTCTAACTTTCAACAAATTCACCACCTATATTTCTTATATGTGAAGTCATTACTCCCCATGGGATAAGCATATGAAACATATATAATTTAAGATTTGTGATATTCAATTCATTCAACAATTTACTCATAGGATATAAGTGAAGCACGAGAGTAAATGAAAACTACTCCAAAAATATATAAGTGAAGATCAATGAGTAGTCAAATAATTCTGTAGCTATGTGAAGACTCTCTATCATAAATAAAATTTTAGATCTTAAGTACTTTATTCAAACAACAAGCAAAACAAAATGAAATTACATTCCAAGGATAGCACATATCATGTGAAGAAGCAAAAACTAAGGTTCAACCAAACTGACCGATCATTGTTGAAGAAGAAAGGTGGGATGCCAACTGGGGCATCCACAAGCTTAGCTGCTTGAGACTTCTTGAAATATGAATTAGGGATGCCTTGGGCATCCCCAATCTTGAGCTTTTGTGTCTCCTTAATTCCTCTCATATCATAATTTCACGAAATCTTAAAAACTTCATGCACACAAAACTCAACAAGAACTCGTGAGATAAGTTAGTATAAATCCATGCAAAACCTTATCATTCTCTACTATAGAAAATCACTGATATTATAATTTAACATTGCATACTAAATTCCTCTACATATTTAATACTCCTATCCTCAAATAGAATCACTAAACACGCAACATATGCAAACAATGCAAACATAACAACAATCTGTCTAAACATGACAGTCTCTAAAGAGTGCAATTATGCTCATACTTTCCTAACTATAAATATTCTGAAAAATTACCACGTTACAGAGAACTTATTCATGCTCACTTTGTAAACAATTCAAGATTTTATCATGTTCTTAATATCCATAAGAATTCAGACAATGATGGAAAACTTTCTGATTTCAAACAGCAACATAAAGACTTGCAAAATAAGCATGGTAAAGGCTAGACTTGGCACTTTTATTTAAATAAAAGATACAAAACCTTATTCTAAAAAATATAAAGCAAATAAAAACAAAATAAAATGATGCGCCAAGCAAAACTCATATCATGTGACGAATAAAAATATAGCTTCAAGTGAGGTTATCGATAATATCGAAGACGAAAGAGGGGATGCCTTCCGGGGCATCCCCAAACTTAGTTGCTTGGATCTTCCTTGAATATTACCTTGGGGTGCCTCGGGCATCCCCAATCTAAGGGTCTTGGCACTCCTTATTCTCCTCATATTGATGTATCACCCAAAACTTGAAAACTTCAATCACACAAAATTTAATGGAACTTCGTGAGATGCATTAGTATAATAAAGCAAATCATTCACTTGGGTACTGTCAAAGACAAGATTCATAATTTTCCTCATACAATGCCTACTCTACCTTATCATTTCCACAATTTATATCACTTAATAGAAGCTACGGAAACACTAAAACAAGCAAACTATGCATTGAAAACGGAATCTGTCAAAAACATAATAGTCTGTAAAGATCTGAATTTTGAACGTAGTTCTGCACCTCTAAAATTTCTGAAAAATTAGAACCATGTAGGAAATTTGTATATAAACGATCTGTAAAAAATTCATAATGTTATTACGATCTAGTGAAGCACAAAAATTGCAGCACTGGACGCAAAAGTTTCTATTTTTCCACAGAATCAAGTCAACTATCATCCACACTATCCCTAAGGCTTCACTTGGCACTTTATTAAAACAAAAGCTATAAAACATGATTACTATTGTAACTAATCATGTGAACACACAAAAACAGTAGGTATAAATATTGGATTGTCTCCCTGTGACGCCCGAAGACCGACGTCCCAGAAGATTCCAGAAGATTCCAGATGTTCCGGGCTGCCCGTGTGTTCTTTGTGCTTGTGTTTTTTTTTGCATTGCATCATGTCATCATGGCATCATGTCTTTTTTATTTTGCATCTCAACCTAAATAAATCGTGTGGACCTTCGGTCCATTTAAATCGAGGGAAGATGTCTTCTCTTTATAACATATAAAAGCCTCCTAATATTTATTAGGGAGCTATATAATAATATTCCATTTGTTTGGAATTACCCGCAACACACTTGAAATTTTTCCCCATGTCTTTTCCACTTCGAGTTCTCCTACAAAAACCTTGCCAATAATTCCTTTCCGTTGTTCCGAGGTTCTTCCAAAAAAACCCTCCAGCAATTTTATTAAATTCCTTACATTTTTGCGAGGCCGGGAAAATTGACCTCTTGTGCAAATTCTGCTCCTAAGCCCCTCTATCTTTTTCGTTCTTTGACTCTATTTTTTTTCCCTTTCTCTCTTTTATTAAGAGAGAGAGGCCCAGCCTTCCCTCTCCTCCTTCCCAGGCCTCAAGGCCCAGCTCCACCATCCCCCAAGGCCACCAGCCCACTTGGGCCGCCTTGGCCCAGCAGCCACCCAACCCTAGCGGTTGCAGCTCCTTCCCTCTGGTTCCCTCGTGCCGCCGCCAGTTCGTTCCTCGAGCCTCATCCCGCACATCTCCCGAATCCCTCGAGCCCCTCTGCCTCGCTCTCTCCTCAGCGTGCCGCGGCTCCTTCGTCTCCTCCGCGACGCAGCACCGGCGCGGGCTCCCTCCTCCGCGACGCGCAGCCGCGCAGCCGCGCCCCTGCCTCGTCCTCCCTGCGCCGCCCCAAGCCAGCGACGCGCCAGGCTTCCTCACCTCCAGCGCCGAGCGTCGAGCGCCCCGGCCTCCCGTCGGCCCCGAGCGGCCCTCCTCTCCAAGCCGAGTGCATCGCCAGGCCGCTGCACCTCCTCCGTTCCCTGCTGCGAGCCGGCCGAAGCTCGAGCACTTCTCCTCCCGTGCGCCCTTCTCCTCCGCAGTTGACGCGGCCAGCTCTGCAGCGCCTCCGCGCCGGGCCGCAGCGGCCGGATCCCGCAGCGCCCGATGCGCCCCGACGCCGCAGCTCCTCCAGCCGCCGCCTTCCCTCTTCTTCGCAAGCGCCATGGCCGCTGGCCCTTCCCGCGTCGAGGGCCCCTGCCTCCTCTTCGTCGGCTGTTCGTCAAGGCCTCGCCCCCGGAACCTCGTCGCCGGCCTCCTTCGGTGCCGTGCTGCTGCTGTGGCCTCGTGGCCCTTCACGCCAAGACCCTGCTGTAGTTTTGGTTGCTTGTGTTCCTTGACAGAGAACGTGTACAACTACGACTCGACACCGAAGAATCAAGTACCTCTATGACCCGAGTACCACTACCGTCGCCTCGTGTTTGACTACCAATGCGCCATGTACATCTACGAACGAGTTCGTCTACCGTCGCCGTGTACCCCTACCGATGCGACAAGTACCACTACTTCCACTACCGTCGCAAACAGGAACCCCCAAGTACCACTACGAACGCCGACGCGACAAGTACCCCAACATCGACGACCCGAACGACTACCGTCGCCGTGTACCACTACCGTCGCCCGGAAACGAGGAATTCGCCAAGTACCACGACACCCCGTGAACGACTACTTCCTCTACGAACCGTGTTCCACTACTTCCACTACGAACTCGAACCGTCCCGAAGCGCATGTTTCGAAGGTATAACCCCGAGACGTGACCCGTGTGATGCTTGCTGTGTTGTATGAAATGTTACCCTTGTGTGCATCGTGCCCGTTCCGACCTTTTGTCATGTTCCTCGGTTGCCTCGTCACCGACTCGTGGGAACCCGGTAACGGGATCGCCCCACCTTTCATCTCGTTTGACTCGCTCATGCCATCTTACCTTTTGCACCGGTCTCTCAACGAGTTACCGGAACCGAGATGTTGCGTTGCATCATTTTCGGATCGTTGCCGTCTCACCTTTTCTTCCACCACGGTGACAATGCTTCGTATCTCTTTTAAGTCAACCTTTTAATAAAAATTGCATAAACTTGATCATGTCATCCGCATCATGTTAACAACACTAAAATGTTTAATTGTTGTTTGCTTATAATTACTAAAGATGCTCATGGGGATTTTCCGGATATGTTGTTGTTATTCTCCGGCCTCATTTAAATTGCCTTATTAGTGTAGTTTCTTTATGCTTCACCTCTTGCCATGTTAAAAACATTTAACCTTGTCTTGTAAATAAACGAGAGTCAATTAAATAATTAATGTGGTGTTTCGTCAATATGCAACTCGTTGCATATTGAGCTCCACTTAACTTGTAGTATTTGTTTGTGCACTTGCCATGCCATGCTTATTTAAACCGGACATGCATCATGCTTGCTTGTGCATCGTATGCCATGTTTATGCTTGTATGTTTACCGTGTTGTTTGTTTCTTTCCGGTTTGCTTCTCTTGATAGCTTCGGTTTCGTTCCGGAGTTGTGAGGTTTCTCTCGACAGTGTTGCTCCGTCTACTTCGTGGATCCGTTCTTCTCCCTTGTGGAATCCCAGGCAAGATGACCGAACCCCGATAACATTACTATCTTTGCCTATTGCTAGAGTATCGTTCTTTAGTTTTGCCTCGATGCCCATGTTCTTCTTGTCAGCCTCCTACTTGTAACCACTACCATGTTTAACCACCCTACCTATGCAAACCGTTGCTTGGCTAAGTACGCTTCGCTCAGCCCCTCTTATAGCATTGTTAGTTGCAGGTGAAGATTGAAGATGCTTGCTTCATGTTGAAGTTTGGTTGGGTTATATCACACTATATAAATGCTTAAATGAAATCATCTATATACTGGCAGGGTGGAAGGCTAAGCCTTTTGCTTGGTGTTTTGTTCCACTCATGCCGTTAGGAACCGTATAAACCGGTGTTATGTTCCTTGATTATGCGTTCCTAACACGGTTGGGGTGTATGGGACCCCCTTGATAAACCGCTAAGTGCTAAGTCTTTTCCAGCAAGTCCCAACATTTGGTACTATTTGCCTCATAATAACAACTTAATTAATTAATTAAATTTGCATAGGGGGTCGCACCCTCGGGTTCTTAATTCTACATAGCAGGGGGGCAGTGCCGATGGTGTTGGTCCCAAACGGGGAGTCTGTAGGGCCGCCTTGGGGCAACCCGAGGTATCTGGTATACCTGTAGAATCGCCCATCCGGTCGTGTCCTGAGACTTAGATAAGCGCGGCTACTATTAGGGTGTCGACACGCCGGGAGGATTTGCTGGATTAGCCTTACCTTAGTTCGGTTTAACTTGAGCACGGGATTCCGAGAATACTCGGGTCTTCCCACCTATGGAGTTGCGACTCCGCGGATCGTGGGCTTGTAATGGATCAAGTTGGAACACCCCTGCAGGGTTTGATCATTCGAAAGCCGTGCCCGCGGTTATGTGGCAGATGGGAGCTTGTTAATATCCGGTTGTAGATAACTTGACACAATGTTTCCAATACACTACCAGCGTGTGTACCGTGACTGTCAATTTCCGAATAGGGATTCGGGAGTGGAACACGGTGGGGTTATGTTTGACCGGCTTTAGCTAGGATCACTTCGTGATCATCCTTCGACCGATGCACTTCTCTTCTCGCTCTCTATTACGTAAGTTAGTGCTAGTTGTTGCTGCAGACTCTTGTTGTTCCTTCACCTCTTGTCCTTTCTTCAGCCTTGTCCTCACCCAAGGCTTAAATAGTCTTGTTACCCGGGAACGGGATTGTTGAGTCCTCTGTGGCTCACAGTTACTTCACCACACCAGATGCAGGTTCAGCCGAGTTTGATGCAGGAGTTGGATCAGTTCTTCACCAGGAGCTCGTTGAAGAGTGTGGCCGTTTGCTTGTGACGTTACGACGATCAGTAGTGGTTTCTACTAGGATTCGATCCTGACCTGTGGCTTTATGTTGTTTTGGTATCTTTCTTTTGGATCTTCACCCGTAGTCGGGTTGTGATGTTTTGAATGATGTATTGCTTATGTATTGTATTGTGTGAAGTGGCGAGTGTAAGCCAACTATCTCCTTTTGCAATTTAATCCCTCTTTTACATGAGTCGTGCAAAGATACCAAACTTGAGATCATTCTAGGATGGGCTTATACCTTTAAGTCGTGCCTCGACACGTAGGAGGTATAGTCCCATCCTGGGCATTATAAGTTGGTATCAGAGCCTTCTCCGACCTAGAAGCCCCCACTGATTGATCGAATCGTTGACGGTTGAGTCTAGGCACACACTGAAAATATTTTGAGTCCTATATTATATCGGAGAGTAGGATTTCTTTGCTTCTCATCCCCTTTCTCTCTGGTGTGGACTCCTGACGTCTACTCTTGACTCTTCTACTTTCAAAAATTGCACCAATTTTTTTTTAGGATCCCGCGAGTATTCTGGGATTGTTTCGATGTTCTTGTGACAAGGATATTGTTCTCGATGCCTCCTGTTACCGAGGAGTTGAGCTTCGGGGTATTGTTGTCACATGCATATCGCGGCAGTACTAAATACTTAAGACGGCCGACATCGAAAATCTCTCCTATACGGCCAGTGGCAAGATAACCCCGACATCACCCAGTACTGGGGAGGTAGTTCGAGAGTATTGCCATAGCTTGTTATAGTGGATGCTTTTCGAAGTCCGAGGTAAACAGTTTCCGAGAAAGACTGGTTATGTGTTGAAGGATGGATACACCTGGATGTAGGTTTAGAGTTGATTGCGCGGTGCTTCCCGTGTATCCCCAACACCTGATTGCATAACTGGAAACTTTGGAAAATCTATAGGTGGGTTCATCTAGTAGTTCTAGGCATTCTTCCAACGAATGCATGATATGAAGTTCGGGGTTCTACATTGAGTGAAGTGGTTTTATGGACTTGTTCTGATCGGGAGTTCCATCTTAAAGGGTCCTTGGCTATGCTGATCCGGGGATTGCAAAACCCTTTTGTAACACGTTCCATGAGCTTTCAGCACGAAGATGTGGAATGATGCTTCTATCTTGTATGTGTTCTATCTGATCCTTGTTCCTTTTTATTTTACCTTTTGTTCTCCAAGTGGCTTCTCGTCTAGTTGATGTACCTGCGGAATTCATTCGTTCAATATCTATCCGTTGTTTTGATTTGATTCTGGTATTCGAGTTGCTTCGATGTCAAATGTGGATTCCATACCTTTTTCCTAATCGGTGTTCTCATATTTCTATGAGAGTGCTAGTCCTTCTTGACCATCGAGATTTTCATGTTAATCCTTTCCAACCGGTGTGCCTTCTCTTCAAGTTACTCCATACAGACGCCGTTGAGAAATCCGACGATTTGTCTGTTTCATTCATCCCAAGTTGTCTTTGTTTTTTTCCCACCCTCCCTCCCTTCTTTTCTTGGAGCCAGAATTCTTAATGAAGTATCCATTTTATTCATGTGATGTTTCTTCATTCTTTTCCTTCAATGTTCTTATCCGGTGATTTATCGTGAAGATGCTCAAGAGCTTCAAGTTCATCATTCTTCTGTTCTCATAATTCTGCCGGTGGATGTAATTCAAGATTTCGGTGTTGATCTTATCCTTTTCCTCTTTTCACAATGTTTTCTTATTCCGGTGCACCAATTAATCATTCTCCTCTTGTTGTTCATATCCGGAGTGTTCAAGATATCTCGGAAGATTCATAATTCCATTCTTAATCCGTTCAAGCTATTTTTTGAGGATTATCATCTTATTCAAGCCATTTAATTCAACCGGTGCAATGTATCTCTTAAGCAATCTTTTCCAACGGTGATCTCTTTTGAGTGGGCCCTAACCCACAGGTCTTTTCCCAGGATCTTACCTGACTCTTCTTTCCGGAGGATTCTTTTCAATTGTGACGTAAGTATGAATTCCATCAGTCACATGACTTCTCCAAGATCGCTTTCAATTCTTTTCATCTTTGGTTCAACCTTTTTTAATTCTTCATTCCGGAGTGCTCAACAATTCTTCATGGCATTTCTCGTCTTCATTCTCAGCATTGGAGACCGGACAAGTGTTTCTCTTAAATCTTGGCCCGTTCTCTTCAAGATTCGTGGTTCTAGCTTCATGACATCCTCATTATCATTTTGATACCCGTCCGGAGCATTTCATGAACTCTTTTCTTGTGATCCTCTGAAGGCCATCTTTTCAGAAGAGTTCTTCGTTCTCAGTTTTCAACTTCGTCCTCCAACTATTCTTCATTGATGTCTCTTCGGTCGTCTCCATATTCTTACGGTGGTCCATTCAAGATTTCTCTTCCGTTGTTATCGTTTTAATTCATTTGTTCTTTTCACAATCCTACCGGTGCTTCGTTGAAGATTTACCCAAGTTTGTGCTAGATCTCTCTTTAATTCCTTGCAACGAGAATAAGTAGTATGCCAAATCCTTTGGTTGTCATCAATTTAAATTGGTGAAGGATATGCATGACATAATTCTTATTCTTATTCCTTCAAGGTGATTTAATTCTTTTGTCTGGAGCTTGTTCATCATATCATATTCTCGGTTCTAAGTTGTTCATCTTGTTTTCCGGAGCTCCAAATTATTTCAATTATATCATTTCAAAGCTCCATCTAATTCATCGCAGGCCTTGAATCTTATTCTTTTCATCTTTCTTTTCTCATGCTTTCATTACCGGAGTTTTCATGGTGGTTCATCATCATTTAATTCATCCTCGAAGTCTTCATCAAGATTTTGTTGGAGCTCAAGCATTCTTCATCATGCTTTCCTAGTGCAATTCTTTCTACCTTATCTTTCAGATGGTGTTATGTCATTCTTGACAATTCCTTCATGTTCATGATTCTCGAGTTATCAAGAATGAGATATTTAAAACCATCATTTCTTCTCTTTAGGAGATCCTTTCAACCCCTCTTTTATCTCTTGGAGTAATCTTGGGTTGTATTTCACCTAAAAGCTTTCCCTAAGGATTGTTGCTAATTATGGTGCTCATAAATGACCCAAGTTCTTCATTTATCATTCCGGTGAAATAAGTTTTTCGTCTCCTTGTTGATCTCAATCCAATCAATTGTTTTCGTAAGTGGTTGGTTGTCACCTCATAATTTTGAGATGTTTTCCATAAGCCCACTTCAAGCTTATTCTTTTGCTGTTGAATTTCCAACAACTCCATTCAACCCTTCTTCGTAAGATGCTCTTTCAAATTCAATTTTGAGAGATGTTGTAATTTTCTTCTCCGTTCATTTCTTTCGTTGATCTATATGCTATTCTTTCATTCCGGAGGCATTGTGATGTTGCTCTCTTTGACCATCATCACGTTTTTTATCAAGATCATATTCTCCCTTGCTTGTCATTTAACCGGAGTGTTGTATTCTCCATTCTAATTCTCTCACCTTTTCAAGTTTTGCCTCTCTTTTCAACCGGAGTGCTGTCTGAAATCTTTCTTACCCTTGTGCCTTTCTTTCAATGTTCCGGAGGCAGTATTTTATTGATTTCATCAAGTATCATCTCATCTCCTCAAGTTCTTGTTAATTCTTTCAATTTTCAGTCGAAGTGCTGTCCAAATTCTGTCATTCTTATTCCTTGGTTGTACCATTGCAGTTTCATATTCTTTTGGTCCGTGAGCTCTTGTTTCATGTCTTTCACCTACAAGGTTCTCTTAATGTTCCTTGTTCCTCCTGCTTACCGGAGTGCTCTTAACTTCGTTCATCTCCATTGCATTCTTCTTTCACTTGTTTAACCTCTCAAGGTTCTTTGGTTTCACTCGTCTGTCAAAGAAGCAACTTTGTTTTACCTCTTCCTCTTCCGTTTTTACCCGGTGATATCTCTAGGATCTCGGGTCGAGATCCTCTGTTAGTGTGGGAGAGTTGTGACGCCCGAAGACCGACGTCCCAGAAGATTCCAGAAGATTCCAGATGTTCCGGGCTGCCCGTGTGTTCTTTGTGCTTGTGTTTTTTTTTGCATTGCATCATGTCATCATGGCATCATGTCTTTTTTATTTTGCATCTCAACCTAAATAAATCGTGTGGACCTTCGGTCCATTTAAATCGAGGGAAGATGTCTTCTCTTTATAACATATAAAAGCCTCCTAATATTTATTAGGGAGCTATATAATAATATTCCATTTGTTTGGAATTACCCGCAACACACTTGAAATTTTTCCCCATGTCTTTTCCACTTCGAGTTCTCCTACAAAAACCTTGCCAATAATTCCTTTCCGTTGTTCCGAGGTTCTTCCAAAAAAAACCTCCAGCAATTTTATTAAATTCCTTACATTTTTGCGAGGCCGGGAAAATTGACCTCTTGTGCAAATTCTGCTCCTAAGCCCCTCTATCTTTTTTCGTTCTTTGACTCTATTTTTTTTCCTTTTCTCTCTTTTATTGAGAGAGAGAGAGGCCCAGCCTTCCCTCTCCTCCTTCCCAGGCCTCAAGGCCCAGCTCCACCATCCCCCAAGGCCACCAGCCACTTGGGCCGCCTTGGCCCAGCAGCCACCCAACCCTAGTGGTCGCAGCTCCTTCCCTCTGGTTCCCTCGTGCCGCCGCCAGTTCGTTCCTCGAGCCTCATCCCGCACATCTCCCGAATCCCTCGAGCCCCTCTGCCTCGCTCTCTCCTCAGCGTGCCGCGGCTCCTTCGTCTCCTCCGCGACGCAGCACCAGCGCGGGCTCCCTCCTCCGCGATGCGCACCCACGCAGCCGCGCCCCTGCCTCGTCCTCCCTGCGCCGCCCCAAGCCAGCGACGCGCCAGGCTTCCTCGCCTCCAGCGCCGGGCGTCGAGCGCCCCGGCCTCCCGTTGGCCCCGAGCGGCCCTCCTCTCCAAGCCGAGTGCATCGCCAGGCCGCTGCACCTCCTCCGTTCCCTGCTGCAAGCCGGCTGAAGCTCGAGCACTTCTCCTCCCGTGCGCCCTTCTCCTCCGCAGTTGACGCGGCCAGCTCTGCAGCGCCTCCGCGCCGGGCCGCAGCGGCCGGATCCCGCAGCGCCCGATGCGCCCCGACGCCACAGCTCCTCCAGCCGCCGCCTTCCCTCTTCTTCGCAAGCACCATGGCCTCTGGCCCTTCCCGCGTCGAGGGCCCCTGCCTCCTCTTCGCCGGCTGTTCGTCAAGGCCTCGCCCCCGGAACCTCGTCGCCGGCCTCCTTCGGTGCCGTGCTGCTGCCGTGGCCTCGTGGCCCTTCACGCCAAGACCCTGCTGTAGTTTTGGTTTTGTTTTGGTTGCTTGTGTTCCTTGACAGAGAACGTGTACAACTACGACTCGAGACCGAAGATTCAAGTACCTCTACGACCCGAGTACCACTACCGTCGCCTCGTGTTCGACTACCAATGCGCCAAGTACATCTACGAACGAGTTCGTCTACCGTCGCCGTGTACCCCTACCGATGCGACAAGTACCACTACTTCCACTACCGTCGCAAACGGGAACCCCCAAGTACCACTACGAACGCCGACGCGACAAGTACCCCGACATCGACGATCCGAACGACTACCGTCGCCGTGTACCACTACCGTCGCCCGGAAACGAGGAATTCGCCAAGTACCACGACACCCCGTGAACGACTACTTCCTCTACGAACCGTGTTCCACTACTTCCACTATGAACTCGAACCGTCCCGAAACGCATGTTTCGAAGGTATAACCCCGAGACGTGACCCGTGTGATGCTTGCTGTGTTGTATGAAATGTTACCCTTGTGTGCATCGTGCCCGTTCCGACCTTTTGTCATGTTCCTCGGTTGCCTCGTCACCGACTCGTGGGAACCCGGTAACGGGATCGCCCCACCTTTCATCTCGTTTGACTCGCTCATGCCATCTTACCTTTTGCACCGGTCTCTCAACGAGTTACCGGAACCGAGATGTTGCGTTGCATCATTTTCGGATCGTTGCCGTGGCACCTTTTCTTCCACCACGGTGACAATGCTTCGTATCTCTTTTAAGTCAACCTTTTAATAAAAATTGCATAAACTTGATCATGTCATCCGCATCATGTTAACAACACTAAAATGTTTAATTGTTGTTTGCTTATAATTACTAAAGATGCTCATGGGGATTTTCCGGATATGTTGTTGTTATTCTCCGGCCTCATTTAAATTGCCTTATTAGTGTAGTTTCTTTATGCTTCACCTCTTGCCATGTTAAAAACATTTAACCTTGTCTTGTAAATAAACGAGAGTCAATTAAATAATTAATGTGGTGTTTCGTCAATATGCAACTCGTTGCATATTGAGCTCCACTTAACTTGTAGTATTTGTTTGTGCACTTGCCATGCCATGCTTATTTAAACCGGACATGCATCATGCTTGCTTGTGCATCGTATGCCATGTTTATGCTTGTATGTTTACCGTGTTGTTTGTTTCTTTCCGGTTTGCTTCTCTTGATAGCTTCGGTTTTGTTCCGGAGTTTTGAGGTTTCTCTCGACTGTGTTGCTCTGTCTACTTCGTGGATCCGTTCTTCTCCCTTGTGGAATCCCAAGCAAGATGACCGAACCCCGATAACATTACTATCTTTGCCTATTGCTAGAGTATCGTTCTTTAGTTTTGCCTCGATGCCCATGTTCTTCTTGTCAGCCTCCTACTTGTAACCACTACCATGTTTAACCACCCTACCTATGCAAACCGTTGCTTGGCTAAGTACGCTTCGCTCAGCCCCTCTTATAGCATTGTTAGTTGTAGGTGAAGATTGAAGATGCTTGCTTCATGTTGAAGTTTGGTTGGGTTATATCACACTATATAAATGCTTAAATGAAATCATCTATATACTGGCAGGGTGGAAGGCTAAGCCTTTTGCTTGGTGTTTTGTTCCACTCATGCCGTTAGGAACCGTATAAACCGGTGTTATGTTCCTTGATTATGCGTTCCTAACACGGTTGGGGTGTATGGGACCCCCTTGATAAACCGCTAAGTGCTAAGTCTTTTCCAGCAAGTCCCAACATTTGGTACTATTTGCCTCATAATAACAACTTAATTAATTAATTAAATTTGCATAGGGGGTCACACCCTCGGGTTCTTAATTCTACATAGCAGGGGGGGCCAGTGCCGATGGTGTTGGTCCCAAACGAGGAGTCTGCAGGGCCGCCTTGGGGCAACCCGAGGTATCTGGTATACCTGTAGAATCGCCCATCCGGTCGTGTCCTGAGACTTAGATACGCGCGGCTACTATCAGGGTGTCGACACGCCGGGAGGATTTGCTAGATTAGCCTTACCTTAGTTCGGTTTAACTTGAGCACGGGATTTCGAGAATACTCGGGTCTTCCCACCTATGGAGTTGCGACTCCGCGGATTGTGGGCTTGTAATGGGTCAAGTTGGAACACCCCTGCAGGGTTTGATCTTTCGAAAGCCGTGCCCGCGGTTATGTGGCAGATGGGAGCTTGTTAATATCCGGTTGTAGATAACTTGACACAATGTTTCCAATACACTACCAGCGTGTGTACCGTGACTGTCAATTTCCGAATAGGGATTCGGGAGTGGAACACGGTGGGGTTATGTTTGACCGACTTTAGCTAGGATCACTTCGTGATCATCCTTCGACCGATGCACTTCTCTTCTCGCTCTCTATTACGTAAGTTAGTGCTAGTTGCTGCTGCAGACTCTTGTTGTTCCTTCACCTCTTGTCCTTTCTTCAGCCTTGTCATCACCCAAGGCTTAAATAGTCTTGTTACCCGGGAACGGGATTGCTGAGTCCTCTGTGGCTCACAGTTACTTCACCACACCAGATGCAGGTTCAGCCGAGTTTGATGCAGGAGTTGGATCAGTTCTTCACGAGGAGCTCGCTGAAGAGTGTGGCCGTTTGCTTGTGACGTTACGACGATCAGTAGTGGTTTCTACTAGGATTCGATCCTGACCTGTGGCTTTATGTTGTCTTGGTATCTTTCTTTTGGATCTTCACCCGTAGTCGGGTTGTGATGTTTTGAATGATGTATTGCTTATGTATTGTATTGTGTGAAGTGGCGAGTGTAAGCCAACTATCTCCTTTTGCAATTTAATCCCTCTTTTACATGAGTCGTGCAAAGATACCAAACTTGAGATCATTCTAGGATGGGCTTATACCTTTAAGTCGTGCCTCGACACGTAGGAGGTATAGTCCCATCCTGGGCATTATACTCCCAACAAGCGCTTATCTTTAACGCCTATTTATCTAGGCATGAAGATTTCAATGAGGGTCACATAAAGATAGGAATTGAAATATAAAAGGGAGCATCATGAATCATATTGCAAGAACATTTAAGCCTAACCCACTTCCTATGCATAGGGATTTTGTGAGAATTGTTTTTATGAGAACAAGAATCAACTAGCATAGGAAGGCAAAACAAGCATAGCTTCAAAACTTTCAACACATAGAGAAGAAATGTGATATTATTGCAATAGGTAGAAGCATATGTTCCGCTCTAATAACAATTTTCAGTAGCATCATGAATGAATTCAACAATATAACCATCAGATAAAGCATTCCTTTCATGATCCATAAGCATAGAAATTTTATTACTCTCCACATAAGCAAATTTATTCTCATGAATAGTAGTGGGAGCAAACTCAACAAAATAAATATCACGTGACACTTGATTGGCATAATTAATTTGGGCATTAAAATCATGATGACAAGTTTCATGGTTATCATTATTCTGTATAGCATACATGTCACCACAATAATCATCATAAATAAGAGGCATGCTTTCATCATAATAAATTCGCTCATCAAAACTTGGGGGACTAAAAATACCATCTTCATCAAACATAGCATCCCCAAGCTTATGGCTTTGCGTATCACTAGCATCACTGATATTCAAAGAATTCATACTAACAACATTGCAATCATGCTCATCATTCAAATATTTAGTGCCAAACATTTTATTGACTTCTTCTTCTAACAATTGAGCACAATTTTCCTTTCCATCACTTTCACGAAAGACATTATAAAGATGAATAATATGAGGCAACCTCAATTCCATTTTGTTGTTGTTTTCTTTTATAGACCAAACTAGTGATAAAAGAAGAAACTAAAAGATACAATTGCAAGATCTAAAGATATACTTTCAAGCACTCACCTCCTCGGCAACGGCGCCATAAAAGAGCTTGATGTCTACTACGCAACCTTCTTCTTGTAGACTCGTGTTGGGCCTCCAAGCACATAATTTTGTAGGATAGTAGCAAATTTCCCTCAAGTGGATGACCTAAGGTTTATCGATCCGTGGGAGGCGTAGGATGAAGATGGTCTCTCTAAAACAACCCTACAACCAAATATCAACGAGTCTCTTGTGTCCCCAACACACCCAATACAATGGTAAATTGTATAGGTGCACTAGTTCGGCGAAGAGATGGTGATACAAGTGTAATATGGATGGTAGATATAGGTTTTTGTAATCTGGAAATATAAAAACAGCAAGGTCACTAATGATAAAAGTGAGCAAAAACGGTATCGCAATGCTTGGAAATAAGGCCTAGGGTTTATACTTTCACTAGTGCAGTTCTCTCAAAAATGATAACATAATTGGATCATATAACAATCGCGCAACATGCAACAAAGAATCACTCCAAAGTTCCTATCACACAGAACATAAGATGAAATTGCTTGTGGGGTATGAAATGTAACATCCCAAAATTATAGATTTTGGAATGTTATAATAAATAGATAGTTTTGATTACTTGTGTGATGTGCTCGTGTGAAATTGAGTGAAATTTGAAACTTTTGAAAGTTAAATGATAGGGAGTGAAATGACTTACCCAAACTTTCACTTTGCATTTTTGTGATCTCCATGAATTCAAATTCTTTTCATCACAAAACCCGAGAGTGAAGATAATATGACTTCCTCCATTTAAATAAATGAAAAGGGTTTTGAAAGGATTTGAATTCCCTTCTTGAAACATTTTCAAATTCAGAAACTTTACGCAACTCAATGATTTTCCCGAGAGAAGATAAAATGACTTTTTCAAATTATAAGAAATATGAGTTGGAAGTTTTTCTGAAATATTTTCAAAACCCATATTCAATCTTGAGTTACTGGGTTTTATTCAAATTATTTTTCTCCAAAAATAAAATATATGGAAAATAGGGTAACATGATTCCCTATAGTTGAAAATTGGAGAGAAATAAATTCGAAATCATTTTGGTATTTTTAAAATGATTTTTATTGGATTTTATTACAACAATAGGATTATTTGATTTATTAAAATTTGTGAGCATTTAATTTGACTGTAGAAAAATGTTCATGATGTAGAGTTTCTTTTTGTGCAAATTTTGATATATGATATGCCTATATAAATTTCTTATTTATTTTTGTCTTATTTATTTTGTTTGTCTGAAAAAAAAAGAGTTAAAAAAAGGTTTCTTCTCCCAAACTGGGCCGGCCCAGCCGAGCCAGCCCAGCCGGCCCATGGCGTCGCCGCCTTCCTCCTCCCGCTGCACAGCTGCCGCACCGCCTCGGCGTCCGTGCCCGAGCCGAGCTCCTCTTGCCCCCTCCACCACCGAAGCCGCCTCCTCCCGCCTTTAAAGGCCGCTCGCCCGCACCCCCTCTCTCTCCTCCTCCCCGCATCGCAGCCGCCGCTGCCGATTCGTCCCTCGCCGCCGCGCGCGTTTCGCCGCCGCCGCTGCCGCACTTGGCCACCGCTGCCGCCCCGCGTTTGCCGCCCCGCAGCCGCGCCTCCACAGCCGCCCCTCTCCCTCGCCCGCACCCTTCGCTCCCCGCGCCGCCTCCGTCTGCCCGCCGGAGTCGTCGGAGTTCGCCGCCGGCCGACGCCCGCCGGAGCCCCGTCCAGACCCGTCGCCCGAACCGCTCTGCCACGCGCTGGTTTTTGGCGAAAACCGCCGAAACGGTAAAGACCGTCGGTTCGCCCGGTTCTTTTACTTTGGTTTTTGCTTACGGTTTTTTAATAAAAAACGGTTTGTTTTTAGATTAGATCTATTTAGAGAACGTTCACTGTTTAGGGTTAGAAACGAGCGTTCGTTAAATAGGATTTTCTTTTTCTGTTTTAATTTAGTTAGGGACCTTTCTGTAATTATTTTCTTTGCAATTTAGCCCCTCATCTTCAAACGGCCACAACTTTTTACTCGTTGGTCCAAATCCAACGAAACCAACGCCCACTTCTTCGTTACGATCCCCTCTATCCACTAAAACAACTCAAACAAGTTTTTGAAAGTTTTAAAATTTGCATTTCAACTTCGTTTGATCATAACTTGAGTTTCGTAACTCCGATTTAGTTGAATCTTTTTGCAAATCGAATGTCTTGACCTAAACTTTCGGATAAGGCCAAATTCGTTCAATTTTGATATTGTTAGAAATTGTTTTCTGTTTCAAGAGTCATTTGTTTGTTTTCAAAGTTTTCTGAAGTGTTTTCTTTGTTCTTTTCGATCCTCTCAGTGATTGCTTATGTGTTGTCACTATTGATTGCTTACGATAGTTAGATCGGAGTGTGACGAGTAGATCTATCACGAGATATGAGTGCGAAGAATCTACATCAACAGTACAGGGCAAGTTCATACTATGATCATACTTTTCAATACCTAGTTTTCATTGCATTAGTTATATCCTCAAACAATTGCAAGAGTAGGACTGGTTACTTAATATGATGCTTTGTAGTTCATGCGGTAGGAACCCAATGACTTGAGATCAACCCAAGGGAATTTACGCTTTGTTACTTTATGCTTAGCCATGCTTGTAGACGTGGATTGGTATGAGAGTTTCATGGAAGTTGCGAGAGTGATATTTAACTAAGGGAATCTTAAGGTGGAAACTTTAATACACATCTGGGTGGATTGGTTGTGGCACCCTGGGGATGTACCAGTGGTTTGCTAGGGCACCCTGGGGATTTACCAGTGGTTTGCCCAGACACTTGGGGATATACCAGTGTTGTCCAAGGAAGGCCACCCAGGCTCAAAGGGATCATATTATATTTCATGCCTAGAAACTTCCATGTGCAGCCACAAGCCATTATGGGCTCTGGCATAGTTGAGTATGTTGTGTGACCTCTTTCAGTGGTAGACTAGCAGATGTAGCGCGTGTAGGTGGTACGGTCTACCCATCGTAATGAGTTAATGCTTCTGTACGACTGTGTCTTGGTCATCCGGTTCTCAAACACCATGCAGTGCAAGAAATTAAATGGAGGCGATTGAGTCTTGTGGGGAAAAGTGCACAAACCTCTGCAGAGTGTACAAACTATTCATGAGTAGCCGTGTCCCTGGTTATGGACATCTTTGAGTATCTAGAAGTGTATTATTTGTTGATCTCATCACTTGATCTAATAAAATTGTTGGGTTATTAATTTTGGTAACTTGGGGATTTGAGATGAGGGTACCATTCTCAATATTGCATAACTAAACTGAGTAGTAAAATAAATTTATTCCTTTGTGGTAGGGAAAAAAATCAGCTTCATGCAAAAACAACCTTACAGCCTCCACCAGCCAAATATGCATGTAGTTGTAGGCATTGTTCATCATTACTTCTACAGTGTGAATTTGCCAGTACATTCAATCTACTAACCTACATTGGCTGCAATGTCTCATGTTGCAGGAATTATTCGACGAGTAAGTGTTACGATAGGGTTGCGCTATCTACACTCAACTTTGCCGTTGGTGTTGATGGGAATCCACAAGTTTGTTGTTATTTCCGCTATATGGATTTGAGGTAATAGTATTTACGTTATTTTATACATCTGATTTACCTCAGTTATAAATCCTCGAGTACTGTGTGTGTCAGCATACCGATCCAGGGATGACACTTAAGCACAGAGACTTGATCCATTCGGGTCGGGTCGCTACAAGATGATATCAGAGCCAGGTTGATTGTAGGACGTGACCCTAGAAATTGGCCAGCCCATAGGAAAGGATTTCTCTAAAACTTCCCTTTCAAAAAGATTCTTCACATCTCTTCTTTTCTGAGCTTTGTCAAATCTTTCCTTTTACCCTAAACAGTTAGAAAATACCCACTTCCATATGGACCACTTCGGAGTAAAGAGGATTTCACCATACTTTGAAAGTGTTTAAGCTACAACAATGGATACTCCAAAGATTTGAAGAGTTGACGACTTTGAAGAGATGTTGACCTTTAGAAGACTAAACCCCTGTTATGTACTTACCCTAGATGCGATGTTTGTGAGCCGTCATTTGTTTGATGTTTTCAGACGGCCACCAAGCAAAACCTGCCTTTTCAAAAAAAATTGTTTATGTTGAGTGTATCTCTCTCCATCTCCTGAATCTCATCCCAAAACCCTTGGACCCAATAGAGGATGAAAGAAGATAGACTTGTATTATCTGGACCAATGACCCAGCCGGAGGCAGAGCTATGGATACAAAACATGGAGGATCACTTCAGGAAAAATTGGTTGCAAGGAAGTATGAGGTTCAATACGCTCTTCAGTACTTTACGAAAAGTGCTGCAACATGGTGGAAAATGCATCAAGCCATACAAGGATGTAATGGAGCAAAAAGTTGGGAGGAATTCAAGAAGACTCTGTTAATATCCCATCTCATCCGAGAGCGTGGTGACAACCCGAAGAAGAAACCTAGTGCCTGCAGGATTTGTGGAGAAATAGGACACACCCAGGAGGAGCACAAGGATGAATGCCCTAATTGTGAAGGAAGTCATCTAGCTGAAGAATGCCCAACTAGGCAGATTACTTTTTTCTTGTGTGAAGGGACTACCCACTACCCCGCCCAGTGTAATATTTACCCCATGGTACAACGAACTATCCACAAGAAGAAAGAAGCAATGAAAGACCTCGTGAAAATTTTAAAGGAATCCGCGATGGAGGAAGATAATGACGACCCTGATGGAGAAGGCCTAAACAGATTTTACTCCCGTGCTTGCTATTCATGTGGAGAAAAAGGACATCTTTCATAGTATTACACGAAGGAAAGCCAAGAGTATCTGGGAGACTTCCCGACAGAAGAGGTGGAGTTTGATCCGCACGAAATAGAAGAATTGATAGGAACGAAGAAGTCGAGGAAGAGAAAGAGCAGGTGTCACCAGAACAACCCAATTTCTATGGAAAAGGACCTAAGTCACATCACCTGTTTCAGGTGCAAGGAGTCGGGGCACTACTTCAGCAATTGCCCAAAAAGGAAACCTTGAGACTTGTCAGAAGTAATATGTTTTCGTTGTGATGGAGGAGGGCACATTGCCAGAGATTGTACCAATCAGAAGGAGACTTGTGATAATTAGTGGTGTTTGTGAGAAATATAGTAGTACCAGTGGGAACATTTCTCTTACATTGAGGGAGTTGAGAGTTATGGAAATGACATTGTAATAGTATGTGAAGCAATAGAAGTTGATATGTCTGGAATATCATATGAAATGTTTTGAGTTGTTGAATGAATGTTAGTGCCTCTCTTGACATCCCACCCAGACTAAAACCTAGAGCCCATGGACAAGCTGACCCCAAAACCTTCACGGACAAACAACCACATTTCACCCAAGGAATGCATACACCGTCTTGAGTACCCCTTCTATCTTATCCCTACAGATGACAACCCTTTACGAGTCTTTTCGCAAGGGCCTGGAAACGATCATGACCCTGACCAGCGATCAGGATTACCCAAAGATCCTGAAGGGTGTGATGAAACATATTCACCTTGAAGGAGATGTAGGTTACAAGGGTTATCCCTTCATGGAGAATGGAGTTGAACTTTGGTACATGGAGGTAAACCTCCACCGTGTGATAGGAGTTTGCCCAAAAACTATGGGTCAATACTTTTTCATCTCTCGGGTACCACGAACGACATTCTTCGACTCTGTACGTGAAGCTGCTATGGAGGCCATACGTCAGATTGGATAAATACTTGAAGCAATACATCGTCATACCCAAGAATGCCTGAGTAGGGTGCAAGCAGAGATGATGGAGATGAAGCACACAGCCAATAAGATGAATCAAAAGATCGATAAGTTCAAGAATTACATTGCACAATTCTAGTGGGACTGAAGCAACCTTAGCTAGGAAGAATGATAAAGATGGAAGGAATGCTCGACCATATCAAACTATGTGGATGGCAGCATTTGTAGTGAAGCACCCTTGAAATTTGAGTGTTGAATGGTGGTCCAGGAAGTAATAAAGGATTTGATATACTGAGAATATGAATTACAAATGAACCTGTGCATTTGGTTTAGTGGTAGCTGACTGTGCGAACCCCTGGACCCATAGGAAGGAAACTGTTGCCCCAAATAGTGGAGTTCGCACAAATAAGTTGGAATTTATTTATGAAGCTTACCCAAGGTTATGAAGTAAGTAAGTACAAATTGGATTTAAAGAGGGTGTAATGCTAAAGTGTGGGGACATAGTGACCCCAAGGACGAGTTAAGGATATACAAGTTCTGAAGTGGGCTCATAAGCCAAGGACCTAAGGAGGCTACGTAATCACAAGGGAACCACGATACTTGTCAGTAGTAATTTGTTTCTGCTATGTTGAAGCAGAGCCCTATGTTAGAGATTGTTCCAAGGAGAACGTGAGTTGTGCTAAGTAGTTGAGTTAAAGCATGCAATGGAAATGCAGTAGATCGTAGTAAGTTGAGAATCAATACAGTTGGTATCAGGGTATTGGTTTTGGATTTTATGAGTTGTTACTATATAGGCAATGATTGAAATCAGGAGTCATGGAATATGACTTCGAGGGAACTGGTGTTTCTCATTTTAAGGGTGGTAGAACCCAACACTGTTACCCGAATACAAGAGCTAGTGGTTAGTTACGACAGACTTTGGAATGAACCACCCAAGGATGAGTGTAAGTAATTACACCTCAGTTTTGAACCAAGAGAAGGAAGGGAAACCGTATAGTTGGACTGATTTAAGAATGAGAAAGAAGTTGGATGTTGGAAGAATGATCTGATACAACCCAATGATGAGACCACGTGTTACTAGTGGTGAGATGAGCCATAACCCACATGCCCCAGGACCTGTCAAGAAAGCAAGCACACTCTTGCTAAAGGAAAACCCCTGGAAGAAGTTATGATTTTGCCAACGGACGATCGTATAGGTGTTTACGCAAAACTCGAGGGTTGTGAAGGAACGATAGATGTTTTGTTTAGCTTGCAGAATCAATGAAATTATCTGAACTTAGTCGTTGACAAGAGAAATTCTGCAATGCTTGTGAGGATGACCGAGTGTTAGAATTCGAGATTCACTAAACCATATACAAGGTAATGATTTGGGTGCGGAATGGATTGATCACCATACCGACTTACTCCTATTATTCGCCTCTGTTATACGAGATGGTAAATCTGAGTGACTTGCCCATAGTAGAGAGACGACGATGTCAAAACTTTGTTTAAACCTTAGAATGGTATAGTAATTTTCCCTTTTACAAGGAAGATGTTGCCAACCATAGGTCATACAGTGAGAATGAAGCCCAGACCCGTTTTCTGCAGGAACCCAGTTAATTTATAAGATGAACACCATGAGATAAAGGTTGTTTAGAATTGGCGCCTGACTTGTCAGCTAAGGAGAACAAATTCAGGAGAACCTTACCAAGATGAAAGGACATAAGAATTAAGGACAAAGGTTATGCCACTATTGAAGGAGCCAAGAGAAGGAATTATCCTGAAGATAAGAGAAGACCGACACCATCGACCCAAAGGATGGAGTACTTGAGTTCTGATGGAACCGTATCCATGCTTTTAAGTGTCGTAGCACACTAGACCATACCGATCGATGGATTTGTTAGGAGACCCCGAACCCTAACCTATTTCTTGCTAGCCTCTTCGAATCTCGAGGACGAGATTCATTTTAAGTGTGGTAGGTTTGTAACATCCCAAAATTCTAAATTTTGGAATGTTATAATAAATAGATAGTTTTGATTGCTTGTGTGATGTGCTTGTTTGAAATTGAGTGAAATTTGGAACTTTTGAAAGTTAAATGAGAGGGAGTGAAATGACTTTCCCAAACTTTCACTTTGACTTTTTGTGATCTCCATGAATTCAAAATCTTTTCATCACAAAACCCGAGAGTGAAGATAAGATGAAATCTTCCATTTAAATAAATGAAAAGGGTTTTGAAAGGATTTGAATTCCCTCTTGAAACATTTTCAAATTCAGAAACTTTATGCAACTCAACGATTTTCCCAAGAGAAGATAAAATGACTTCTTCAAATTATAAGAAATATGAGTTGGAAGTTTTTCTGAAATATTTTCAAAACTCATATTCAAATTTGAGTTATTGGGTTTTATTCAAATTATTTTTCTCCAAAAATAAAATATATGGAAAATAGGGTAATGATTCCCTACGGTAGAAAATTGGAGAGAAATAAGTTTGAAATCATTTTGGTATTTTTAAAATGATTTTTATTGGATTTTATTGCAACAGTAGCATTATTTGATTTATTTAAATTTGTGAGCATTTTATTTGACTGTAGAAAAATGGTCATGTTGTAGAGTCTCTTTTTCTGCAAATTTTGATAAATTATATGCCTATATAAATTTCTTATTTATTTTTGTCTTATTTATTTTGTTTGTTTGAAAAAAAGAGTTAAAAAAAGTTTCTTCTCCCGAACTGGGCCGGCACAACCGAGCCAGCCCAACCGCCGCACCGCCTCGGCGTCCGTGCCCGAGCCGTCCTTCTCTTGCCCCCTCCTGCACAGAAGACGCCGTCTCTCGCCTTTAAAGGTCGCTCGCCCGCACTACCTCTCTCTCTCCTCCTCCCGGCATCGCAGTCGCCGCTGCCGATTCGTACCTCGCCGCCGCGCGTGTTTCGCCGCCGCCGCCCCGCATTTGACGCCCCGCGGCCGCGCCTCTACAGCCGCCCCTCGCCCTCGGCCGCACCCTTCGCTCCCCGCGCCGCCTCCGTCTGCCCGGTGGAGTTCGCCGCCGACCGACGCCCGCCGGAGCCCCATACAGACCCGTCGCCCAAACCGCTCCGCCACCTGCCGGTCCACCGCTGGTTTTTGGCGAAAAAACGCCGAAACGGTAAAGACCGCCGGTTCGCCCGGTTCTTTTACTTTGGTTTTTTGCTTATGATTTTTTTATATAAAAAATGGTTTGTTTTCAGATTAGATCTATTTAGAGAACGTTCACTGTTTAGGGTTAAAAACGAGCGTTCATTAAATAGGATTTTCTTTTTCTGTTTTAACTTAGTCAGGGACCTTTCTGTAATTATTTTCTTTGCAGTTTAGCCCGTCCTCTTCAAACGGCCACAACTTTTTACTCGTCGTTCCAAATCCAACGAAACCAACGCCTACTTCTTCGTTACGATCCCCTCTATCCAGTAAAAAAACTTAAACAAGTTTTTGAAAGTTTTAAAATTTGAATTCAACTAGATTGGAATTATAACTTCGTTTGATCATAACTTGAGTTTCGTAACTCCGATTTAGTTTATTCTTTTTGCAAATCGAAGCTCTTGACCTAAACTTTCTGATAAGGCCAAATTCATTCAATTTTGGTACTGTTAGAAATTGTTTTCTGTTTCAAGAGTCATTTGTTTGTTTTTGAAGTTTTCTGAAGTGTTTTTTTTGTTCTTTCCGATCCTCTGAGTGATTGCTTATGTGTGGTCACTATTGATTGCTTAAGATAGATTGATCAGAGTGTGACGAGTCTATCACGAGATATGAGTGCAAAGAATGTACATCAACAGTACAAGGCAAGTTCATACTTTGATCATAATTTTCATTACCTAGTTTTCATTGCATTAGTTATATCCTCAAACACTTGCATGAGTAGGACTGGTTACTTAATATGATGCTTTGTAGTTCATGAGGTAGGAACCCAATGACTTGAGATCAACCCAAGGGAATTTATGCTTTGTTACTTTATGCTTAGCCATGCTTGTAGACGTGGATTGGTATGAGAGTTTCATGGAAGTTGCGAGAGTGATATTTAACTAAGGGAAACTTAAGGTGGAAACTTTAATACGCATCTGGGTGGATTGGTTGTGGCACCCTGGGGATGTACAAGTGGTTTCCCAGGGCACCCTGGGGATTTACCAGTGGTTTGCCCGGACACCTGGGGATATATCAGTGTTGTCCAAGGAATGCCACGCAGACTCAAAGGGATCATATTATATTTCATGCCTAGAAACTTCCATGTGCAGCCACAAGCCATTATGGGCTGAGTATGTTGTGTGACCTCTTCCAGTGGTACACTAGCGGATGTAGCGGGTGTAGGTGGTACGGTCTACCCAGAGTACACAGTTAATGCTTCTGAAATACTGTGTCTCGGTCATCCGGTTCTCAAACACCATGCATTGCGAGAAATTAAACGGAGGCGATCGAGTCTTGTGAGGAAAAGTGCATAAACCTCTGCAGAGTGTACAAACTATTCATGAGTAGTCGTGTCCCCGGTTATGGACATCTTTGAGTATCTAGAAGTAGATTATTTATTGATCTCATCACTTGATCTAATAAAATTGTTGGGTTATTAATTTTGGTAACTTGGGGATTTGATATGGGGTACCATTCTCAATATTGTATAACTAAACTGAGTAGTAAAATAAATTTATTCCTTTGTGGTAGGGAAAAAAATCAACTTTATGCAAAACAACCTTACAGCCTCCACCAGCCAAATATGCATGTAGTTGTAGGCATTGTTCATCATTACTTCTATAGTGTGAATTTGCCAGTACATTCAATGTACTGACCTACATTGGCTGCAACGTCTCATGTTGCAGGAATTATTCGACGAGTAAGTGTTACGATAGGGTTGCGCTGTCTACACTCAACTTTGTCGTTGGTGTTGATGGGAATCCACAACTTTGTTGTTACTTCCACTATATGGATTTTAGGTAATAGTATTTACGTTATTGTGTACATGTGATTTTCCTCTGTTATAAATCCTCGAGTACTATGTGTGTCAGCATACCGATCCAGGGATGACACTTAAGCACAAAGACTTGATCCATTCGGGTCAGGTCGCTACATGAAACCACCTAAAAGTTATTGTTTCAATCAATCTATTGGGCTATTCCTATAAGTGTCATGAACAGTCCAAGAGTTTGTACTGGAATAACACCACGTGACACACATCAACCAATCCTAATGTAACCTAGATACTCCAATGTCACCACAAGTATCCGTGGGCTAATTATACGATGTGCATCACACAATTTCAGATTCATAATATTCAATCCAACACAAAGAACTTCAAGAGCATCCAGAGATTTCTATCAGAGAAAGGAATATAAAAACGCGTTCCAACCCCTATGCATAGATTACGCCAATGACACCACGGGAATCCGCAAGTTGATAACCAAGACATACATCAAGTGGATCAATAGAATATCCCATTGTCACCACAGATATCCTATCGCAAGACATACATCAAGTGCTCTCACATTCAAAGATTCAATCCGACATAACAAAACCTCAATGGAAAAGACTCAATTCATCACAAGGTTGAGAAGGGGAGAAACACCATATGATTCAACTATAGTAACAATGCTCGCGGTACATCAAGATTGTGCCAAATCAAGAACACGAGAGAGAGAGAGAGAGATCAAACACATAGCTACTGGTACATACCCTCAGCCCCGAGGGTGAACTACTCCCTCCTCGTCATGGAGACCGCCGGGATGATGAAGATCGCCATCGGTGATGGTTTCCCCCTCTGGCAGGGTGCCAGAATGGGCTCCCGATTGGTTTCTCGTGGTTACAGATACTTGCGGCGGCGGAACTCCCGATCTAGGTTTCTTTTGGGGGGTTTCTATATTTATAACAATTTTTAGCATCGATTTCATGCCAAGGGGGTCCACGAGGCAGCGGCAAGACTGGGGTGCGCCCTAGGGGGGGTGGGCGCTCCCTCCACCCTTGTCGTTGCCTCGGGACTCTTCTGGCCCAACTCTTTTGCTTCGGGGGTCTCTTTTGGTCCATAAAAAATCACCGTAAATTTTCAGCACATTCTGAGAACTTTTATTTCTGCACAAAAAACGACACCACGACGGTTCTGCTGAAAATAGCGCCAGCCCGGATTAGCTCTAATCAAATCATACCAAAAACATATAAAATTATTGTAAACATGGCATGAATACTTCATAAATTATAGATACGTTGGAGACGTATCAGTATCTTGAAAGTACTCGTGTGGAGATTTTGAAGTCGGCGTATGCTGAGGAGATTTCGGAAGATCCCATCGTCTTTGACGACCTAGCCCAGCACGAATACAACAAATTTGTCAGGGAAGGGACCCGAGTCCCTTATGCTCCAGCGTTGAACTTTCTGGTAAAGTGTTGAGCTTTCTGCTCACAGTTGGCCTTGTTACACATGTTTGATTGACTAACATCTTCATGTCCTTCGCGTCCATAGTGCAACCAGATCAAGAAATCAGCTGATGAAAGACATGCTATTCTGGAAACAATCTCGGTTGGAAAAGGTAAAGAGGAAGGTGCACTTTATGCATTCATTAAGGTACATATCTCATTCTGTTGGACATGTTATATATGTTGCTAAGTTCAATATATCATTAACTTGTCCATGTTACAGCGTCAGGGCCAAAGGTTAAGGCGTTTATCCAACCTTGTGGGTTGCCACGACCCCGAATATTCAGAACCTGAGCTGTCTAGGTCCGCTATACCATCTGATCCCCAATCTGATCATGGGGCTCATTTGGAGGATGATACTATGTCGACAGCTTATCTGGACGATGAGGGGTGTGGTCACCCAAGAGGTATGAAAATAACACATATTCATCTCTTTCATGCATTGCTAACTTCATCATGACGCACGATCTTTACCATATTGTTTGCTTTTCCGATAGGTCGAGTATGACATGACCATGCAGAACTATTAAGTTCGGTTAGCGTACATGTTAAAGCCTAGATGTCCTAAAGTCATAGTAAAGTACGGCACGGTAAAGTGTGGCGCCTAGATGTCGGACACCGCACGAAAGGGTCAGTCAGGGATTTTTTTTGAAAAGCAATTCAGATTATGAATTCTTTTCGTCCTTAAGTCAATTTTGTGCTTTTTGCCTTGCTTGGGAAAACGTCGTGTCATCCAGGAATTCCATCTTATGTACCCGGCAGTAGCTATATATAGCTACAGATGCCTAGACATATAGGTCAAAATGATACACACACTTTGCCCAAAAGAAAATGACACTATCAGACTAATTAATCAAGACAGTACTAGTATAGTAACTACTAGGAGTACGTAGGGTCAAATCAACCTGTCCTGATGCGAGGCATCTGAGGCATGCATGTGAGGTGGCCTAACATCCGCCATGCATATGCTACTTAATTGCGGCTCTAATGGCGGCTTAGCACTCCCACGCTACAAGCTAGCTAGAAATCGTTAGCTTGTTCGTTGTGGAGTCTGCTGATTTAGTTCAGGGCTGAGACCTGTAACATCAATCATACGTGCCCACTTGGCGTGCATATTGAACTTTTCTATGCACGGCCAATGTTCTCCGATCGCACGCAAGCAAAGCACTTGTTCTTAACCCACTTTAGAGAATTCGTAATATGACGTATGATTAGCTAGATAACTAAGTAGATATGTAGCTAGGTAAAGCGTGTACGTAAAGCCTTTAGCTCTTGAGGATTATCAGACGATCGTTTTCACTTTAGAGTTAATCATATGACTGGTGAGCGGCGTGCTAGCACGCTGACGTACATGGTGAAGGTACATATCATTATTTCTAGCACGAGCTGACGTTATATATAACTTTGATTATAATCTTCATCTGACCAGGGACGGAGCCAGAAAATCAAGATGAGGGGGG
>LR738714.1:161034007-161107708 GCA_902687465.1 Secale cereale | reverse complement strand
GAAAGAACGGGAAGCATGAAATCATAGGATATATAGTCACATAACATAGTAAATATTGAAAGATGTTGGATCCGTTTTGTTTTTTTTGTCTGTAGTCACCCTCTCAACCAACGACGCACTGAAATTTTGGTGGAGGAAACGGTTGCCAACGCCTCGTAAAACGTTTGTCTCCGCAATAAAATGGAAGCGCTGATGGGGTTGGGGCAGGCCAAATAATTTGATCTCAACCAAACAGAGGCCTTCAATCTCATCAACGCCAAATATTTGGTCGGGCACTCTGGGGCTCTGATAAAAAAAGGCCCTTAAGATAGTCTATATATGTCTCCCTCGTTCTGCAATAAGAACAAAAGGTACATAGTTACTAATTCAATTCAAAATTTGATTTACGAACAACAGTATCAAAGATCGATAATTTCTAACTGCTAGTTATTGATGTCTGTTGTTCTACAATTACACTTATACTAGCACAAATGCCCGTGCGTTGCATCGGGGAAAAAACACACTTTCCTAGCCCACTTGCTCAAGACCCCCTCTTATACCACAACACACCGCCATGATGACATGAACAAACTCTTTGAAATCCTTCATGCTGCCATGTAAATATGTACTGCAGAAAAAAAATATGAATGTATTTCAGAAGTGTACTGAAGGTGTGTGGAATTTAAATAATAGAAATATCTACCTGGTTATGAGTATCTCTTCATGCCTTTGTTGGAGTTGCTTACTGATGCCCAAAACATATCGCATTATACCATAAATAGTAAAGTCCATTTTGGTACAATGTTTTTTGCTTCACTACGGAGGTAACACAAATTTTCATGAACCAATGTTGGCTAGGTTTAGGGGCTGTGTAGCATAGCGCAATTCGTGTCCAACAATCAAGCACCTATTTTTAACCGGTACTATCTTTTTCATTATAATTCTCAAAAATTTATTGTACATGAACAATAATTAAACAATTTCTTCATTATGACTTAAACATAGTATTTTCTAACGTAATTTTTCCAGTGATTATTGTTGGAATTTACTAGTATTTACTAGTCCAAATAAATTCAGAAATTCTCATTGACACATTATTATTTTGTTAATTGGGAAAATTAATGAGTCATTGATTAATTAGTAACGGTCGCGTTTATTGGGGTTGTTTCTATTTCATTAACATACGCGGTTATTATGACCGTTTCTGACTCATTAACAAACGCGTTTATTGTTACTGTTTCTATTTCATAAACAGATGTGTTAAGTACGGCAGTTTCTAAATCATAAACGGACGCGTTTATGGCGGCTGCTTTGACTCCCAACATACACTATATAAACCCGTACCAAGCCAGCCTTGGGAGAAGGTTGTTTTCGTATGGTTTCTCACCGTTCCAAAATATTGCGCCGCCACTCAAGCCTTCTCCATCCCTCCTTCCGACGTGCACCAGAAGAAGGGACAGCAGGCCTCCGGAACCCCGCCTCTTGCGATCCTGTACGGGAGAGGGGCGATCAGGTTTTTGGGGAGAGCTCTCGCTCGACTGCTGACAGCGATCATTTCCCCAACGACGACTTCTTCCCCGACATCGGCAACCTCTTCCTCGACGACGACATGGCCCAGACCGGGGACAACACAGCCGCTACTACAGCTGCTGCAACGTATGCATCTCTCTCTCATCTGTATCAGATCTCGCTACAATTTCTATGTCTAGTACTTGCCGTAGATTGGATCTGTTTCCCCATTGTACTAGATATTTGCATGCTCGCTTTAGTTGCTTCTGTCATGATTAATTTTATGATATTTCGGATTAAACCATATGATGAATTGCTAATATATTCAACAATCCAAAAACCTGATTATAGGCAATTTGCTACACCTGCTTTTCTTACGTCGACAAAGCCCGATCGGTTCAAGGGTGTGAACTATAAGAGGTGGCGCACGAGAGCAGTGTTGTGGTTTCAATCCATGAACTGGTATGCGGCCACCAAGGGCATGCCTGAGGGCGATCTTGAACCTGCACAGGGGGAAGCCTTTGAAAGGGTTGATATTATGTTTAAGACAGCCCTCCTCGGTATTATTGATGATTCCATTGTGGATCCTTATATGTCGTTTGATAATGGCAAGGACATGTGGGCTGCGCTCGAGGCCAAGTTTGGGGTCTCGGACGCTGGTAGCGAGTTGTACGTCATGGAGCAATTCTATGACTACAAGATGACTGATGAGCGTTCTGTTGTTCAACAGGCTCATGAGATACAATCACTCGCTAAGGAACTTGAGCACTTTAAGTGTAATTTACCGGACAAATTTGTGGCCGGTGGCATCATTGCCAAGCTTCCACCTTTGTGGGGCACCTTTGCTACTTCTCTGAAACACAAGAGACAGGAGTTTTCCGTTTTGGACCTCATCGGATCTCTTGAAGTGGAAGAGAAGGCGAGAGCAAAGGATACACGTGCTCGGGTTGCTGAGGTAGGTTCTGCTGCGCACATGGTGTAGAAGAAAACTACCAGCCCAACAAGCCTAAATATAACAAGAAGAAATACGAGGGTAAAGGCAAGCCTGACAACAAGTTTAAGCCATCGTCCTCTACCTACTTTAAGAAGAAGAAGGGATCATGCCACGTTTGTGGCGACCTGAGCCATTGGGCTCCGAGATGCCCCAAACGGCATGAGCTGCAGCAGCTGGAGAATAGCGGCAAGACCGCTAATGTTGTCATGGCTGACACCGAGATGAAGGATATTGGGTACGGTATAATTCCTACCATTCTTTCAATTTGTCATTCTCCTGATTGGTTGATTGACACAGGTGCCAATGTACATGTTTGTGCTGACGCCTCCATGTTCTCTTCTTACCAGGTCACAGGGACTTCCCCCGTGCTGATGGGGAACGGGTCACATGCCACTGTTCGTGGTGTTGGTACGGTCGATCTGAAGTTTACTTCGGGGAAGATCGTGCGACTGAAGAACGTGCATCATGTGCCCTCCATCAATAAGAATCTCGTCAGCGGTTCGCGTTTATGTCGAGATGGTTATAAGTTGGTTTTCGAGTCCAATAAAGTTGTAATTTCCAATTATGGACAATTTGTTGGTAAAGGCTATGAGTGCGGAGGCTTGTTCCGCCTATCTTTGTCAGACTTATGCACTAAAGTTATTAATCATGTTTGCCATGATAATGAATCTGATATTTGGCATTCACGACTTTGTCATATTAACTTTGGTTGCATGACGCGGTTAGCAAATATGAGTTTAATTCCGAAATTTACTAATGTGAAAGGTTCCAAATGTCAAGTGTGTGTTCAAGCTAAGCAACCTCGCAAGTCCCATAAGACTGCGGAGGTAAGAAATTTAGCACCACTGGAGCTTGTACATTCTGATCTTTGTGAGATGAATGGCGTGTTGATAAAGGGTGGAAAGAAATACTTTATGACACTCATTGATGACTCCACTAGATATTGTTATGTGTATCTTCTGAAAACAAAGATGAGGCTTTAACTTACTTCAAAAACTATAAGGCCGAAGCAGAGAACCAACTTGATCGTAAAATTAAACGGCTTAGGTCTGATCGTGGTGGAGAGTATTTTTCAAACGAATTCAATTCGTTTTGTGCGGAACATGGTATTATCCATGAGAGGACGCCTCCCTATTCACCTCAGTCAAATGGGGTGGCTGAAAGAAAGAACCGAACTCTGTCTGATTTGGTTGACGCCATGTTAGACACTTCGGGTCTCTCCAAGGCATGGTGGAGGGAGGCACTAATGACTGCATGTCATGTCCTAAACCGAGTTCCCACAAAGAATAAAACCATTACTCCATTTGAGGAATGGGAAAGGAAAAGATTGAAACTCTCTTACTTACGTACTTGGGGTTGTTTGGCGAAAGTCAATATACCAATTCCCAAGAAGCGCAAGCTTGGACCTAAAACCGTAGATTGTGTTCTTCTGGGCTATGCTTTTAATAGCATCGGTTATAGATTTTTGGTAGTAAAATCTGAGGTATCCGACATGCATGTCGGTACGATTATGGAGTCGAATGATGCGACTTTCTTTGAGAACATATTTCCTATGAAGGATATGGCTAGCTCATCAAATCAGGAAATACCTATTTTATCGAGTCAGGAAATAACTGAGATTCCTGAACCCACCATTCCAATAGAACACGTTGAGAATCCCTTGGAGGATGACAATAAAGTTCCTGTTAGGAGCAAGAGACAAAGGATTGCAAAGTCCTTTGGTAATGATTTCATTGTGTACCTCGTGGATGACACACCTAGGACTACTTCAGAAGCCTATGCATCTCTTGATGCTGACTACTGGAAAGAGGCTGTCCGTTGCGAGATGGATTCCACCCTGGCTAACGGAACCTGGGAGATCACCGATCGTCCCTATGGGTGTAAACCTGTAGAGTGTAAGTGGGTGTTCAAGAAAAAGCTTAGGCCTGATGGTACAATTGAAAAGTACAAGGCAAGGCTTGTGGCCAAGGGTTATACTCAGAAAGAAGGTGAAGACTTCTTTGATACTTACTCACCTGTGGCTAGATTGACCACTATCCGAGTGCTACTGTCTTTGGCTGCCTCGCATGGTCTTCTCGTTCATCAAATGGACGTTAAGACAGCTTTCCTTAATGGAGAGTTGGATGAGGAAATTTATATGGAGCAGGCAGACGGTTTCGTAGTGCCCGGTCAGGAAGGAAAAGTGTGTAAGTTATTGAAGTCATTATATGGCCTCAAGCAAGCTCCTAAGCAATGGCACGAGAAATTTGAAAGGACTTTGACTTCTGAAGGCTTTGTTGTAAACGAAGCTGACAAATGTGTGTACTATCGCCATGGTGGGGGCGAGGGAGTTATTCTTTGTCTATATGTCGACGACATACTGATATTTGGAACCAATCTTGATTTAATTAAGGAAGTTAAGGATTTCTTATCTCGTTGTTTTGAGATTAAGGATCTAGGAGTGGCTGATGTTATCTTGAACATCAAGCTGCTGAGAGATGATAATGCTGGGATTACACTGCTTCAATCTCACTATGTGGAAAAGGTCTTGAGTCGCTTCGGGTATAGCGACTGTAAGCCTTCTCCAACTCCATATGATCCTAGTGTCTTGCTTCGAAAGAATCGACGGATTGCTAGAGATCAACTGAGATATTCTCAGATTATAGGCTCGCTTATGTATTTGGCGAGTGCCACGAGGCCTGACATCTCTTTTGCTGTGAGCAAATTGAGCCGGTTTGTTTCCAATCCGGGAGATGATCATTGGCGTGCGCTTGAGAGAGTTATGCGCTATTTAAAAGGCACAGCGAGCTATGGAATTCACTATACCGGAAACCCGAGGGTTCTGGAAGGCTATAGTGATTCTAATTGGATATCTGATGCTGATGAGATTAAGGCCACTAGTGATTATTTATTTACACTTGGTGGTGGCGCTGTTTCTTGGAAGTCTTGCAAGCAGACCATCTTAACGAGGTCAACTATGGAAGCAGAACTCGCAGCATTAGATACAGCCACTGTTGAAGCAGAGTGGCTTCGTGAGCTTTTGATGGACTTGCCTGTGGTTGAAAAACCAATACCCGCGATCCTAATGAACTGTGATAATCAAACCGTGATCTTCAAAGTGAACAGTTCTAAGGATAATATGAAGTCATCAAGGCATGTGAAGAGGAGATTGAAATCTGTCAGGAAACTGAAAAACTCCGGAGTTATTACAGTGGATTATATCCAAACGACTATGAACTTGGCAGATCCCTTCACAAAGGGTTTAACACGTAATGTGATAGATAATGCATCGAGGGAGATGGGTTTGAGACCCACGGTATGAGTTGTCCACAGTGGTAACCTACTCTATATGATCGGAGATCCCGTGAATTAGAAGTAAGAGACAAGCTGTTGGTCAGCTGAGAGGAGTATTTTTATATTTTATCCCACTCCGTGAAGATGCAATATTCTCCTAATATGTATGGTAGGTTGACATTTGTCTTAATGTGTTCCAAGTGGTTTACTTATATAAGCGGAGATGTGTCCTACAGAGCATCTCTTGAGGAACTCACCTATATGAGCTTGATTGTTGAACGTCGCAATCTGTGAGAATTGGGTGTTCTCTAATAAACTCATGAAAGGCCTTCGGAGTATGACGCATAAGCTCCAACCGCGGGGAAGCCTTGCGGCAGCCTAGTATCGGTCTAGACGTTGTGTGAAACTGGTATCACAACAAACTTGTAGTTCAAGGCATAGTCCACTATCCAAGTTGTGAATTAGTGTAACATAACATTCTAGGTGGAAGTTCAACTTAACCATTTCCACTAAGTACCGGTATCTAAACAATGCTTTGGAACTTAAAAATGAGGAGATGTGTCTATGAGATTTTGTGGGGGATTGTTGGAATTTACTAGTATTTACTAGTCCAAATAAATTCAGAAATTATCATTGACACATTATTATTTTGTTAATTGGGAAAATTAATGAGTCATTGATTAATTAGTAACGGTCGCGTTTATTGGGGCTGTTTCTATTTCATTAACAGATGCGGTTATTACGACCGTTTCTAACTCATTAACAAACGCGTTTATTGTTACTGTTTCTATTTCATAAACGGACGTGTTAAGTACAGCAGTTTCTAAATCATAAACAAACGCGTTTATGGCGGCTGCTTTGACTCCCAACATACACTATATAAACCCGTACCAAGCCAGCCTTGGGAGAAGGTTGTTTTCGTATGGTTTCTCACCGTTCCAAAATATTGCGCCGCCACTCAAGCCTTCTCCATCCCTCCTTCTGGCGTGCACCAGAAGAAGGGACAGCAGGCCTCCGGAACCCCGCCTCTTGCGATCCTGTACCGGAGAGGGGCGATCAGGTTTTTGGGGAGAGCTCTCGCTCGACTGCTGACAGCGATCACTTCCCCAACGACGACTTCTTCCCCGACATCGGCAACCTCTTCCTCGACGACGACATGGCCCAGACCGGGGACAACACAGCCGCTACTACAGCTGCTGCAACGTATGCATCTCTCTCTCATCTGTATCAGATCTCGCTACAATTTCTATGTCTAGTACTTGCCGTAGATTGGATCTATTTCCCCATTGTACTAGATATTTGCATGCTCGCTTTAGTTGCTTCTGTCATGATTAATTTTATGATATTTCGGATTAAACCATATGATGAATTGCTAATATATTCAACAATTATAAACAATAAATAAATAATTCTAGCATAATTTTCTGTCAAGTTATGGACGGGGTAAAACTTCGTTCGTGGGATTATAGCTAGTGGCAGAGGATGAAATTTCTTTGAGGGGGGAGACTTTTGATTGATTTCTAGCTGGTTTACTTTGTTCCCACAATCTTTTGAGATCAATCAACTCATTACGGGACAATACAAATGACAAAAAATCACCAGGCTATTTTTCTCTATCAATCTTGGAAATCCTTCCCTTTCCTTCTTTATTTTTAGGACGAGAGAACTGGTGTATCACGTGCTGCCGCAAAAATAGATCCATCATGTTTGAAAGAAGCGTAGTGGAGAAAATCATACCCAACAGAACCATAAGGAATCAAGCATTCTTCAAGAAGAATGAGGACAGAATGCACATAAGAGGCTGGTGTGCTGCTTGCTTTCTTCAAATAGTGTGAAAGTATGCAAATATGAAGTACTGACGTGTTTGCTAATTGCAATGTCATTATTTTCTGGTATTGGAGACCGTGCACCCCAAGGGCCTCTAGAAATTGATAGAAACATATATCAAAGTATGGAGGGCGAGAGAACTGGTGTATTCCTCAGGAACAAAGAACTGTCAGATCTCCATGTCCAATTGTTTAGTATGGAATCATACTCAAGCTGAGGGTTAACCAAGTCAAGTATTGGTTCAACATGATCTCCTGGGGGAAGATGCAATGGAAAAAAAATAGGTTTTTCTTCTTACTGAAATTACATCTATGTAAGAACAGGTGGTTAAGCACAATCCCAGGCTCCCAGCTAATCTAGCAAACCAGGCCACGAATGAGAGCTCTGGTACATTACCTTGTAGAGAGAGTGGCAGAAGGCAGGTCTACATCTCATGCCAACTCCAACCCCGAATGTGGCCGTCATCCCCGCAGCTGTCACAAACCATGGACCATGTTGTAAATTTTCCTTCTTGATTGAGAACACCCTTAGCAGAAAGAAGAGGCATTTACCTGAAGAGCAGCGGCTGAATCGGATCGTTGTAGAACTTGGCGTCATAGACGGCGCCGCTGTGCGCTTGGACGACGCAGACAGGGTCGACCAGCGCAGTGGCTGAATCGGATCGTTGTAGAACTTGGCGTCATAGACGGCGCCGCTGTGCGCTTGGACGACGCAGACAGGGTCGACCAACGCAGTGGCAGCCGGCTGAATCAAATCAAGGGGAACGGGGTGTTTGTACACACAGAATAGAATAGGTAGTGGGGGGACGGGGGAGGGGGAGGCGGAACCTGGGGCGCGCCTTGGGCGGAGGCGGAGGAGGAGATGCAGGAAGACAGCGAGGAGGAAGTCCGTGTCGGGTTCGTCGCGCTGGTCGTAGAAGACGGCGCGGAAGACGGTGCAGCAGGAGAGGTCACGCTCCCGCAGGATGCCCTGCCGGTATGATGCATCGTCCCACTCGCGCGCGTCGAGTCCTGGCTGCGCCTGCTCGCGATTCTTTGTTGCTGGCTGCGCTCAAACGGGATATGTGGGCCTAATTTACTGGGCCAAAGCGCCCGGGCGGGCATCGCTCGATGCACACGACGTGGTACGTAGTTCCCCGAATTAGTACTACCTCGCGTATATGTTTTAAATTTAAAGTGAAAGCGTAAACTTACGGAAAGAAGCGTGCTTTATTATTAGGTAAAGATTGTTTACAAGTCACAAACTAATCTAATCCAGTGCTAAATATAAACTAACCTTTTTCATCATTGATCGCTCATCGGTGCGGCCGGCCGGACAGAATGCGCGGCGGATCACACGACCGATCTTGCATATCCTCTTCCTTTATTGAAGCAGGCGGCTGACAGACGACCTAGCGGGCGGCCGGCAGCAGGCTCGGTCGAGCCCATCACCGCAAGCGATTAGAGGGGAGATCTAAACTGCAAACTGTGCGTACGTGCGTACATTTTCCTAACCTGGCCCTTTTGCGTGAAAATGTACAGAACTGACCCTTATCTGAAACTTCAACACAAAATGACCCTATTTTGAAAATATTTCACGAAATGGCCCCTTTTGCATGACGCCCGCGGCTAGGGCGCCATGCTAGATAACATGACGCCCCGGGGTAGGGCGTCATGCTATTTGGCATGGCACCTTAGGCCGGGGCGCCATGCTACATGTCACTACCATGGCGCCCTAGCCCGGGGCGTCATGCTCTCTAGCATGGCGCCCTAGCCCCGGGCGTCATGCAAAAGGGGCCATTTTCGTGAAATATTTTTAGAATGGGGTCATTTTGTGTTGAAGTTTCAGATAAGGGTCAGTTTTGTTCATTTTCACCCCTTTTGCTTCCATGGTGGGCTACTTCCCTTTTTTTTTACTTTTCCTGGGATTTGGCCCTTCTACGTGCAACCTTCGTTGTAAACAGTAAATGGGCCCTTTATTCAAAAAAGAAAGAAAGAGAGAATAGTACACGGGCCCTGGTTAAGAAAGGAATATGGGGGGAGCCACTTCCAGTTATATAGCGAGATAAACTAGCATACAACGGATCGATATTAAGTGGCGACACGATCGTCAGGGGGGTCTCGCCCCTCCTCGTCCCCCTTGAATCCGTCCCTACATCTGAAGAACCTACTGAGATAGATATGTCTAGGGCAGATCTAGGAAACAAATTAACTAGAGACTCAAAACGACGATCGATCTGAACTAAGTAACTTATAAATACATACACATGAGAGTGTGCTTACCTGGCCTAGCATATACTTGAGGCTTGTTAGAGTTGTGTCGAATATTATTGTACAAGATTTTTTTGATAAAGGACTTTTCATTGAATAGATATATCGAGGTGATACAATCGTATTAGCTAGATGCACACAGCCAAAAAGTACAGAGCAACCTAAAAATAAAATAATTCGATACAATGCCAAGCAATAAAACGTGTCCAGCATAAGAAACGATAGATCCTATCCGTAGATCACACCTCCATCCATGTGGGTAGAAAACCTCTCTGGTCGTACGCTCCAGCCGTGTAGACGCAATCATAAAAAGGTCCCTGTCCTCCGGCTTCTGCAGGATAGACCACGTACTGAGCCATCGTGTACAAACATGGATAACCTGCATAGGAGATGAGACACATTTATTGTTAAAAACCACATCATTCCTAATAAGCCACATTGCCCAGCATAAGGTCGCCGCTCCCATAAGAATATGTGTAGAAAATTGTTTATCAATACCCCGCAACCAGTTGCCGAACATATTGCGTGCACTACGTGGTGGGTATATATTCGAAGCTACTTGGACCATGGCCCAAACTGCCTGAGCGAACTTGCACTTAAAAAAATAAGTGTTTGATAGTCTCGTCATGTTGGCAAAAGACACATGTCTTGGACCCGTGCCAGTTTCGTCGTGTCGGGTTATCTCTAGTTAGGATGACTCCTTTGTTTAGAAATTAAAGGAATATCTTCACTCTTAGAGGGATTTTTACCTTCCACAATTTTCTATTATCAACAGGAACATCACAATGGACCATTGCATCATACATGGATTTGACCGAAAATCTGCCATTCTGATGCAAATTCCATCGAAAAGTGTCCGGCTCATCTGACAGTTGAATGTCCTCTAGACGAGTGAGTAAGTCATTCCATATTGTCAGGCGAGTGCCCAAAATATCCCAACGAAAAGAAATATCGGGGTTTTCTTGTCCTAAGACTTGTTTGATCGTAACGAATTTATGTCTAACAATCCGGTACAAGCTCGGATATTGCACCATTAGTGAGCTGTTCCTTAGCCAGGTATCTTCCCAGAAACGAACCTGAGAGCCGTCCCTAACCGAGAAGGTCCCAAATTGAAAGAAGAATTCCTTGGCCTTCATGACATCACTCCAAAAATGTGAATCCACAGGTTTGTAATGTAGTTGAGAAATGGCATTGGATCACACCTACTTGTTGCGAATGATTTCCTGCCATACTCCATTCTCATTGAGAAGTTTATAAACCCACTTGCTAAGAAGAGCGATATTTTTAATCTCAAGGTCTTGGATTCCCAGGCCCCCCTGACTTTTAGGTCTGCATAATACGCTCCACCTAGCAAGTCGATATTTCTTGGTTTCGTTATCACACTGCCAAAAAAATCTGGATCTAAAGTAATCTAGCCGTTGTAGAACACCTTTCGGCTGGTGGAAGAATGACAACATATATAATACCATGTTGCTTAGGACGGAATTGATCAATATCAGTTGGCCCCCATAAGACAAGAGTTTGGCCTTCCAACTGGCTAATCGTTTCTCAAGTCTCTCTTCCACATGCCTCCACTCAGCGATAGTTAACCGCCGATAGTGTATGGGAATACTCAGATACCGAATCGGAAACTGCACAAGCTAGCATCCAAAAATCTTGGCATATTCGGATGCTTATTCTGCAGCATTGCCAAAGCAAAAAAGTTCGCTTTTATGAAAATTAATTTTGAGGCCTGAAAGTTCCTCAAAAGCACATAAGAGCAGCTTGAGATTTCTTGCCTTATCTAAATCATGATCCAAGAATAGTATCGTGTCATCCACATATTGTAGAATTGATAGGACATTTTCTACCAAGTGTGGAATGACTCCACTAATTTGACCATCCAGCTTAGCCTGCTCAACAAGGGTAGCTAGCATGTCAGCGACTATGTTAAACAGAATGTGAGATGCGGGGTCGCCTTGACAAAGCCCCTTACGTGCGTGAAAATAGTTGCAACGTCGTCGTTAACTTTTATGGCCACACTACCTCCAGAGACAAATCTCTCTACACAGCGACACCATTTTTGTGAAAACCCCTTCATACGCAAGGTTTGCAACAGGAAGGGCCACTTAACTTTGTCGTAGGCTTTCTCAAAATCAATTTTAAGAATGACACCGTTCAACTTTTTCCGGTGCAGTTCATGTACAGTTTCGTGTAGGACGACCACTCCATCTATTATGTTTCGTCCTTGCATAAATGTTGTTTGAGTGGGTTTTACGACATGATCAGCTACACCATTCAATCGATTAGTCGCTACCTTCGTAAAAAATTAAAACTTACATTCAGAAGACAAATCGGTCGATATTGTTGAATACGACTAGCCTCCTCAATCTTAGGCAATAGGAAAATTTCCCCAAAGTTTAAATGAGAAATATCAAGGTCATCAGAATGTAGTTGGTTAAACAACTGAACTAAGTCTGCCTTAATCACATCCCAAAAGCATTGATAGAACTCTGCGGGAAAGCCATCCGGTCCCGGTGCCTTGTTGTGTTCCATCTGAAGCACATCAGTTCGAATTTCCTCCTCAGAAAATGGAGAGGTTAGGAATTCATTTTCCGCTTCTATTACTTGAGTAATGTCATGTGTAATAGATTCGTCCAACTGAAAATTAGTTTCAGCTGAAGGCCCAAAAAGGTCTTTGTAAAACTTAATAATAAAATATCTAAGTGGCACTTCCCCCTCTATTTGGCCTTCCTCCTGGTCAAGGTCGAATATACACTTCTTTCTATGCCTGCCATTGGCTAGCATTTGAAAGTATTTTATATTATCATCATCTTGCACCAGCGAGTCCGCCTTACTACGTTGGTACCATTTAATCTCTTCCTCGCGTAGTAAGCGGGCAATCTGCTCGTTAAGACTACTTTTTGTTCAATCTCAATAGCAGACAGAGGCCTCACCTCCGCAATTTTATCAAGGGTATCAATTAAGGTAGACAATCACATTTTTTCTTTTTTGTAAATACCAGCAGTATGTTTGGCCCATCCTCGAAGGAATTGACGCAAGGCACGTATTCAATTATTCCATCGTTGAATGGGTGTGTTACCGCGAGGCTAGCGCGCCCACACCTTCTTAACCAGCTCATGAAATCCCTCTCTAGTGAGCCATCCCAGTTCAAACTTAAACTGATGATGGTTAGATCATGGGATTGGTTGTCCAAAATCGGTTAGCAATGGAGCGTGATCCGATAAGGCCTCAATTCTTTCTAGTTCCCGAACCGAGGCTAGTGGATATTTATATTCCCAATCGGTGGTAACTAGCACCCGGTCAAGTTTTTCAAAGGTTGGCACCGATCGGTTATTGGCCTAGGTATACTGACGACCAGATATCGTGATCTGCCTCAGATCCAGGCTGTCGATAACAGCATTAAAGAGGAAAGGCCACCTAGTGTCAAACCGATCATTGTTTTTTTGCTGTTGATATCGAAGGATATTAAAATCCCCCCGATTAACATGGGATGGGGATTATCTCGATAGGTGTTGACTAATTCTTTTAGAAATGCAGTCTTAAATTCATCTTGAGCGGCACCATATATAGCCACCAGACTCCAGATGAACTTGTCGGACTTATTTTGAAGGTGGAATTTAATATGATACCCTCCTTGGACGTGGATAATATTTGTAGGTATGTAGAGTTAATACCTAGCAAAATTCCCCCGGGCCTCCCTGTCGGCGGTAAGACGTGCCATTCGTAATCAAAACCACATGAAAATTGGTCCAAATCGCGTGTTGGAAAATCATGTTTACCCGAGTCAGTGATAGCCACAAAGTCCAATGAATGATCCTTTACACAATCATCAATATGTTTGTGTTTAGCCAAGTCGCCAATACCTCTGCTATTCCAGAACATGCCTCTCATGCGGAACCAACTTTATGTTTAGAGACCTTTACTTTCTTAGAAGAGCGCCCTCTTTTCTTTGCTGAGTTAGACTTGTTCTTGCGCACCGTCGCGACAAGCTCAAAAAGCGTAGTGTCCCATACAGTGTCGTCAAGGTCTACTTCAGTCGTGTCTTTAATCAAATGAGAGAGGAGCTTGCTTTCATGATTGGCATCAGTATCTCTCCACCTCCTCATCTGACATGAGAGGGTCGACAAAGCTCCGATAACTTCGGAGCAACCGTAAGCCAGTCGAACTCCACTTGTTTTAGAGCCTTGACCGAAAAATCTATCTCATTGTCATTACATCCTAGTGACACCCCAAGTCTAGTAATATTTGAAGATACTTTGGACTTATCAAAAGACATAAAAGATTTACGAGAGAGGGTACCTTCGAAGTCAAGGTTACGTGCAGCAGTCCTACGCATGGACTTCACCATAGTGTCCTCGTTGGTGGCTGCTGCTCCGTCAGCCCCTACCTGATGACGCCCACTGCGCCTCAGCGTTGAAGGAGTGACATCGGCCTCGGAGCCCATCACCTCGACTCCGCAAGGCATGGTGGGCTGCTGCAGCGATGAAGAAGAAGATAGAGAAGGCTGCTCCTTAGCCTCCTCAAGCCCTGGAGACTGCGCCCCTCCCTGGAGACTCTTGGCTAACTCGCACGGATGGGGAGAAAATCACACCACGTCGAGTCGGAGAAGCAGGAGTGGGCGATGATGACGGCGAAACAGCGGTTCCCTTCGGCACGGGGCGCCCGCGAGTCCCCACATGGGGGCTAGGCGGTGGCGGCAAGCAATTCAAAGGTGGCGGCATCGAGGGCCATGGCTCTGACGTCATAGGAGAAGCAGCCCTAGAGGAAGTATCCGACCCCGAGGAATAAGACCCCCTTAAAGGCGATGGAACAATCATGGCGGGTATGCCTCGATGAGGGCTCGTAGGTGTGACGACGGAGGTCATCTGCATGGGCACCACACCACCCGATGAAGTAGGGTCCGAGGAAATGTTGGATGATGAAGTGGGTTTGGACCTCTTGCTTGGATCATTGTTCCTCACTGAGTACTCCCGGTCATGCCCCTTGTCGCCCCCTGGATCATCGCTGTGCTGGCAGACTGGAGGTACAAAGTCATTATCAACACGGAAGTCCGCTTCTTCAAGACTGTACCGGAACTCATAACCTTTCCTTTGAACCACCTCGTCGGAAGAAAGAGAGTCAAGTGTGCTTCTTTTGAAAGAATCAAGGTTCAGTACCGCTACCTGGATACAAACAATTCCTCTCCGGCGCAAACAAAGAAGATCAACATCGAGAGTAGAACCAATCACCGAGCCGACTACCTAAAGCCCTAAGAAGTGTAGGAGAGCGTGAGGCACCCCATGCACATGAACCCAGATAGGAATTAGCTCGAAGCGGTGTGGTATCTTCTCTAAATTACAAGGTAGGTTACAGTTGGACTTGGTTTTGAACTGTGTATAGACAGGGTAGGAGTTGTGTCCAAATATGACACCCTAGGCCTCTCTTATATAGCGATGGTAGACACACGATGTAACCTATGCCAACATAATAACATAGGTACGCGGGGGCGCCGGCGGCGTGTGCCGGCGCCCGAACGGCCGGGGTGCGGTATTGTGACGGTGTCACGGGGAGGAGCGTCCGTAGTCAGGCCTCGGGGATGTAGCCATGATGGTGAACCTCGTTAACAAATCTCGGTGTCGTGCCTCTTGTGATTGCTTGGTCCTCGATAGATCGACGAAGCGTCTCGGATTTATTCTAACAAGTGGTATCATGAGCAAGGATTCGAGGAGGCCGCAGAAGTTGATTTAGAGGAGAATGATGAAGACCGGCTGCTATGGGGCATGGCATACGTGCGGTAGTGATCGGAGATCGTCGTGTATAAAGCAATCTAGAGATGAAGCGGATTCATGGATCGATTACAAATAAGTCACAGTTGTCGTCAAGTTCGATGCTCGGTTCGATGGCCAGCAGCTGGAGCGACTTGGAGTTGATTATCGATCGAGAGGCTGATACATGTGACTTGTTTTGGCAAACTTCTTCGATGCCAAATCGATGGACGCGCAGGAGTCAGATCCGATCTGTGTGGCGGCATGTTCAGGCGTGCAGCACCAGGACTCCTCCGCAGCGGCGCATACAAGGCGGCTTCCCAGGCAATGGGGTCATACCAGTTGATCGAGAGGGCGTGAGGCGGTGGACCTACTAGAGGCCCAAGAACTGGGCGGCCCACATGCGGCAGGCTTTTCCAAGCGGAGGCCTAGCTCGGGACAGCTCGTGGTCCAGCTGGGATTTACGAAGGCCGACTGGTGGTGCGCGCGGGCGTACGGAGAGGATGGAGCAGCGATATGCATGCGTACGGAGGTTCAGCCAAGAGCTGCAAAAGCAAGTAGACACCTGATTTGTTGAAAAAAAGGGGTCGATTTCGAGGATTTGCACAACCGACATGAAAGTTGCTGGCTATACTACTAGGTTGATCTGCATTGAAGAAAGAACAAGAAAAAAGAGTCACATGTGCTAGGTCGTGGAGTTGAGTTAATTGGAATACTTTGCTACGTACACAAGACTACATGGACTTATTTTGGGTTTTTGCTTGGTAAACTGATCAAAGATGGTGGTGTGGCAGCGCTGTCGTTTAGCGGGTAGTCAAATGGAAACCGATGATGGCGACATGCGTACAAGGCTCGGAGGAGTCTGGGCGTGTCTTGGCAAGGATCATGCATATACAGGGCGTCAAGCAATGCACAGAGACGTGCGAAGACGGACACGACGCAGGGTGAAGCATGGTTGCAGTCGAATAAGTTCGGCTGGGTCGGACTGGACAGTCTGATGGATCGACATGGATGTTGGTCAAAAGCAGAAGACGGTGGTGATTTCAGCAACGATGACATATGTGACGCCCGAAGACCGACGTCCCAGAAGATTCCAGAAGATTCCAGATGTTCCGGGTTGCCCGTGTGTTTCATTTGTGTTTGTGTTATTTATTTTTGCATAAGCTTGATCGTGTCATCCGCATCATGTTAACAACATAATATGTTTAAATTGTTGTTGCTGATAATTGCTAAACATGCTAATGGGGATTTTCCGGAATTGTTGTTGTTATTTTCCGGCCTCATTTAAAATGTCTAATAGAGTAGTTTTTTTCTTATGCTTCACCTCTTGCCATGCTAACATCAATTAATCTTGTCTTGTAAATAAATGAGAGTCAATTAAATAAATAAAATGTGGTGTTTCGTCAATATGCAACTCGTTGCATATTGAGCTCCACTTAACTTGTAGTATTTGTTTGTGCACTTGCCATGCCATGCATATTTAAACCGGACATGCATCATACTTGGATGTGCATCGTATGCCATGTCTATGCTTGTGTGTTTACCGAGTTGTTTGCTTCTTTCCGGTTGCTTCTCTTGTTAGCTTCGGTTTCGTTCCGGAGTTGTGAGGATTCGCCCGACTGTTGCTCCGTCTACTTCATGGATCCGTTCTTCTTCCTTGCGGAATCCCAGGCAAGATGATCATACCCTTGGATACCTTTACTATCATTGCCATGCTTAGTTGTCTCGATGCTGTCGTTACATGTCGCGCTACCCATCTTTTATGTCAGCCTCTCCTTGTTGCCATGAAACCTCTAACCTTGAAACCTTCCTAGCAAAACCACTGTTTGGCTATGTTACCCGCTTGCTCAGCCCCTCTTATAGCGTTGTTAGCTGCAGGTGAAGATGAAGATCGTTCCAGGTGGGAACTTGTTGTTGGATATATCACAATATCTATAATTATTATTAACACACCTATATACTGGGCATGGGTGGAAGGCATGGCCTTTTGCTCGGTGTTTTGTTCCACTCATGCCACCTTAGGCGCCGATAAACCGGCATTATGTTCCTTGATTTTGCGTTCCTTACACGATGGGTGGATGGGGACCCCTTGACAGTTCGACTTTGAATAAAACTCCTCCAGCGAGGCCCAACATTGGTTTTAATTTGCCTCATAAAAACAACTTAATTAATTAATTAAATTTGCATAGGGGGTCGCACCCTCGGGTTCTTAATTCTACATAGCAGGGGGGGCCAGTGCTGATGGTGTTGGTCCCAAACTAGAGCCACTTGCGGTGCCACCCAGTTCTGGGGTCTTCGGTTGCTGTACATATTGCTCATCCGGTCGTGGCCTGAGACGAGATACGCGCGGCTACTATCAGGGTGTCGGCACGCCAGGAGGTCTTGCTGGACTTATTTTACCATTGTCGAAATGACTTGTGCTACCGGGACGCCGAGCCTGATCGGATTTCCCTAAGATAAGGGGTGATGATATTATATTTATCACTTCAGCTAATCGTGAGAGCTTGTGATGGGCTAAGTTGGAACACCCCTGCAGGGTTATGATCTTTCGAAAGTCGTGCCCGCGGTTATGTGGCAGATTGGAATTTGTTAATGTCCGGTTGTAGAAAACTTGATAGATGATCCGAAGTAAAACACACAACTGTGTGAGTAACCGTGACCATCTCTTTTCACTTTGAGAAGAGAACACGGTGGGGTTATGTTTGATTCGAATGTAGTTCAGGATCTTTAGCGATCACTACTTTTGCGACCGTTTGCGTAGATGCTCATCTTATTCTGGTACTCGTAAGTTAGCCACCATATTATGCTTAGCCGCTGCTGCAACCTCACCACTTTACCTCTTCCTACCCTCAAAGTTTTGCTAGTCTTGATACCCATGGTTATGGGATTGCTGAGTCCTCGTGGCTCACAGATACTACAACGCCAGATGCAGGTTCGGCCGAGAATGAAGCAGGAGCTGGTTCAGAGCTTCCCTGGGAGCTCGATGAAGATTGTGGCCGTTTGCTTGTGACGTTTCGACGATCAATAGTGGTTTCTACTAGGATTCGATCCTGACCTGTGGCTTTATGTTGTTTTGGTATCTTTCTTTTGGATCTTCGCCCGTAGTCGGGTTGTGATGTTTGAATGATGAATTGCTTATGTAATGTATTGTGTGAAGTGGCGAGTGTAAGCCAACTATCTCCTTTTGCAATTTAATCTCTCTTTTACATGAGTCGTGCAAAGATACCAAACTTGAGATCATTCTAGGATGGGCTTATACCTTTAAGTCGTGCCTCGACACGTAGGAGGTATAGTCCCATCCTGGGCATTACAAGTTGGCATCAGAGCCTTCTCCGACCTAGAAGCCCCCACTGATTGATCGAATCGTTGACGGTTGAGTCTAGGCACACACTGAAAATATTTTGAGTCCTATATATATCGGAGAGTAGGATTTCTTTTGCTCCTCATCTCTTTTCATTCTGGTGAGGACTCCTGACGATTACTCTTGCCTCTTCTACTTTCAAAAATTGCACCAAATTTTTTTTAGGATCACGCGAGTATTGTTTGGATTGTTCCGATGTCTTTGTGACGAGAACATTGTTCTCGATGCCTCCTGTCATTAGGGGTTGTGGCAGTGTCCCGGGGAGTTGAGCTCCGAGGTGTTGTCGTCACAAATCCATCGCGGTAGTACTAGAATACTTAAGACGGCCGACATCGAAAACTCTCCTATGCGGTTAGTGGCAAGATAACCCCGACATCACCCAGTACTGGGGAGGTAGTTCGGGAGTATTGCCATAGCTTGTATAGTGGATGCGTTTCGAAGGTCCGAGGTAAACGGTTTCCGAGAACAACTGGTTATGTGTTGAAGGATGGATACAGCTAGATGTAGGTTTAGAGTTGAGTGCGCGGTGCTTCCCCTGTATCCCCAACACCTGATTGCATAACTGGAAACTTTCGGAAATTAATAGGTGGGTTCATCTAGTAGTTCTAGGCATTCTTCCAACGAATGCATGATATGAAGTTCGGGGTTCTACATTGAGTGAAGTGGTTTTATGGCCTTGTTCCGATCGAGAGTTGCATCTTAAAGGGTCCTTGGCTATGCTGATCCGGGGATTGCAAAACCCTTTTGTAACACGTTCCATAAGCTTTCAGCACGAATATGTGGAGCGAAGCTCCTATCTTGTATTTGTTCTATCTGTTCCTTGTTCCTTTTTATTTACCTTTTGTTCTCCAAGTGGCTTCTCCACAAGCTGATGTACCTGCGGAATTCATTCGTTCATTCTCCGTTCGAATGATATTGTGAAGATTGTGCTGCTACATATCTATCCGTTGTTTTGTTTTGATTTTGGTATTCGAGTTGCTTCGATGTCAAATGTTGATTCCATACCCTTCTTAATCGGTGTTCTCATATTTCTATGGGAGTGCTAATTCTTCTTCACCATCGAGATCTTCATGGTAATCCTTTTCAACCGGTGTGCCTCTCTTCAAGTTATTCCATACGGACGCCATTGAGAAATCTGACGATTTGTCTGTTTCATTCATCCCAAGCTATCTTTGTTTTCCCCACCCTCCCACCCTTCTTCCTCTCGGAGCAAGAAATTATCAAATCAAATATCCATTATTATTCATGTGATATTTCTTCATTCTTTTCCTTCAATGTTCTTATCCGGTGATTATCGTGAAGTTGCTCAAGAGCTTCTAGTTCATCATTCTTTTGTTTCTTAAATTCTGCCGGTGGATGTAATTCAAGATTTCGGTGTTGATCTTATCCTTTTCCTCTTTTTTCACAATGCTTTCATATTCCGGTGCACCAATTAATCATTCTCCTCTTGCTATTCATATCCGGAGTGTTCAAGATATCTTATAAGATTCATAATTCCATTCTTAATCCGTTCAATCTATTTTGAGGATTGTTATCTTATTCAAGCCTTTTTAATTCAACCGGTGCTATATCTCTTAAGCAATCTTTTTCAACGGTGATTTCTTTGAGTGGGCCCTAACCCACAGGTCTTTTCCTAGGATCTTACCTGACTCTTCTATTTTCCTGGAGTTATACTTAAATTCTTTTCAAAGTGTGACGTAAGAATGATTCCCATCAGTCACATGCCTTCTCCAAGCTTGTTTTCAATTATTTCCATCTTTTGCTCCACCTTCCTCTTGTCATTCGTTCGGAGTACCTATACAATTCATGGTGGTGTATCTCATCGTCTTCTCAGATTTTGAAGACCCGAAGACGAGTTCCTCTTGAATCCTTATCCGTTCTCTCAAGATTCGTGGTTTCTAGCTTCATGCCATCCTCATTATTGTTCCGATTGTGAGGAATTCTTTTATGCCATCCGAAGCATTTCATAAATTCTTCTTATTGTGATCCTCCGAAGGCCATCATTTCAGAATATTTCTTCGTTCTCAGTTTTCAACTTCGTCCTCCAAATATTCTTCATTGATGCCTCTTCATTCATCTCCATATTCTTACGGTGGTCCTTTCAAGATTACTCTTCCGTTGTTATCATATTAATTCTTTTGTTCTTTCATAATCCTACCGGTGGTTCATTGAAGATTTACCCAAGTTTGTGCGAGATCTCTCTTTAATTCTTTCCAACGAGAATAAGTAGTATGCCAAATCCTTTGGTTGTCATCAATTTAATTGGTGAAGGAGATGCATGACATAATTCTTATTCTTATTCCTTCAAGGTGATTTATTTCTTTTGTCTGGAGCTTGTTCATCATATCATATTCTCGGTTCTAAGTTGTTCATCTTGTTTTCCGGAGCTCCAAGTTATTTCTATTACATCATTTCAAAGCTGCATCTAATTCATCGCGGGCCTTGAATCTTATTCTTTTCATCTTTCACTTCTCATGCTTTCATTACCGGAGTTCTTCATGGTGGTTCATCAAGATTTAATTCATCCTTGAAGTCTTCATCAAGATTATTGTTGGAGCTCAAGCATTTTTCATCATGCTTTCTAATTACAATCCTTTCTACCTTATCTTTTCAGATGGTGTTATGTCATTTTGACAATTTCCCTTCATGTTTCATGATTCACGAGTTATCAAGAATGAGATATTTAAACCATCATTTTCCTTGTGCAGGAGATCGTTCCAACCATTCAATTTATTTGTTGGAGTCATCTTGGGTTGTATTTCACCTAAAGCTTTTCCCTAAGGATTTTGCTATTGTGGTGCTTATAAATGACCCAAGTTCTTCATTTATCATTCCGGTGATATAAGTTTATCGTCTCCTTGTTGATCTCAATCCATTCAAATGTTTTCGTCAGTGGCTGGTTGTCACCTCTTAATTTTAAGATGTTTCCATAAGCCCACATCAAGCTTATTCTTTTGTTGTTGAATTTCCAACAACTCTGTTCATCCCTTCTTCGTAAGGATGTGTTTCATATTCATTTGTGGGAGAAGTTGTCATTTTCTTCTCCATTCATTTCTTTCGTTGATTTATATTCTATTCTTTCATTCCGGAGGCTTTGTGATGTTGCTCTCTATGACCATCATCTTGTTTTCTTTTCAAGATCATATTCTTCCCTTGCTTGTCTTTTTAACCGGAGTGTTGTATTCTTTATTCTAGTTCTCTCATCTTATCTAGTTTTGCCTCTCTTTTCAACCAGAGTGCTGTCTGAATCTTTCTTACCCCTTGTGCCATTCTTTTAATTGTTCCGGAGGCTGTGTGTTGTTGATTTCATCAAGTATCACTCCATCTCCTCAAACTTATGTTAATTCCTTCCATTTTCAGACGGAGTGCTGTCCAAATTCTGTCATTCTTATTCTTTGGCTATACCGTTGCAGTTTCATATTCTTTTGGTTCGTAAGCTCGTGTTTCATGTCTTTCAACCTTCAAGGTTCTGATAATGTTCCATGTTTCTCCTTTTACCGAAGTGCTCTTAACTTCGTTCATCTCTGGTGTGTTCTTCTTTCATTTTGGTCAACCTTTCAAGATTCTTTGGTTTCACTCGTCTGTCAAAGAAGCAACTTTGTTTTACCTCTTCTTTTTCGTTTTACCTGGTGCTATCTCTAGGATCTCGGGTCGAGATCCTCTGTTAGTGTGGGAGAGTTGTGACGCCCGAAGACCGACGTCCCAAAAGATTCCAGAAGATTCCAGATGTTCCGGGTTGCCCGTGTGTTTCATTTGTGTTTGTGTTATTTATTTTTGCATAAGCTTGATCATGTCATCCGCATCATGTTAACAACATAATATGTTTAAATTGTTGTTGCTGATAATTGCTAAACATGCTCATGGGGATTTTCCGGAATTGTTGTTGTTATTTTCCGGCCTCATTTAAAATGTCTAATAGAGTAGTTTTTTTTCTTATGCTTCACCTCTTGCCATGTTAAAATCAATTAATCTTGTCTTGTAAATAAACAAGAGTCAATTAAATAAATAAAATGTGGTGTTTCGTCAATATGCAACTCGTTGCATATTGAGCTCCACTTAACTTGTAGTATTTGTTTGTGCACTTGCCATGCCATGCATATTTAAACCGGACATGCATCATACTTGGATGTGCATCGTATGCCATGTCTATGCTTGTGTGTTTACCGAGTTGTTTGCTTCTTTCCGGTTGCTTCTCTTGTTAGCTTCAGTTTCGTTCCGGAGTTGTGAGGATTCGCCCGACTGTTGCTCCGTCTACTTCATGGATCCGTTCTTCTTCCTTGCGGAATCCCAGGCAAGATGATCATACCCTTGGATACCTTTACTATCATTGCCATGCTTAGTTGTCTCGATGCTGTCGTTACATGTCGCGCTACCCATCTTTTATGTCAGCCTCTCCTTGTTGCCATGAAACCTCTAACCTTGAAACCTTCCTAGCAAAACCACTGTTTGGCTATGTTACCCGCTTGCTCAGCCCCTCTTATAGCGTTGTTAGCTGCAGGTGAAGATGAAGATCGTTCCAGGTGGGAACTTGTTGTTGGATATATCACAATATCTATAATTATTATTAACACACCTATATACTGGGCATGGGTGGAAGGCTTGGCCTTTTGCTCGGTGTTTTGTTCCACTCATGCCACCTTAGGCGCCGATAAATCGGCATTATGTTCCTTGATTTTGCATTCCTTACACGATGGGTGGATGGGGACCCCTTGACAGTTCGACTTTGAATAAAACTCCTCCAGCAAGGCCCAACATTGGTTTTAATTTGCCTCATAAAAACAAATTAATTAATTAATTAAATTTGCATAGGGGGTCGCACCCTCGGGTTCTTAATTCTACATAGCAAGGGGGGCCAGTGCTGATGGTGTTGGTCCCAAACTAGAGCCATTTGCGGTGCCACCCAGTTATCTGGGGTCTTCGGTTGCTGTACGTATTGCTCATCTGGTCGTGGCCTGAGACGAGATACGCGCGGCTACTATCAGGGTGTCGGCACGCCAGGAGGTCTTGCTGGACTTGTTTTACCATTGTCGAAATGACTTGTGCTACCGGGACGCCGAGCCTGATCGGATTTCCCTAAGATAAGGGGTGATGATATTATATTTATCACTTCAGCTAATCGTGAGAGCTTGTGATGGGCTAAGTTGGAACACCCCTGCAGGTTTATGATCTTTCGAAAGCCGTGCCCGCGGTTGTGTGGCAGATTGGAATTTGTTAATGTCCGGTTGTAGAAAACTTGATAGATGATCCGAAGTAAAACACACAACTGTGTGAGTAACCGTGACTGTCTCTTTTCACTTTGAGAAGAGAACACGGTGGGATTATGTTTGATTCGTATGTAGTTCAGGATCTTTAGCGATCACTACTTTTGCGACCGTTTGCGTAGATGCTCATCTTATTCTGGTACTCGTAAGTTAGCCACCATATTATGCTTAGCCGCTGCTGCAACCTCACCACTTTACCTCTTCCTACCCTCAAAGCTTTGCTAGTCTTGATACCCATGGTTATGGGATTGCTGAGTCCTCGTGGCTCACAGATACTACAACACCAGATGCAGGTTCGGCCGAGAATGAAGCAGGAGCTGGTTCAGAGCTTCCTTGGGAGCTCGATAAAGATTGTGGCCGTTTGCTTGTGACGTTTCGACGATCAGTAGTGGTTTCTAGTAGGATTTGATCCTGACCTGTGGCTTTATGTTGTTTTGGTATCTTTCTTTTGGATCTTCGCCCGTAGTCGGGTTGTGATGTTTTGAATGATGAATTGCTTATGTAATGTATTGTGTGAAGTGGCGAGTGTAAGCCAACTATCTCCTTTTGCAATTTAATCCCTCTTTTACACGAGTCGTGCAAAGATACCAAACTTGAGATCATTCTAGGATGGGCTTATACCTTTAAGTCGTGCCTCGACACGTAGGAGGTATAGTCCCATCCTGGAAACACGTGGTGCAGGCCTGAGGGCTTGTGCGGCTTCGACAAGACTATGGCGCAGGGTTGATTCAAGGCAGTGTACATAAGAGAGTTTGAAGTCGACAGGGTGCGTAGTAGCGTGGCTAGCTACATGGAGTCATGTTGAAGGTGGAGCTGGAGTCTGATGGACAACTTCACTCTGAGCTGATGGAGGGGCTATGGCGGAAATGCATGGAGAGTCGAAGACTATTTCAGCGGAAAAGGGAGAGACACGTGGATCGGACTGGGTACTAGTGGTTCGATGTGGACATGATACTCGGCATTGGTCGGTGATGATCGATGGTTCTCTGCAGTAGGGGTTTGAGTGGTGTGGGTCCGCGGCCCTAGAGACTGGACCAGGATAGCAGAGACTCGAAGCGGTGATAGCGGCGAGGCGTGCGGTAACCACGGGACACAGTGACAGGCCAAGGCACTGGTGGTCAGACATGTGGTCAGACAAATTGTGCAGGGGGTGCTGAAGCAGTGTTGACGAGTACCCGGTTCCAGTTGGTGACTGAGTCTATCGGTGCCGGAAGATGGACAGGAGTTGACCATGAAGAATCTGAGAAAGTGGCGGAGAGTCTGAAATTGTCAAAAGCTGAGAGAGTACATGACCGTATATTCTGTGGTGTTCGGTGCACATGGCAAAGTGCGGATGAAAAATACAGAAGGAGGCGGAGTGCTATAGTTGGGACATGCCAGATACTATCCGGAAAAGGATGAGACAACTGCGAATTTGACTCAGGGTGACACAGGGTGACGGTGAGATTCCTTCAAGTTTCAGACAGACAGTCAAGGAGAGCGATGACATTGAGTTCGGATAACTCTTATATGTGGCGTCCAATATGTGAGTTTTTCATTTTTACGCAGACAGTGATCGGTGTGTGATAGCATTGAGCGGATACTCCGAAAGTTGGGAGCATAAGGTAGAGTAATGAGGAACTTAATTTTACTCGAGTGTTGACTATGAAGAAGACGAGAAGGGACTACAGTTACAGGTGGGGTAATGAAAACTAAAGAATTCTTTTTCCAATTTGGAACGTTCTCGGTTAGGGACGGATCCCAAATTTGTTTCTGGGAAGACACGTGGCTCGGGACCACCCCATTAAATGTGCAATACCCAAGCTTATATCGGATAGTTAGACATAAGTTTGTCACAATTAAGCAGGTGCTGGGCCAAGAAAACCCAGATATTTCTTTTCGTAGAACCCTCGGTGGACCTCGTTTGGCTGCATGGGATGATTTGCTAACCCGATTGGGAGCCATCCAACTATCGGCAGAACCGGATATCTTTAAATGGAAATTGCATCAGAGTGGGAAGTTTTCGGTTAAATCTATGTATGATGCATTGGTTCATAATGAGATTCCAATTGATAATAGAAAATTGTGGAAGTTGAAGATTCCTCTAAAAGTGAAAATTTTCCTATGGTTTCTCAATAAAGGAGTTATCTTAACTAGGGACAATTTGGCACGATGAAACTGGCAAGGTTGCAAAAAATGTGTTTCCTGCCACCATGATGAGTCCATTAAGCACATATTTTTTGATTGCAAGTTCGCTCAATCTGTATGGGCCATTGTCCAAATAGCCTCGAATCTATATCCTCCACGTTGTGCACGGAATATGTTCGGCAATTGATTGTGGGGTATATATAAACAGTTTTCTAAACACATTCTTATGGGGGCGGCTGCCTTATGTTGAGCGCTGTGGCTCACTAGGAATGACATTGTTTTTAATCGTAAATGCGTTTCATCTCCTATGCAGGTTATTCATATATGTTCGCGATGGCTCCGTATGTAGTCTATCCTGCAGAGGCCGGAGGACGGAGACCTTTTTATGATGGCTTCTACTCGGCTGGAGCGTTCGGCCAGGGAGATTTTTTACCCCCATGGATAAACAACTCAGATTTTGATGCTCTAGGGGTGAGGGCTGTGGATAGTTTTTGCGCAGACCTTGATCCAGCTAGTGCTCAGTCGGAAGATGAGGGTAATAGAGAAGGCCTGGAGGAGTGCCTCCAGGCTGATACCGCGTTTGCTCAAGTACCCGAACCTGGTGGTACGGACCAGGCCGGGGAGCACTCTGTCCACAAGCGGAAATGGAACCGCAAGATTTACCCTGTGTCGGCTGTACGGAGGAGTGTTCGGATTCGGACCGCCAAGAAATTCCATGATGAAAAATGAGAGGCATTTTCTGGAATAGCAGAGGTCTGAAAGACTTGGCTAAACGTAGGTTCTTGGCGGAGGCGGCGGTTGAATACAAGCTTGACTTCATAGCCCTCTCCGAAACTGGTAGAGACAACTATACCTCCCAGTTTCTGGGTACTCTATCTGGAGGTGTGGCTTTTGACTGGCATTGCTTACCCCCGAGAGGGAGGTCCGGTGGGATTTTGCTAGGGGTAAGAAGAGAGTCTTTAGAGGTCCGTAATGTGGTCTTGGGGGAGTTCGCCGTAAAGTTCCGGGTGAGATCCAGGGTCGACGGATTTCACTGGGCACTGGTGGCAGTCTACGGAGCTGCACAACCTGAGCTCAAACCAGACTTTTTGGCGGACCTAGTTCGGATTTGTGGAGACGAGCAGCTCCCAATTCTGGTGGGTGGTGATTTCAATATTATTAGAAGGCGGGAAGAGAAGAATAACGATAACTTTGACGGCAGATGGTCGTTTATGTTTAATGCTATCATTGAGAGCTTGGATCTCCGGGAGATAGAGCTTTCGGGCAGACAATTCACCTGGGCCAATTCACTACCAAACCCGACTTATGAGAAGCTAGATCGTGTTCTCTCTAGTGTGGAGTGGGAACAGAAGTTCCCCATGGTCACCGTTCAGGCTTTGTCGAGGGCTATTTCGGACCATACTCCACTTTTGGTAGATTCTGGGGAGGCAACATATACGGGGAATAAGAATACGTTCTCCTTCGAGCTAGCGTGGTTTGAACGAGAAGGTTTCTTGGACTTGGTTGCCCGGGAATGGGCGAAGGGTGAAGGCGGTCGGTCGGCTATAGACAGATGGCAGAATAAGATTAGGCATTTAAGGCAGTTTCTACGAGGTTGGGCTAAACATCTCAGTGGTGTGTATAAGGTTGAAAAGGAGAGGCTTATCAACCTTATTCAAATTCTTGATGTTAAGGCGGAGTCGTCTATCCTGGAGCCTGGTGAACTGGAGGCTAAGGGAATGGCCGAATCTAGGTTGAAAGAACTGTTGCGAGAGGAAGAATTGAAATGGGCACTTCGAGCCAAAGTGCGTGAAGTTATCCAAGGGGATGACAACACACAATTCTTTCACTTGATTGCTAATGGTAAACATCGAAAGAAAAGAATCTTTCAACTTGAGCAGGATGAGGGAACGATTGTAGGGCAGGAGAATCTCAAACTTTACATCACTGACTATTATAAGAGGCTGTTTGGGCCCCCAGATGATAGCTTCGTGTCTCTGGATGAGAACCGAATTCAGGATGTCCCTCAATTAGCGTCAGATGAGAATTCAATCTTAACTGCCCCGTTCTCGGAGAAAGAGGTGTTTGATGCGATCTCGCAGATGAAGAATAATAAAGCTCCTGGCCCGGATGGTTTTCCGGCAGAGTTTTATAAAAGGTGCTGGCATATAATTAAGGATGATCTACTTGCGATGTTCCATGATCTGTTCGATGGACATCTGCAACTATTCCACCTTAATTTTGGTACAATAACGCTGCTTCCTAAGAAGGCAGAGGCGAATCGAATAGAGCAATTTCGACCAATCTGTCTTCTTAACGTCAGTTTTAAGGTGTTCACTAAAGTGGGAACAAATAGATTGACGCAGATCGCGCATAGTGTGGTGCAGCCTTCTCAGTCGGCTTTCATGCCTGATAGAAATATCCTGGAAGGGGTTGTTGTCCTGCATGAAACTCTCCATGAAATCCACACGAAAAAACTTGATGGGGTAATTTTCAAGGTGGACTTTGAGAAGGCATATGATAAGGTCAAGTGGCCGTTCCTTCAGCAAGCTTTAAGGATGAAAGGATTCGATCCATCCTGGCGAAAACTGGTGGACTCCTTCACTCAACAAGGCTGTGTCGGAATAAAAGTCAATGACGATATCGGTCATTTCTTCCAGACTCACAAGGGTTTAAGACAGGGGGACCCGATGTCTCCTATCTTGTTTAACATTGTAGCAGACATGTTAACAATCCTTATTGGTAGAGCAAAGGAGAATGATCAGGTAGGTGGTCTCGTTCCTCATCTAGTGGATGGAGGACTCTCTATTCTACAGTATGCGGATGACACGATTCTTTTCATGGAGCATGACTTGGCTAAGGCGAGAAATATGAAACTTGTGCTTTGCCTTTTTGAGCAACTCTCGGGGTTAAAGATTAACTTCCATAAGAGTGAATTGTTTTGCTTTGGAAGAGCCAAAGATGAACAAGAAGCTTACATGCAGCTTTTTGGATGCGGGGTAGGGTCGTTACCGTTCACATACCTTGGCATTCCGATCCACCATCGGAAACTCTCTAATAAAGAGTGGAAGAGTCTAGAAGACCGTTTCGAGAAGAAACTTAGCTGCTGGAAGGGCAAGCTTTTGTCGTACGGGGGCCGATTGATTTTAATTAATTCGGTACTTACGAGTATGCCCATGTTTCTTCTGTCATTTCTCTTGATCCCAGTAGGGGTGAGGAAACGCCTCGATTTCTATCGGTCGCGGTTCTTTTGGCAGAGTGATGAGGTGAAACGTAAGTATAGGTTGGCTAGATGGGATGTTATTTGCAGACCGAAGGATCAAGGAGGTCTCGGAATTGAAAATTTGGAGGTTAAAAATAGGTGCTTACTCAGCAAGTGGCTGTTTAAGTTACTCTCTGAGACTCAGGCTACATGGGCCCAGATTTTACATAACAAATACCTTACAACCAAGACACTAGCTCAGGTGACAGCTCGACCAACTGATTCACCCTTTTGGAAAGGACTGATGAAAGTAAAGTCGGCCTTTTTCAATAGAACTCAGTTCTTGGTTGGCAATGGTGGCTCCACAAGATTCTGGGAGGATACATGGTTGGGAGAGACGCCCCTAGCCACTCAATATCCTTCTCTTTACAACATTGCTCAACGTAAAGAAGATTACGTTGCATCAGTGTTACAGTCAACTCCTCTTAATATTCAATTCTGAAGGGCGCTGGTTGGACACCGTTGGGAAGCCTGGCTCCATTTGGTGAGAAGACTGATGGATGTTCAGTTGACTCAACAGGCAGACCGTATTCATTGGAAACTGACTAAGAACGGGATGTTTTCAGTGAAATCGATGTATTTAGATTTAATTAACTCGGTGCCTATCCCTAGGTCTGCTCACATTTGGAAGGTCAAAGTGCCCTTAAGAATTAAAGTGTTTATGTGGTTTGTTCATAAACAAGTAATTCTCACTAAGGATAATCTAGCCAAACGCAACTGGGGTGGGTCTTTGCGATGTAGCTTTTGTGACAAGGATGAATCAATTAAACACCTCTTTCTCGATTGTCCTATGGCTAAAGTTTTATGGCGTTCGGTCCATATAGCCTTTAATATTACTCCACCAACTAGTATCACCACGCTTTTCGGGATGTGGTTGAATGGAGTCGCGAAAGAATCAGCGAGCCATATACGTGTGGGTGTTTGTGCATTACTATGGGCTATATGGAATTGCAGGAATGATTTGGTTTTTAACAGATCAACACATGTTCATTTTTTGCAGGTTATTCACAGGGCCACAGCTTTGATCCGTATGTGGTCGCTACTCACTCTGATGGATGCCAGGGAGCGTATGGTTACTGGGTCTATCCGTTGGGAGATGGTAGCTCGGGCTATCTTCAGCCGGTTTGGATGGCGGTCATGTAATAGGATAGGAGTCTAGGTCCTGTTTACATTAACGCATCCGATTGTGGTGTACCCACGTTTTTTCTAGCTCAGTCTGAGCATTTTGTACTTTTATCTCGCATTTTTGGAGACCTTGACCTTGATTATTAATAAGATGGCCGTATGCATCGGTTTGATGCAGAGGCCGGGGAATACCCCTTTTCTAAAAAAAAAATGGATGGCGGTGTGATCTTCGGTTAGGATCGGCCTCCCCATAGGCATTTTTTATTTTTCTCTTGTTCTGGCTGTTATGCCACTTTATTTCGATTTTGAGTACTTCGAACTTTTGGCTGTGTGCATCTAGCCATGCAGAGGCCGGGTGATCTTTGATGCGGTTGTATCAACTCGATATTTCAATTCAATGAAAAGCCCTTTATCAAAAAATCTCAAGTCCAATGTAGATGAAGATTCAACGCATGGATGAATTCAAGGTGGCGCAGAATATTCGCCAAGGCGGAGTTTGTTAGAGTTTTTTTTAGGGGAGTTTGTTAGAGTTGTGTCGAATGTTATTGTACAAGATAGGTTACAGTTGGATTTGGTTTTGGACTGTGTATACAGAGGGTAGGAGTTGTGTCCTAATATGACACTTGTACCCTATGCCTCTCTTATATAACGAGGGTAGACACACGATGTAACCTATGCCAACATAATAGCATAGGTACACAGGGAGCCGGCGGCGTGTGCCGGCGGCCGGACGGCCGGGGTGCGGTATTGTGACGGTGTCACGGGGAGGAGCGCCCGTAGTCAGGCCCGGGGATGTAGCGTGTCGTGCCTCTTGTGATTGTTTAGTCCTCGGTAGATCGACGGAGTGTCTCAGATTTATTCTAGGCTTACATCATATTCATATAACAAATCAAATGCGTCTACCATCATGCTTGCTGCTATACACTAGCTGGACACACCACTACATTTTTGAACCAACAATAGATACTGCACTACTGTAGTAGAAACCACAGGAGTATATTCGTCCCCAGTGAGTAGTACAATTAAGTTACGTGCACAGAAATTTGTGTGACGGTTTTTGTTACCCTGCCAGAAGAGACGTCCGTTCTCAGGTAGGTCTGTTATTCAAGTCAGGTATACTGCGCTTGTCGACGGTTATCAGCGGGCCGTCAGCCTTTTCTTTTTTTTGAGAACCCGTCAACCAAATTGTTGGCAGTAAGAAAATGTCCGGTTTCATCATCGGTCCGCTATTTTCTTGCCTTCTTCGGATGGTGTAGCGACATATATTGGCAAGCTAATTAACCTATGGAACTTTTTGATGGAAATAAACAAGCTTCTTTTTTTTTTCTTTTTTTGCAGGTGGAAAATAAACAAGCTTCATAATAGTTGACCGAGATACCTGTCATGGTACGTAAGTGTCCAGTAAGTGAGAGTAGCTACACCAATATAAGACCAAATAGGCAAATGCAGGGTTTTTTCGACGCAAAACCTAGCAGCAACCAAGAAACGGAATGAGAAAAGAAGGATGAGAAGATTTCAAGTCAAAGTGCCATGGGACTAATCTTATCTTCGAAGGAAAATAGCGACGAGTACCAGAGGTCTAGAAAGTTGGTGTTTCATTGGTCTCAACTTTCAGACTTCCAAAACGGATTAAAGTTGGTATTTTGTTGATGTGACCTCATTCATATTGCAAGCTAGAAGCTAGCTAGCTCATCATCATGATTCATGAGTGAATGGAGGATACACCAAACTTGGATAAGGAAATTCATTTATTCTGGAGCAAATAGTTTCCAAACAGTCTTAATTACTTTATCTAGGCTATGAAACGGATTTTTTTAGAAACAGGCGGAAGCAACATCCGGCTTTAATTAATAAAGTCAACACAGGCCAAGCAACAACATTAAGATTTTACAAACCAAAGTTAAAGAAACTTGAAGGAAGTTTCCCAAAAAACTCGCGCAAATATAAAGTAGGGGTACAAAGCGTGACTCCAAGATGAGCGCAAGCGAGACTGCATAACTAAGAGACGAATCTATGTTGGCTCAAGTGTTCCTATGAATGGCATGAAGCTGCTTGATCTTGAGAAGAATAGTCGTCACCGTGTCACAATGCTTCATCTTCCCTAGAGGCCGCCAGTGCTGAAAAAACATAGACCATTTAAAAATATAGTTAGCAGGATGAGAGGAAAAAGTGCCGTCAATGGCTAGTTTATTTTGAGTTGTCCAAAGAGCACAAGCTAAGGCGTCGAAAGTTCTCCAAGCTAGCCTATGATGTTGGCCGTGAGAAGTATTGAGAAACGTGAGGCTAGCCATGGAGTTAGGGTTCCAGATGCACCCGGAGCAATCATGGACACAACTCCCAAGAAATTTTACTAGGGCACATAAAAAAAGGTTCCCGCCGACGTCTTCCGGCACACCGCAAAGAACATAGAAGCCGTTTCCCGGCCCTTGACATTATTGAAGCTTGATGCCGAAGGCAAACGGTCAAGGGTAGCCTGCCAAATGAAGATACAAACTCTTGGAGGCACCTGAGAGGCTCAAAAGGGTTCGGTGGACCTAACCTTAGGTCCACCGACCACTTTTGCGTAGGTAGACTTCACCAAAAATATTCCTGAGGGTTCCAAACCCCACCTTACCAAGTTCTGGGCCAAGGAGCGATAGACTTGTTGTAAAGACGCAAGGAGCAAACCGAAAGGACTTTATTCCTCGGGCGAAAGCAATCTAAGGAAACCCACATAACATGCTCATGTAGCAAAAACCTCAGAAACCATAGCACGTGGATGCACCACGATGAAAAACAAGCTCGGATGTATGCGTACAACGGTTTGTCCGCGATCCATGCAGAGAAACAAAATTTGGTGTCCTTCCCGCCGGCTTCCCATCTCCGACGGACAATTTCCGGCCCAACTTGAAAATGTCATTACATTTTTTATCCCATTCCAAATTTGAGAGCTCTTGGTGTCACTAGCGAAAACAAAGCATTTGTGAAAATATTTGGCCTTTAGAATCCTTGCCCAAAGCTCATCATCCTTTTGGGGGATTTTACAAATCCATTTGGTAACAAGGGCAAGGTTCATCTTCCTAGAGTTATAAATCCCAAGGCCACCCTAGTTCTTAGGACGACATACATCAGCCTAGCTAATCATGTGATATTTACTTTTTTAGCACCAGCCTCCCAAAAGTATCTAGCACACACTTTATCAAACTTAATGTGGACTCCTTCTCCGAGAATGAAAAGTCCCATTAGAAAGATACAGATCACAGATAGGCACACAGTGGTAACGGTTAATCTAGTCATGGAGGCCTTAAGTTTCCCTTGCCAATGATCGGAACGAGGGAAAACTTTGTGAACCGTGGGTTCCCAGTCCAATTCGAACATGGCTCAATCAGAGCAAGTCAAACCTAGATATGTCTTGGGGAACTCCACTTTATAGAGTTGAGCAAATTGGCTATGCAGACTCCTTCCTCATCGGACACCCCAATAGTCAGAAATTCGCTTTTGGCAAAATTGATTTTCATTCCTGACATGGCCTCAAAAGAAATGAGAATGGTTTTAATTGTTGCCAAGCTATGGATATCTAGTTGGAATAAAAGAACTATGTGAAAAGATCGAGATGGGCCTGAGGGGGGGGGGTGAATAAGTACAATTACAAATTTTATTTAGTACTTAGCAAGCAATGTGCGGAATATGAAAGTGTGCCTTGCAAAGTTGAATCTAGTGCTAGCAATATATTCAAAACAACTTGGTAGAAAGATAAACAAGCACAAAAGGATATAAGTAAATACAAGGAGCAAAGTAATCACAAGTAAGGAGTTAGTGTTAGGTATGACCAAACTCCAGAGATGAGTATGTATTAAGACGTTCACTTCGTTGGAGGGAAACTAGTCACTGCTGGAGGCGGGTTTCACCAAGAAGGCACACCAATACCACGAAGGCTCACCCTACTCTCCATGAGACAACAGCACAACGGAGTTTCTCAAACACTTATAGTACACCTTGAGGTGGTCTCCAAACCTCCTAGGAGTCTCCAACCTCCAAGAGTAACAAGATCAAGGGGGAATTCTCAAGACTTGCTCAAATCATGATTTGCTTTCATCAAAAGAGGGAGAGGGAGTGGATCTATCACTAGGTGTAATTTTTCTCAAGAACTCAAACAACTCTGAGATCTAGGACTTAGTATAGAGGAGAGTGAGAGGGGGCACTTTAGGGCTCTTGGGTGATTTCAAATGAGGTGGTCAACCCTCTTCGGGAGTGGGAGATGGGCATATACAGGAACATCTAAAATATTGTCCTTGGAAATGTTTGTGCTATGTAAGAACCGGAAAGCCGGATATTCCACCGAATAGTCGGTGTCTGAAGATTGTGCACAAATGAAGAAATGAGAGAAAACAACTAAGTGCAGAAGTACCGGCCAACCGGTACTTACCGTGCATCCGGTTGCTCAACGAGCCCCAAACATCCTATGAGAACCAGAAGTCTAGTATTATCGGGATGAAAACCTAATGTATAAATGTACCGAAATTTCTGTGGTTATCGGACGAACGGTGGCTCAAAGAGCACTGGACATCCGGAGGTCACTAGACTGCCGTTGAATTTGGCGCTTTATAGATGTACTGGGCATCCATCAAATATCAGAAGTCCATTAATTTTGGTTAATTTCCTTTCTATATAGGTATACTAACACTACTAGGGATAATCCTAGTAATGGCGTGCGTAAAAGCTTAGCAGTAACGCGGGTGGACGCGCTACCGCTAGCACGCTACATCTAACTGGTTAGTAGTAGCGCGGGTCAGGCCCCGAGCTACTACTACATACATTAGCAGTAGCACGGGGTTTGACCCACGCTACTACCAACTAGCTGTAGCATGGAATACGGGGTTGAACCTCGTGCCACTACTAACACTGTGTATTTCCTTTCTGCGTATTTATATTTTTACTTATACAAAAATTACCTAGATTTTATACAGTCCAATATATACATACATCATTGATACAACAATGTCTCATCATCATCATAGTGATATAACAATGTCTCGTCATCATTGTAGTGATATAATAATTGATCATCATCATAATGATATAACACTCTCATCATCATCATCATAAGTTAACCACTAGATAATTGTGATCATCCTAGGTAAACAACTTTCGGGCACATGAAAAGTACTAGGACCTACTCCTCTCTCAATAATAGAAAAAAACTTTCATCTCCATGATGGAGCACATAGATCCGTCGGTCTCTAATTTTTGACATGCGCTCATTCACTATTTGTCTCCATCCTTCGGATTTCAGGCACCCATTTGGTTGACGCTCAGTCGAGTATGTATATTTGAAACTGGTCCTCAAAGGGAAAACAATTGACATCTCACATTCGACATCCATCAACGGAGGCACAAAATCTTACCATGATATTTCTACGAATGTTAGCATCGCTCAACTTGTGGACTAGTGGCACATATGTTGTAGAATTTTGGCCAGCTCCATAGATGCTTTTAAAAGACAAAACATCATTAACAAACGAGACATGAGAATTCTTCTCCACCCAAGTTAGCTCTGAGCCAGTACTACAATAAGTCTCATCTACTAGCTTCCATGTATTTCTTGAAGATAGAAAATAAGCTACCAATTATAAATAAACAAGTTAAGTAGGGGTGAATAATAACTATTTTTAAATAAGCAATATAGATTATTTAACAAAAAATTAACAAACTCACATGGAGGTAGAATTGGTATCATGTCCAGATCCACCCAAATGTATTTATTGTGTCAAGGACCAGTGAGTGGATCATTTTAAGGAATGCCAATATTGAAGGTTATTCTCACACCCTCCTCAAATCCGTAAGCCTTGCATAATCCTCTCCAATATGCATAACCAAAATGTGTGTGACCTACTTCATTGTAGATCTTAGCCTCAAAAATGAAACCATGTTTCGTCTTAAGGTAAGCTTTTTTCGTATCCACCTTTTCCAAGTCATCGAAAGAGAGCTTCTCTAGGACATAACGTCTTATATAGCAGGGGATGCACTAGTCGAATTATTAAAAAGAGAAATTACACGTTAAAGCAAAAATGTTAAGCCAAGCTTAATTAAAAAGAAATACTTGCCACTGAAGTTAGATACTGTAAAATAATTGAAGGCCTCCTTAACCATGAGGGAGAAGCACATATAGTTGTCGTGGTGTGTGTGTGTGTGTGGATAATGACTCGACCCCCTCATAGGGGGGCTCCTGGGAGGTATAGTGGTAAATCTAAGTGGGGGCGGGACCCTTGTGTCATTGCCATAGTCTTTTCATGGGCCCTGACAGCTACAGGGCCTGCTGACAGGACGTCACTATGGAACATCGCCCGCCGTGTCACAGAGCAGTTGGCATAGTGTAGGGCCACGCCGACGTCGGTTGCCCTAGTTAGCGGAGCCATGCGCAATGTAGCAATTCTTCCCCCGGTCAGCGGTGAGGGTGTACTACTGTCACGCTTTCTCCATTGTGGGGAGCAGCCTTGTTGCATCGTTGGATGGTGTTGTGGTTTTGTCACGGTAGTTGTCCTCATGAAAGCACTAAGTTGTGAGGTTATCCCAACTAGGTGGTAGCTTGAACAGGGTTGGGAGAAATGCGAGTATTACCCAAGTTCGTCCCCTCTTGGTGGAGGTATAAGTCTACATCTTGCTTGATTGTTATTGATGATAATGATCTCGATTACAAGGGCATTGTCTCGCTACCTGTAGCCTCAAGAGATTATACTTTGATCTTGTCTATTTGTAATGACCCGTCCCTCTTGGGGTGCCTTGCCCCTCCTTATATAAGTTGAAGGGGTGGCTTACATGTCGAGTCCTAGTAAGACTACAACTAGTCTATTTTCTATTACAAACCGGACTCAAGTCCAGGTCTTATTCGAACGGTCCAAAGTTGACCTGCTAGGCCACCCTAATGTTGGGCCACCTTCCAGCTCCGTGAGGGTTCATGTATTCTCTTTTGCACCAATCAACCCAGGATGGGTTTTCCTCCATCGGGTCATGCCTCCTCTATCGGGTCTTGCTTTGATTTCCGGGTCTTGCTTCCCTTGCCGGGTTCCATGCAGGCTCCTAGCTCATAGTGAGTCGGCCCAAGTTATCTCCTTGATAACCCGGACTTGGGCCTTCTGGTCTAGCCGGCTCATATGCCTGACTGCCGGGGTCTAGCCACGGGTAATTACCTCGACATATGGGACATGCGCTGACCCGCGCTTGCCGTCCAGTGGCCGGATAACTAGAGGTGGATGACCGGCTGGAGGGTGAGCTAGACTGAGGGGCGCTGGCCGCCCCGATGTTTTGAATTTTTTTGAAGTGCTCATGTTGCCTACCCTGGGGTCATCCCCTTGACTGTAGTCCCCGAAGCTACTGGGGATCGCCGACAGCGAGGCCTTCCGTGCAGCTAACACCTCTTATGCCAGGTGTGATCAATCTTGTCTGCTATCATGGATGTGGACGGCTCCCCCCGGGCTGGGCCGGGGCGGGGAAACCGAATGGTCCTCCGGCTGCACCTGCTGGTATCAAACATCACACCCATCGCAAACCATGTGCAGATGATGTTGGGCATCATTGTATCTTTAATGGCTAACATGTTTTTATATTACTTTCAGTAGATTTGTGGGACTGACTCGTCAGCATGTACTACCTCTTCGTTCAGCCTCTTACTGGTGGGTCCCATGTCTGCTCCCTCTCTCCTCCCGTTCTACGTTTACACGCATGAGCAACCCCGATGTCGTCGACCATATCTGGACGCATTCACAAGTTACGGCACCAGTTTCACCTACTAGTATTTTACAAGTTTAGGAATAAAAGTGATTGTGAACAACAAGTTTCGGCACCCGTGGTGTATTTATTTTGCGAATAACCCATGGAGATTTAACTAGTAATAACTAAATGTGTGGATAAATAGATGTATCACCTAGTGCTCGAACAAGGGACCTGCTCCCGCCCTACAATTGTATATTTGGAATTGACGTGGGTATTTAACATCAATTGTTTTTGATGAGAAGGAATACATGTCGCTTGATGATTTTTTCTATTTAATTTTATAGGTCTCTAGCAAAGAGAGAACCATATATTTCATTCTGTGTGACTATGAATTTACATTCATACCATGAACGAACTAAAATAAATAAATGAATAAAACTAATTGCAGCGGCGGTGGGGGCGTCTTGCGGCGGGAAGCAGCTCCTCTATCGTGCCCTATGTGCCATTGGGCCACAGACCGGCGTCAGCGGCGGCATTTTGCACCGACATTCGCTTCCACCTGGATGTTGGCCCAGTCTTCAAGGAAGGCTAGAATGTTTTGGACTTCAGTCTCCAGGAGCTAGTCAATCGGCTGGAGGCAGCGAATGGCGGCACTGTAAGGAAAAGGTCAACGACGACGAGCCATGCCACTGAGGGGACACTAGCATCGGCGCGGGGACATGCGCTGGCAACGGCGCGACGGAGACATTGATACGTCTCCAACGTATCTATAATTGTTGATTGTTCCATGTGTTATATTATCATTCTTGGATGTTTTACAATCATTTTATAGTCATTGTATATCATGTTTAGTTCTAACCTATTGACATAGTGCCAAGTGCAAGTTGCTGTTTTCTGCATGTTTTTTACATCGCAAGAAATCAATATCAAACGGAGTCCAAAGACCGCGAAACTTTTTGGAGATTTTTTATGGGCCAAAAGACACCCAATGGGCCAGAGCTGCACCTGGGGGTGCCCCGAGTGGGGCACAACCCGCTAGGGTGTGCCAGGCCCCCCTAGCGCGCCGAAGTGGGTTGTGCCCACCTCGGTGTCCTCCCGCACCCCCTCTTTACCCTATAAATTCCCAAATATTCCAAAAACCCTAGGGTGAACCTAGGTCAGAAGTTCCGCTACCGCAAGGCTCTGTAGTCCATGACATCCAATCTAGAGCCCTTTTCGGCACTCCGCGGAGGGGGAAATCATCACCGGTGGCCATCTTCATCATCCCGGCGGCCACCATGATGTGGAGGGAGTAGTCCACCCTCGGGGCTGAGGGTTTGTACCAGTAGCTATGTGTTTAATCTCTCTCTCTCTCTCTCTCTCTCTCTCTCTCTCTCTCTCGTGATCTTGAGATGTCACGATCTTGATATATCATGGGCTTTGTTAACATAGATGGATCATATGATGTTTCTCCCCTCTCTACTCTTGTTGTGATGAATTGAATCTTTACCCTCTGAAGTTTTGTCATGTCGGATTGAATGTTCAGATTTGAGAACACATGATGTATGTCTTGCAGTATGAATACTTGAGGTGACAATGGGGTATCTATTGATTCACTTGATGTATGTTATGGAACTCAACTTGTGGATTCCCGCGGTGACATTGGGGTAATCTATGCATAGGGGTTGATGCATGTTTTTACAATCTTTTCTCCGAGAGAAACTTTGGGGTCTCCTTGTAGTTCTTTGTGTGGATTGAGTATTGTGATCATGAAGTTGTTTGATTCATGTCGTAGAATCAACTCATGGATATTTGTGGTGACATTGGAATATCTAGGTGACATTAGAGTTGGTTGATGTGTGTCATATGGTGTTATTTTAGTACGAACTCTTGGTTAGATTGATCGGAAAGAATAGTTTTGTGTTCTTTTAGTATGAACTATAGGATAGATTGATCGGAAAGAATAGCTTTGAGGTGGTTTCATACCCTACAAACAATTTCTATCTTTTGTTCTCCGCTAATAGGAACTCGGGAGTCATTCTTTATTTCACTTTGAGGGATAATCATATGATCCAACTATGTTAGCATTGTTGAGAGATTGCACTAGCGAAAGTACGGACCCTAGGGCTTGTTTTCAAGCATTGCAATACCATTTGTGCTTCGTTTTATCACTTGCTACCTTGCTGTTTTTTAATTGTTACTATTACAAAAATCAATATCTACTATCCATATTACACTTGTATCACCATCTCTTCGCTGAACTAGTGCACCTATACAATTTTCCATTGTATTAGGTGTGTTGGGGACACAAGAGACTTTTTATTATTTGGTTGCAGGGTTGTTTGAGAGAGACCATCTTCATCCTACACCTCCCACAGATTGATAAACCTTAGGTCATCCACTTGAGGGAAATTTGGTACTGTCCTACAAAACTCTATGCTTGGAGGCCCAACACGAGTCTACAAGAACAAGTTGTGTAGTAGACATCAAGCTTTTTTCTCGCGCCGTTGCCAGGGAGGTGAGTGCTTGTAGGTATATCTTTAGATCTTGCAATCAAATCTGCTAGTTTCTTGTTTTATCACTAGTTCGGTTTATAAAAGAAAACTACAAAAAATGGAATTTAGGTTGCATCATATTATTCATCTTTACAATGTCTTTCGTGAAAATGATGGAACAGAAAATTGTGCTCAATTGTTAGAAGAAGAATACTATAAAATGTTTGGCATAAATGATGAGCATGATTGCAATGTTGTTAGTATGAATTCTGTAAATGTCCATGATGTTAACGATATGCAAAGCCATAAGCTTGGGGATGCTACGTTTGATGAAGATGATATTTTTAGCCCCCAAGATTTGATGTGGAAATTTGTAATAATGGTAGCATGCCTCCTATTTATGATGATTATATTGATAAATGTGGATTTGGAGAGGTCATGACTTTATTTAGTGATGAATCCACTACTTTTGAGGATGTTTCAATTGACTATGATAACAAAGTTTCTATCTATGATGATTATGTGATGACATGTATGCTATATTTAATAATGATAACCATGAAACTTGTCATCATGACTTTAATTTTCAATCTCATGATAGTTATTTTGTTGAGTTTGCTCCCACCACTATTCCCGAGAATAAATTTGCTTATGTGGAGAGCAGAAAAATTTCTATGCTTTTGCATCATGAAAAGAATTATTTATGTGATGGCTATATTGTTGAATTCATGATGCTATTGAAAATTACTATGAGAGAGGAACATATGCTTGTAGGTATTGCAATAATATCAAGTTTCCTCTCTATGTGTTGAAAATCTTGAAGTTTTGCTTGTTTTGCCTTCCTATGCTAGTTGATTCCTGCTCCCACAAATGGTTTGCTCATAAAATCTCTATGCATAGGAAGTGGATTAGAATAAAATGTGCTAGTCATATTCTTCAGGATGCTCTCTTTATGTTTCAATTTATATGTTTCATGTGAGCATCATTAAAATCATCATGCCTAGCTAAAAGGCATTATAGAAAAGCTCAGGCATATGCAACCTGGAGAGGCAAATCAAGATCAGGCTATCTTTTCAGTCGGGAAATCCGAGTGAATTGTTTTACCATCCGAGTGAAAACCTACCGATCGAGTAAAAGGTCGAGTGAAAACCTACCGATCGAGTAAAAGGTCGAGTGAAAACTTATTGATCGAGTAAAAGATTGGCTTCCGACTGAAAATGTAGTAATCCGAGTGAAATTATCTTCCGAGTGAAAATATAGTAAACCTAGTGAAAGGATTACCATCGGAATGAAAGCTTGCCGATCGAATAAAAGATTGTCTTCCGACTGAAAATGTGGTCATCATCCGAGCAAAGGATTGTCTTCCGAGTGAAAATATAGTCATCCGAGTGAAAAATTCTAAACATCCGAGTGCAAAAGTCCAGTTGGACCATCCGAGTGAAAGACTCTAATATTCGAGTGGATGAGCTCGAATCCGTGTGAAACTGAACAGGTGCTCAAAAGTTTAGATGATCTCGGATGGAGAAGTGTTCAATACGGAAGTTGTGCGTATCGTAAAAACGGTGAAATTGGGTGTGTCATCATCATCAGAGATAGTATATGGCATGCAAATTCACTACGAGACTCGGATAATCTGGTCTGCTGCAAGAACGAATCCGACTGGAAGGTAAAGATGACCTTAAAAGTTATTCAAGATGGCCTTATTTAAAAAAGTGATCAACATGAGAATTGTTCGTCTCGTCGAGGCGCACGAGTTTGATATTTTGGCCGTCTTGATCGGAGATCGTATGCAAGCTCGGCGGCCCGCGCAAGGAGGAAGACAGAAGATGGGCCAGATTCAGACTGAATTCGAGTTGGAGTAGAACTAGGACTCTAGGACGTGAATTGATGTAATTATTTGTAAGGAAAGCCTAGACGAATCCTTTGCATGTACGGGAAGTCTAGCCGCCTCTTATATATGTTGGAGGTGATGACCGATTAGACAACACACAATCGAACAAATCAATATACTACTTTTTCCAGTCTACGTTTTATCTCTCCATCGTTTTTCTCTCTCGTTCTTCGCTGTTCTTAGTGTTCTATAGCTGCGAATCTCGAGGCTCTAGGGGCGAGCGAATCGACCTAGGGTAGCCCATAGTCACCGCACTCCCTGACGGGGTCCCTCCCAGGGGTGTGGGGTTTCGGGTCCACAAAAGCGCCCATCGACTGTCTTGCGTATCGCGCTGTCGGTCGGGCCTCCTTCGACGTGAGCTGTGGTGCATCACTGCTGGGAAAGGTAGTATTTTAAAATTTTCCTACGATCACACAAGATCTATCTACCAGATGCATAGCAACGAGAGGGAGAGTGTGTCTACGTACCCTCGTAGACCGGGAGCGGAAGCGTCAAGTGACGCGGTTGATGTAGTCGAACTTCTTCGCGATCCAACCGATCAAGCACCGAACGTACGTCACCTCCGCGTTCAGCACACGTTCAGCTTGATGACGTCCCACGAGCTCTTGATCCAGTTGAGCTTCACGGGAGAGTTTCGTCAGCACGACGGCGTGGTGATGGATATGATGAAGTTACCGGCGCAAGGCTTCGCCTAAGCACTGTGACAGTATGACCGAGGTGTGTTTCTGTGGAGGGGGCACCGCACACGGCTAAAACAATTCAACTTGTGTGTCTTTGGGTGCCCCCTGCCTCCGTATACAAAGAAGCAAGGGGGAGGCCGGCCGGCCCGTATTGGCGCGCCTAGGAGGAGCAATCCGAATAGGAATAGGTTTGCAATCCTATTCCTAGTAGGAACTACCAAAAGGGAGAAGGGGAAAGGAAGGAGAGGGAGAAGGAGAAGGAAAGGGGCGCCGGCCCCCCTCCTTCCTTGTCCAATTCGGACCAAGGTGTGGGGGGCGCGCGTCCCAGCCCTGGCCCTCCTTCTCTCTTTCTCCTACGACCCATTAAGGCCCATAGCTTCCCCAAGGGTTCCGGTAACCCCCCGGTACTCTGGTTAATTCCGAAACTTTACGGAACACTTCCGTTGTCCGAATATAGTCGTCCAATATATCAATCTTTACGTCTCGGACATTCCGAGACTCCTCGTAATGTCCATGATCTCATCCGGGACTCCGAACTACCTTCGGTACATCAAAACTCCTAACCTCATAATACCGATCGTCATGAAACGTTAAGCGTGCGGACCCTACGGGTTCGAGAACTATGTAGACATGACCGAGACTCATCTCCGGTCAATAAACAATAGCGGAACCTGGATGCTCATATTGGCTCCTACATATTCTATGAAGATCTTTATCGGTCAAACCACATAACAACATACGTTGTTCCTTTTGTCATCGGTATGTTACTTGCCCGAGATTCGATCGTTGGTATCTTTATACCTAGTTCAATCTCGTTACCGGCAAGTCTCTTTATTCATTCCGTAATACATTATCTCATGACTAACTCATTAGTCATTTGCTTGCAAGGCTTATTATGATGTGCATTACCGAGAGGGCCCAGAGATACCTCTCCGACACTCGGAGTGACAAATCCTAGTCTTGATCTATGCCAACACCACGAACACTTTCGGAGACACCTGTAGAGCATCTTGATGATCACCCAGTTACGTTGTGACGTTTGATAGCACACAAGGTATTCCTACGGTATTCGGGAGTTGCATAATCTTATAGTCATAGGAACATGTATAAGTCATGAAGAAAGCAATAGCAGTAAAACTAAACGATCATAGTGCTAAGCTAACGCATGGGTCTAGTCCATCACATCATTCTCCTAATGATGTGACCCCGTTGATCAAATGACAACTCATGTCTATGGCTAGGAAACATAGCCATCTTTGATCAATGATCTAGTCTAGTAGAGGCATACAAGGGACATACTATTTTGTCTATGTATTCACACATGTACTAAGTTTCCGGTTAATACAATTCTTGCATGAATAAAAGACATTTGTCATGATATAAGGAAATACAAATAACATCTTTATTATTGCCTCTAGGGAATATTTCCTTCAGTCTCCCACTTGAACTAGAGTCAATAATCTAGATTACAAAGTAATGATCCTCACACCCATGGAGTCCTGGTGCTGATCATGTTTGGCCCGTGGAAGAGGCTTAGTCAACGGGTCTGCAACATTCAGATCTGTATGTATCTTGCAAATCTCTATGTCTCCCTCCTTGAGTAGATCGCGGATGGAATTGAAGCGTCTTTTGATGTGCTTTGTTCTCTTGTGAAACCTGGATTCCTTCGCCAAGGCTATTGCTCCAGTGTTGTCACAAAAGATTTTCATTGGACCTGATGCACTAGGTATTACAGCTAGATCGGATATGAACTCCTTCATCCAGACTCCTTCATTTGCTGCTTCCGAAGCAGCTATGTATTCCGCTTCACACGTAGATCCCGCCACGACGCTCTGCTTGGAACTGCACCAACTGACAGCTCCACCGTTCAATAAAAATACATATCCGGTTTGTGACTTAGAGTCATCCGGATCAGTGTCAAAGCTAGAATCGACGTAACCGTTTACGACGAGCTCTTTGTCACCTCCATACACGAGAAACATATCCTTTGTCCTTTTCAGGTATTTCAGGATGTTCTTGACCGCTGTCCAGTGATCCACTCCTGGATTACTTTGGTACCTCCCTGCTAGACTTATAGCAAGGCACACATCAGGTCTGGTACACTGCATTGCATACATGATAGATCCTATGGCTGAGGCATAGGGAATGACTTTCATTTTCTCTCTATCTTCTGCAGTGGTCGGGCATTGAGTCTTACTCAACTTCACACCTTGTAACACAGGCAAGAACCGTTTCTTTGACTAATCCATTATGAACTTCTTCAAAACTTTATCAAGGTATGTGCTTTGTGAAAGTCCAATCAAGCGTCTTGATCTATCTCTATAGATCTTGATGCCTAATATGTAAGCAGCTTCACTGACGTCTTTCATTGAAAAACTCTTATTCAAGTATCCTTTTATGCTATCCAGAAATTATATATCATTTCCAATCAACAATATGTCATCCACATATAATATTAGAAATGCTACAGAGCTCCCACTAACTTTCTTGTAAATACATGCTTCTCCAAAAGTCTGTATAAAACCATATGCTTTGATCACCTCATCAAAACGTATATTCCAACTCCGAGATGCTTGCACTAGTCCATAGATGGATCGCTGGAGCTTGCACACTTTGTTAGCACCTTTTGGATCGACAAAACCTTCTGGTTGCATCATATACAACTCTTCTTTGAGATATCCATTCAGGAATGCAGTTTTGACATCCATTTGCCAGATTTCATAATCATAAAATGTGGCAATTGCTAACATGATTCGGACAGACTTAAGCATCGCTACAGGTGAGAAAGTCTCATCGTAGTCAACTCCTTAAACTTGTCGAAACCCTTTCGTAACAAGTCGAGCTTTGTAAACAGTAACATTACCGTTTGCGTCGGTCATCCTCTTGAAGATCCATTTATTTTCGATGGCTTGCCGACCATCGGGAAATTCAACCGAAGTCCATACTTTGTTCTCATACATGGATCACATCTCAGATTTCATGGCCTCAAGCCATTTAGCGGAATCTGGGCTCATCATCGCTTCCTCATAGTTCGTAGGTTCATCATGGTCTAGTAACATGACTTCCAGAACTGGGTTGCTGTACCACTCTGGTGCGGAACGTACTCTGGTTGACCTACGACGTTCAGCAGAAACTTGATCTGAAGTTTCATGATCATCATCATTAGCTTCCTCACTAATTGGTGTAGGAATCACTGGAACTAGTTTCTGTGATGTTCCACTTTCCAATTCGGGAGAAGGTACAATTACCTCATCAAGTTCTACTTTTCTCCCACTCACTTCTTTCGAGAGAAACTCCTTCTCTAGAAAGGATCCATTCTTAGCACCGAATATCTTGCCTTCGGATCTGTGATAGAAGGTGTACCCAACAGTCTCTTTTGGGTATCCTATGAAGACACATTTCTCCGATCTGGGTTCGAGCTTATCAGGTTGAAGCTTTTTCACATAAGCATCGCAGCCCCAAACTTTAAGAAACGACAACTTTGGTTTCTTGCCAAACCATAGTTCATAAGGTGTCGTCTCAACGGATTTAGATGGTGCCCTATTTAACGTGAATGCAGCTGTCTCTAAAGCATAACCCCAAAACGATAGTGGTAAATCAGTAAGAGATATCATAGATCGCACCATATCCAATAAAGTATGGTTACGACGTTCGGACACACCATTACGCTGTGGTGTTCCGGGTGGCGTGAGTTGTGAAACTATCCCACATTGTTTCAAATGAAGACCAAACTCGTAACTCAAATATTCACCTCCACGATCAGATCGCAAAAACTTTATTTTCTTGTTATGATGATTCTCTACGTCACTAAGTAGATATACCCATATCTGCTCAAATCATTAGTGAAGGTTAGAAAATAACGATACCCGCCGCGAGCTTCAACACTCATTGGTCCGCATACATCAGTATGTATGATTTCCAACAAATCTGTTGCTCGCTCCAAAGCTCCGGAGAACGGAGTTTTAGTCATCTTGCCCATGAGGCATGGTTCGCAAGCACCAAGTGATTCCAAAAGTCCATCACTATGGAGTTTCTTCATGCGCTTTACACCAATATGACCTAAACGGCAGTGCCACAAATAAGTTGCACTATCATTATTAACCTTGCATCTTTTGGCTTCAATATTATGAATATGTGTATCACTACAATCGAGATCCAATAAGAATAGACCACTGTTCAAGGGTGCATGACCATAAAAGATATTATTCATAAAAATAGAACAAGCATTATTCTCTGATTTAAATGAATAACCGTCTCGCAACAAACAAAATCTAGATATAATGTTCGTGCTCAACGCTGGCACCAAATAACAATTATTTAGGTCTAAAACTAATCCCGAAGGTAGATGTAGAGGTAGCGTGCCGACGGCGATCACATCGACTTTGGAACCATTTCCCACGCGCATCGTCACCTCGTCCTTAGCCAATCTTCGTTAATCCGTAGTCCCTATTTCGAGTTACAAATATTAGCAACCGAACCGGTATCAAATACCCAGGTACTACTATGAGCATTAGTAAGGTACACATCAATAACATGTATATCATATATACCTTTGTTCACCTTGCCATCCTTCTTATCCGCCAAATACTTGGGGCAGTTTCGCTTCCAGTGTCCAGTCCCTTTGCAGTAGAAGCACTCAGTTTCAGGCTTGGCTCCAGACTTGGGTTCTTCATGGGAGTAGCAACTGTCTTGCTATTCTTCTTGAAGTCCCCCTTATTTCCCTTGCCCTTTTTCTTGAAACTAGTGGTCTTGTTAACCATCAACACTTGATGCTCCTTTTTGATTTCTACCTCCGCATCTTTGAGCATAGCGAAGAGCTCGGGAATTGTCTTCTGCATCCCTTGCATATTATAGTTCATCACGAAGCCTTTATAGCTTGGTGGCAGTGATTGAAGAACTCTATCAATAACACTATCCTCGTCAACTTTGCAACCAAGTTGAGTCATATGATTGTAGTACCCAGACATTCTGAGCAAGTGTTCACTGATAGGACTATTCTCCTCCATCTTGCAGCTGTAGAACTTATTGGAAATCTCATATTTCTCAATCCGGGCATTTGCTTGAATTATTAACTTCAACTCCTAGAACATTTCATATGGTCCATGACGTTCAAAACGTCGTTGAAGTCCCGGTTCTAAGTCGTAAAGCATGGCACACTAAACTATCGTGTAGTCATCAGACCGCGTCTGCCAGACGTTCAAAGCGTCTACATTAGCGGGAGGGGGCTTGTCACCTAGCGGTGCTTCAAGGACATAATTCTTCTGTGCAGCAATGAGGATAATCCTCAAGTTACGGACCCAGTCTGTGTAATTGCTACCATCATCTTTCAACTTAGCTTTCTCTAGGAATGCATTAAAATTCAAAGGAACGGTAGCACGGGCCATTGATCTACAACAACTTAGATATGCCAAAACTATCAGGACTAAGTTCATGATAAATTAAAGTTCAATTAATCATATTACTTAAAGAACTCCCACTTAGATAGACATCCCTCCGGTCATCTAAATGATCACGTGATCCAAATCAACTAAACCATGTCTGATCATCACGTGAGATGGAGTAGTTTCAATGGTGAACATCTTATGTTGATCATATCTACTATATGATTCACGCTCGACCTTTCGGTCTCCAGTGTTCCGAGGCCATATCTGCATATGCTAGGCTCGTCAAGTTTAACCCGAGTATTCTGCGTGTGCAAAACTGGCTTACACCCGTTGTATTTGAACGTAGAGCTTATCACACCCGATCATCATGTGGTGTCTCGGCACGACGAACTTTCGCAACGGTGCATACTCAGGGAGAACACTTATACCTTGAAATTTTGTAAGGGATCATCTTATAATGCTACCGTCGTACTAAGAAAAATGAGAAGCATAATAAGATAAACATCACATGCAATCAAAATATGTGACATGATATGGCCATCATCATCTTGTGCTTTTGATCTCCATCTCCAAAGCACCGTCATGATCACCTTCGTCACTGGCGCGACAACTTGATCTCCATCATAGCATCATTGTCGTCTCGCCAACTATTGCTTCTACGACTATTGCTACCGCTTAGTGATAAAGTAAAGCAATTACATGGCGATTGCATTTCATACAATAAAGCGACAACCATATGGCTCCTGCCAGTTGCCGATAACATTACAAAACATGATCATCTCATACAAAACCATATAACTCATCATGTCTTGACCATATCACATCACAACATGCCCTGCAAAAACAAGTTAGATGTTCTCTACTTTGTTGTTGCAAGTTTTACGTGGGTGCTACGGGCTTAGCAAGAACCGTTCTTACCTACGCATACAAAAACCACAACGATGTTTCGTCAAGTATGTGCTATTTTAACCTTCACAAGGACCGGGCGTAGCCACACTCGATTCAGCTAAAGTGAGAGAGACAGACACCCGCCAGCCACCTTTAAGCAACGAGTGCTCATAACGGTGAAACCAGTTTCGCGTAATGTCGGTCCGGGCCGCTTCATCTCACTATACCGCCGAAGCAAAGTATGGCATGCTAGTAAGCAGTATGACTAGTATCGCCCACAACTTATTGTGTTCTACTCATGCATATCATCTATGCATAGACCTGGCTCATGATGCCACTGTAGGGGAACGTAGTATTTTAAAATTTTCCTAAGATCACGCATGATCTATCTACCAGATGCATAGCAACGAGAGGGAGAGTGTGTCTACGTACCCTCGTAGACGGGGAGCGGAAGCGTCAAGTGACGCGGTTGATGTAGTTGAACTTTTTCGCGATCCAACCGATCAAGCACCGAACGTACGGCACCTCCGCGTTCAGCACACATTCAGCTTGATGATGTCCCACGAGCTCTTGATCCAGTTGAGCTTCACGGGAGATTTTCGTCAGCACGACGACGTGGTGACGGATATGATGAAGTTACCGGCGCAGGGCTTCGCCTAAGCACTGTGATAGTATGACTGAGGTGTCTTTCTGTGGAGGGGGGCACCGCACATGGCTAAAACAATTCAACTTGTGTGTCTTTGGGTGCCCCCCTGCCCCTGTATATAAAGGAGCAAGGGGGGAGGCCGGCCGGCCCCTATTGGCGCGCCTAGGAGGAGCAATCCTACTAGGAATAGGATTGCAATCCTATTCCTAGTAGGAACTACCAAAAGGGAGAAGGGGGAAAGGAAGGAGAGGGAGAAGGAGAAGGAAAGGGGCGCCGGCCCCCCTCCTTCCTTGTCCAATTCGGACCAAGGGGTGGGGGGCGCGCGGCCCAGCCCTAGCCCTACTTCTCTCTTTCTCCTACGGCCCATTAAGGCCCATAGCTTCCCCAGGGGTTCCGGTAATCCCCCCCGGTACTCCGGTTAATTCCGAAACTTTACGGAACACTTCCGGTGTACGAATATAGTCGTCCAATATATCAATTTTTACGTCTCGGACATTCCGAGACTCCTCCTCATGTCCGTGATCTCATCCGGGACTCCGAACTACCTTCTGTACATCAAAACTTGTAAACTCATAATAGCGATCGTCATGAAATGTTAAGGGTGCGGACCCTACGTGTTCGAGAACTATGTAGACATGACCGAGACTCATCTCCGGTCAATAACCAATAGCGGAACCTGGATGCTCATATTGGCTCCTACATATTCTACGAAGATCTTTATCGGTCAAACCGCATAACAACATACGTCGTTCCTTTTGTCATCGGTATGTTACTTGCCCGAGATTCGATCGTCGGTATCTCTATACCTAGTTCAATATCGTTACCGGCAAGTCTCTTTACTCGTTCCGTAATACATTATCTCGTGACTAACTCATTAGTCATTTTCTTGCAAGGCTTATTATGATGTGCATTACCGAGATGGCCCAAAGATACCTCTCCGACACTCGGAGTGACAAATCCTAGTCTTGATCTATGCCAACACCACGAACACTTTTAGAGACACCTATAGAGCATCTTTATGATCACCCAGTTATGTTGTGACGTTTGATAGCACACAAGGTGTTCCTACGGTATTCGGGAGTTGCATAATCTCATAGTCATAGGAACATGTATAAGTCATGAAGAAAGTGAAAGTGCAACTAATCCCCGGGTGGTTTTGGTAATTAATAACAACATATATATCATTGAACTAATAGCTACTTAAGAATCATTTCAGAGAAGTTCGATGATATGGGTATGGAAATGTATGAAGTAGTGGACCCCTCAAAATGCTAAGACAAGCATTGGCAAAAGCTCAAGACTCCATTTTTGGTTTAGTGATCAAAGATCACATTGAGTCCATAGGAAAAGCCAATACTATTAAAAGGGGATGAGGTTGTGTTGATGATCTGGTTGCTCAAGTGCTTAGTGATTTAGCTCCTTCAACTATCAGCAATTTTCACTACTAAACACACTCATAAGTAATCTCGGACAAACCGATTCTTCCAAATCAGTCCCACCGAGATGAACCACCTCAGCTATTCTTCCAAACCCTAGATATTTCGGTCAATCCGATTCTGAGTTCTGTCTCACCGAAACTGGACTGCCAACCTTCTGTAACCGTTTGTCATCATTTCGGAATATCCGAGTTGTTGATTTCGGTCCCACCGATTCTGGCAAGCTCCTACCTTTAACTCATATCGGACACACCGAGATGGTATTTTCGGTCCCACCGAAAACCCCAACGTTCACTATATTTGAACTTTCGGTCTGACCGAGTTTTCACTTCGGTCTCACCGAGATTGCTCAATTATGTGTGTAACGGTTGGATTTTGTGTGGAGGCTATATATACCCCTCCACCCCCTCTTCATTCGTGGAGAGAGCCATCAGAAAGTACTACCACTTCTACCTTACACTTTCTGAGAAGAGAACCACCTACCCTTGTGTTGAGATCAAGTCATTCCATTCATACCATATGAAACTTGATTTCTAGCCTTCCCAAGTTGCTTTCCACTCAATCCTTTCTTCCACCACAGCCATATCAGTGAGGAGAGTTGAGTGTTGGGGAGATTATCATTTGAAGCACAAGAGCAAGGAGTTCATCATCATCAACAACATCTATTACCTTTTGGAGGGTGGTGCCTCCTAGATTGGTTAGGTGTCGCTTGGGAGCCTCCGTCTTTGAGATGTGGAGTTGAACCAAGAAGTTTGTAAGGGCAAGGAGATCGCCTACTTCGTGAAGATCTACCCCGAGTAAGGCTAGTCCTCCGTGGGCGTAGGCCATGATGGAATAGACAAGGTTGCTTCTTCGTGGACCCTTCATGGGTGGAGCCCTCCGTGGACTCGCGCAGCCGTTACCCTCCGTGGGTTGAAGTCTCCATCAACGTGGATGTACGATAGCACCACCTATCGGAACCACGAGAAAAATCTCCGTGTCTCCAAATTGCGTTTGATCCTCTCCACCTCTCTTTACTACATGTGCAATTTACTTTCCGCTGCTTATACTCTAGAATTGCATGTGTAGGGTGATACTTGAATTGATCATAATTGTGAAATTGCCAAAAACTGTTCATGATCAAAAGGCAGATTTTTTATATTGTCAAGTAGTCTAATCCCCCCCCCTCTAGACATACTTTCGATCCTACAAGTGGTATCAGAGCTTTGGTCTCCATTGTTTTGGTTTCCATTGCATTGGACTCCATAAGCTTGGTTTCACAACCTAGGAGAGTATGGCGTCTAGTGAGGGTAATTATCGTAGAGGTCCTTATTTTGATGGTACCAATTTTGCTAGTTGGAAGCATAAAATGAAAATGCATATTCTTGGTCATAACCCAGCCGCATGGGGCATTATTTGTGTTGGTATGCAAGGTGAATTCTTCGAGGAAGGAAAAGTTCCGGATCGCGAAGCTACACCGGAAGAGTTGCGGATGTTGCAAAACAATGCTCAAGCTTGTGACATTCTCTTCAATGCTTTGTGTCCCGAGGAGTTCAACAAAATCAGCCGTCTTGAGAATGCTAAAGAGATTTGGGATACTTTGGTTGAAATGCACGAAGGTACTGAATCTGTGAAGGAATCAAAGCTAGATATTCTTCAAGGTCAACTTGACAAGTTCAAGATGAAGGATGGTGAAGGAGTCGCTGAAATGTACTCTAGGCTTGCTCCCACCACAAATGAGATTGCCGGCTTAGGAAGCGAAGAAATGACCGACCGATTCATCATTAAGAAGATTCTCAGAGCTTTGGATGGAAAATATGACACCGTGTGCACTTTGATCCAAATGATGCCAAACTACAAGACTCTCAAACCAACTGAAGTCATTGGAAGAATTGTTGCTCATGAGATGACACTTAAGGATAAGGAAGAGCTTCACAACAAGTCAAGTGGTGCTTACAAAGCTACAAGTGATGCTCCCACCACCTCAAGTGACAAGTTAATTTCCAATGAAGAGATAAGCCTAATGGTTAAGAACTTCAACAAGTTCTACAAGAATAGAGGCAAAGAAAGAAGCTCAAAGTCTAGATCATATGATGAAAAGAGATCTTCTAGTCGTGATCGAAATTGCTACAATTGTGGAAGACCCGGACACTTCTCAAATGAGTGTACGGCTCCCCACAAGAGAAGAGATGAATCTCCAAGAAGAAGAGCAATAGATGAGTCACCTCAGAGAGAGAGAAGGAGTAGAGATGATCGTTATGAACGAAGACCCTCTCGGAGAAGCAAGGATTCGGAGAGGAAAGACAAGTCATCAAGGAGCTACACAAGAAGAAGACATCAAGCTCATGTAGGTGAATGGGTCTCCGGCTCCGACTCCGACAATCAATCCGATGGAAGCTATCACTCCGACTCCGACTACAGTCAAGATGAAGGTGTTGCTGGTCTTGCACTCGTATCCTCCAACTCCAACTCCTACGACTTATTTGATTCACCAAATGAGGGAATTGGAAGATGCTTCATGGCTAAAGGCCCCAAGGTAACACACCCTGAATTCATTGACTTTGATAGTGATGAGGATGACTTGCTTGGTGAAGATGAGCTCTTGCATGATAAATCTAGTGAGCTTAGTAATGATGAAAATGCTAGTAGTCTTTATAGTCAAGAAGAGTCGAATGACAATGCTATGAAGTTAGCTCATGAAACAACTCAAGAAGATCATAGAGAGCTCCTAAGATCTCATGAGAAGCTACGCTTCGAGAAGCTCACTCTAGAGCAAGAACATGAGTTTCTAAAAGCGATCAATGATGATCTTCGAAAGAAGAGTTCTTCATATCTTGCCAAACGACTTCTCTTGTCTAATTTCTTGCCACCTATTAAGACTAAGCATGACAAGCATAAGAAAAGTTCTTCCTCTAGTAGTAACAATAACAATGTTAAATCCAATATTGTTGCTTCTAGTAGTTCTCTTGATTCCACTAACAATGTTTCAAGCCAAGTTACACTTGAGCAAGAAAATAGCTTATTGAAGGGAATCATAGAGAAAGGTGTCTACAAGAGTCTTGCCGGAAGCAAGAACTTTGAGGAAATTGTTCGCAAACAAGGAAGGCACCGGAAGAATCAAGGGATTGGTTTTGAGCGAAAGTTCAACGCCGAAGGTGTTGAGTGGGAAGAAGGTCAATACCCTACTCCACAGTTTGTTTCTCAAAAGGAGAAGTATGATCCTACTTCTTCCAATGTGGAACAAGCTCAAGATGACCTTCCACCACAAGACCACAAGCTAAAGGCCAAGGACAAGCTTCAAGAGGAGATTGATGCATTCATTGAAGCACCTCAAGCCATGGTCAAGTGGGTTCCCAAGGACACATCAAGTTCTACTTCGTCAAGCTCAACTACAACTCCAAGGATTCCCATCAAGATGATGTGGATCCCAAAGAAGAAGAACTAGAAGGTTCTTGAGGGTGACTCCGCCAACATACTTCACTCATATTCTTTTTGGCAAGAACTTGTGCAATCAACTTCCACATCATGCACTAGTTCATGGAGTCACAAACCCTCTTGTTGGTAAGTCAAGGGACAAGGTAATCATTGCTTTCATGGACATCACCTTTTGTGAACTTCAATCTATGTTTATGGATATCCTTGTTTGTTCCTTGTGGGACTAACCCATGTAGGTATTGAAAGTGCCCTAATCCAAAGGATAGCTCCCAACTCTTGATGATCTACATCAACTTTGAGCATCCACATCTTCAACATCTACATGAAGTCTTCTACGACAACCCAAGGTTAGTTTGACCCTTTAAAAGGGGTTCTCACATCTAGGGGGAGCTTTGCTCTAAAAATTGAGCTAAAGCATCTTCAAATGATGTGAACACATAAATGCTTTATGTAAAAGTGGTAACCCCACTTGTGCTTAAACGATGAGTATGACCTATGATCAAATGTTCTCATTTGACTCGTAAGTCAAAATACTCATATATAGATGACCTAGTCATCGACAAATTGTGTGCTAGTAGCTAGAGTATTGGTTGTGCATGTTTGACACATATTTCAGTTGCTATATTATTGTGTGAGCATGTTGAATGCATGATTTCATCCATTCAAGGACATCCATTTGTTGTTTTGATTGTTTTGACTTTTCTGGCCAAATGGATGGACAAGAATGCCTAAGCACCTTCCCTAGCTATCTATGCTTTCTTGTCTCAAATTCTATTCATGCTCATATCACAACTTTGAACAAGTCATTTTCGGACCCTCCGAGTGAGGAGCACTCGGAGCCACCGATCCGTCTAAGGCTGACTTCCAAAACCTTCTAAGTCCATTTCGGTCTGACCAACTTTTCATCTCGGTCCAACCGAAACGCTTAGACTGATCTAGGTTTCATCTCGGTGAAACCGAGTTCAAAATCTCGGCGTGACCGATATGTGTAACTGCACAGCAATTAGCCATTTCGGTGTCACCGAGTTTTTCAACTCGGTCCCACCGACAGTATGGGGATATAAATACTGAGGGCAGCGCGCGATTAATTCTTCAAACCGTTTCGCCCCCAAGTCCCCTGCTGCCGTCGCCCTGGTCTTCGGATCGTCGCCGTTGTCGCCTGTGCGCCCTCGCCGCAGGTCTCCGCCGCCGTCAACGGTATTCTTCTCCGCGCCGTTGCCGCCGTAGAGGGACTCCACCAAGTTAGGGTGAGTCCCGATCCCTCTCGTGCTCCCCATCTGATTCTTGCACGATTGGTTTGCCATGTATTTATCCACGTTTGAGATATTCCTTAAACATCAGATCAGATCCTTTTAGTTTCGAGCGAAATTCTTAGGTTTAGGTTTCCACGGAACACATCTTGGCGGAACCGATTTTGAAAACTCGGAATGACCGATTTGGCCTCTGGCCATTGCACTGCACCGTTCAGTCTAACCGATTCGTGCAAATCGATGTGACCGATGTAGAGTCTCAGTGAAACCCTAGTGTTTCGGTAGGACCGAAACCCATTTCGGTCTGACCGAAAGTGGTGTGTAGGTTTCTGTTATACACTTCGGATTCACCGAAACTGAAAATCGGTTTGACCGAAATGCATTCTGTGAAAACTCAAAACTAAGATTTGAACTCATTTTTTTTTTTGCAAAAACCTCTGCAGTTGTGATAACTCTTCTACTCTGCCTATACCTTATCTATTCACAGGTTGTCAGCCATGTCAGATGTCAGTGACAGCCAGAACAGGTCTGAGTCACCTTTTGCAGAGATCCCTGAGGCAGATACTAGTCCTGAGGCTAGTAGTTCCAGTGATGATGGTGAGAGGAGCACCCCTAGTGGTTTGCCTCCTGCAGCCACCAGAACCAGAAAGAAGAGAAATTCTGATGATGAGGACTCTGACTTCGTTGCTGAGGAAGTTACCTCCAAGCCCAAGAGGAATGTTGTTGCCAAAGAGCTCCAAGGGCAGCAGTCGAAGAAAGGCACCAGCAAGGTCAAGCTGTCAGCTGTTGCAAAGAAACTGAACTTGGAAGAGCCAGCTCCAAGTAAGGTGATGAAAACTTCCAAGAGGAAGAGGGTAGTATATGCTGAACCTCATGTTGATGCAGCTGCTGAAGAAGAAGAAGAAGATGCACCCCAGCCTCCTCCTCAGAAGGCTAAGTTCATGGGTGATGCTATTAGGGCTCAAGCCACTTCTAAGCCCAAGAAGCCTGCTCAAGCCAAGGCAGCTCCAGCCAAGCCCAAGAGGACAACTAGGAACATTCCAGCTTCTGAGAAGAACAAAGGTGAGATGCCACCGTCTGAGTCAGATGAAGAACATGTGTTGCTTAAGCTCCGTCCTAAATTGCCACTCCACAACGATGCTCATCCTCAAGCCGAGGATATGAAGGCAAGGAAGGATAGAGGTCTCAGGCTATGGAGACAGTCTGATCCATATGCCGTGAGGAGAAGGACTGCTGTGGACCCCAGATTCCACACCAGAGAGCAGCAGGACTTCTATGAGACCGTGCTAATGGATAAGAAGCCTATTGTTGCAGACACCAGGTATGTTGACTGGAAGTACATTGACAGTGAAGAGCACCGAGACTTCTTTCCCCATGTGCATGAGAGCTTTACTGCATGTGGAGTTGCTGAGTTCGTGGGTCAGGAGCTGACAGATTGGAATGACGAGATGATCATGCAGTTCTACGCCACAGCCCACTTCTATCCTGATGGCAAGATCACCTTGATGACTGAAGGTCAAAGGTTTTCTTCGTCTGTTGAAGAATGGGCAGAACTTCTGAATGCTCCAGTGCAGAGAGAGGATGACATTGATGTCTATGGGATTCCTAAGAAGAGCCATGATTCCATGAAGAACATGTACAAGGAGATCCCCGCTGCTGATTTGGAAGGGTGGAAGCTTGGATCAGTGTACTATCTCCAGGCAGGTCTGACCACCACTAACACTATTCTGAGGCATACCTTGATGCCCAAGTCTGGAGACCACCGCATGATTCGAGGCTATTCTATCAACATGCTGCACATTCTTGATGAGAAGGCACCTTTCAAGGTGATGGACTTAATGGTAGAGACCATTAAGAGGACTGCAGCTGACCAGAAGAGGTCGTGTGGATTTGCACCGCAAATTCAGATGCTCATCAATGCTAAGTTTGGCACGAGCAAATTCATGTTGGATAGGAAGCACTTGCCACTGCAGCCAAAGCATGAGGACAACATTGATGTGATGGATGAGGAGGATCCAACCTCAGTTGAAGGACAAGCCAAAATTGAAGCTGCAAAGAAAGCTAAAGCTGACAAAGAGGCAGCAGCAGCAGCAGCTAAACCAAAGAGCTTCGGAGAGCAGATTCTTGAAGCTACCTAGAGGATTGAACAACGCCTGGCCAGCTTTGAACAATCTCAGGAAAGCCTAGAGAGGATTGTTGAGGACAAGATCCATGCTCTGGACGTGAAGCTGACTGAGATTCAGGTGTCCGTCAACAAGCTTGAGGCAGACATGGAGGAAGCAAGGCAGGAGAGAGCAGAGTTCATGCAGGATGATCTAGTCCAGGACTCTCATCGCCAGACTGCTCAGGTTCCCAGAGGATCCCGATCTGCAGCTATCCCAGTGACTGACTCCAGGGCTACCTCTTCAGCACCAGCTACAGCTCCAGCAGTTACTCCAGCTCCAGCATCCACTCCTCCAGCGCAGACATCAGCAGAAGTCTTCGCCGATGCCGTCATTTCTACTCCGACATCTACCCAGACGGGAGCCGCCAGCAGAGCCCACAGTGACGCTTAGCTCTATGCTTTTTCGAACTTTTTGGTAACTTGTTGCCAAAGGGGGAGAAATTGTATAGATCATAGGGCTTCGAGAGAGAGAGCGCTCTTTCGTTCTTTTGCCGGTTTCCTTTGAGATACATTTGGTTCTTTTGGTCTTTCGATACTTTCAGTGTGCTTGCTACTACGTTTGATGCTACCTTAATGAGTGCTTGGTCATACTATTCTTTAATGTGTGCTTAATGCTTATAATATGCTATTCCTTATTGTATGGCTATTTACTCTTGTCTTGGTGATTGAGTGCATGTTATTCATTCTTATCATTTTGTGCGCTCCACCAAGATGTATGTGACATGGAAGAGTGACCCATAATCCTAATCGATTGTGCATTTGCATTCAAACGCAAATTTTAAATAATGCACAAATTTAGGGGGAGCTCTTGTTTATCACATACTTCTCAAAGCGACGATATTATTCATTGATTATATCTTTTGTCGAAGCTTTGATCTATATGTTGTCATCAATTACCAAAAAGGGGGAGATTGAAAGTGCAACTAATCCCCGGGTGGTTTTGGTAATTAATAACAACATATATATCATTGAACTAATAGCTACTTCAGAATCATTTCAGAGAAGTTCGATGATATGGGTATGGAAATGTCTGAAGTAGTGGACCCCTCAAAATGCTAAGACAAGCATTGGCAAAAGCTCAAGACTCCATTTTTGGTTTAGTGATCAAAGATCACATTGAGTCCATAGGAAAAGCCAATACTATTAAAAGGGGATGAGGTTATGTTGATGATCTGGTTGCTCAAGTGCTTAGTGATTTAGCTCCTTCAACTATCAGCAATTTTCACTACTAAACACACTCATAAGTAATCTCGGACAAACCGATTCTTCCAAATCAGTCCCACTGAGATGAACCACCTCAGCTATTCTTCCAAACCCTAGATATTTCAGTCAATCCGATTCTGAGTTCGGTCTCACCGAAACTGGACTGCCAACCTTCTGTAACCGTTTGTCATCATTTCGGAATATCCGAGTTGTTGATTTCGGTCCCACCGATTCTGGCAAGCTCCTACCTTTAACTCATATCGGACACACCGAGATGGTATTTTCGGTCCCACCGAAAACCCCAACGTTCACTGTATTTGAACTTTCGGTCTGACCGAGTTTTCACTTTGGTCTCACCGAGATTGCTCAATTATGTGTGTAACGGTTGGATTTTGTGTGGAGGCTATATATACCCCTCCACCCCCTCTTCATTCGTGGAGAGAGCCATCAGAAAGTACTACCACTTCTACCTTACACTTTCTGAGAAGAGAACCACCTACCCTTGTGTTGAGATCAAGTCATTCCATTCATACCATATGAAACTTGATTTCTAGCCTTCCCAAGTTGCTTTCCACTCAATCCTTTCTTCCACCACAGCCATATCAGTGAGGAGAGTTGAGTGTTGGGGAGATTATCATTTGAAGCACAAGAGCAAGGAGTTCATCATCATCAACAACATCTATTACCTTTTGGAGGGTGGTGCCTCCTAGATTGGTTAGGTGTCGCTTGGGAGCCTCCGTCTTTGAGATGTGGAGTTGAACCAAGAAGTTTGTAAGGGCAAGGAGATCGCCTACTTCGTGAAGATCTACCCCGAGTAAGGCTAGTCCTCCGTGGGCGTAGGCCATGATGGAATAGACAAGGTTGCTTCTTCGTGGACCCTTCGTGGGTGGAGCCCTCCGTGGACTCGCGCAGCCGTTACCCTCCGTGGGTTGAAGTCTCCATCAACGTGGATGTACGATAGCACCACCTATCGGAACCACGAGAAAAATCTCCGTGTCTCCAAATTGCGTTTGATCCTCTCCACCTCTCTTTACTACATGTGCAATTTACTTTCCGCTGCTTATACTCTAGAATTGCATGTGTAGGGTGATACTTGAATTGATCATAATTGTGAAACTGCCAAAAACTATTCATGATCAAAAGGCAGATTTTTTATATTGTCAGGTAGTCTAATCCCCCCCTCTAGACATACTTTCGATCCTACAGAAAGCAATAGCAGTAAAACTAAACGATCATAATGCTAAGCTAACGGATGGGTCTAGTCCATCACATCATTCTCCGAATGATGTGATCCCGTTGATCAAATGACAACTCATGTCTATGGCTAGGAAACATAGCCATCTTTGATCAATGAGCTAGTCTAGTAGAGGCATACTAGGGACATACTATTTTGTCTATGTATTCACACATGTACTAAGTTTCCGGTTAATACAATTCTAGCATGAATAAAAGACATTTATCATGATATAAGGAAATACAAAGAACATCTTTATTATTGCCTCTAGGGCTTATTTCCTTCAATCACCCCCGGCGTGGAGGGTACACGTGACGTGTTCATGTGTCAACACACTTTTTGGCGACTCCGCTGGGGAATAAAGATCAATCATCATCATCCACCATGTCTGATCTTTCCAAGCCATCCGAGGTAGACGCCGATAACATCATTAAGCCTAGTCTTGATGAGTTATCGGTCGACCATCACCAAGTCTATGAGGAGATCAAGAAGGCGCGTGAAGAGAAGGAGTTGCAGGAGTTCCTTGCGAAGTTCAAGAAGGATCGGCAAGGCAACATCACTCCGATTGAAGAAATCAAGTTCCCTCCTCTTCAAGCCGAGCAGGTTAAACCCTCTGTGAGTACTACCTTTTCTCTTGAACAATGGGCTGAGATTGAGAGTCGTATTGCTGATTGTAACAATCTAGTCTATCAAACTTTCATAGAAAACTAATGCTCAGAAGAATATATCTCAATCGTCTAGGGGTAATGGTGGTATAGCTGCTAGTGTGCAAAACCCTAATCTGACTCTGTCTATTTCGTCGGCACCTCCCACGCTGATGACTTATTATCCTACACAAACAAATCAGATTGTGGCGGCACCCATTAATCCTATTATGAACATGCCAGGTTCAGTGTCAACGACGAACCAAACCCTACCTACAGCTACAACCACTCGACCACTACCAAGTTATGGGTCGACATACATGCCTCAGTTCCTACCCACCGCTAGTAACCCTACTCCTCCTATGCCACTGCCACAAGCTTCATCGTCCACTATGGATGATCGTCTAGCTAATCTTAGAGACGAGATGGCTAAGATGCTTCGAGAGAATTTTGGAGTTGAGTTACCTCGGAATCAGATTTACCAAAAGTCGTACCCCGAGTACTTCGATGCCATCCAGTGCCCTCCAGGATATAAAATTCCAGATTTTGTTAAGTTGAATGGAGAAGGCACAAAAACCACATGAGAGCATGTTAGTCAATATCTAGCACAATTGGGTGAGGCAGGCTCATTGAATGAATTGAAAGTGCATTTGTTTCCTTTATCATTAACTGGTACCACATTTTCATGGTTTTCTTCTTTACCACATGATTCTATTCGGGTTTGGTCGCAGCTAGAGAAAAAAATTTCATGATCACTTTTATAGCGGCGATAATGAACTCAAGTTGTCACATGTGACATCGGTTAAACAAAAGCATGATGAATCAGTCTCCGATTATGTCAAGAGATTTAGAGAAACAAAAAACCGTTGTTATAGTTTGGTGATAACCGAGAGAGACTTGGCAGACCTGATGCTGAGTGGTTTAAGGACTCCCATTAGAGAAAAGCTATAAGGCTATGAGTTCTTAAATATTAACCAAGTTTTACAAAGGGATTTGGCTGAGGAAAGCCAAAGCAAAGATCTCAAAGAAGTGCATAGGTATAAAGCTGATCGTCCAAAGATGAATATGGTTGAATATGATAGTGATCACTCAGACGATGCAAGTGATATTTATGCTACTTAATTTGTTTGGCCATCTAAGGCCAAACCATTTACTTGCAATGATCTGAAACCGATTCATAAGAATCGTGATGAAGAGATAAAGTTCACTTTTAACATTGCTAAGTGTGATAAGATATTTGATGCTTTGCTGCAAGCCAAAGTTATCCGAATATCTCATAATTTACCGCCGTTTGAAGAGCTGAAACTGCATGCTTATTGCAAGTATCATAATTCTTTTTCTCATGCTACTAACGATTGCAATGTTTTTTGACGACAAATACAATTGGCCATTAATGATGGTCGATTGAACTTTTCTGAGATGCAAGTTGATAAACAGCCCTTTCCAATGAATACCATGGATTTGGAGGGGAATAAGTTACTCATTCGGCCAGAGGTAGCCGAATCTGCTAATAAAGCTAATGTCATTGTTGGTGAGCCTAGGAAAGACAAGGAGGACATCAAGATCTTGGGGAGGCAGATTGTGATTGACAAGCAACCCGATGGCAAGGAAGTAATCAAGATCACCATCAAGAATCCTACACTCGGGGGGCAACCACAAGTGCAAGAAAATGCTCGTATTAAATTTGTTAAGCCCAAGAGTGCAGAAGTTGGCAAGTGAAAGAGGAACGAGGCTAAAGTGCAGTGTAAGCGGATCAAGCCAACTTTTGATATGTTGCTGTCCAAGTATGCCAGTCAGTCGGCCGATTCTAGCTCTAACCGGCCAACAGACCTGAAGCGACCAAGGTCACCACCAGCTGATATGTTTAGTCGGTATGTGAAGCCAGCTGGACCAAGGGCAGCATTTCAAGAGGAACAAAGGCAACCTGTTTGGGATCGACTCGACTACTCATACAATGGCCGACTGAACATTGGTGGTCATCAGTCGGCTGGTTAAAATATGTGGCCAAACGGAAACTATCCAAGTAAGAATGCACCCAGGTGGAAGCTATCCAAGTGAAAAAATATGGCCAGGTAGATTCCATCCGAGTGAATTCCATCCGAGTGGATTCCATCCGAGTGACACCCATCCGAGTGGATTCCATCTGAGTAAAAAGGTGTGCCCGAGTGAAAATTTCATGCATCTAGAAAATCGAAAAGAATGGCGTGTTAAATCACCAAGTATTGCAGCGGTCGAGTCAGGAAAAGGCAAGGAGAAAATGGGTGTCGACTCACTTATCTTGGGCACCAAAACATTCCCCGTACAACAGCCGACTGTGCATAACCACTCGACTGAGCCGATACTTTCTATCACGCCAAAGCACTCGGCTAATGATCATGAAGCAAGAACCAGCCAAGTAAAGGCAAAAGATACTAAATACACTGAGCCAAAGTGGTGTCCTCCAGGGCTAACAAAGACACAGAAGAGGAAACTGCAGAGGTTAAGGAGCAAAGAGATGGCAGAACATGAGGCCGAGAAGCAAAGGGATAAGTTGTTTAATGACACTCGACCCATGGTTCCAGCAAAACAGGTGTGGAGGCATAAACAAATACAAGATACATCAGCTTCTACATCTATCACAGAAATACCTACACCACCAAATGAGGACGATGCAACAACTATCACATCGTCTGCGGCACTTATTACTTCTCCTTCACTCGGACACATTTCAGAATCGGTGGATGCACTTGAGGCAGAGGATGATATGTTAGATTATGAGTCGACGCCGGTTCATGAATGTATGCATATCAATATGGTTTATTACTTAACTACTGAGTTTCGTGCTATAGATGAGGAAGGGGAGGTTGCTCAGCTGGATTTTGGCCATAAAAATGCAATGTTTGAGAAGACAAAAGACCCAGTAACGCATCTGAAACCATTATATCTCAGAGGTCATATCAATGGATCACCTCTCACTCGGATGCTTGTTGATGGTGGTGCTGTGATAAATCTTATGCCTTATTCGGTCTTCAAGAAATTGGGTTTGCCCGATGAAGAGTTGATAGAGACGAATATGGTGCTCAATGGATTTGAAGGCAAAAGAAAACTGAAGCCAAAGGTGTGATGTATGTGGACCTTATAGTCGGAAGCAAAACTTTGGCCACTGCATTCTTTGTCGCAGAGGTGCAAGGTAACTACAACGTCATACTAGGCCGTGATTGGGTTCATGCAAACCAGTGCGTGCCATCCACTATGCACCAGTTTTTGATCCAGTGGGTTGATGATGAAGTGGAGGTCATTCATGCGGATAACTCGGCCTGTGTTGCTTTGGCCGATGCATCGGTGGATTGGCAACATCCCAATGCTACTTGCTTGATGAGACGTGACTTTTCAGAGTTTGATTTTCTTAGCGCGACCAAGAATGGGTTCGTCCCCATTTCTTTAAAGCCGACTGAATGCAGTTGGCTCCAAGGTATGATAAGTTTGAATGGATTCTAGTTCCGAATGGTTACAAAAACGTTTTGTAAAATATCGGTCCAGCGAGAACGATATGTATGAATCTATAAAGGAATTAGATGACATGGATAAACTTGGACAAAGTTTTACATCGGCCGATCCATTAGAAGAGATAGATATTGGAGATGGTTCAGTCACTCGATCGACGTTTTTAAACAAAATTTTTAAAGCCGATTGTAAAGCTAAGTTAATTGAGCTATTGAAAGAATATGTTTGTTGCTTTGCATGGGAATATCATGAGATGCTAGGTTTAAGCAGAGAGCTAGTGGAGCATCGGTTAACTATAAAGGCTGGTTTTAGACCATATAAACAATTGGCCAGAAAGTTTAATCCGAAAACATATGACCAGATCAAGGAAGAGATCGGTCGACTGCTTAAAGCTAATTTCATTCGACCTTGCAGGTATGCCTAGTGGATTTCTAACATTGTCCCGGTGGAGAAAAAAAGGATCTGCCAAGTTAAGGGTATGCATTGATTTCAAAGATTTGAATAGGGCTACACCCAAAGATGAGTATCCCATGTCAATAGCTGATATGCTTATTAATGATGCTTCTGGACATAAAGTCATTAGCTTCCTTGATGGTAATGCGGGGTATAACCAAATTTTTATGGCCCAAGAGGACATGTCCAAAACGGCTTTCCGATGCCTTGGTTTCCTTGGTTTATTCGAATGGACGGTGATGACGTTCGGATTAAAAAATGCTGGCACCACATATCAAAGGGCCATGAACTTGATTTTTCATGATTTACTCGGTGTCATACTTGAGGTTTATATTGATGATATTGTTGTCAAATCGGATGCTTTCGAATCTCACTTGGCCAATTTGTGTTTAGCTTTTGAAAGAATGAAAAAGTATGGACTGAAGATGAATCCTTTGAAGTGTGCATTCGGCGTGTCAGCTGGTAAGTTTTTGGGCTTCATTATTCATGAAGATGGCATAGAGATTGATCCTAAAACGATAGAAGCTATACAGAAAGTGGAAGCTCCAATGTCCAAGAAAGATATGCAAAAGTTCCTTGGCAAGGTCAATTATTTGAGAAGATTCATAGCTAATCTGCCAGGGAAAGTTGATGCATTTACTCCTATCCTTCGGTTAAAGAATGATGTTGATTTCACATGGGGGGCAAAACAACAAGAAGCCTTTGATATGATCAAGAATTATTTTTGCACTCCTCCGGTGATGAAAGCACCCAAGCATAAGGAGCCCTTTAAGCTTTACATTGCAGCAGAAGAAGGTGTTATTGGTGTTGTTTTGACTCAAGAAACCGAAGGAAAAGAGCATGTTATTACATATTTGAGCAGACGCTTATTGGACGCCGAGACAAGGTATACATTTATTGAAAAATATGTCTATGCTTATATTATGCTTGCACAAAGTTGAGACATTATTTAGTGCCGAGTGCTTGCATAGTAGCTTGCCAAACCGATGTCATTAAATACATGTTGCATAGGCCAATTCTTAGTGGTAGAATTGGCAAGTGGGCTTATGCTTTGATTGAGTATGATTTGGCTTATGAATCTCTAAAATCCATGAAAGGCCAAATCGTTGCTAATTTTATTGTTGAGCATCGGATTAATGACAAACATGATGTTGGTATAAACCTTGTTTCGTTAGTACCTTGGAGATTATATTTTGATGGTTCAGATTGTAGCAATGGCCAAGGTTTTGGTATTGTTTATATATCTCCTCATGGTGCTGTTTTCAAAGCCTCGTGCCGCTTAGGATACTTTTGCACAAATAATCAGGCCGAATATGAAGCTTTGTTATTCGGCCTAGAGATGTTAATTGCTATAGGTGTTACAAATATTAAGGCTTATGGTGATTCGTTACTAGTGGTGCAACAAATATCCAAAGTCTTTCAGTGTTTGGACGAATCACTTAATGTTTATCTTGATAAATGTTTAGATATAATATCTACTTTGGATTGTTTTAGCATTGCTCATATATCTAGGCATGATAATTTGAAAGCAAATGAGTTGGCACAACAACCATCTGGATATCATGTTGATCATGGCATGTTTCATATCTCTCAAAGACCGATGTCTTGTCTTGTCAATATAGGAGAGGCCGAACTTGAGCCCAATGGTTCGGCCATTAACAAAAAGTCTAGTGCAGGTGACAATCCCGAATGGAGGAAGCCCATTATTGATTACTTATGCAATCTGAGTGAAAGGGTGGACATGGTTGTTCGGCGTATGGCTTTCAAGTATGCAATGTGAGATGATGGTGTTTATCGCCGAACAGTCGATGATGTTCTTCTAAAATGCTTGGATGAAGACCAGGCAAGAGTTGCTATGGGAGAAGTACATGAAGGCATTTGTGGCACTCATCAGTCGGCTCCCAAGATGAAGTGGTTATTGCGACGTGCTGGGTTTTATTGGCCAACTATGATTAATGATTGCTTCAGATATTATAAAGGGTGTGAAGCTTGTGAAAAATTTGGTGATATTCAATTAGCTCGTGCTGCTATGTTAGATCCTATTATCAAGCCGTGGCCTTTCAGAGGATGGCGTTTAGATTTTATTGGGAAAATTCATCCATCTTCCTCAAAGGGGCATCGGTTCGTATTGGTGGCAACCGATTATTTCACTAAATGGTCTGAAGCAGTACCTCTCAAGAAAATGACACATACGGAGGTAATTCAATTCATAACTGAGCACATTATTCATAGATTCGGTATTCCTCAAACGTTAACTACAGATCAAGGTTCATCTTTCATGTCACACCAAGTTAGAGAGTTTTCCGAATCTTATAACATACAGTTGCTCAATTCCTCTCCATATTATGCCCAAGCTAATCGACAAGTTGAGTCTAGCAATAAATTTTTAATCAAACTCATCAAGAAGAAGATTGAGGATAATCCAAGGAGATGGCATGAGTTGTTGTCTGAAGCTTTGTGGGCACATAGGATCTGAAGGCATGGTGCTACGAAGGTCACTCCATATGAGCTAGTGTATGGTCAAGAAGTTGTTTTACCAGTGGAAGTAAAATTGTATGCCTTGAGAATAGCCAAACAAAATGATTTATCGGCAATAGATTTTTGTAACTTGATGATGGACAATATTGATGTGGTTGCCGATAAATGTTTGGCTGCTTTAAAAGCCATAGAACGAGACAAGTTGAGGGTGGCAAGAGCTTACACACTACTAGAAAAAGGGCTATAGATGATCTGGACTCTTATGGCGCACCAGACACATGGTGCGCCACTACTATATAGTAGTGGCGCACCATGTGTCAGTGCGCCATTAGAGTGGTAGACACTAACGGCGCACCAGACCTTCGGTGCGCCATTAGTAACAATTTTTTTTATCTTTCGAGACATACTAATGGCGCACCGTGGCACAGTGCGCCATTACTAGTTTAACTAGTTATGGCGCACTTCCAACTCAGTGCGCCAATACTTTTTTTGCAAAACTACTAATGGCGTACCACTCACTAATGCACCATTAGTAACACTGGTTACTAATGGCACATTAGTGAGTGGTGCGCCATTAGTAAAGTGGGATCAGCTAGATATTTTGGACAGCCACACCTACACACTCACTTTCCCCACTTCATTCTCTCCACCTCCTCCTGCAAGCTTGTGTCAGCTGCCTCCTCCTCCTCACCTCATTTGCACCATAGATTCATCAAAATTAAGTGGTTAAATTACCTTTTTTGATAGGTAAGTAAGGGGGAAAGCTATCTTTATGTTGTAGATCATTTTTTCTCCCTCGAGCTCCAACAACCGTGCACATGCAATTTTTATGGCCTAGCTAGATCTATGTATGTTTGTGGTGTTGCATATGTTTGTGGTGTTGCATATATGTTTGTGTTTGCTGGTACCGGTATTTGAAATGCGATAGTTGCCAATATTTTGCCGAAATGTTGATTCATTTCCGTTTCGGCAAGAATTTTGGCACTATGCATTCTTTTTGGTCCTATTTTTAGGGAAAGTCATGCCAAATTTTTTCTTGGTTCTAAAATATCGTTTTGCTCTACCCCCGCAGGCGACCATGGTCCGCACGATGACCGAAGGCATCGTGAATAGATTTTTGAGCTCCGCGAAGGCCGAGATGCTTCAAAAGAATGAGACGGAGATAAGATGTCTGTGTCGAAGATGCAAGCTGAAGAGCCTTATTGCGGACCCGGATTCCGGGCAGGTGCGGGACTACCAGCTCTTGCGTGGTTTCATGGATGGCTATCGGTGGCAAGGTGATGAAGATGACTATGAAGTCATCCATGGCCGGGCAAGAAATGAGGAAGGGCAGCAAGACAACCACCACGGAGAGTGCGGGCGAGAAGACGAAGAATCTCCAGGACATGATCACGACGGTGATGCTGTACAAAGTCATCATGTAGAAGATGCCGGACATGATGATGAGGAAGATCAAGACGAAGGGCATGATCATGATCTAGATGAAGATGCCGGAGCAGACGACGATGGAGGCTGGGTGCAGGACCCTCATATTCAAGAGCTGCTTCTAAAGCAGACGGATAACGCAAGAGCTGCCGCCCGAGAGAAAGCCAAGCTGTATCAACTGGAGATAGATGCGGTTACTCCATTGTATGAAGGATGCAGGCCCGAGGATACCCGCCTGAAAGTAACGCTCATGGATCTGGAGATGAAGGTAAAACACAAAATGACCGATGCATGCTTCGACGAGAACATGTCATTCTGGCACGAACGTCTTCCCAAGGGGAACAAGTGCACGACCAGTTTCGAGGAGGCGAAGAAAATCGTGTGTCCTCTGGATTTACCACACGTGAAATACCATGTGTGCATGAATAGTTGCATCATTTATCAGGACGAGCACGCGGAGTCTACCATATGTCCGGTGTGCGGCGTCACTCGATACAAGAAGCGGAAGAAAGCTCCTCGAAAAGTGGTGTGGTACTTTCCGACCACTCCTCATCTGTAGCGGTATTTCGCGGACCCTAAGGTAGCAAAGCTCCTGCGTTGGCACGCAGATAGGGAGGAGAAGAAGCGAGAAGATGACGGAAATGATCCGGAGATAAATAAAAAAGACAAGATGCTGAGTCACCCTAAGGATGCGAGCCAGTGGCAAGCGTTGAACTTCGAAGACCTAGAATTTGGGAATGATCCAAGGAACGTCATGCTGGGCGCAAGCACTGATGGAGTCAATCCGTTTGGCAGCCAGAGAAGCACACATAGCACCTGGCCTTTGTTTGTGTGGATGTACAACCTTCCCCCCTGGTTGTGCATGAAGAGGAAGTACATTCACATGAGTATGCTAATTGAAGGGCCGATACAACCAGGGAACGACATCAATCTGTATCTGGGGCTGCTGAAAGAGGAGCTAGACACGCTATGGAAAACGCCAGCCAATACGTGGGACGCCGCAGAGAAAGAATATTTCCCTATGAGAGCCGCACTGCTCATGACGGTGCACGACTATCTCGGTTACAGATATGTCGCGGGGCAGGTGGTCCACGGATTTTCTGGATGCGTCAGGTGCATGGATGACACAACGTATCGCTTGCTAGATAGAGATCCCGGGTCTTCAAAACCGTGATCATGGGACATCGAAGGTGGCTTCGCGAAGATGACCCGTGGAGGAAACGTAAGGATCTGTTCGATGGTGAAACCGAACCCCGAAGACGCCCGCGTACAAGGAGCGGCGAGAAAATAGACGAGATGTTGAAAAATTGGAAAGATTACCCACTGCCGGGAAAGAAGCAACAGGCGCCAGAGCCGGGAAAGAAGTGAAAGGCGCCAGAGCCGCTGCTGAAGGTATGGAAAACGAGGTCTGTCTTCTGGGACTTGCCGTACTGGAAGATCCACCGTGTGCCTCACAGCCTTGATGTCATGCATATCACGAAGAACATGTGCGAGAGTCTGCTTGGTACCTTGCTCAACATGCCAGAGAGGACCAAAGATGGGTTGAAAGAAAGGGCAGACTTGAAATCAATGGGCATCAGGCAGGAGCTTCATGCTAATGATGATGATGATGATGAGGCGAAGCAGGACACGTAAAGTCGTCGCAAAGGAAAAAAGGCCAAGAAGACCGGAAATGACTACCCTCCCACGTGCTTCACTCTAAGTCAGGAGGAGATCGAGCAGTTTTTCACCTGCCTCGTAGGAGTAAAACTTCCTTACGGTTATGCGGGGAAGATAAGCAGATACCTAGACCCGGCGAAGCAGAAGTTCAGCGGGATGAAGTCTCAGGACTGTCACATGCTGATCACGCAGATACTTCCAGTTGCAATATGTGGGATCATGGATGCGCACGTCCGTGAAACGCTATTTGGCCTATGCAACTTTGTTGACATCATCTCTCGAAAGTCGGTTGGCGTGAGGCAACTCAGAAGGCTACAGGAAGAGATCGTGGTGATACTATGCGAGCTTGAGATGTACTTCCCACCCGCATTCTTCGACGTTATGGTGCATCTGCTGGTCCATATCGTGGATGATATCATCCAACTCGGGCCGACGTTCCTGCACAGCATGATGCCATTCGAAAGGATGAATGGTGTCATCAAAGGATACGTTCGCAACATGTCACGTCCAGAGGGAAGCATAGCCAAGGGCTTTCTGACCGAAGAGTGCATCTCCTACTGCATGAATTATCTAGGCATATAGAACCCCGTTGGTCTGCCCGTCAACAGGCACCTCGGCAGGCTCGCTGGATGGGGTCACCGCGAGGGTCACCGCGAAATGCATGTCGACTTCGAGGGTCGACTCGCCGACTTTAAAAGAGCAAACCTAGTCGCGCTACAACACATAGACGTGGTCGATCCTTGGGTGGTAGAGCACAAAACCTTTATTGAGAAGACGTACAATGACCGAGGCCAACAAAGGACGGACGGAGATATAATCAAAGAGCACAACTCATGTTTCACGCGTTGTTTCAAGGAGAAGCTTCTGTCGTAACCTTTACATGAGGATTCTTCCGCGGAAGAAAATCTCATATTCACCTTGTCACAGGGCGCCGAGCACAACTTGATGACCTATGAGGCGTACGATATCAACGTGTACACGTTCTACACCGAGGACAAGGACATGAAGAGCGATGCTTATCAGAACTCCGGGGTAACGATGGAATCCTACACCGGTAACGACAAGGACATATACTAAAGAAGGATCGAAGAGATCTGGGAGCTGAGCTACACTGGAGAGAAGGTCCCGATGTTCCGTGTCAGATGGGCCAAGAGCGTCCTAAAAGAAGACTGGTATTTCACCACCATGGTTATACCCGAAGCCAAATCCAAGACCGCGGGCGCAAACGTCACCGTTAAAAATGAGCCATGGGTACTGGCTTCCCAAGTGGACCAATGCTTCTTCATTACCCACCCGTCAAAGCCCAGTCGTGTTGTCGTGAGGAGAGGAAAAAGGAAGATCATCGGAATGGATGGAGTCGCCAATGAGCAAGACTTCGACAAGTACGGCGACCCGAAGATGGAACATGACGACGACGATGAAGTGCCATACACCACAAGAAGAAGCAGGACCACCCTACCTAAAGGACGTCCATTCAAGAGAAGAACTCCATTTGCGAAAAAGAAGGGCAAGAAGATTGTGAATAGATAGCTAGCTAAGATTGATTATATTTAAATTGTAGCCTTCATTTCTCGATTGTATTTCGACATATTCATAAATGTTTTTTCATGGGCAATTTTTGAATTCATGAATAGTTTTTCAAATTTGATGATATTTTTTCATATTCATAAATGTTTTACCAATTCACAAATGAATGCAACTAAAAATCCAAAAAAAAGACTAGTTGTGCTTGGTTATATGTTACTCCCAAAAGCATATACAGTTTGTCAAATTTGGAGCTATGGATATTTAGTTATGGTTTAAACAAGTTTGAACATATTTAAACACAAATAAATATCAAACATCATTTTAAATGTTGTTAACATGGCAACAAACTGCATATTATTTTTCTACATGAAATTCACATCATCTAGCATATGTGACATGCTATATTTGGATGCATGGATAAAAAGATATGTGCAAAGAAAAAAAGGCATAAAAACAAAAATTGGGGAGCCTAAGAATCGAACCCAGGACATCCCAGTGGGTGTGCTACGTGCTGACCAGTCGGGCTAGAGTGTCTGTTCTGATGGAGATACGGTTAGGTGTAATATAATCTGAGTGCTCGAACTGTAATAAAAAAATACTAATGGCGCAGCAGGGGGAGGTGCGCCATTGCTGTCGCCGTACTTATGGCACACTAGGGGGAGGTGCGCCATTAGTATCCCTCCCCCACTCCACCTATTACCCGTGGCCTCTCTCTCCCTCCCTCGCCAGATCCCCCACTCGACCACCTCTCCGCCTCTCTCGCCAGATCCCGCCGCCGCCCCGCCTTGCTCCGCCCCCTCCGTCCGCCGCGCCTTCCTCGCCGCCTCGCACCGCCGCCGCAGGTTCCCAGCCCCTCCTCGCACCGCCGCCGCTGCAGGTTCTCCCAGGTGGCAAGGGCATCCACCACCACGACACCGCACCGTCGACCCCCTCAACTTCGTCGACCCCCGCATCGTCGACCCCTGCACTGTCAAGGCCTTCAACTA
>LR738714.1:161021669-161033997 GCA_902687465.1 Secale cereale | reverse complement strand
ACCATCGACCCCCGCACCGTTAAGGCCTTCAGCCGCACCATCGATCCTCGCAACTTCTCCACCGCCAGGTTCGACGCCATCCACATCGCACCTGAGGTAAGCAAACCCCCCTCCCCCTCCCCTCCCTCCGCGCATCCGCTCCCTCCGAATCATTCTTCTGCTGTACCATGCATGTCCTTTACAATGACAACTTGTTTAGTATAGGCTGTCAGTTTATTCTTCCCCTTTCTATTTTTCTCTCAAGACCATAGTTTGATCTGTGTCTTAGGGAATTGATCAATGCTTAAAATTACATACTTGATAATCTTGTGGACACACATGGTGTTTTGTCAACTTAGCTGTGAGGAGAGAGCGAGAGATGCATGTGCTATCTAGTTAGTGAAGATGGTGAAGCAGCAGCAGCAGGAGGAGGATGTTGAGAGGAAACAAGTGTTTCGAGAAAGCAGTATTGTTAATTAGCTAGTGTTGTTAATTACTCTAGTTAGTTAGGAAGGGATCTTGAGCTTGCAGATGCATGTGCTATCTAGACTAATGAGATGAGCCTGACAGACGGACAGAGAAGCAAGTAACCAACCAATGATCGATGCATGTGGTCTCTAGGGAGGGAGTTGAGTTACAGCTGATGCATGATGGAGCTGTCAAATTAAGTTAAGTGTATATACACTAGCAGCTACCCTGTATATGCGCGTGTCTTTTTTGGTTGATAAATAATAAGTCCACACATACAACTTTATTTTTGGAAGGCAATGCAAATCTGGCTCATTTTATTACAACAAGTGTCTGTCTCTCTTATATATTTTGTTGTCTCTCTTATATTTCATAACTAATAAGGCCACACATACATTTATTTTTTGTATGTTGAAGGCAATGCAAATCTGGCTCATTTTATTAAGATAATACAACAGGTGTTTCTCTTATATATGTGTTGTTATTAATAGTGGGCAATTAACCTAACTATTCATTTAAATTAATTAATTAATGGATCATATAGTACTATTCATTTTATTTTATTAATTAATGGATTAGTTTGTTGTGCAACCTGCTCTCCAACAAACTAAGAGAGGGAGGGAGTATAGCCATGTGGCCATGTGTGTCTCTCGCTCTCTCCTCATAGCTAAGTTGACAAAACACCAAACGTCTGCAAATCAAACAGCTTAGTTGACATGTACCCTGCGTCTCACTGATAGAAAGTAACTAGGCTAGTTTCACTGCAATATTGTGCTATGTGCATCTATCTTATAGTGTACATTTTGTTTTTTTACAATAGACAGGCACAATTTGTTACATTTTGCCCCCAAGTAATTCTTTTTCCATGAGATTTTGAGAGAGAGAGAGAGAGAGAGATAAGATACACATTTGTCATTAGAGGTCTGGTTGCTTGATTTTGAATCGCTGCCAGACCTGCTTGAAGTGAGCGGGAAACATTGATGAACCAGGGCACACACACAGTTAACGCTCACTGGCGCCGACACACGTCAATTAACAATTTAGTAGCATGTCCATCGCGAAATCTATCAAGCAGTAGTACTACTGTCAGTGAGATTTGATCTACTGACACTCTTTTTTCCCTCAAACATGTTGGTAATGATAATTTAGCAAGGGTGGGTAGTTGGGAGCTTAATTAGAATCTGTCAGGCTTGCCAAAAGTGCTAAGCGGGCAAGGTAGACGCGTGTAGAGTGAACATTTCTACAAAGGAAAATGACCACCTTAACCTCCTCATTAACGCTGCTGGATGCTTCCTAAACTTGGAGATTGCGCTTTGCTACATTTTTTATTTATTCATTCGAGGGGAGGGGAGACTGTGCTTTACATTGACATTTGTGTCTTCTTTGATCCAGCCTTGCACTATTCAGATTTAGATTACCGGGCACCTACCCTGTTTGTGCCCGGATTCCGACCAGGTGTGGGGTCTACGGTGCTGGGGAATCTACTACTGCTGCTGTTAATTAAGCTTTGAGCTAACCCTGCTCTGAAAGTCCAACAGTAGGGTTGCCTAGATAACTTCTGTCTATGACCTAATCCATGGGGCTCCTGGTTGTTAAGCAATTAAGCTTGAGCCTTGAGCTACTGCCATGCTCTGAAAGTCTAATGAGGGGTGGGAGGCATCTCCATACCGGTGAGCATGGCTGAAAATCAAAAGCTGCTGCTTTGAAACCAGCGACCAGCAGTAAGTATTTTGTCCTGGAGGGACATGTTGTCAAAGTTCCTGTTTCTAGGGAGCACACATTGTCCACTATTGGTAATATGCCAGTGGTATTTTTGCTGGGTTTTGTCTCCGACCATCGTGTCGTGATGATTTTGCAGGTACCCTGAGAGGCCCTTGAGTTTGCTGGAATGTCGATTAACTTCCGTTCGGGTAAATTCGGGTACTCCATATGTCCTATTTTCAGCAAAGGTCATGCTGAAATTTTCCGTGAATTTTAGCATGACTTTGCTAAAAATAGGACATATGGGGTACTTGTGACTAATGCATGGGCCGGGGTATCTTAGTACTTAATTAAGTAGGATCAACTGCCCCTTTATTCTTGCTGCATTAAACCATAGGCGGCAATAGAGCCAAGTGATTTGGCCCAACTTAGAATTCTCCTTCCCATCTTAGCTTTTAGGATGCCTCGGTGTCGACAAACCATAAATTATAAAACCTTGGCTTTTAAGGTGCCTCGGTGTCGATAAAAACCTAAATGATGAAAGCTTAGGCTTTTAGGGTGCCTCAGCGTCGAAAAAATCTAAATGATAAAAGTTTAGCTTTTAGGATGCCTCGGTGTCGACAAACCCTAAATGATGAGACCATGATCTTGTTCCTTGACAATAACCAACTTTTTGACCAAACTTTTTTCCTATTTAGAGAGAAACATGGCCCAGAACGATGAGGCCGGTGGTTCGGGCGACAAGGCATTCTGGGAGCTATCCCAGGAGATGGAGGACCAACCTCACTTCTATGAGGACGCCGCGAAAGACACCGATCATGAGACCACTGATGGTGCCGCCGAGGATGACCCCACAGATAGTGCCGTTGGGGATGACACCACTGATGGTGCCGCCGAGGATGCCACCACTGATGATGGCGGCGCACGCATAGATGGCAGCCAACCGAAGAAGCAACGGAAGGACCGGCGCCCGACCGTACTCCGCACCGTCAAGGAGGAATTTACTGAGGTGGACTCCGACGGGAATCCAACGGCGCCCAAACAAATAGTCAAGGGGTACTCGGTTCAGCTCGGGTGCATTCTCCGGAGCACCGTCTCGATCAACACCGAGAACCTAAGGCATAAGGACCGAGGGAATTTGCGCTACCTCCTCTTCACGAAGCTGCACGAACGATACAAGTTCCCCGCTGAATTTGAAAACACAAGCCTCACAGGGAATAAAGTGAACAATGCCGCCCTCACGAGGATGAGCACAGCCCTGTCTACTTGGAGAAGCTCGGTGAAGAGAATGATTGACAAAGGTTTTAGTTATGAGAAGATCAAGGAGAAAAATCCTTCGATCACCGAAGATGACTACAAGGAGTTCAATATCAAGTGCGAGAGCACCGCAACCTCCGATTCAAGTCAGTGGGGGAAAAAATGCGGCAGTTGAAATTAGTGGAACACACACTCGGTCCCAGCGGTTACAGAGTGGCGGAGCCTATATGGGACAAGGAAGACGCGGAGCGTGCCGAGCAAGGCCTACCGCCCCTCTTCGATAAATACGATGACAAACAGAGCAGGAACTTTGTCAGGGCCCGTTACAAGGAGGACTCGGTAACAAAGGAGCTCACCACGGATCCGAATACCAGGGCCCTTAAGGTTGTTCTAGTAAGGAATACACCCCCGCGTAATTAGCTCCATATGGTTGCATTCTAATTAATGAAGCCAAATTTCTAAATGGTTCACATTCCTTCCGCAGGCGACTGAAAGTAGTAGTGCGGGGTCGACTCAGAACACCCCTTGGGACACCACTCTAAATAGGGCGTTGAATGTAATGAAAAAAAAAGGATAAGCTTAGTAAGCCGTCGTCAGCTGGTCGTGTGGCCGGCAACGGCTTGTCCACAAAATGGTCGTCATACTATAATGCTGGTGGGCGAAAGGAGAAAAAGACCATCTCGGAAAGCCAGGCACGCGAGGTTCAAGAACTCAAGGCACAAGTGGCGTGGATTCCGAAGATTGTCCAAGAGCAAGTGCAACAACAACTAGGATCGACGCTAACCGGAATTATGCCTACCTTGATTCAGGGGTTACAACGTGGATTACGGGCGGCCAATAGGGGCCGCCCCCGATTCCCAGCTTCACGGCCAGCAACTCATAGAATACGCAGCCGGGGCCATTGGTGTCGCCGGCGGAGGCGGCATTGGTGTCTCCGACGCCGGCACGGGCATTGGAGCTTAATGCACCTGGGTGTACGCCGGCCGACACCTTTGTAGCAAGCGACCCCTCCGTCAATTGCAAGCCCGCCGTTGGCGGTGCCTCGACATTAGCCGAGCTCGACGCCATCATCACGATAACTAATTAAGCCTCTCGGCCGAGGACTTCATCTCCTTGCCTTTAACTGGGCATCCCTGGCGCCCTACATGTTTTCGCAGGGCGCCGCCGACGTTCCGTGCACTCTCCTGCACTTCGTGAACGATGAGTTGGTCGATGTCGCCAAGGGCATAATTGTTCAACCCGGCAACCCCATGTTCCACGGTAATCCGATGCCACCAACCGTGTATAGGGCTCAACTAGTTCGGGTGCTGCCAGGCTACGACGAGTTGTTACCTCCGATTCGACCCGCCGGGGCCAACGAAGATGATGTGATGACCCTCAGTGCCTGCCTAAGCTGGCCCCTGCGTTGGCCGAAGAGCCAGATTCGTTTGGGGGCGGGGGACACCACCCCAAAGACAACACTGCCAGTGTTGCCGGCGCCAAGCCATGGCAAGACCGCCGCAACGCTGCCGGACATCCCTACGGCACAGGATCTGAACATGCATATGGCACAGGATCCGGACGACAACGACAACGACGACGGTACATTTGCCAACGTCGATAAGTACTTTGCCGATCATGGGTACGATGGCGAATTCATGGGGCCTCCTTCTCAAGAACCCAACCCTACAAAAGACGATCGCGATCTAGCTGGTACCGCGGAGAAACCAAGTTGCAACAGGCGTCGTCTGGCGTTCAGTTCTCAGGAGACGCCTCCAGCTGCCGACTTCACCGAGCCTCGGATAGCCGAGGTGCGAAATATTATCAGCCCCAACACACTCAAGAAGACGGTCTGTGAGCAGAACTCGGTCCCATTACAGGAGAAGAAGAAGGGACGGAAAAGAAAGAGTAACAAGGGTGCGAGCCAGCCGGCACTGAGTACGATCCGTGCTCAGGACGAGCCACCTTCACCTAAGGATATAATGAGGAGGGTGCATGTGGCGGGTAGGCCGATGCTACCGACTAATATGCTCAATGCTGCAACCGGTGCTATGCGGAGTCTGCATGATAGTGTTCTTTCTTTGGAGAAGCGGCGTCTCAGAGAGAAGGATGTGGCATACCCGGTTTTCGTGGCCAAGGTGCCAGAGGGCAAGGGATTTGTGAATAACTCCATTGGGGGTACGATCGTCCTGTGGTTTGATGACATTTTCGCTATGTTTAACCTTCATCCGCTGCACTACACCTTCGTTCGGCTATTTTTGCTGAGTATGGAGATGCCGATCATTAGAGACAAGACCCCGGACATCGTGATAGTCGACCCCTTCTACATGCGTGCCAAGATCTTGGGCAATGATGGGAACCGGCAAGTCGCGAGTTCTTACCTCGAAGGCGTCATTCTGGCAAACCGAGATAAGGATAACTTCCTCATGCCTTACTTTCCCGAGTAAGTCATCCCCTTAACCGCCCCGTAATATATGATTTCTTAGATTTCGATCGTTTTTTAACATTCCGTGTTTTGTGCAGTGACACATATTGCACACTCACCCTCCTAAGCCCGAAATATTCCATGGCCACGTATTTCGACTCGGACCATCAGTCGAAGGTAGACTACACAAATGTCAAGAGATTTCTTGATATGTTCTCTCCGGCTACGCCAAATCTGGAGGCACCTTCACCAGGACAGTTCGTAAGTACGGCAAGCACGTGTTCGCCCACAATACGATGTTCTGCTGCGTCAAGCAGCCGCCTGGCGGCCAGAAGGGTGCCTACTACGCCATCCATCACATGCTGGCGATCGTACGGGACCATCATCACCATCTGCTACCAGATAAACTCAAAGATTGGGCCGCGAGCTTGTCGGCAATCCAGGATGTGGACATCAAACAAGAATTCTTTCGCATCCAGTCGGAGTTTGCGGAAATCATCCATCAAGATGTCCTTCGTACCTCGAGGCAGCTCAACCTCAGAAATCAACCGTCCAACGGTGACATAGACACAATGCTACAAATGCAGGCTGACAGCGCCTGCGAATTCATGACTCCCATGATAGACGGCAGCTTCATCCACGCTCCGGTCCCTTGAGTCGAGTCGAAAGTAGTGATGCCATGTCTAGTTCTGAAACATCGATTGGCTCATGTTGTAATTAAACTTTAATGAACTTGTATGTCTCTTTGGTTTGGACAGTCGTTCAACTTAGATGTAATCGATGCTATTAATGTCTTGCTTTTCTCTTCCGATCCTTTTGTTGCATACTTATATATTGCTTATGTATTGTCTGTGAATTGGTACTAACGTTTCATTTGGCTAGTGCATAGCGATGCCGTCGTATGTCATGTACAAGGGTAAGGTTCCCGGAGTCTACGATGACTGGGAGGAGTGTCGGAGACAGGTTCACCATTTCAGCGGTAACAGTTACAAAGGGTACACCACTAGGGCGGAGGGGGAATCTAGATACGCGCGCTATCTAGCGGGGGAGAGGAGGGAGAGTTGGAGGAACCGGATGAAGATGAGTTTCATCGCGATGATGCTCATCGTGATGACCGCAGCTCTCTTCTATGTGATGGTAGTTTAGATGATCAATATCGACTTGTTATGTGAAGACAAACTCGCTACTCGCGGTCTCGAGACTTGTAATATAATGTTCTATCTTTGTTCGGTCTTTTGAATTCGGAGACTAATATGATGAATTGTATTCGGAGACTAATATGATGAATTGTATTCGGAGACTAATATGATGAATTGTATTCGGAGACTAACCTTCTATTGTATTCGATGAATCTGGTGTTGCTGTCTGGTGTTGTTCTAATTCTGTCCAATAATATATTTTGTAGCCTGTGAAAATATCAGAAAAGAAAAAAAATCCCTAATATTCATACTAGTGGCGCACCACTCAAGACACTAATGGCGCACTGTCCAAATGAAACTAATTGCGCATCACCCATCAGTGCGCCATTAGTATGCCAAAGCACATGGGTACATATGCCCCCCTGGGAGGCATACTAATGGCGCACAGTGGGCTATACTAATGGCGCACTGTCTGGTGCACCATTAGTAGACCAGATACTAATGGCGCACCAGGGGTGCACCATTAGTAAAAAAAATCTAATGGCGTGGTTCTAGTGGCGCACCACTAGTGCGCCATTAGTAGGCAAAAGTGGTGCGCCACTAGCATGCCTTTTCCTAGATGTGACAATAAGAAAGTTAAGTTGAAGAATTTTCAAGTTGGTGATCTTGTGTGGAATGTGATTCTGCCGATTGGTTCAAGAGATAGAAAATTTGGGAAGTGGTCTCTGAGTAGGGAAGGTTCTTTTAGGATTACAAGAATAGTTCCTGGAAACTCATATTTGGTGGAATCCGTATTGGGGGACATTGTTAGCTCGAGCTCTCAATGGCAAGTACTTGAAGAATACCACCCGAGTGTGTGGCAAGAAGCCTAAGTAGTCAATGGCCGATACACGATTATCGCCCTTAGAACAAACATGGCCGATATCTAATTATCGCCTTGAGAAATACAAATGGCTGATGGAGTGTTGACATCGTCCTTAGAACAAAAAACCTTGCGTATAATTTTTCGGCTTGCAAGCTTTGCCAAAAAACAGGGGGGCATGTGTTGACACCGTATTTTGGCAAGATACGGAAAGCAATGAAGATGGTCTTGAATGAAAGGGTTTTTAGCATGAAAAGATTCACGTCTCTGCGTGGAACGACTTTGATGTTTCGGTTATCATCATTCGACCTTATTTTAGGGACCGAAACTATATTCCGAGTGGCATAATTCAATGTTCCGAGTGGTTTTTGGCCAATACTGCATTCAAGACGACCTCGGGTAAAGGAGCACTCTAAAGGAATTGTCTTCGTCTCGTCAAGGCTATCGATTTTGATATATAAATCATCTCAATCCGAGTTCATATGCAAAAGTTAGAGGCAATACACTGCAGACCGAAACTATACGGAAATATGGCGCGAGGTACCAGACACTGGTCTGATAGGTTGCGCGAGTAATTCGGCCGTCAAGACGGTATTGAATCGAAAAACTTTCAACGTGAAGAAGTTTCGTCTCGTCGAGCCGATCGATTTTTATAAAATTTGTCTCAATCCGACGTCGTATGCCACCTGGAGAGGCAAATCAAGATCAGGCTGTCTTTTTAGTCGGGAAATCCGAGTGAAAAGTTTTACCATCCGAGTGAAAACCTACCGATCGAGTAAAAGGTGGAGTGAAAACCTACCGATCGAGTAAAAGGTCGAGTGAAAACTTATTGATCGTGTAAAAGATTGGCTTCGGACTGAAAATATAGTAATCCGAGTGAAATTATCTTCCGAGTGAAAATATAGTCAACCGAGTGAAAGGATTACCATCGGAATGAAAGCTTGCCGATCGAATAAAGATTGTCTTCCGACTGAAAATGTGGTCATCATCCGAGTGAAAGATTGTCTTCCGAGTGGAAATATAGTCATCCGAGTGAATAATTCTAAACATCCGAGTGAAAAAGTCCAGTCGGACCATCCGAGTGAAAGACTAATATTCGAGTGGATGAGCTCGAATCCGAGTGAAACTGAACATGTGCCCAAATGTTTATCAACATGATCTCGGATGGAGAAGTGTTCAATACGGAAGTTGTGCATATCATAAAAACGGTGAAATTTGGTTTTGGAGTCATCATCATCAGAGAGAGTATATTGCATGCAAATTCACTAAGAGACTCGGATAATCCGGTCTGCTGCAAGAACGAATCCGACTGGAAGGTAAAGATGACCTTTAAAGGTATTCAAGATGGCCTTATTTGAAAAAGTGATCAACATGAGAATTGTTCGTATCATCGGGGCGCACGTGTTTGATATTTGGTCCGTATTGATCAGAGATCGTATGCAAGCTCGACGGCCCGTGCAAGGAGGAAGACAAAAGATGGGCCATATTCAGACTGAATTCGAGTTGGAGTAGAACTAGGTCTAGGACGTGAATTGATGTAATTTTTTGTAAGGAAAGCCTAGATGAATCCTTTGCTTGTACGGGAAGTCTAGCCGCCTCTTATATATGTTGGAGGTGATGGCCGATTAGACAACACACAATCGAACAAATCAATATACTACTTTTTCCAGTCTACGTTTTATCTCTCCATCGTTTTTCTCTCTCGTTCTTCGCTGTTGTTTGTGTTTGAGAGCTGCGAATCTTGAGGCTCTAGGGGCGAGCGAATCGACCTAGGGCAGCCCATAGTCGCCGCACTCCCTGACGGGGTCCCTCCCGGGGGTGTGGGGTTTCGGGTCCGCAAAAGCGCCCGTTGACTGTCCTGCGTATCGCGCTGTCGGTCGGGCCTCCTTCGACGTGAGCTGCGGTGCATCACCCCCGGCGTCAAGGGTACACGTGATGTGTTCGTGTGTCAACAGTAGGTCTGATCATTTAGTCTCTCTGTACACCCAGTGGGTGTTTAGTTCGATTGCATAGCTCCTCCACTCGAATTGCATCGAGTGGGCGTTGTATCCACTCGGATCGGGCGGGCCGCGTCGAGTGGAATGTCAAAACCAGTGGGGGCACGCTAAGTGCACCCACTGGCTGTAGTCCCTGAGACCGTTGTTGACTAATGGCAGTCAGTGGGGTCTTAAACTTATTTCTATTTGTAGGTGTTCGGTCACGCTAGTATTTGCTATTTGCACTCAAGCTGGGCACACCATGCCGAGTGGGAAATTGAGCTAGTGGGGGCACGCCAAGTGCAACCACTTGGTGTAGTCCCCGAGACCGCCGTCGACTGCGGGCAGTCGGCGATGGTATTAATACTTTCCCCTTTTTTTACTCCTTCCACTCGAGCTGGGCAGACCATGCCGAGTGGGAAATCAAACTAGTGGGGGCACGCCAAGTGCACCCACTCGGTGTAGTCCCCGAGACTGCCATTGAATGTGTGATTCGATGGTAGTCTTTGAACTCCTTTTGTTATAATAATCAGGCCTTGCAACTTGTCACTCGGAAGCGACTGATCTTGGTTTCTGTCGACTAAAGTGTCTTATTTGATGATTGTGGAAATCTTGTGAGCTTGGATCCAAGTTTGCTGATTTGGAGAAGAAACAGATTCAACTCAATCTCGATCTAGAATCTGTTAAGGAGAACTTGAAGAGAGCTCAAAACGAAGCAACTATCCTAGGATGTAACGACTTGTCGACTGTTCACCTTGTAAACTTTCCATTCCAACCTTTAAACCGAGTGACTCCACTCGAACAGATGTGCCTAGTGAAAACCGTCAACTCCAAGCTCGTGTGAAGAATGTTATTTCTTTAGACAAAATGGAGCAGGCTCTAGAGCAGAAGGATCTCGAACTTGCAGCGGCACAGAAGACGACGCGAGAGAAGATTGAACTCGCCAATCAAAAGCTGGCTTTGGTCGGAAAGTTGGAAGAAGAGAACGCCAAGTTAAAAACTGTTGTTGATGAAGTGAGGAAGGAAAATGTGCAACCGAAGGAGGAGAAGGTGGCCCTGGCAGACAGAGTTGACACTCTCACTAGGAAGAGAGGCGAACTTGAAACTTATCTAGGAGGTCTTGCCAAGAATATATTCCTTAGGCTTGAAGGTATTTTTATTTATCTGACTGTCCACAACAAACTTTTCCATTATGTCACTGTCACTTCAACACCTTTTTGTGCGTGTAGAATTCTGTCAAAACTTCGAGGAAGAAACTGGGCGGATTGAAACAGGTCTGGACCCTACCAACTCTCCCATCAAGGACGAAGCTGCCATGAATGTGTTGCGACTGGAATCTCACCTTGCCAGTCTCTTGGATTACATAGCCCGGCTGAAGGTCGCGCTGTCCCATATCGACAAGGAGTTATGGCCAGAGGAAGTGTTTCTGAACGACCTCAAGTCCCTGATGACTCGACTCAACAACATCCCAGACCGAGCGTGGGCATGGAAGAAGTCAGCCGCCCGCTATGGTGCGGATGTAGCTTTGTCACTTGTCCATGTTGACTTCAAGGAAGTTAAAGAAGACAAGTTGGCGGCTCTCAAGGCTGTCAACACCAAGAAGCTTCAATTCCAATCCTTCATGGAGACCTTCATCGACGCAGCTACTCACATTGCAGATGGTATTGACTTGGACAGTTTCGTCGAGCTGGCAAGTCCTCCTCCTGCCGAGTGAAAAAACTTAATAACTTGACTTATTTGCCTCGGAATGCCGAGTGATCATGTAATCGTTAAACTCCTTTGGGCTTGACATCCGAGTACTTCTGCTGGTGGCTTTGAACCTTTATGGCCTTATCCGAACTTGGTTGCTTTATTTGGATGCAGTTGCTTTGTCCGTATTGCCTTTAGAGATTGCATTTTTGACTTAGGTGGATCTAAGATCACGACTGAATCTCCGAGTGAAAGGATTGCTTTTCACTCGGAGCAGATGTTGTACTTGTGGTGCAGCTCAGAGTACAACCATACGTTGTACTTGTGGCGTAGCTCGGAGCGCAACCATACGTTGTACTTGTGGCGCAACTCGGAGTATAACCATACATTGTACTTGTGGCGTAGCTCAGAGTGCCACCATACATTGTACTGGTGGCGTGGCTCGGAGTACAACCATACGTTGTAGTCGTGGCGTAGCTCAGAGTGCCAGCATACGTTGTACTTGTGGCGTAGCTCAGAGTGTGTGGCCAAACTTCCGAGTAAGAGGGTTGCTCTTCACTCGGAGTGTTTTTGAAACTTAGGTGAGAATGGGATCACGACTAAGCCCTGAGGGAGAGGGTTGCTCTTCACTCAGAGTGTTTCTAAAACTTAGGCAAGTACGAGACTGCAGCTAAGCCCCCGAGTGAGAGGGTTGCTCTTCACTCGGAGTGTTTCTTGAAACTTAGGCGAGTACAGGGTCATAGCTAAGCACCTGAGTGAGAGGGTTGCTCTTCACTCGGAGTGTTTTTGAAACTTAGGCGAGTACGGGGTCGCAACTAAGCATGCATGTGAGAGGGTTGCTCTTTGCCCGGAG
>LR738714.1:160948950-161021633 GCA_902687465.1 Secale cereale | reverse complement strand
GTGTTTTTGAAACTTAGGCGAGTACGGGACCGCAACTAAGCCCCCGAGTGAGAGGGTTGCTCTTTGCTCGAAGTGTTTTTTGAAACTTAGGCGAGTACGGGGTCGCAGGTAAGCCCCCGAGTGAGAGGGTTGCTCTTCACTCAGAGTGTTTTTGAAACTTAGGCGAGTACAGGGTCGTAGCTAAGCCTCCGAGTGTGAGGGTTGCTCTTCACTCGAAGTTTTTTTTGAAACTTAGGTGAGTATGGGGCCGCAGCTAAGCCCCCAAGTGGGAGGGTTGCTCTTCACTGGGAGTGTTTTTGAAACTTAGGCGAATCGGATTAGCGGCTAAGCCACCCACTGGGGGATTTGAACATCCATGCTTTTGTGAAAACGATCATTAATGATATTGCGAAAATCATATCTTTGATAAGCAATCAGAAAGATTCTTATTACAACTCATCGATCCTAGTGTTTAGGAATAGAAACGGTGGAGTAGATCCGCATTCCACGAGCGTGGCTCGTCTTCTTTCTTGGCTACGTTGTAAAGGTGGTACGCTTCGTTGTGGAGCACCTTGGTGATGATGAAGGCCCCTTCCTAGGCCAGCGCGAGCTTGTGAGGCTGTTTCTGGTGCACTCGGAGTACAAGGTCTCCTTCCTGAAATGCTCGAACTTTGATATTTCGGGCATGGAATCGACGCAGATCTTGCTGATAGGTGGTCAACCAGATCAGAGCCATTTCTCGTTCCTCTTCTAGGAGATCAACGGCGTCCTGGCGTGCTTGTTCTGCATCAGCTTCCTTGAAGAGTTTGACTCGAGGGGCATTGTGCACCAAATCACTCGGAAGCACGACATCAACTCCATATACCATGAAGAAAGAGGTTGGATCAGTCGACCGGTTGGGAGTTGTTCTCAATCCCCCACAGAATAGATGGCAACTCAGTTACCCAAGATCCAGCCGCGTGCTTGATGTCGCGCATCACTCGGGGTTTCATCCCTTGCAAGATCAAACCATTTGCTCTTTCTACCTGCCCATTCGACTGCGGGTGTGCAACGGATGCATAATTGACCCGAGAGCCTTGGTAAACGCAAAATGCTCTGAACTCATCAGAATCGAACTTGGATCTATTGTCTGTGATAATGTTGTGAGGGATTCCATATCAGAATATTAGCTCTCTGACGAAACTGATGGCGGTGGTTGAGTCAAGATTCTTGATAGGCTTGGCTTCGATCCACTAGGTGAACTTGTCGACTGCTACGAGCAAGTGAGTGAATCTGCTTCTGCCGTTCTTGAAAGGTCCAACCATGTCTAATCCCCAAACTGCAAAAGGCCAAACGAGTAGAATGGTTTTCAAGGCGGATGCAGGCTTGTGAGGCATGTTTGAGTAGAACTAGTAGCCTACGCACTTGTCGACTATATCTTTAGCCATCTCATTTTCACGCGGCCAGTAAAAACCCGCTCCGTATACTTTGGCCACGATGGCAAGAGGATGCGTGGTGACCACAGGTCCCCGAGTGAATTTCGTTTAAGATCAGTCGACCTTCCTCTGGAGAGATGCAATGCTGAGTAACTCCGTTAACACTTTCCTTATAAAGATGTCCACTTATCACAGTGAAGGATTTGGATCTGCGGACGAACTGGCGGGCCTCATCTTCATCCTTTGGGAGTCCCTGCGTGAGCAGGTATGCAATACATGGCACCATCCAGTCGGGAGTGGTCACTAAAACCTCCATGATCAAGTCGTCGACTGCTGGAAGTTCAATCTTAGTCGGATCGGTTGAACTTATTGGTTGCGGGGGCTCCTTTGTAAACGGATCTTCTTGGACTGATGGGGTATGGAGATGCTCCAAGAACAAATTACTGGGGATAGACTTCCGAGTGGACTCTTTGCCAGATCATTAGCTGCTTGATTCTTGAGTCGGGGTATGTGGTGGAGCTCCAACCCTTCACACTTTTTCTCTACCTTTCTCATTACATTGCAGTAACTAGTCATGGCAGGGCACCTGACGTCCCACTCCTTCATTACCTGATTGACCACCAAATCTGAGTCGTCGTAGACCATCAGGCGACGGACACCGAGTGAGATGGCCATACGCAACCCGTAAAGAAGTGCTTCATACCCAGCCTCATTGTTCGAGGAGTCGAAGTAAACTGGAGGACATAACTGAGCTTATCACCTCTTGGGGATACCAGGACTACTCCAGCACCAGACCCGTTCAACATCTTGGACCCATCAAAGAACATGGTCCAATGTTCCGGATGAACCTGAGTCGGTTGCTGCTGTTCAATCCACTCGGCGAGGAAATTTGCTATTGCCTGTGATTTGATTGCTTTCTTTGCTTCGAACTTGATATCTAAAGGAAGAAGATCAATCGCCCATTTGGCCACTCGACCGGTGGCATCTCAATTGTTCAGAATTTCTGATAATGGAGTGTCACTGACGATTGAAACCGAGTGGTCTGCGAAGTAGTGTGCAACTTTCTTCGTGGTCAAAAAAATATCGTAGACAAGTTTCTGGTAATGGGGATACCTTTGCTTGTACGGAGTCAAGGCTTCAGAAATATAATACACTGGGCGTTGAACCTTATAAGCTTTGCCTTCTTCTTCCCTCTCGACTGTAAGCACTGTGTTGACAACTTGTTCAGTGGCTGCAATATATAACAATATAGTCTCTTTGCTGACTAGGGCAGCAAGCACCGGCTTGGTGGAAAGCAAGGCTTTGAGCTCCGCAAATGCTGCTTCAGCTTCGGGAGTCCACTCGAACTTGTCAGATTTCTTCATCAGTCAGTAAAGAGGCAATGCCTTTTCACCGAGACGAGAGATGAATCAACTCAATGCAACCAAGCAACCAGTAAGCTTCTGAACATCATGCAGACGCATAGGGCGTTTCATTTGGAGAATTCCACCAATCTTTTTGGGGTTTGCTTCGACCCCTCGTTAAAATGAGCAAACCGAGTAATTTTCCGTGCGGGACTCCAAATGTGCACTTCAATTTATTGAGCTTGATATCATATCTTCTTAAGTTGGCAAATGTTTCAGCGAGGGAAGTCAGCAGGTTAGAACCTTTACGTGACTTGACCACGATATCGTCCATGTATGCCTCCATGTTTTGACTGATTTGAGTGAGCAGGCTCTTTTGAATCATACGCATGAACGTGGCACCAGCATTCTTGAGGCTGAAGGGCATGGTGACATAACAAAAGCACCCGAATGAAGTGATGAAGGCCGTTTTTATCTCATCGAGTCCATACTGTCGGATCTGATGGTACCCGGAATATGCGTCCAAAAAGGATAGACACTCACATCCCGCAGTTGAGTCGACAATCTAGTCAATGTGGGGGAGAGGGAAGTGATCTTTCGGGCAGCCCCATTGATGTTCTTGAAACCGATACACATACGGAGTGAATTATCTTTCTTGGGGACCATGACAACATTGGCGAGCCACTCGGAGTAGTATATCTCGCGGATGAACTCAGCTGCCAGAAGCCGAGCTACCTCTTCGCCAATTGCCTTCCTCTTCTCTGCGGCGGACCAACAGAGATGTTACTTGATGGGTTTTACTTTTGGGTCGACTCGCAAACGGTGCTCAGCCAGCTCATTGGGTACACTCGGCATGTCAGATGGTTTCCATGCAAAGATGTCCCAGTTCTCACGTAGGAATTGGATGAGCGCTTCTTCCTATTTGCTGTCGAGTGTAGTTGAGATGTGAGTCGGAGCAGCATTGGGATCAGTCGGGTGAATATGAACAAGCTTTGTATCTCCAGCCGACTGAAATGTAGACTCTGAAGCAGGCTTCTTGGCTCGCAACAAATCACTCGGATCTGCATTCTTCTGATATTCTTCCATTTCTACTGCTGCCATCTGTTCAGTGGCGATCTTTGAGCCCTTCTGGAGGCACTCTTCCGCTCTTTGCCTATTTCCTCTGACTATGATCACGCCTCTGGGACCATGCATTGACAACTTGAGATATACGTAACACGGTCGAGCCATAAAACGGGAATATGCGGTCTTGCCTAGAATATCATGGTAGGCACTGTGAAAATCCACCCCCTCAAATGTCAACTTTTCCTTGCGGTAATTCTTTGAATCACCGAAAACCACATCAAGAGTGATCTGACCGAGTGAATCCGCTTTCTTTCTTGGGATGACTCCATGGAATCGCATGTTGCTCTCACTGAGTTTAGACATTGGAAAGCCCATCCCTCGAAGGGTCGCAACATATAGAATGTTTAATACACTTCCACCATTCATGAGAACCTTGGTCAGTCGCGTGCCCCCAACGACTGGGTCGACCACCAACGCTTGCCGGCCAGGGGGTGGCAACGTGTGCTGGGTGGTCGGACCGGTCGAATGTGACGGGAGTTTTCGACCATTTCAAATACGTCGTAGTTGCCGGAGCAACCATGTTCACATCTCTCTTAATGACTTTCAGTCGACTTTTGCTTTCTAAATCAGCAAAAATGACAAGAGTAGCATTCACATTGGGGTAACCATCATCCTTTTTTTTCTCTTCTTCCTTATCAGAGTCCTTATCTAGTGGTTGTGCCTCTCGAAACTACTGAATCAGGAGCCGACACGATCGAGTGGTATGCTTGGGCAGAATCAAATTACCCTCCTCGTCTTTCTTCATGTGTATGTGACACGGTAAATCCAGAACATCATTGCTGGACTGATCTTTCACATTCTTGGGTATCCATCGCCCCTTCGGTTTTCCTTTGAATTTTCTCTGATTCAGAACTGCTGGTTCAGCGGGACCTGCCACTTCAGCTTTATGTTTCTGTTTCCGGCCGGAATTTCCACCTCCAGTGTCCTCACCTTGTTCGACTGGTTTTCCCTTGCCACTTCAGAGTCGGTCTTCTTGTTCACCATTGGCATACCGAGTGGCAATCTGCATCATTTGGCCTAGAGACATATCTCCTGAACGACCAAACTTCAGATTAAGCTCTCTGTATCGTACGCCTTCTTTGAAAGCACAAACTGCTTGGTGTTCCGACACATTCTCTACAGTATGATGAAGAGTGGTCCATCTCTGGATGAAATCTCTTAGTGTTTCATTCGATTGCTGGACGAAATGCTGCAACTCGGTGAGGGAGTCCTGTATTCAGCGGTCCTCAGGCATCCGGGCCATTGATGCTGGGCCGGATTGGTGGGCCATGAAGATAGAAGCAGAAGGCCCTCCGCCGTATTCGGCTAGGACTCCTATGTATGTAGTAGGGCAAGAAAGATGTCTGGATGTAACGATTCCTTCCTTCCCAAGTCACCTTTGTAACCCTAGGCCCCTTCCGGCGTGTACATAAGCCGAGGGTTAGGTCGTAGAGAAAACAAAATCATATCACATAGGCTAGACTTTAGCGTTTAGCCATTACGATCTCGAGGTAGATCGACTCTTGTAACCCCATATGCATCCAGATCAATCAAGCATGATGTAGGGTATTACCTCGATCGAGAGGTCCTGAACCTGGGTAAACATCATGTCCCCTGTCTCCTGTTACCATCGATCCTTAGACGTACAACTTGGGCACCCCTACCCGAGATCTGCCGGTTTTGACACCGACAATGCTGCTTTCATTAAGAGCTCCGCTGTGGACACGCGAAAGGTGAACAATGGCTCTTCTCATCATCAACGACGAGATCACCCTCGGAAACAGCCTGGCCATGGGCCAGATCCTCTAGCTCGGCGGGTTTGATGTATGCCCCCGCGTGGCCTCCAGACCGGCCGCACTCCCCGAGGCCATTGAGCACCACTCCTACATTGGCTCCGACCACTTCGATGAAGCGACTTCGGCGGATTCCTCGTCTATAAACGAGCTGCTGGATCACATCGCTGTCTTGGGGATTTCATTGTCAGATGATCAGACCGGACCTAAATCTGGTCAAGATAAAATCAATTCTACCCCGATCACTCATATGGTGGCGGCAATCGAGGACCGAGCCGAAGATACTTCTCCTCTCAAGATGGAGACCGACACTATTTGGATCTCCGAAGCCATCAAGCCGAACACACCTCTGACAGGTGGCACTTTGTGCCTTTCGACCTCTGGGGCAGATACTGGGCCCGCAGAATATTCAGATCCCGCTGGGCCCAGATCGTCCATATCAGAGGTTATACAAACCCCAGACACTACGTTGGGTCGGGACTCACTCAAATTTATCCACAACCACCCACCACAGCATACACTCTCCATGTGACTCCGGACTACCGGACATATGTGATCTCACGTATATACGACATCGGCCCTAAGAGACAGTTCATCACTTCTGGGCCCGATTCCTACTTGTTAAAAACAAGATCAAGGACTGTTGCGACGACGACACGGTGTCTATATTTCACCGCAATTGCATGGATCAGGGAGTCTTGAACTCCCTCAACCGCTATTAAATATGGAGCTTTGTAGAATTATCGCACTTGGTACGAAAGTAATATGCTATGGAAAACACTTGGAAAGCCGAGACTACACCTCTAGAACAGTCCATCTTCGGACGATACGCCGGTAACTCGAAATAGACATACCCTAGCAGGGCATCCAATAACATACACAATGGCAAGAAAAACAGACCTTTCACAAGATACATGTCCATTCTAGATGAACTGTTGAATAATCCTTGCCAAATACATGCCGCCCCGGACAATATCCCGACCCACTACCTTAGAGCATGCTGGGTACTCCGGCAGGTAGCAAAGAGCGGTGAAGCAATACTCTCCACCACAACGTCAGGGAAGAAAGACCTCAATGTCTTCACCGTCTTCGAGATGTTCTTCTCAAACAAACGGCACAAGAGAGCGAATCACGAACTTGCCAAAGTCCGTCAAATTAGCACTGCAAGCCCATGGAACGACACGACAATTACCTTTTCTGCCGTAGACGAACCACGAGTCCCGCCGGTCCGAGCCACAGCCGTTCTCATACTAAATCCAATAGTAGACGACTTTCGCCTCACTAAAGTACTCAAGGACGGAGGCAGCGGACTCAACCTTATATATGAGGACACGCTTGCAAAAATGCAGGTCGATAAATCCTGCATTAGACAAAGTAATACAACCTTTCGAGGAATTATTCCCAGCCGGGAAGCCCGGTGTTCGGGAAGCATGAAGTTCAATGTAGTATTCGGTACACCTGAGAAGTACAGGTCAGAGGAACTGCTCTTCCACATTGTACCCTTTAACAGCGGATACCACGCCCTTCTAGGGCCGGACGCTATCTCATTCTTTCAGGCGATACCCCATTTTAGGTACATGAAGCTCAAAATGTCAGGGCCTAATGGAATAATCACAGTTGCAAGTGATCCGGATAGAGCACTCCGTGCCGAGAACAAAACCGCATCTTTAGCCCTAGAGGCACTATCCGAAGCCCTCGCGGCTGAAGAATTAACCACCTTACGATCTAAGCTGGACAGGGACGACGTAGTCCCTGAAAAAAGATCAAAGTCTACCTCTCTTAAGTTAGCAGATGAAATTGTAAAATTCCAAGTGCACCCAACGGACCCTGGGGCACAGCTGGACCCGGTGGTAGACAACGCTTTAAGCGCCTTCCTTCGAAAACTAGGACATATTCGCTTGACATCCTTCAGATATGCCAGGAATCCCACGCAGGCTGGCCTAACACAGCCTCAACATTATCAAAGGGTTCAAGCCAGTCAAGCAGTCATTACGACGATTTTCTGAACCCAAAAGACAAGCTATGGGGGAAGAGCTGGCCAAGCTAATAGAAGCTCGATTCATAAGGGAAATCAAGTACCCTGACTGGCTAGTCAACATAGTCATGGTGCCAAAGAAGGACAAATCCTGGCGCCTTTGTGTCGACTTCACGGACTTAAACAAGGCTTGCCCTAAGGATCCCTTTCCACTGCCCCGCATTGATCAAATTATCGATGCAACCACAGGACATGACTCGTTGTGTTTCCTTGATGCCTACTCCGGATACCATCAAATAAAAATGAAGGAATCCGATCAGGCTGCTGCGTCAATCATCACTCCGTACGACCCCTTTTGCTTTGACACCATGCCATTTGGACTCAAAAATGCTGGTGCCACATATCAACGCATGATTCAAACATGCTTAGATAAACAAATTGGCAAGATAGTGGAGGCACATGTTGACGATGTAGCCATCAAGACTAAACATGTCGAAACATTGGTGAATGATCTCCGCCTTACGTTCGATAACCTACGAACATATGACATACGACTCAATCTGAAAAAAGGCATCTTCGACGTTCCTACCGGAAAGCTATTAGGGTTCATCATATCCCATAGAGGAATCAAAGCGAACCCAGCTAAAATCCGGACCCTGTCACAACTAACTACGCCAACCGATCTAAAACAAGTGCAAAAGCTAGCAGGTTGCGTAGAGTCCTTGAGCCGCTTTATCTCAATATTAGGAGAGAAAGCACTATCGCTTTATATACTGTTGAGGCGCAGATACAACTTTGAATGGTGGGATGCGTCCATGGCCGGACTGGAGGAAATAAAAACCCTATTAGCGAGTAACCCAATCCTAGCCGCTCCAGGTGTTGGCGAGCCAATGCTGCTTTATATCTCTGCAACTCATCAGGTAGTGAGTGCGGTGCTCATTGTCGAACGAGATGAAGAGGGACATAAATTCCCCGTCAAAAACCCTTATACTATGTATCCAAGGTTCCCACACCGTGTAAATCACGATACCCCCATTACCAGAAAATTGCCTATGCGGTATTCATGGCATTTCGGAAGCTCCGACACTACTTTCAAGAGTGTTTGATCACAGTGGCATCCGAAGTACCACTCAATGATATCATAAATAGTAAAGATGCCACTGGACGCATAGCCAAATGGACCATCGAGCTCTTATTGTTCAAAATAACATACAGACCACACTGGACCATCCAGGTGTTGGCCGACTTCGTCGCAGAATGGACCAACCCGAACTCCCTAAAGAGTACGGATCATACTCCCACTGGACCATGTATTTTGACAGTTCCAAAATGCTCGCCGGGTTGGGAGCCGGCGTCATCTTGATATCCCCAACAGGGGATACAGTTTGCTACGTGCTACAGATGTACACGGACTCAAACAACGCGGCCGAATACGAGGCACTACTGCACGGTCTCCGCATGGCTGTATCCATGGGTATACAACGCCTCGAGGTGCACGGAGACTCAAACCTCGCCATATCTCAGCTAAATGGAGAATTTGATGCGAAGGATTCAAAGATGGCAGCTTATCGAAATGCCATATTAAAAATATCGGCTCGATTTGAGGGGTTGGAATTTCATCATGTAGCTCAAGACAGTAACCAGGCAGCAGATATACTTGCTCGTATGGGCGCTAAACGCGTCCCAGTCCCGCCTAACCCTTTGTGGACAGGCTATTCAAGCCATCGGTAACATGGCAGGACGTGAGCAGAGATGCCAATCCGAATCCGGACCCGAACACGCCCCCAGCCGAACTCAGGGACCCCGACATAGAAATAACATGTTCGGCTCACGAGATCATGGTTGTTATAGCCCCCTGGACCGACCCTTTCCTAGCCTACCTTAATAGGCAAGAGCTCCCCGATAACCAAACCGAGGCCTGCCATATAATTCGGCGTTCTAAAGCCTATAAGGTTCACAAAGGTGGACTATACAAAAAAGCACTACTGGTATTCTCAAACGGTGCATCTCTGAAGAGGAGGGAGGGCAACTTATATCCGAAATACACGCTGGCATGGGCGGCCATCATGCCGCGTCCCGAGCTCTTGTATGCAAGGCTTTCTGAACTGGTTTTTTCTAGCCAACTGCGCGCGCAGACGCAGAGACCCTAGTCCAATATTGTGTTGGATGCGAGCTTTTCGTAATTCAAAGTCATATGCCTCCCACCGCTCTCAGAACCATCCCCATTACCTGGCCTTTCGTGGTCCGGGGGCTGGATATGGTCGGACCTCTTAAAGGGGAAAGCCATAAAAAGAAATATTTACTGGTCATGGTGGACAAATTCACTAAATGGATAGAAGCCAAGCCAGTCCGAACAGCTGAGGAAGGGCCGGTGATAGATTTTATATCCGGTGTAGTACACCATTATGGTGTCCCACACAGTATTATCACAGAGAACGACTCCAATTTCATGGCCGACGAGGTGAAAAATTGGTGCGCTAAGTTAGGCATTAAACTTGATTACGCCTCTGTGTACCATCCTCAAACTAATGGTCAGGTCGAAAGAACCAATGGCTTGATAATGAGTGGCATTAAACCCCGACTAGTGCGCTCCCTTCACGAGTCAGATAAACAATGGGTAGAGGAGCTCGACTCCGTACTCCGTGGGCTGCGAACAACACCTAACCAGACAACCGAATACACACCTTTTTTTCATTGTGTACGGCATAGAGGTTGTTTTGCCCAGCTATATTCATGACTCACCTCGAGTGCGCATGTATGAAGAGAGAGAGAGGCCAAGCTCGATCGGCAGGATGATCTAGATGACCTTGATGAGGAGCGCGATAGCACGCAGGCCCGTTCCGCATTTTATCAACAACAGGCCAGGCGATACCAAAGCAGAGAAGTGCGGGCAAAGACATACAATGTTGGCAAACTCGTCTTAGGCCTCCCGGAGAAGAAAAAGGACAAGCTCAAACCAAGATGGGAGGCCCCCTTCATCATTGACGAAGTACTCACCGGTGGAGCCTATCGCCTTCGAAACGCATTAGACAATAGCCTTGAGCCAAACCCATGGAACGCTGCCAGGCTTCGACGATTCCACGGATAGTTCGGTATCACATGTTTTCTTTCCAGTCTAGATCTTATTCCCTATATTTATTTTTAAGTTCTCCTCTTCTTTTTTCTTATTTTTTCTTATCAATATGTTTTCGGCTCAACCGAACTATCACATGGTAGATCATCTTCAAATGTATACCATTAAAATACTTGGGGGCTTCTATAAGAAAGCCCATTATTAGAAAGCTTATTGCTCAAAATATTTATGTCGTCTGTTTCATACAGTCTCCTTGCCATTATATGCACCTTTATGACTTAAGTTTTTGCCAAGCTGGGTTGCCTGGCTCCCGTGTTTATACCCTATGTTCCCGATTGATCAGCTAGGGTGTAAAGGGAGCACATCTGCGATTGTTACTACCGGGTAATCCGGACCTGTACCTCAGACGGGTGAAGCCTAAAGCTAGCGTTATTGAGGGAATAATTGGTCGGAGGATATACGACATACTTCTTCTAAAGCACATAAACTTTAAAATCGCATAGTACACGGCATCCTACAATCCGTTTTACGGGATCAAAGCCTAGGCACACACATATACGCATGCCGACCGAGGGAAAGGAACCCTTAACGGAACTATTCTCTCTGGAAGATGTTTCTTATGTTAAATAGTAAATAACATAACTCCCCGAACATAGTTTATCTGTTCAAGGAATTATGACCGGATTTCCTGGTTACCGAACATACCACGTGTTCACCACAGGTATAGTATTCGGAAACAATCCAACCCTTGGGTTTTTGGAGGTTAAAGCGGAAGGTCTGCCATGACAATCTTTTAATTAAATTTGGTAGGAGATAAGTTTGATGATAAAATACATTATTACGTAGAATCAAACGCCTATTCTTCATCTAAACCATCTATAAGACTGTCTAATTTACAGTCTTGTCGAGAATACTTGGCGGCTGTCTTTACTTGGTCATATACCAAGCTCACAGCGATTTCTAGTCCGTCAGGCCCTCGAGGTCCAACCCGAGCCATATGGTTCGGGTCTAGTCCGGTGTAGCGTGTCTTCACCATAGCCCTGGCTTCTCGGGAACCTTCTCGACATGCTGATGCTTTCCATAATTCAAAGCGGCGTCGAGCCTTGTCGGCGTTCTGGGAACGGGGGTACCCAGACTTGCCTACCTGTGGCCCAGGGCGTGGCTCACCAGGCGGCCTGGTACGGCCCAACTTCTTCAGCAACAACTCAAGACCCTCGCGAGGGGCCAAGCCTCGCGAGGCGAATGACACTAGGCATCACCTGGGGCGGCCTCGCCAAGCCGGCTCGTGAGGATTGGAGATATCGAGGCGAGGGACTCCTCGCGAGGTCCTCGTGACGTGAGCAGTGGCGACCAAAGCCAGACGGGCGCCAGCGGGTGCAGAGTGCTAGTTTCCCATTTGGTGCTAAAGGAGCAGATGCAGACGAAGAGTCTCGAGGCGTCAGGCAAAGGTTTCCATATCGGTGCAACGAGACCAAGACCAGTAGGACGGCATGAGGGAGGTCATCGCGGAGCCCACAACGGCATCACCACCAGAGCCTTTGGCAGGCGAAGACCACCTTTTGTTAGGATAGCTTGTACTAGCTGTCCCCCTTCAAATTTGGCCGTTGTGGGATCCATTCCCGCTCAATATTTGGGAAGAGGACCCGGGCCACTATAAATAGGACTAGCCACCACCAGAGTGATGAGAGGATCGGAGAAAAAGTTTATCTCACCGAGAGTTGAGCAGATAGAAGGCCACACAACACCAGCTCACTCGAGGCCAAGAACACCTCTCCTCGGGAGGCAGTTCATCCATGTATTAGTTCTTCATTAGACTGCAAGGCAATCCACCGCACCACACTGGATTAGGGTATTACACCACAACGGTGGCCCGAACCAGTATAAACCTTGTGTCTCTTGTTCATTGGATCTGACAAGCTAGGCCTAGGGTTGTTGAGTAGACGATCTAGGGCGGAAGGAGAGATCTTCGTGCACCTTAAAGGTTTTTCCGGAACCCTAGATCCAACATTTGGCGCACCAGGTAGGGGTGTGCCGAAGCTTCCCTTCCGTCGATCAATGTTCCGTCATTCCAGCAGTTCCATGGCCGACGCTCGCAGAGCCCGTGCTGAGCGGCGGGCTGCCCTCGCTGCCGCGTCGCTCAGACTGCTCCTGTCGGCGGGCCACCCCGTCCTTCTCCATCGCCTGCCGCCAACGCCGCCACCGGTCCAGCACGGCAAGAACATTAGGCATCGTCCCTGCACCCCTCCGTGCGACGTGATGGACGCTTCTCTACCCCGTCGCTCACTTCGGCGGTCTCTTCGTCCCATGTTTGCCGTGGACCCGCGAACACGCAGGCTGCGTTGCTCATGGAACATGAGCTCCTACGCTACCGGCTCGTCATTGACTTCTACGAAGAATGGCTCGACTGCATCGCCGAGCTCGTCAGTGCCGCAGGGGGCTCTCCGGCGCCGTCCCTCTCCCTGCCTCGTCCACCTCCCCATGAGGACGACAAGGCCCTAGAAGCTCCACTGCTACCCCCGTGTCAAGGCGTCGTCCAAGACCCAAGGCATGTGGCCCCGCGGCGTGACCGCCCACGCGCGGCGCCAGTGCGCGAAGAAGGAAGCTGCCAAGAGATCCAGCGGTCCCGTGGAGGAGCACCCGTACTCCCTCCACCGCTACGGCGAGACCGCGTGCCCCGCGCCTGGTGGCGCGCGAGGACCGAGACAAAGTTCCACCTCCCCAACAAGCTCCGGTGTCGACAGCAGGCTGCAAGGCCCTCTCCCCCGAGCTACGCAACATCAACTGGCCTAGGAAGTTCAAGCGCGACCTGCCTCCACGCTACAATGGCACCCTCGACCCTGCGGAGTTCCTGCAGCTCTACAAGCTGAGCATCGAAGCATCCGGCGGCAATGAGAAGATCATGGCGAACTGGTTCCCCATGGCCCTCAAGGATGGTGCACGTTCATGGCTCTTGAACCTGCCCGCAGGATCGATCTCCACCTGGAGTGAGATGCGCGAGCGGTTCATCGCCAACTTCCAGGGCACTCGAGACCGTCCCCCAGCCGCGGGTGACCTACGACATATCAAGCAACAACCAGGGGAAACCCTCGAGAAGTTCATCCAACGCTTCAACAATGTCCACGTCAAGATCCCCAAGGTCATGAATGAGGCCATCATTTCGGCGTTCTCAGATGGTGTCCGCGGCATCAAGATGAAAGAAGAGCTCGCCATCCACGAAGATTTGTGCACGTCCTTGGAGCTATTCAACATCGCGACCAAGTGTGCCAGGGCCGAGGAGGGGTGCTCTCACTTGTCGAGCCCCCCGTTGCTGAACCCGAAGACAAGAAGGCCAAAAGCAAGGACGTAAAGTGAAGGGAGCGGTAGTGCTTGCAGCCGAACCAGAAATGAAGCGCGGTCGTGACTACCCGGAGCCGCCCAAGAACAGCCGAGCATTTTGCGCCTTACACAACGTGCATAGCCACAACACTCATGACTATCAAGAGCTCAGGGCCCTCTGCGAAGGACGCGTCACCCGGCGCCCCGAACGCCGCAACCATGGCTACGGCCGCAGGGGAAGTCGGACTGGGGGACGCTGGGACGAATGCGACCCCCGCCAGGAGTGGCGTGATCAGCCTCGAGAGGACCGTTATCGTGGCCAACCCTCACGAGGATGCCTGGAGGGACCAACCCCGAGAGGACCGTCCTTAGGGCAGAGCCGGCCTACCACCTCTGCCACCGCCAAGGAGAAATGACAACCAGAATGAGGGGGCTGGGGGCTTCCAGGAGCCGCGTGCCATCGCTTGCATCTTGGGCAGAGCATAGGCCTCAGCTTCTTAGCGCCTCTTCAAGAAGTTCGCCTGTGAAGTAAACGCGGCTCTCCCCAAGCTCGAAGCTACTCGCCCACTTAGGTGGTCCAGGTGCCCCATCACCTTCAGTTCAGCAGACCAGCTCCAGTGCGCAGCTACGGCTGGCGCCCTCCCGATGCTTTGTTCTCCCGTCATCAGCAACGTCCAAGTTACCAAGACCCTCATCGACGGTGGCGCAGGACTCAACGTCCTATCCATCGAGACATTCGATAGCCTCCAAGTACCCTACGATCAACTGTTGCCTACCAAGCCCTTCTCCGGAGTAATTGACGGCTCCACCACTCCCGTTGGGCAAGTTCGCCTACCCGTAACCTTCGGCAAGCATGACAACTACCACACTGAGCTCATCGCCTTCGATGTCTCCCACATCCATCTCCCTTACAATGCCATCCTCGGGTACCCAACCTTGGCCAAGTTCATGGCAGTGACTCACCACAGCTACAATGTTCTCAAGATGTCGGGAAGCGGGGGCGTCATCACCGCCGCCTATGAGGAGAAGGATGCAGTGTGCTCACACGAGCGCGCTTACCAGGCAGTGCGGTCGAGGATCCGGACAGCGACGTCGTCATCTACCGACCTGAGGTCGTCCCCAAGAAGAAGAAGCAATTGCTGGCCCTGAAGCCTCGTGAAGACGGAGCACAAGACAGCAGCACCTCGGGACCTGCACCTAGGGAGGGGCCTTCCCCATCTCTTGCATAGGAAAGCGCGCCCGGTGCTCCCCTCAGGCTGGGCTCGGGGGCTTTCCATTGGAGGTCCTCTCACCTAGCCAATGTCACGAGGGAGGCGCTCGGGCACCATGTGGAAGAGTGCTTTGCAGTACACTTCCCTCTAGACGCCTCAAGGCGTGAGGCACCGAGCGCTCAGGAGTTCATCAGCTAGACCATTGAAGACCTACAGGAGCCGAGAACCATGCGGGGCGAGAGTCGCCAGCCTCCTCTAAGGGAAACTGTCGGTCTAGGCTCGGGAGATGGGTTGCGCGTTATCAACGTCCCTGCACTCAACAGGATCGCGTCTCAGGAGCTCTACTGGCTTTCCCAGGTGGGCCCATGCCAGGGTCCCCCTCACACCTATGTGTGCATGCCCTTCGGCCTTCCGAACCAGGCGGCCCTGCTCCAGCGCCACATGCGGCAAGTCCTGGTGGCTCGCGAGGCCAGGCACAAGGAGATCCAGGCGGACTTGGACTCGGCCCTCCGCGAGATCTGGGGAGCCTCGGAAACTCGCGAGGGGCCGGAGCCATGCGACACGTGAGGAACAGCGTCTTTGTCGAGCACCTTCACCTACACCAACACTACTTCAGCAACTATGCCAGGTGACATCTTCCGATTTTTGTTCAGCTGGGAGCGCCCCTCGGGCTGCATCATTCCCATGTCGCACGGGCCTGTCCCTGCGACGCGTATCCTTTTGCATCTTAGGTCACCTTGTGGGGGACGCCCCTCGGGCCGCATTATCCCCAGGCCGCGCAAGTTCGTCCTGGTGGCATGTATCTCCCTTGCATTTTACCTAAGCTAGTGTTGTCGTCTCTGTCATGTTGCATTCGAATCACTTGACACACTGTCACCCCTCCGGGTCTCTCTCGCCACCTAACGGACTTCTCTTCATCTTGCAACGGGGCTGCATATGTTGGCACGACGCTTGTGTTCGGGTCCGTCCCAGAAATGCTGACAAACCCGAGGGACCGAGCTCTAACCCGCGGCCCGTTCCGCAAGCGTCACCCCACCAGGTCCTCGGTGTCTTCGTCTCCCTGCGGATTATCAGAAGCTCAACGCGGGCGCGGCCCTAAGTCGTTCTGCTGCAGGGTAACCCACCAGAGTCTCAGGAGCATGGCGACAGACAGTCCAGTCAGTCTCCCCTCCTCACGTAGTTCGCTTGCGTGTTAAAGGGGGGGGGGTCGCTGAGCATCACGTCTCAGGGGCGCTTACCGATTCTCCAGCCCTCACCCCTTGGCCTTGACCACGGCATCGCGACCTGGTATACCTATGGCGACTGAGTTCCGCTCCAGGGTCGGGACCCGAGGACGCAGAGCACCAGGAGGGACGAGGGGAGGGGGAGTCGTTTCAGAGATCTTGGGCATGTTCGTACGTCAAGGGGGACCCTTGGGTATAGCGACCCAAGGGTCTAACTGGCTCTGTAGCCCCTCACTCCCTGGTCTTGTCCTGGTTTCCGGTCAAGGCCAGCGGCGGCTGAGGTACGCGTGGGGACGGGCCCTGCTGACGTAGAACATCAAGGCCTTCGTCCAGCATTCCCTTCCTTCAGGTCCGTTCGCACATCAAGGGGGACCCTTGGGCATCGCGACCCAAGGGCCTAACTAGTCCCGTAGCCCCTCACTCACTGGCCTTGTCCTGGTTTCCGGTCAAGGCCAGCGGCGGCTGGGGTACACGCAGGGCCGGGCACTGCCGAGGCAGAACTCCAGGGCCAGCAGGAGGGAATAGTGAAATCTCAGCCTCATGGAACAAACTAGGCGCGCTGTTTGGGGGAACCACCCCACGATTGTCAATATAAGTCGTTAATCCCTTGATGCCCTATCCTCACTCGCCCAGCGGGATTCGGTAGTATCGCTTCAGCAATGACGCCTCACTTTCTTAGCCTCCGGAAGCCTCTTGCACGCCAAGGGGGGCCTCTTGAGCATCACACCTCAGGAGCTCTTACCGGACCTTGGGCCGCTCTCCACCTGGCCTTGACCACAGCATCACGACCTGGTATACCAGCGACGGCTGCAGCTTGCCTTGGGACTAGGGCCTGCCGGCGTAGAGCACTATGCTACCGAAAGGGTAAAAAAGAGGGCCGATATTCCTGAAACGAGGCTAGCGAGCAGAGTGTGCTGGCAAAACAGCAAGATAGAAGCAAAATCATTTCAAGTTCTTTACACACCGCCATGGGGTTGGCTTTGAAACCTCGCAGTTAACGCCGCAAAAGGCCTTCAAGGGATTCTAACTACAGTCGCCATCACCAACGCCATCATCAACAGCGGGCCACGATGGCCCACCTCCTACCCTAGGCGAGTCATTTCCAGCGACGTGCCCATGAGCACGATGCGTTTTGTACGCGCCGCGAGCTCGGGGGTGCGTAGCTATCGTCGCTCGTCTCTAGAGGCTCGGCAGACTCAGAGGAGCTGATGGACCTCCGGAGGCCATCGCTGCCGCTGGATGAGCTGGTGACGGAATCGACATCCGGCGCATCGCCGACAGCATCATCCCCCTGGTGGCACCCTCCAGGGCAACATTCTAGGCGGCGTCTTTCCTCAATGAACACCGTGAAGCACATCATGGAGACGCTATCAAACTCGAAGTGGATGGCGAGGGCGCCTTCCGAGCCGCAGGCGCGGGTGTCGGATTCAGGGCTCCGCAAAACCCAAGAAGTTCAAACATAGGGGCGTGAACGAAGATCTCTCCCACTCACGTCTACCTAGCGTCTCGTCCTCGCCTAGTGAAGAGATTCTAGCAAACAACAAGTGAAGCACGCAAGAGTTTACCCAGGTTCAGGCCACCTTGTGGTGTAAAACCCTACTTCCTGCTTTGGTGGATTGGCCTTGTGAGGGCTAGAATATGAACTAATATAGTGATTCCTGAGCTCAGGAGGTGAGCTCAAGAGGGTTAGGAGGCAAGTGTTCTTGCTCCTTTGCGTGGTGGCAGAGTTTATGGATCTACCTCCCCCTCTTTTCATAGTTGGGATCCTATCTACTTATATAGGCAGCCAGGGTCCTCTTCCCCTGAAATGTTTAGGCGGGAAGGGATCCCACAACGTCCATTTGGAGCGGGAACACAAGGACGTTCCTACCCTGACAAATGCAGTCTTCGCCTGCCAAAGGACCAGGTGTTGACGCGGTGGTGGGCTCGGTGGTGACATTCTCCCTGTCGTCCTTGCGGTCTTCGGTCCTGTTGCACCAATGGGGAAACCTTGTTCCACTCCTCGGGAACCTGCGCCTGCGCTGCCTCCTTTGCACCGAAACGACAACTGTGCCGCTGGTAGGCGCTGGCACCTGCTGGCGCGGTGCGTCACTGCTTACGTCGATGCCTCCTCCTGAGGCAGGCTTGGCCTTGGATTCTCCGCCCCTCCGGAGCACCTTGCCGAGGCCGCTCCTGAGGGGGTCTTGACGTTGTTCTCCTCGCGAGGCTTAGCTCCCTCGCGAGGGTCTTGGGCAGCTGTTCGATCAGCTGGCCGTACCAGGCCGTAGTAGGAGCGCGGTGCGGCCTGCAGACAGGCAAGTCTGGGTACCCTGGTTCCCATGACGACGACAGTAGCCCCCGGGGCCCAAGGTGCGCGCGGAGTTGGCTTCGAGGCGAAGCCTTAGTCAAGGACGAAGCGCCACGGGCCCTAAGAGGCTGCGGGCTAGGCCGGCGCGTGAGGGTTGGATGGGACGTGGCGACTTCGCGCCCCATGCAGTCTTGCTAATCGTGTGACTTGACAACTCCTCGGCGCAGACGACGGGGCTGTTATGGCTGTGACGCCAGTGGTTGGCGGTTGGGTTCCTGCGCCCTACGAATGGGACTAGGGGGGGAGCCCCCAAGCCATTTTCAAGCCAGTGTCGTCTTCCTCCTTGCTTGTTCCTCGCTCTCCCTCTTGCTGCGAGATCTCCATGGCGCCGCCGAGGAAGCCGTCCTCTGCGGAGAAGGGGAAGGCCCCGAAGGACCTGGCCCTGCAGCCGTCGAAGAGGGGCTGCGGGCGTCCCCGCAAGCATTCCGCTGCGCCCGCAGTGACTCCTCGGGGAAGCGGGTGCGTCCTTCCGAGTTCTGTCGCGGCCGTTGGTGAGAGGCGCGGTGCGTCCTCCCGTGGTGAAGGTGGTTGTGGCTGTGGTGGGAGAGGAGGCGCGCGACGGCGCACGGCGGTCGCGCGCCCTGTGCACCCGCAGCTCCACTCCCTCGACGTGTCGTCGGAGTTCGTGGTGTGGGCGGAGAAGCCGGGTAGCTCGTGGCTCCGGCTTCCCCACTCGTTCGGTGACGTGTTACCAGCCGGAGGCCCCGGTGGCATCTGGCTGTGGGCAGACGATTGCTGCAGTGGCGCATCCTCGGTGGAGGTTGATGTGGCTCCCTCGGGCGATGTGTTCCTGGAGCGCGACTGGCAATCATTTGCTCGCGCGCGCTGGATGGAGGGGAGGTGTGCGCTCCACTTCAGGTACGATGGCGCCTCCACTCTATTTGTCAGGGTCTTCTTGGAGGAAGGGAGGTGCCTTGGGTGCTGTCCCGAGGCCGATGACGAAGAGGACGACATGGACGGCGTCTGGAGGAGCAGCTCCTCCTCCAAAGGCGATCTTAGTCCTAAGGGGCGCCACGGGTCCCCCTCTGTGGTAGCAGCAGCTCCCCTAGCAGTGGCGGACACGACGAGCCACCACGCCGCTGAGCTCGGCCTGGCGAGGGGAGCGGGTTGCCGCGCCGCTGTGGCTCGGTGAAGCCGGAGGAACTGGGAGACTCTGACTGAGCGGGAGCGGCCTCTGCTTCTTCTCCTTCTTTTTCCATCGTGTCATTTCCGTGTCAAAATATCAAGTTGCCTCAAGAAGGCATGTAATGGACTGTGATATATGTATGAAGCGAGAACTTGCTGTCATGTTTTTGTTGCCTTCGTGAAATTACTTAGCTTTTATGCGCCATGATGTCTTGGGGCGGAGTCCTCCTGTCCTCCTGACTCTTTGGCATCGTGAGCCCCATCGGCTCGTGAGGACGGCCGAATCTAGGGAGCTCGTGCAGCCCCCGAGCATGGGTGAGCCGCTGAGAGCTGCTGAGAGCGCTGAGCGTGGGTTAAAGCACCAAAGCCTGAGCCAGCTCGGTAGGATAGGTTGCGCGGACTAAGAAGCCCGATGCCAGAGCCTAAGAAGGCTTGGCTAGGCGAGGTTACGGGGTCATGGCAGATGAAGGCCGGGGACCGACCGTGCCCCAGCCCACACACGCGAGGCGCATGAAGAAAAGCGAGTGGCGCAACTTTGCTGAACATAAAACCGACAAGAAAGATCCGAAACAAGACTTTCAACCAAATGCAAGAAGCGCGAGAAACACGAGAACTTCATAGCACGGGGTAGATGAAGGGCTGATAGCCAAGGAAGTAGAAAAGGCTGACAGCCAAACACCAAGCCAAAAAAGGAAAAAGGTCGCGTCCGACCCCTACACTACGTCTTCTTCCTAGCGCGGAGCTAAGGACTGCCACTTGGGCATGGGTGGGAGACCCATCTAAGGGCCCGTAGGCAACGCACAGGAGACTCCGAGGCATGTACAGCCCCAACTCATTATTACGTGAGAGTGTCACGAACGGAGACCTTCACGGGCACGGAGCCTTGATTATGGATAGAACCTCCTGAGGTGTTCGATGTTCCAGGAATTCTGGATATGTATCCCATCCTGCGTCTCCAGGCGCACAACATCGGGCCTAGAGACACGTGCGATTCTGAATGGGCCCTCCCACATGGGCAAGAGCTTGTGTAACCCCTCCCGGGAGAGGACCCGCCTCAGGACCAAGTCACCAACTTCAATTTTTCTTGCGCGGACGCCGCATCAGTGGTACCACCGCAGCGCCTGCTGATATCGCGCCGCCCTGAGGGCAGCTCAGCGGCGTCCCTCCTCGCCGGGCACGAGGTCCATCCGCCAGGCGGCATCCTGGCATTCCTCATTGAAGGCCAAGACCCGTGGGGAGCGATGCTTGACCTCATGAGGGAGGAACGCCTCCACCCCATAGACGAGAAAGAAAGGAGTTTCCCCCATGGGTTTGATGGAAGCGGTTCGGATTGACCACAACACGGACTGGAGCTCGTCGATCCAGCCCCTACCGCAAGCCTCAAGCTTCTTCTTAAAGCTGCGCATCTTGAGGGCACGCAAGTCTTCCGTGTTGGCGTGTTCGGCCTGACCGTTGCTCCTGGGGTGAGCCACCGAAGCGTAGCAGATCTGTGTTCCAAGGTTAGCACAATATGACCTGAAGAGATGGCTTGTGAACTGCGAACCGTTATCTGTGATGATGCGGCTGGGGACCCCGAATCGCCTCACGAGGCCCTGGATGAACATGACAGCCGAGCCGGCTGGGACCGCGCGAACGGGCTCCACCTCCGCCCACTTGGTGAATTTGTCGATGGCGACGTACAAGAAGCGGTAGCCCCCCGCTGCCCGGGGAAACGGACCCAGGATGTCCTATCCCCTGACCGCGAAGGGCCAGGAGAGCGGAATCTTCTGGAGGCCCTGCGCCAGTTGGTGGATCTGCTTTGCGTGAAACTAGCACGCCTCGCAAGCCCGCACAAGCTCTGTGGCGTCGTTGAGTGCCGTGGGCCAGTAGAAGCCGCTGCGAAAGGCCTTGCCTACGAGGGTACGGGACGATGAGTGATGACCGCAGTCTCCACCATGGATGTCAGCCAATAGCTCGCGCCCTTGCTACCTCGAGATGCATTTTAGCGAGACGTCGTTGGGCCGTCTCCTGTAGAGTTCACCGTCTTGTATGCAGTAAGCTGAGGCCTTTCGGACCACGCGCTCTGTGTCTTCTTCCTTGTTCAGCAGGGCATCGTGTTGCAAGTACATCTTGAGCTCTTGGGTCCAGAAACCATCCTTGGGCTCCGCGGCGAGCAGCAGGCGGGCTCCAGAGGGCGGTCCACAGGATGGGGCGCTGTCCGAAGGCACCGCAGGTAGCCCCTGCTCAGGGGATGCCGGCTCACGGGCTGGCGGTGCTGCCGACGGTTTGAGTAGTCGCTCCTCGAAGACGCCCGACCTTTGAGGATCTCGCCTAGAGGCTCGTTTGGCGATGTCATCTGCTTCCTTGTTGGTGCCTCTTGGTACGTGCTGCACCTCCAGCCCTTGGAATCACTTCTGCATCTTGCGCACCTCCTCCAGATATGCCTCCATGTGCTCGTCCTTGGGCTTGTATTTCTTGTTGGAGAAGTCGACGAGGAGTTGCGAATCACCCCTGATGGTGAGACGCATGACCCCCAGCGCAGCGGCGGCCTTGAGCCCAGCAATTAAGCCCTAGTACTCTGGGATGTTGTTTGAGACCTTCTCGCCTTGTTGGAAGCAAAGCTGCACAACGTAGTACAAGTTATCCTGAATGGGAGATACTAACACGGCGCCAGCCCCCGCGCCAAGGCGCGAGAAGGCGCCGTCAAAGTATACCAGCCATCCGTCTGGGGCTTCATCGCCGGGGGCCAGCGAGCGGTCCTCGCTAGCCCCCCGCTCTGGCGCGTCAGTCCACTCTGCCACAAAGTCTGCCAAAGCCGCTCCCTTGATCACTCGCGTGGTGCTGAACTCCAACTGGAATGCTTGAAGCTCGATGTTCCACTCGGCGACCCTCCCGATGACATTCGGGCCCCGCAGTACCTTCTCGAGGGGATATGATGAAACAACCTTGATAGGATGGCCTTGTAAGTAGTGGCGCAGTTTCCTGGAGGCGATGAGGAGCACCAGGAGCAGCTTCTGAGGCCTCGGGTAGCGTGAGCGCGCGTCGCGTAGTACGGTGCTGACGAAGTACACCGGGTGCTCCAGGAGGGTCGGCGCAGCAGGGTCCATGGGTGCTTCGGGAACCTTGGGTGCCTCTTGCTGAGTGGCGGGGCTGTCAGAGCCCGTGGTTGAATCTGCCTCTGGGACTGCGTCTGGGGGTGGCGCGGTCCCTGAAGATGCCGAGCCGCCCGGTGGCCTTGGGCTTCCGGGCCTCTCTTCGTGCTCCACGACTAGTGCCGCACTGGCGGAGTGAGGCATTGCAGCGAGGTAGCGAGTCATGGGCTCCAGGGGTCGCTGCGCTACCATAACCGACGAGCTGGTGAGGTATTCCTTGAGGTCCCGGAAGGCGGCATGGGCCTCCGAAGTCCACTCAAAGGGCCCCTTCTTCTTCATGAGTTTGAAGAACGGGAGGGCGCACTCCCCAAGCTTGGAGATGAAGCACCCTAGGGACGTTACACACCCCGCGAGCTTCTGCATCTCCTTCAGGTTCGTGTGCGGCTTCATTCTTTCGATGGCCTTGATGTTCTCCGGATTAGCTTCAATGCCTCGGTGCGAAACCAGGATCCCTAGCTACTTGCCAGAGGGTACACCGAACACACACTTCTCTGGGTTGAGGCACAGCTTCACCTTGCGCAGGTTGGCGAACGTTTCTTCTAGGTCCTGGATGAGAGTCCTAGCATCCTTGGTTTTAACCACGATGTCATCGACGTAGGCATCCACATTCCTCCCGAGCTGAGGGCCGAGGGTGATGTGCATCAGGCGCTGGAAGGTGGCGCCCGCGTTCCTCAGCCCAAAAGGCATGCAAGTGTAACAGTAGACCCCGCATGGTGTCAGGAAAGCCATCTTCTCCACGTTTTCCACCGCCATCTTGATTTGGTGGTAGCCCGAGAAGGCGTCGAGGAAGTAGTGCAGGTCGCACTCAGCAGTTGAATCCATGATTTTGTTAATGCGCGGAAGAGGGAATGGGTCCTGAGGGCAGAACTTGTTGAGTCTAGTGAAGTCAATGCACAGGCGCTCCTTTCCTCCTTTCTTCAGGACTATGACGAGGTTGGCCAACCACACCGGGTGCCGTACTTCCCGTACGACGCCCGCTTCCTCTAGCTTCCTAACTTCCTGGACGATGAAGGTCTGCTTCTCTGGGGCTTGTCTGCGCGCATTCTGCTTGATAGGGCGCGCATTGGGGCACACCGTGAGGTGATGCTCGATGTCGTGCCTTGGCACCCCTACCAAGTCAGCGGCTTTCCAGGCGAACACGTCCTTGTTAGCCCTGAGGAAGCTGACCAGCGCTGCCTCTTGCTCTGGGTCCATATCGGTGCCGATGGTGAAGGTGGCTCCTGAGCCCTCTTCGTCAGCGGGCACCTGCTTCATCCCGGCGGGGTCCTGGGAGAAGAGCTGCTTCTTCTTGGCAGGCGTGGCTTCCAGTGCCTCCGGAGCCCGCTTTGCTCCTGGGTGAGCTGCGGCAGCAGCCCTGTAAGTGCGCCCGAGGACCTGAAGGGCGGCCTAGGGGTCACCTTTGACGGTGATGACGCCGTTGCTCCCGGGTATCTTGACGGTGTTGTAGCCCGGGTGAGTCGCCGCCATGAACTTCGCCAAGGCAGGGAAGTCGAGGACGGCGTTGTAGGGCAGGTGGATGGGCGCAACGTCGAAGTCGATGAGCTCAGTCCGGTAGTTAGCCGGTGTGCCGAAGGTGACTGGGAGGCGGATCTTGCCGAGCGGAACGGCCGAGCCCGCGATCCCTGAGAAGGGCTTGGTGGGGAGGAGCTGCCTGTAGGACACATGCAAATGACCGAAGGCCTCGAGGGAGAGGATGTTGAGCCCGACAACGCCATCGATGAGGTTCCTCGTCACGGCCAGCCCGCAGATGGTGGGCATACACACCGTGGGGAGAACGCTCGTGCCGGCCGCTTCTGTGGCGAGGTCGCTAGGGCCGAAGGTGATGGCGTGCCCCTGCACACTCTGTGCCCGCGAGGCCTCCTGCGGCTGGGCGGCGGCCCCAACCTGCCGAAAGTGCAACTTGACGTGTAGAGCTAACACCAGAGATTGGGACCCTCTGAGGATGCAGGCGACCCCGCGGCAGGGCAGCTCGGCGCTCGGAACGCCCCGCAGCCCGCCGCTGTGGGCCGTTCGAGCGCCGTGCTTTCCCGCAGACTGCCGGTGCCGGGGCAGCCGTCGTGCCATCAAGGGCGCGACCGGCGAGGCCACATGAGGTGGGAGTGGCGTAGCAGGCCTCCGGTGGCCCGACCGGCAAGAACTTCGTCGGGGAAGGAGGAGGAGCACCCATGTGCGGCGCGGTCCGCCGATACCGCTCCGACGATGGGGAGAGTGCCAGCCCCCATGCGGATGTGGGGAGGCGCGGTCATCGTGGTGGCGCGGGACAGGAGAGGGGAGCCGAGGTCGTTGGAGAGGCGAGATTTCGACATGCCCCCTACCTGGCGCGCCAATTGTCGGATTCAGGGCTCCGCAAAACCCAAAAAGTTCGAACACACGGGCGTGAACGAAGATCTCTCCCACACACGTCTACCTTGCGTCTCGCCCTTGCCCAGTGAAGTGATTCAAGCAAACAGCAAGTGAAGCACGCAAGAGTTTACCCAGGTTCAGGCCACCTTGTGGAGTAAAACCCTACTTCCTGCTTTGGTGGATTGGCCTCAGGAGGGCTGGAATATGAACTAATATAGTGATTCCTGAGCTCGGGAGGTGAGCTCAGGAGGGTCAGGAGGCAAGTGTTCTTGCTCCTTTGCGTGGTAGCAGAGTTTATGGATCTACCGCCCTCCTTTCATAGTGTGGATCCTAGCTACTTATATAGGCAGCCAGGGTCCTCTTCCCCCGAAATGTTTAGGCATGAAGGATCCCACAATGGCCATTTGGAGCGGGAACACAAGGATGTTCCTACCCTGACAAAAGCAGTCTTCGCCTGCCAAAGGACCAGGTGGTGACGCGGTGGTGGGCTCGGTGGTGACACCCTCCCTGTCGTCCTTGCGGTCTTTGGTCCTGTTGCACCAATGGCGAAACTTTGTCCCGCTCCTTGGGAACCTGCGCCTGTGCTACCTCCTTTGCACCGAAACCGCAACTATGCCGCTGGCGGGCGCTGGCACCTACTGGCGCTGTGCGTCACTGCTTACGTCGCCGCCATCTCCTAAGGCAGACTTGGCCTTGGATTCTACGCCCCTCCGGAGGACCTTGCCGAGGCCGCTCCTGAGGGGGTCTTGACGTTGTTATCCTCGCGAGGCTTAGCCCCCTCGCAAGGGTCTTGGGCAGCTGGTCGATAAGCTGGGCCATACCAGGCCGTAGTAGGAGCGCGTCGCGGCCCGCAGACAGGCAAGTCTGGGTACCCTGATTCCCAGGACGCCGACAGCGGGCGACCTCGCCCCACCCGCGAGTCATGAAGACCTTGCCTGGTGTGACGCCCGAATAATTAAGCTACAGTAACCGCTGCTAATGATGCCACATCATCATGGTTACTATTGTTATTTCCGCGATGCTTCAAATCCCGTTCAAACTCATAATTCTAATTCAAGTCAAACTATAAAACTTTTTGAACTTTAAAACTAAAATGTTCAAGTTGCTGCAGTTAATCCTTTGTTAATAATGGTGTTGAACCAACATTTCTAAATGGTATTCAAATGCCCTAAGCTAAATAAAATAGTAGATAAATAATGTTTTAATTGCTATCTATTTTATAAAAATGCTAACCTCTTTTATTTAGATGTTACACTTGATAAGGTAGTAGCCTAAATTATACTAATATTTTAAGTGTAAGTTCTATAGTTTATAGAACTTTTTTCTTTTGGTTTAAAATGAAAACATCAAAGCTTTAAAAAAAACAACTCCCCGGGCCGAATGGCCCAGCTGGCCGGCCCAGCTAGCCCCCCTGGCCTATAACCCCACTCCCCCCAACTGAACCCTAAGCCCATCCCCACTCCCCCACTCCTCTCGCTCATCTCCCTCACCACCTCCCTCGCGCCGCCACTCACTGAGACCAGAGGCGAGGCGCCTAAGGCCCGACCCCCCCTCACAGCCTCTCCTACCTCCATCCGCGCCTGATCCACCCCGTCGCCCCTGGACCTCCACGGAGCAGCAAGCAGTTGTCGCCGTCCGTCTCTGACCTCTCCCGCACCACGGCTATCGTGCCTCCGACCAACCTCGCACCACGCCCCTGCCTCACCACGGCCAGCCTCGACCTCCCCTCGGCCTACCCAATCACCACCTCGACGCCCCCTCGTCGTGAGCTTCCCCTCCTCCCCCTACATCCTCATTCGTCGTAGGGTGCCAACGCCGATGTGACTGAGCTTTGCCCCGCCGTGCCATGACCGCCCCTGGATGCCCCCTCGCTCCTGAGTGTCACTCGCCTTGCCCCGCGCTGCCTCTTACGCTTGCCTCCTCCTGCGCCGCTGCTGCCTGTGCCGCACTGTCGCTGCTGCTTCTGCTCGCCGTGCCACTGCCCCACTGGACGCGCCGCTCCGCTCGCCCTTGAACGCTCCGCCCGCCGGCGCCTCTCTCGCCGCCGGCGCCCATGCGGCCGCGCCCGCCTGGCAGGGCGTCGCTGTCCCACGAGCACCCATGTTGCGGCACCCGCATGCTCGCCCCATTATGGCTCAGAGCCTTTGACAAATGGGGCCCACACCCCTGTCTTAATAAAAAAACTAAAATGTTAGTGAAATTAAATTAAATAATAAAAACAATTAATTAATTAGTGGTTTAGATAATTAAGTTAATTAATTTAATCTAATTAACTAGATAAATAGTTAACTAACTTAATACACCTTTGACAATGAGAGGTGGACCCACGCGCACTATTTACTTTTTGACCCAGTCAACTATGACCTTGTTGACTTTGACTGGACCCACTTGTCATGCACTCAGGGTAGTATTCCCTGGGTACACCTAGCAAATTCAGTTTAATATTGAATTAAATATAATTCCAGAAATTTCAGAATATTGCTAAAAACTTTACAAAATCATATAAAATAATTTGTAGCTCGGATGAAAAAGTTTTATATACGAAAGTTGCTGAGAACGACGAGACGAATCCGTATACGCGAGCCGTTCGTCTGCCACATACTCCTAGAATAGCGAACCTGCAACTTTCGCGCTCCGATTCATCTGTCCGAAAACACGAAACACCGGGGAGACTTTCCCCTATGTTACCCCCCTTCGCCGGTATCGTGTACCACCCCATTAGAGCACTTCATGTTGACACATCGTGTTTATCGATACATCTGTATGCTTTGTATTTATTGTTTCTTCCCCCTCTTTTCTTCGATAGACCGCGAGACTGATGCTACCTTGGTGATCAGCTGCATCGACGACGACCCCTCCTTCTTGCTAGAGCAACTAGGCAAGCCAACCCCCTTTGATCATTCTGATATCGCCCATTCCCTTCTCTCTCATGCTTGCATTAGAACTGCTACTGCTTTTTATATGATCATGTTATGATGCATAGCCTGTTGTTGATACCGCTTTCATACCTTACATGTTTATACTAAACTGCTTAGTATAGGCTGGTTAGAGATCCACTAGTGACCCCCCATCTTGTCCCGAGTGCCCCGCTGGATTATCAAGAGACCCGATCAACGGGATCGAAGACCAGGCCCCGGCACTGCACATCACTTTCCCCTTAGTTGCTGGACACTACTGGGTTACTATCGAGTGCCGAGGGTGAGACCTCATCAGCACTCCTGATGTTAACCTTGTAGGTTAGTTCGTCGGTTATGGTCATCAAGGGTGAATCCTCCTTCTCCACTCCCGATAACGACACTGTCGTGCAACTCCTCAAGAGTCGACCTCGAGGGTGACTCCTCTTTCGTTCACCTTGACGATAAACATCAGGTCGAATTCCATCGAGGGTAATTTCCTCAGGTTTTTCCTTTGGTGTTGGACACACAGTTACTATGGTTACTATGACTTAACAACTGTTCCTAGGAAAGGAGGGATGACCCTGAGGGGTACCCGCGAGTGATGTGGAGACGGGTTGACCTAGAGGGTACCCGAAAGTTGAATACGAGGCGTGACCGGGCACTCCTAGCCCTTGCCGCAAGTTCTCGAGACGGGGCGACGGGGTCACATCTTTCGTGAGTCTCTGCTCATTACCACATTCCCAAGACACTAAATGGTTTGGATATTTGATCCGAGGGGCCTCTAGCCTGATAGCGCTAACTATCACGTGGGCATAGTATGGGCGTTCTGCGTTGTATGCATCAGCCAAAGCTTAACTGACATCATTGCTACTGTGCGGGGCGCGCCGGGTTGGACCGCGTAAGCACCTGCCTTCTTAAGGAGGTAGCCCAGGTCTACTCACCAGCCGCGTACGCAACGTGCAGGAGTTCCCGGGGTGATTGGCCCATGATCCCTGGGGGCATAGGGTTTAGTCCGGCGTGCATGACCTCTCTATTAAGCCTAGGTCGGGTTACGGCGCATTGTTTGGCCGAGGGCGGGCATGACCTGATGGTGTGTCCGACCGGAGTTAAGCATGCGTGGTGGGTAAGTTGGTGCACCCCTGCAGGGAAGAAAACATCTATGGATAGCCTGTCCTACGATAACGGACACTTTGAGTTGTATCCCGATCGCTACAACTGGAACTGGATGCTGAGGCATGTTTTGGATATGTTACTTCAGGAGTCGAGAAAGGATCCCGGAGCGTTGAAACAACAACATAGTTACGACTTATGCTATACTACTCTACCCCCCCCCCCTCTTGTTGCAAGACGGTGATTTCTAGAGAATGCTAGTCTTCGATAGGAATAGCTTCTCCCTCTCTTATTCTGGCATTCTGCAGCTTAGTCCACAGATACTACCCTTTTCATCGATACCGATGCATATGTAGTGTAGATCCTTGCTTGCGAGTACTTTAGATGAGTACTCACGGTTGCTTTGCTCCCCCTTCCCCCCTTCTTTCTTCTTTCTGGTTGACGCAACTAGATGGTGGAGACTAGGAGCCAGATGCCACCCTTGACGACTGCTACTTCCCCGATGGAGGCTACTACTATGTGCAGATCGCTGACGACCAGGAGTAGTTAGGAGGTCCCAGGCAGGAGGCCTTGCCTTTTCGATCGTTGATGTTTTGTGCTAGCCTTCTTAAGGCAAATTTGTTTAATTGATGTCTGTACTCAGATATTATTGCTTCCGCTGACTCTTGTGTACTGGAGCTTATGTATTCGAGCCCTCGAGGCCACTGGCTTGTAATATAAAGCTTGTATTATTTTATTTGTGTCTACAGTTGTGTTGTGCTATCTTCCAGTGTGTCCCTGATCTTGGTCGTACACGCTTGCATGCATGATTAGTGTACGGTCAAATCGGGGGCGTCACAAGTTGGTATCAGAGCCGACTGCCTGTAGGAATCCCCTTTCCAACACCTTGGCCGAAGTTGAGTCTAGTCTTTGAAAAACTGTTTTACTAACTTGGTTGTGTGGCTTATGGGTCCAGGTCGCCATTGGGTGGTATTAGGATCTTTTATTCCCCGTCTTTACTCCGGTACTCTGATCTCTCTTCTATTCGGGTTAAATGATTTTGCTAAAATCTAACTTTAGGTTCTCGAAAATACTTCTCCCGGAGAGCCCCTTCAGTCAAGCTGGTCGCTTGCTTCATCAGAAGATTCTGGAGATAATATTCAATGATTTTGAGATTCTTCTGGCCTCCGCATTTTACAATTCCTTACCACCATTATATACATATGGATAACGACTAACACTTGTTATTCTTACAATCAATTTTCCGTTGCTCTTGTTATTATAAGATACCCGAAAGTATTCTCCGACTTTCGAGAATCCTTTTTCTGACTGCCTTGCAGCTCTTTTCTGCCTGAATACCCCTACAAATAATTCATCACACTTATCGGTGATTCGTTCATCCCAAGTTGATCATGTGCCTCACAAAATCTTTTGAATGCAATCCAATCTCCCGAAGATCCTCTGCGGCCTATTGCTCCCAAAAGTCTTACCTGCCTGCATTTTGGTTAATCCATATGTCTAGCAATATTCGTTAAGTCCTTGCGATTGACATCCTTACCCTAATGATTCAACATGTGTGTGAATGCACACAATCATCAGATGATCCTGTTAAATTATCTTTCCGGCTCAGACGTCATTTTGAACATGAGCTGGTTCTCAACCAATCTGTTTATTGTCGATTGTACCCCTAAGCCTACTCTACTTATCCATCCTTAATCAGAGCGTTTGCTTATGATCCCATGAATTGGAAATCATAATCAATTCGCATTTGAGCTTTGAATTAGTTAGTTCTTTCTATGATCTAATGCCTTGCATTGTTTCTTCTTCTGGTTGAGTACCGATGCTCGCATCAGATCCCTTGTAGACCACTGGATTCTTTGTTAGATTTTATCCGACAACCTCCTTCATATTCAAACACCTTGTGAGTTCTGCCATGATATATAATGCCTTGGGTAAAATATATCATCTGCTTTCTCAACCATGCTCTGCTTTCGAGCTTGTATAATTTGCGCCTGAAGTTTGCATAGTATGAGTCTAAGACGTCCTGATGGGTTGAACTTATGCCTTCCTTAATCTGAGCGAACCCGAAAGTTTTCCAAGGTTCATACTCCTCTAGTAATTCACCAGGCAAGTCTTCGCTATCAATTCATTTTTAATAGAGCAGTGAATGAAAGCTTATGCATTGATGAAGTGGGAGTCAACCTTGAACTTTCTGTTCATGTCCATGGACACGATGTAGATTTTATAATTAAAGCTTCTCTTAAATTAATTATCCTCTTGATATAAGTTCATCTTATATCTAGGATCTGGACTTTTTCAATCATGGTTCCGACCATGTTCTCCTTTAAATACCATTTCTCGTGCAGGTTTAAGCACTTGTCTGCCACAGAGCAATACCCCCAGCCCAACCTCTACTTTGAGCTGTTGTCGAGTATTACCCCCTGGTATCTCGAGATTATCACGGAACTGCATAGCTTCTTATGAGTTCTTCATTATGTGTTACATTTCACTGACTGCAATTTTCCTCGGGTTCTGAGATGTTTGACACTCAAGGACCCTGATAAGTGAATCAATTCCGCACTCCGATTCAACAACTCTAAGTAATCTCCATTTCTTATGAGTTTATTAATTCTTCAAGTCATATCTAGCCTGATCGGCTATATCATTACCGTGCATCTTTTTAACTGTGCTACCCGGTCCTTCTTCCCAGAGCACAGTTTCAACAATGAGCTAAGCTTACGCCGATCTTCCTTGGCATATCATTTCGCCTTGAACAACTAGCTTGATTTCAAGTTAGTATTGTACTATTGGTTTCCTTAACCTTTCGCTCTATCATTCATTTGACTTGATGTCATCGCCGATCGATTACATTCTAATCAAATCTCTCGACAAATGTGTCATGATCATCATCAACAATGATTGCCGTCTTCCAAGTTGTGAATCAAATTCATGATGGGAAATATCTCCCTTTCCCCTCGATGATTTGAATTAATATCGACAACATTCCTGCATTCCCTCCAACAAAACTTGTTCTTGTTTTGTGTTATACCTTGAGTTCCTTGTTATCTGACTTATGATATGCTCTACCTTGGAGTACTACCATCTTTCTTGTGAAGAATGTCATGAGAATTTCACCACCCCTTATGAATTCTTGATACAAGTAATACTTCTCGCCATCTTCGTTCGTTCCCCGGTCCCCGTGTTGTTACTAACCGGAAACCCAACAATCGAAGTATGACATGCGAATTCAAAACTTCTAGCAACCCTATTGCCTTGAAGTAAATGGTCGATCGTCTCATTCTCGGTCTTTTGGTTATTAAATCAACATTATAACATTGATCGTGCTACTTAGTCCATTTTCTAGGTGCACGTTCCATTCAATGTTTACTTATGGATGTTCTCCTCTAACATACCACGGTACGCCTAATGTTATAATCCTGTTCACTTGAATGTAGAAATCCATGCTTATGGAAGTCTCGATGAATTTTTGCTGAGCCCTTCGACAACATCCTCATCTTTTCCTTGCTGAAAAAGTAAGACTTATTCTATAAGTTGTTCCTGATGGATTTTTTGTGTATTCAAAGTCTGATATTTATCCAATGACCATGTCAGTGCTGTCTCAAAGCATGTCTGTGGTACTCGGAAGATCCACAAGAACATTGTAAGCGCAACACTAAATGTTTTTTTGATCAAGTATCCAACATCGTTGTGTGGGTACATATCACAATTCTTCTTACCCTTTCATCTATATGGTCATGACTTTGATCTCCTGACACGTATATCATGCCCTGCTTAATCCTGGGGATGATTTACTCCTATTCATTGTGTTTTAACATATTTTCCTTTCCATTTATTTGTTTAACCTTTCTTTGATCTACATATAATCTAAGCAGTAATATTTTTCTGCTTATGTAAACACCTTGTTCTACAACTCTATCAGTAAGACCCTGTTACTATTGTTGATGACCTTCCGGTAACCACCGTTGGACGAGAACTTTGCCTATTTGTCCGCCTCATTCAATGAGCAGGAAAATGGTTCTCTTCGTCCCTCTACTTGGTACCAACGTTGTTGCCAACATAACTAACATGGTTTCCTTTGACCAGTCTTGCTATCATGACCAAGCAAATGTCAGCTCCCTTCCTACTTTTAACCCACATGGTGGGCCCATAACCCATAGTTCCATAGGATCGAAACCTGACTCTCATGTACCTCGTTGTTTTCCAAAGTTGTTCCTCGCTCTTGGCTTCATATGAAAGTCACGAGCCACCTTCCTAGTGTTCTATTTTCATATAAGATGCAATACTTATTTCGTTGCTCTGAACCCCTTTCACATTCCATTTAGGCATCGAACGATTGCCCACCCATTTGAAACTTCTTGTGGAACCTACTTACTCCGCTCTCGACATTTTTCTTAAGTTTCTATTCGAGAGTTACTTTTCGCCACCTTCCTGATGTTATCTACCCGATGAGCGACCTTGTAGAGGTCCGTTCTTCCAAAGTTAACCCTTGTCCCTTCTTAAGTATGGTGAAGATCCGGAAGGAAGAACGACAACATCATCATGATACATTGATGTAGAGAAATGAAGACATCAACGAAAGGGATCAACCTCTTCGAGAAGAACATTCAAGGCCGAGAAGATTCGTTGGAATTTCGTAACCAACTCTTTCCCCTTAGTCCCTCTTAAACCTCGGGACGAGATTTCTTGTAGTGGAGGAGAATTGTGACGCCCGGATAATTAAGCTACAGTAACCGCTGCTAATGATGCCACATCACCATGGTTACTGTTGTTATTTCGCGATGTTTCAAATCCCGTTCGAACTCAAAATTCCAATTCAAGTCAAATTATAAATGTTTTCGAACTTTAAAACTAAAATGTTCAAGTTGTTGAAGTTAATCCTTTGTTAATAATGGTGTTGAACCAACATTTCTAAACAGTATTTAAATTCCTAAGCTAAATAAAATAGTAGATAAATAATGTTTTAATTGGTATCTATTTTATAAAAATGCTAACCTATTTTATTTAGATGTTACACTTGATAAGGTAGTAGCCTAAATTATACTAATATTTTTAGTGTAACTTCTATAGTTTATAGAACATTTTGCTTTTCATTTTAAAATGAAAATAGGAAAGCTTTAAAAAAACAACTCCCCGGGCCGAGTGGCCCAGCTGGCCCCCTGGCCTATAACCCCACTCGCCCCCAACCGAACCCTAAGCCCATCCCCACTCCCCCGCTCCTCTCGCTCGTCTCCCTCACCACCTCCCTCACGCCGCCACTCACCGAGACCAGAGGCGAGGCGCCTCAGGCCCGACCCCCCCTCACAGCCTCTCCTACCTCCGTCCGCGCCTGATCCACCCCATCGCCCCTAGACCTCCACGGAGCAGCAAGTAGCCGTCGCCTTCCGTCTCTGACCTCTCCCGCACCACGGCTGCCGCGCCTCCGACCAACCTTGTGCCACGCCCCTGCCTCACCACCGCCGGCCTCGACCTCCCCTCGGCCTCCCCAAGCACCACCTCGATGCCCCCTTGTCATGAAATTCCCCTCCTCCCCCTACATCCTCCTTCGTCGTAGGGTGCCAACGCTGACGTGACTGAGCTCTGCCCCGCCGTGCCATGACCACCCCGGGATGCCTCCTCGCTCCTGAGTGTCACTCGCCTTGGCCCGGCGCTGCTTCTTGAGCTTGCCTCCTCCCGCGCCGCTGCTGCCTCTGCCGCGCCGTCGCTGCTGCTTCTGCTCGCCACTGCTCGCCGTGCCACTGCCCCGCAGGACGCGCCGCTCCGCTTGCCCTCCAACGCTCTGCCCGCCGGCGCCTCACTCGCCCGCCTGGCTGGGAGTCGCCGTCCCATGGGCACCCGTGTTGCGGCACCCGCATGCCCGCCCCGTTATGGCTCAGAGCCTTTGACAGATGGGGCCCACACCCGTGTCTTAATAAAAAACAAAAATGTTAGTGAAATTAAATTAAATAATAAAAACAATAATTAATTAATTAATTAGTGGTTTAGATAATTAACTTAATTAATGTAATCTAATTAACTAGATAAATAGTTAACTAACTTACTACCCCTTAGACAATGACAGGTGGACCCACGCGCACTGTTTACTTTTTGACCCAGTCAACTATGACCTTGTTGAGTTTGACTGGACCCAGTTGTCATGCACTCAGGGTAGTATTCCCTGGGTACACCTAGTAAATTCAGTTTAATATTGAATTAAACATAATTCCATGAATTTCAGAATATTGCTAAAACCTTTAGAAAATCATATAAAATAATCTGTAACTCAGATGAAAAAGTTTTATATTCGAAAGTTGCTGAGAACAACAAGACGAATCTGAATACGTGACCCGTTCATCTGCCACATGCTCCTAGAATAGAGAAACTGCAAATTCCCCCCTCCGATTCATCTGTCCGAAAACACGAAACACCGGGGAGACTTTCCTCGATGTTACCCCCCGTTCGCCTGTATCGTGTACCACCGCGTTAGAGCACCCTAGCACTGCGTGTTGACACAACGTGTTTCTCTGTACATCGGTATGATTTGTATTTATTGTTTCTTCCCCCTCTTCTCTCCGATAGACCGCGAGACTGATGCTACCTTGGTGATCAGCTGCATCGACAATGACCCCTCCTTCTTGCCAGAGCAACCAGGCAAGCCAACCCCCTTTGATCATTCCGATATCGCCCATTCCCTTCTCTCTCATGCTTACATTAGAACTGCTACTGCTTTTTGTATGATCCTATTCTGATGCATAGCCTGTTGCTGATACCGCTTTCATACCTTAGAACTGCTACTGCTTAGTATAGGCTGGTTTGAGATCCACCAGTGACCCCCCCCCCACACATTGTCCCGACTGCCCCACTGGATTATCAGAACACCCGATCAACGGGATCGAAGACCAGGCCCCGGCACAGCACATCACTTTCCCCTTAGTTCCTCGACACTACTGGGTTACTATCGAGTGCCGAGGGTGAGACCTCATTAGCACTCCTAATTTTAACCTTGTAGGTTAGTTTGTCGGTTATGGTCATCGAGGGTGAATCCTCCTTCTCCACTCCCGATAACGACATTGTCATGCAACTCCTCAAGAGTGGACCTCGAGGGTGACTCCTCTTTCATTCACCTTGACGATAAACATCAGGTGGAATTCCATCGCGGGTGATTTCCTCAGGTTTTTCCTTTGGTGTCGGACACACAGTTATTATGGTTACTATGACTTTACAACGGTTCCTAGGAAAGGCGGGTCGACCCTGAGGGGTACCCGCGAGTGATGTGGAGACGGGTTGACCTGGAGGGTACCCGAGAGTTGAATACGAGGCGTGGCCAGGCACTCTTAGCCCTTGCCGCAAGTCCTCGAGACGAGGCGACAGGGTCACATCTTTCGTGAGTCTCTCCTCGTTACCGCGTTCCCAAGACACAAAATGGTTTGGATTTTGATCCGACGGGCCTCTGGACTGATATCGCTAACCATCATGTGGGCATAGTATGGGCGTTCTGCATCGTATGCATCAGCCGAAGCTTAACTGACGTCATTGCGACTGTGCGGCGCGCGCCGGGTTGAACCGCGTAAGCACCTACCTTTTTAAGGAGGTAGCCCATGTCTACTCACCGGACGCGTACGCAACATGCTAGAGTTCCCGGGTTGATTGGCCCATGACCCCTGGGGGCATAGGGTTTAGTCTGGTGTGCATGACCTCTCTATTAAGCCTAGGTCGGGTTGCAGCGTATTGTTTGGCCGAGGGCGGGCATGACCTGATGGTGTGTCTGGCCGGAGTTAAGCAAGCGTGGTGGGTAAGTTGGTGCACCCCTGCAGGGAAGAAAACATCTATCGATAGCCTGTCCTATGGTAACGGACACTTGGAGTTGTATCCCGATCGCTACAACTGGAACTGGATGCTGAGGCATGTTTTGGATATGTTGCTTCGGGAGTCGAGAAAGGATCCCGGAGCATTGAAACAACAACATAGTTATGACTTATGCTATACTACTCTACTCCCCCACTTGCTGCAAGACAGTGGTTTCCAGAAGATGCTAGTCTTCGATAGGACTAGCTTCTCCCCCTCTTATTCTGGCATTCTGCAGCTTAGTCCACATATACTACCCTTTTCATCGATACCGATGCATATGTAGTGTAGATCCTTGCTTGCGAGTACTTTGGATGAGTACTCTCGGTTGCTTTGCTCCCCCTTCCCCCCTTATTTCTTCTTTCTGGTTGATGCAACCAGATGGTGGAGTCTAGGAGCCAGATGCCACCCTTGATGATTGCTACTTCCCTGATGGATGCTACTACTACGCGCAGACCGCCGACGACGAGGAGTAGTTGGGAGGTCCCAGGCAGGAGTCCTTGCCTTTTCGATCGTTGATGTTTTGTGCTAGCGTTCTTAAGGCAAACTTGTTTAACTTATGTCTGTACTCAGATATTATTGCTTCCGCTGACTCATGTGTATTCGAGCCCTCGAGGCCCCTGGCTTGTAATATAAAGCTTGTATTATTTTATTTTTGTCTAGAGTTGTGTTGTGTTATCTTTCAGTGAGTCCCTGATCTTGGTCGTACACGTTTGCGTGCATGATTAGTGTACGGTCGAATCGGGGGCGTCACACCTGGGGAGGCGACCTCAACCTCCGCCCTCATCACCGAGGCCCGGCACTCGGCGTGTCACAACCACAGCCGGAGCGACCCCCTTGGCAGCACCTCCGCTGCATAGAATGGCGGGAGGCGAATCCAAGATCTAGGAGGCATCACAGCCCACACCACGAACTCACGCGAGGAGCCTCTGGCGTGAGCTCACGAGACGGCAGCATGCACCACAATGGCACGGTTGGTACGGCCACGACACGGGCGATGCTGAGCGCCAACCCCCTCACCATGATCTGGTGCCCTGGCGTAAAGGGGCAACGGATAGCCGGGGGGAGGCCGCTCGTGCCAAGGCCTCGTCACTTCCGGTCTCATGATGGCGGCATGAGGACAGAGTGGTCTTTTCTTCGTAGGGAGTACCTCTGGCTCTTCGCGAGGAGTCTTCCCCTTCTCGACGGCGGAGAATCATCAGATTGGCACCATGAGCGGCACAACTGAGTACAGGGCAAAGAAGAAGAGGCGATAGGAACGAAGGAAGAAGATGGGTGGCGGAAGCTCCGCTCGCTGCCTTATTTATAGCCAGGAGAAGGCCAACTGTCGGCCTCCAAAATCACATGTAATGATGATTTTCTACGCATGCAGGGACTTGTCAAGTCACGCAGTCCCCGAGGCTACATGGGGAAGTGAAGACGCCCAAGTCCCATCAACCGCCATGCGTCAGACAAGGCCGGAGGCTTTGAGGGCCCGCGATGCTCCATGCTTAGCCCTTGGCTTCGCCGTGAAGCCAAGCCCGAGCGCACCTTGGGCCCGGGGGCTACTGTCGGCATTCTGGGAACGGGGGTACCCAGACTTGCCTGCCTGCGGCTGAGGGCGTGGCTCACCAGGCGGCCTGGTACGGCCCAGCATCTTTAGCGACAACTCAAGACCCTCGCGAGGGACCAAGCCTCGCGAGACGAACGACATAGGACATCCCCTGCGGCGGCCTTGCCAGGCCGGCTCGTGACGATCAGAGATATCGAGGCGAGGGACTCCTCGTGAGGCCCTCGTGACGTGAGCAATGATGACCAAAGCGAGGCGGGCGCCATCAGGTGAAGAGTGCCAGTTTCCCCTTTGGTGCTAAAGGAGCAGATGCAGACGAAGAGTCCTGAGGCGTCAGGCAAAGGTTTCCATATCGGTGCAACAAGACCAAGACCAGTAGGACGGTAGGACGGAGGTCATTGCAGAGCCCACGTCGGCGTCACCACCAGCGCCTTTTGCAGGCGAAGACCAACTTTTGTCAAGATAGCTTGTACTAGCTACCCCCCTTCAAATTTGGTTGTTGTGGGATCCCTTCCCGCTCAATATTTGGGGAGAGGACCCGAGCCACTATAAATAGGACTAGCCACCACCATAGGGATGAGAGGATCGGAGACAGAGTTGATCTCACCGAGAGTTGAGCAGATAGAAGGCCACACACCACCAGCTCACTCGAGCCCAAGAACACCTCTCCTTAGGAGACAGTTCATCCATGTATTAGTTCTTCATTAGCCAACAAGGCAATTCACCACACCACACTGGATTAGGGTATAACACCACAATGGTGGCCCGAACCAGTATAAATCTTGTGTCTGTTGTTCATCGGATCTGACGAGCTAGGCCTAGGGTTGTTGAGTAGACGAGCTAGGGCAGAAGGAGAGATCTTCGTGCGCACCCCAGAGTTCAAACCGTAATGGTTTTGCCAGAACCATAGATCCGACAAGCCCCTTTGAATAAACTCGTTAGTTTCTCCATAATTTCTGGAGGAGAATCGACTGTCCATAAGGCCTTGGCCATATTCTTCACAACTTTTGAAGCTAGCTCGTGTACCTTGGAGAGCTCTTGCAGCAGGTCACCTTGAAATCGGGACACCTCTCCTTTGGGCCACCCAGTTAACAAGCCTGTGGGAATAATTTTTGTAAAAAACTTTGAATCAAGGGACTATATCGAAATCTAGGTTCAAGGTCATACTGAATATGCCGCCTTTAAGCTTCTTGTTCTCTTTCAAGGCATCTGAGAGTTGGGCTTGCACATCCTTTAGCTCCTTAGCTAGCTTGATATTTCTATCTTGTAGCTTGTTCTTTTCATCTATCGTCCGTGTTAGTACACATTGACCAGGAGCTGTTTGCCCTTCGGCTTGTTCTTTCGCCACCAGAGCAGCCCTTAGCTCTTCTTCTAGTTGGTTTGTTGGTCCCGTCGCTGCAGTTCAAACAATGTATACATAAAGATCATTGATTGGAAGAGGACCATACTGTCCGGACGTTATTGTTCTTACCATGAGAACCCTTCTTGGACTTCTTTGTATCTTCTAATTCAGTGATGACAGTAGTAAGCTTGGTCCGGCATTCTTCTAACTCCTTGGATAATGCATTATTCTTTTCCTTGAGTACCTAAAAACACAATGATACTTAAATCAGTTGGGCCAACTGCTGTAAGTCTCGGGGGCTACTGGCATATGAAGATTGAATTAACACTCACCCGCATATCCTTGGAAAGCTGTTGAGTGGCTCCACCAAGTCTGCCTCGAGCAGCTCGGATATACGCATCCGCGGAACTGAAGGCGTTAAATGCCTCCTTAGTGAAAGATGGGTCACACATGGCTGCTTTTCGCCGCTAATGACTCATTGCGCTCTCTACTTCAGAATTGGTAACTGATACCTCATCCGAATCCTCTTGAAGAGGACGATCCGGCGTTACACCCGCATCAACCCTAGTCCTTGTGGATGGGCCTAGGGCCGGATTGGTTGGAGCATGACCAGCGGGATCCCTAGACACAATCCAGCGTATACTCTTCCTAAAAAGAAAAAATAAAGCAGAAAATTGTGATCCAGCTCCACCACCAGACATGTGCTATGATGTCATACCTCCTCGATAAAGGAGGAGGTTCGGTGGTGTCTCCGGTCCCCTTTCGCTTTAGAGACCCGCCCTGCGCAGGCGTCGCCTTCTAGGAGGACGCTCTTGACGCAGTACGGCGGGATGAGCGTCGCCACTTTTGAGCATGAGATAGTGTGGTGGATGAGACACGCTGGGAATATTCTCTTTGAAGAGGTGTCTCCTGGGTACTTACATGAGAGGAAGGAAGAAGGCTAGGATAGTCGGCTATAATAGCCGCTTCAGTACCGTCATGGCTGGCTTGATTTAAAACTCCATCTTTAAGATCTATGCCTACGCTCGGATCTTCCTCAAATCCAGGATCCATGTCTCGAATATGATCCTCTGGATATGGGACGGGACTCTTAATCCCTTCAACCACCTTCCTCCACTCCTGTTGGGAGTAACCAAATTCAGTTCGGTTAATGTATCTCAAAATAAAAATTGAGTGAAACTAGCGGTCAGGGAAAGGATTACCCAGTCGATGGTGTTATACATAGAGAAACCCTCCCGACACTTCAAGCGAAGAAAATCGTCCTTCTCCCCTTTGTAGAGATAAGCTAGGATGGAAGCTAAAGAAGTGGGGTTGTCCGGACCATGGTGTAGACAGCGTGAGGCATCATCCTGGCCATTATAGTGCCACATAGGAAACCCTCTGGCCTGGAGCGGCTGCACGCATCGCGTTATTGAGATCGCCATCGCTTCAATTATCGTTAGCTTGAGGTGGGCAAGTAACCTGTTCTTGCTTGCAAGTCTTTTGACCTCCGCACAGTCTTCCTACTTGAGACAGCGGGGACACCAGTTGAAACGCTTCTTTAAAGGAGCACTTGAGTATTCTGGTAGGCCTTGTCGGATTGGGTCCGGCAGGACAACATCCTCAATATAGAACCACTCCGAGGGCCACTCTTTGGATGCTTTATTCGGAGTGTCGGACAGAAAACCTGTCCCAGCTATACGCTACACTTCGGCGCCGCCTACGTCGAATATAGATACCTTCTGGGAGTGAGGGACGAGGCAGAAGAACTTTCGCCATAGCTCAAAATGAGCCTCGCAGCCCAGAAATAGCTCACAAAGAGCGAAAGGGTGGAGGATTGACCCCGGTGTAAGGTCGTGAAGTTGGAGGCCATAGAACTCTAGAAACCCCCTGTGGAAAGGGTGGATAAGAAATCCTATGCCTCTGAGGAGGAAGGAGACGAAGCACACCCGTTCTTCCTTGGAAGGATTGGGGAGACTTTTCGCCAGGGCTTGACCGTCAAGAGAAGTTAATCCAGCCCGGACGGGGACTAGATTCTCGGGAGGGAGATATCCCTGCGTCTGAAGTTTTCTCACATGCGCCTGACATACTGAGCAACTCTCCCAATCGCCCGCTTGAGGGCCATGAGGGCACGAGGAAGAACTGGGAACACCGTCCATGTTTGAAGATTTTCTGTGGCAGGCCCTAAGTATTTTCCGCGTGGAATGGAACGACATCTGAGATCTAGTCTCTTTAAATAGGCGTCTTCCTTATATAGTCAAGGGGTTAATTGTAAAAATTCCCAAACGGTTCGCATTAGTCTGACACGTGGAAGCCAAGACGACGACGACAAGGAATCAACGGGATATTATATTAAATATGAAGCTGAACTATCATCTGATCCAAAGGAGGACTCACCTTGCAAGACCGGAGACATGAAGCCGGATACAACCTCGTGTTTGAAGGCAAGCCCGGGGGCTACTGAGGCAGTCCTGTATTCAGGGGTCCTCAAGCATTCGGGCCATTGATGCTGGGCCGAATTGATGGGTCATGAAGATAGAAGCAGAAGGCCCTCCCATGTATTCGGTTAGGACTCCTATGTATGTAGTAAGGCAAGAAAAATGTCCGGATGTCCTTCCTTCCCAAGTCACCTTTGTAACCCTAGGCCCCCTCGGTGTGTATATAAGCCGAGTGGTTAGGACCGTAGAGACAACATAATCATATCACATAGGCTAGACTTTAGGGTTTAGCCATTACGATCTCGAGGTAGATCGACTCTTGTAACACCATATTCATCAAGATCAATCACGTAGGAAGTAGGGTATTACCTCGATCGAGAGGGCCTGAACCTGGGTAAATATCGTGTCCCCTGTCACTTGTTACCATCGATCCTTACACGTACAGCTTGGGAACCCCTACCCGAGATCTGTCGGTTTTGACACCGACACTCGGTCAGCCCACCTGGTCACTTGCAAGTGCCCTCAAATATCTTTATGAACACCCAGGCCAACTCATCCCAATAGAAAATACTTCGAGGAACCAACTAATTCAACAAGACCTTGGCCGACCCCTCAGGCATTAGGGGGAGGTGTTTCATGGCTACGTCATCGTTGCCCCCACCAATCTGCACGTCCACTCGATAATCTTCCAACAAAGTGTTGGTTTCAACTCACCGATGAACTTATTCACCACCGTTGCCAATCTGAAGTTTGGAGGGATTTTAGCGGCTCGGATGGCTCTGCTGAAACACTCGGGCCTTGAAACAAAAACCCTGCCGCCTACTGGACATTCTCTATCTTGTCCTTCTTTGTGCGCTTTGCCTCTGTCAACCAAACCCTAGACCAAAACTGACCTTGCATCGAATCTAGGCTCTCAAGGGCCAATCGGAGCTCTACGCTCATGGCCATACGGGCGCCTATCATCATACCGCTAGGGCGCGTATGATCCGCCCCTCGGAGGGGGCGTACGCACTCGACGATGATCATCATGGGGAAACTGATGATCATACTACCTTGACCTCTTCCCAGAAACTGATCCTGACGGTGACGACGATCCTCTCATCGCGGAGGTGATCTTGGGCTATGCACTGACAGAACCGTGTCCGCAACCATAGATCTGCTATGAATCTTATTGCGCGACTAAGAAACAACCAAGTTTTGTTCACCTCCTGCTCGGAACAGCGCTCTGATCTGCAAAAAACCTCTGCCAGCTTCTAAATGGGACGACTGAATTGACTCTGCTATTCGCGCTGCTTCGATTTTTAACCGGAGTGCGATATACCAGAGTTTCAGGCGGAAACAACCGCCGTAGTCGTCGACTGGACTCAGGGATATGCTGACGGGCGCGTTGGTCGAGTGAATATTGGAGATTCTCCAATCGCGTGCGCTCATCCAAAGTGGCTAGGCGCATAGCTTCCCAGGCCCGAGCCTCAGAAGTTTCTCCAACGATGGGGGTATGGAGTGCCTCCTCATTGCGACGATGCAGCTCCTCCATTCGCTCCGCAGTGAGGGCTTGGGGATGATATTCATCGTGATCACGTGACGGGCCACTGCCGCCACCGCCGCCGCCACCGAGACGGAAACCAGGCGGGCCATGGGGCGATTCGACCATGAGAACTTCTGCCGCAGGGTTGCTGCTACCGCACTCAGAAAGGGTGTTTGCGGAACTAGTCGACATGTCAAATGGCCCGTAGAGATACTCGCCGGTCTCAATGGCCGCAACTTGAGAGGTGGCCGACTGGCGGGCCACCGCATGCTTCACCCACCGTTGGAGCCGCGACCGGCCAGACCGGTTGCATTGCCGTGCAGCGGGGAGAGCAGATGACGCGGGAGCCGACTGATACTGGGTCGACTGCTGCCGCAAAAGGACGCCGCAGGCACTCGTGTGGAAATGCTCTGCTCCGCGGACGGGTAGAGCCTCCACGTCGAGTGGAGCTTCTTGGAGCCAGCCAGAGTCATCGGCGACGAAGATGAGCGCGCCAAGACGAATCTCATGGCCCAAAGCCAAACCACCGCCGGAAACCATGTTGTTGGAGATCGAAAAAATTGCAACCTCACCGGAAATCGCTAAGACGCCTACCACGCGGTGGGCGCCAACTGTCGTGGGAGTAAGTCTGAGAATAAGAATAGCGGGTACGTAGGAGGAGGCAAGGCCCTAGCTAAGGCGAGGTCGTACCCAAGAGTTTACGAGTTCAGGCCTCTCACGGAGGAGGTAATAGCCCTACGTCACGGTGCTCGGAGGCTTGTTGACTGGAATATGTGTGTGAGTTACAGGGGGTCCGAACCCCTGTGCCAGAGGAGGAGGGTGGCTTATATAGAGTGCGCCAGGTCCCTTCAGCCCTCGGTTACACAGGGTTCAATGTAAATTAAGACAGGGGCGTTTCGGGTAACGCCCGTCATAAATGACTATCAATGACCTTTCAGACTACAGAGTGAATGCCTGACTGTTTCCATCCTGGGCTGGCTCCAGACCTTCTGTGTTTCGAGTGATTGTTTGTATGGTCGAGTAGAATTGGGATATCCAAGTGGAATAGACGGTCAAGTATATTATACTCCAGGGTGACTTCAGTCGGTATCTTTTGTGGTACTTCAAATGTCTTTGACTCTAGGGCAGTGTCCTTGGGTAGGATGTCTAGGACAGGCCTATGACCCTACCCTACGTATATGTCGTCGTCAGGTCTCACTTGTCATGGAACAAGTTTGGACCTAAAAATAAAAAGTCAGAAGGACGAGATTCAAATAGGCAACCTGGACTATAAAGACGTCGATAGCCAGAAATAGCAATGGTTTTTGGCTTTGTCGCATAACTTGATTTTATACCATATTACATTGAGTAGAGTAGGACGGACTCGTCAACACATGCATGAACATTTACTTGCTTACTGGTGGGTCCCATGTCTGCGATCTTTCTCTCTGTCCTCTCCATCTAAAACCTTTAGACACATGGTGTTATTGTAAATAAAATATGCTTGAAAATAGATGAATCACCTAGAACAAGAGACCTTGTGGCTGGTCGAGACAGAGCTAATTGACCACACCTATCTTCCGTGCCACATTAGCATGATGAAGCTATGTGGCTAGTGGGGTATTTTCGACCGACTAGCTGGGTCCCAAGTTCAAACCAGAGGTACGTATGACACAATATATTTTTACACACACATTATTCCTCCGTGTCGAGAAGTGGCACCCCCTATCGCGTGGGTTCTGGGTCCTCCCGGGTGGTGCATTCATATTTTCTTCATTGCCAAGACGTCGACACCCTACCATGCAGTTTCTGGGTCCTCCTCGGTCGTAGCGCCGAAGCAAGTAAATGAGATGTCAAATCACAAAACTCCACCTTTCCCGCCGAGTACATCAGTGACTAGTTAGTTGGGCTAGTGCGACCGATCGGCTTGGTTGTCGCCACATTTGTTTTTTCGTGCATTTTCTCTCCCCTTGCCGGTAGGTAAAATTAAATATCCACCGTTGCGTTGCTTCAGTCTTTGAGTGCTACAGGATTTTTTTTACGAGAGCAAGTGCGGTAGGAATTAGTCATGATGACTCTGCCCGTAAAACCCACTGCTCCCTAATGTGAAAAGGCCTCGACTAGGGTTTTCCCATGGTGTCATGGAATTGTCACGGCAGATGCCCTAACAATAGGACTTAGGTGTGGAGCCATCGCAATTAGGTTAGCTTGATGGGTTTAAACGGGACAAAGGACACAGAGAGTTTTTTTATCCTAGTTCAGCCCCTCTCAATGAGGTAAAGGCCTAATCCAACTTTCGGTTGTATTGCTTGAGTTTCGATTACCAGGGAGCAAATACGCTTGACCTAGCTCTCGATCAGTTGTTTCCAGAGTTAACCTGCCGTCGGGTCACCCCTTTATATACAGGTTCATGCCCGGCGCTTACAAAGTCCCGACCGGCTCATACACAACGTGTCCGGCTCAGTAACTAAGCTTGCCTTACAATACAAGTTAGGCATATGGCGGCTCACACCCATAGGCCTCAAATCGTCCCAAAGTCTTGGGCTTTCAATAAGTTTCCTCTTATGAACTGCCATCTTCATATCTTCTTGGGCCTTTTTATCTTAAGTCTCTAGTGGTATGACCCGGCCCCTCTTGGGCGGGTCATACCCAATAATTAAATCGCCAACATTAGGCCCCAGGTTGATTTGAACTTGTTCACATCAATCTTCAACACTTGACATAGTAAAATCTTCCATCGCCAATTCTTTACCATTTCATTGTAACCCACCGTGACATCACATCTCAGAATTGTGTTAACCCGCCATGATGCCATCTCGCATTAACTTCGCACAAAGATCAACACATCTCAGCAAATCTTTTTATCTTTAATGGACCTCCCAAAAATCAAGGCGCCCCTGTGGCCACATAATCATTTTTCGGCCTCCTCGATTCCTGCGCATGCCATCTATCCACTGCCTTATAAATAGGGACGGGGGGGGGGGGCTCCTTCTTTTCATTTTTTACTCTGCCCCCTCCTCTTCATCTTTTTCCTCGCGACGCTCCAGCAACCCGAGGTCTGTCGCCGCCATCTTCCTCCAGCAGCCTCAACTCTGGTCACTTCATCAACCTGAACGGACCAGAAATCTGTTGTGCGCCTTCGTTGTTTATCAACATCCGTAAGTACTTCTTCTTCCCTATAATAGATATGCCTTCGGGTTTTGTTGTTCGTCTGTGTTCTTCAGCGTTCTTCCTGTGGCTCCCTTAGATTGCATAGTTAGATCTGAGCTCAATCACCAAAGACATGCGGTAGTAGTTTCAGCATTTATTTCATTAACCAAAAATCATCCCTTCTGTAGAAGATCTCATCTGAACACATGAACACTTCTTCTACAGCCACCTTAGTTTTAGAATTTATTTACATTTTCTAAACTGATCTAGATCCTAAAATCATAGCACCAATCTATAGAACTTGTTTGTCCTTCACTTAGTAAAAAATTACTTTCCAATCTATTATACTGCAATTATGCGGGCGGCTTATATGATAACCATAACCATCCATATTGCATGAGTCCCCTTGTTAAGCTGCCATTATTCACTCACAATCCATATAACCTGGCATTGTCTTCCGGTTTAATCATATCGACCTTTTGTAGTCCTTATTTTTTGATCATTTAGTCGGCTTAATAGCATAATCTTAAACCGGCAATCTTTTCCTTTGTAGTCAAAAATGTCTAAAGCCAGACCTTCACCTCCTACAACTGGGTCGTTTCCCGGGTTACCGAGGAAACATTGGATGAGTATGTCCAGTCAGGCATCTTAGCCAAAAAGATGTCATCCACTAGAGGGTCCTAGGCACTGAAACCCCTCCTGGGCCCAAGGAAGGTGAAGTAATTGTCTTTACTGATCTTCTGCTCCGAGGTTTTACTCCTCCCGGCTCAAAATTCTTCCGTGATGTGCTGCACTTTTTCAAGCTCCACCCTCAAGATATTTTTTTTGACACATCAAAACAGCAGGAGAGACTCCTACTGTTGCTTTTCCATTATATATGCTATGAGTGCAAACAGAGAGTTGGCACTCAAAAGCTAGAATTTACATTATAAAATACAGGGAGGGGCTGCCACCAGCCAAAAGGTGACCAAAAATAGAAGGGGGTGCTAGATAGAGAGAGAGTTGCTAAAATCCCTCAAGAAAGCTAGGTTTTGAGGGGAGGTCCTATAACCTTAAATAACCAAGTCCTCCTTAAGTCTTCTCAACCAGTCTACATGTGTGGGGATCACTTCTTCGAAGAACTTGTTATTCCTTTGTTTCCAAATGTTCTAGGCTGCCAAAATGGTTATATCCTTGAAGAGAGGTCCATGCCACCCAGCTTTCGCCGTGTCAAACTTGTGCTGCAAGTCTTGATCATCACCCCAGCTTATACCCACCGCATCCCAGCATGTCACCACGAACGGGCAGTCAAAGAATAAATGTTTGTTTGTTTCAAGCACTCCGGAGTTACACATGGGACAATCATGATCATCCCCAATGTGAAAGTGTTGCCGTTGCAAGAGATCTCTGGTGTTTACCCGATCATTAAGCATTAACCACGCGAAAACCTTGTGCCTCATGATGCATTTTGTTTTCCATATTGAGGCGATGTATTGCGGGACCGTTATGTTTCTGAAAACATAGGCATAAAACTTCCTCGGTTTGAATTGTGTATCCCCCCAGCACATGATCCATTCATCAGTTTCCATTGGGTCCAAAGTCATACCAGCCAACACCTGGTGCAGATCGTTCAGTTCTTCTCGGGCTTCCAAAGACAGAGGGAGCATGAAGTTATCTGCAGCCGTATCATTATGGTAGAATTGGGCCAGAGAGACGTCTTCGTCAAGTGTAAACGAAAAAAGATGGTCGTGAGTTTCTGCCAAAGGTCTGTCATTGATCCACACGTCCTTCCAGAGCAAAATCGTGTCACCCGCAGCTGGTACACAAGTGGTGATACCTCTGTAAATGTCTATTAGTGAAAAAACATCACGCCACCAGAACGATCCACATGGGGGCTTGGCATGCGGGGGTGTTTCCTCGTAGTAAGCATTCCAGACCAGCAGGACCCAGGGAGTGTCATGCTTATGAATGAATTTATGTATGTATTTGAGCAGCAAAGCTTTGTTCTGAATGTTAAGGTCAAGTATTCCCAATCCACCTTTCTTCTTTGGTCTGCAGACCATATCCCAGGCCGCCAAAGAATTTGTTCTTGCATCTCGATCGATCTCTTTTCTCCAAAGACAGTGTCTCCTCGCACGATCGAAAATATCGATCAGTTTCAGCGGTAGCTTGAGCACACACATCGCAAAGGATAGCAGCGATGACAGAGCTGAGTTAATGAGTTGCACCCTCTCACCATAAGATAGCCAGATGGCAGTCGCTGTTAGTCTCCGCTCAATCTTGTCTACCAGAGGCATTAGATCCCTGACAGTTGGATATTGGGCCCAATTCCATTTCAAACATATGCAACTTTCAAGTGTTCTACGAGGTGTACCTTCAACATGAGCCCAATGTAGAACGATTCAGGGAATTTTAATATTTACACTAGCAGACTGAGTTCACAGATGGGCCCAGCCTAGAATTAGGGGCATTTCTATTCAGAGGCGCAAAGAAGCCACTTTTCCAGCCGCCACACTCCCCAGTCATCCCAATGACTAGAATCAAACTTGGTTTTATTGCAAAGACACCTCTCCAGAAGGTGAAAATCCTCTATTGGGTTATCATCAAAACAGGCCTAGCAACGGACATCATCTGCTAGAATCGATTAGCACCGGAGAACGGGCCAAATATATGCCTATTTTAACCAAGATCAGAGCCTTAATGGCCAATGGGTTGACGGAGTCGATTTAGTCCGGTGCTGGGTCACGTGGAGAATCTTGCCCTTAAGCCGCCGATCCGGCTTAATGTATGAGTATACTGGTGATGTTAAAGATCCCCAACGCCACTGTCAAATAGAGTTGACCGATGATGACATCAATAATATGACCAAGACACTGTTGAATGAGAGCTTGGAAACTTGAAGTAAATGAGGCTTGAGTCCTTTCCGCACTCTCAATAAGTCGCCAGCTGTAAGTATTTACAAACAACTTTCATTAAATCATCGTTTGTCAATCTGCCTTATCATTATTACTTGATTTTTGCAGGCTGACTCCCCCTTCTGGAATAAGAAGCTTCAAGACAAACCGGTCAAAAAGGTCAAGGCCAACAATAAGGCTCCCAGAAAGCCTGCTAAGAAGAAAACGAACACTTGAGAGCTATTTTCTTTGGATGATGACGAGTCGGAGGTAGACCTTGACTCCCTTGGCTCCCTTTTTATTCATCTTATTCACACGGATCATTATCAGTATGATGCGGAGACTAGTCATGCGAATGGTGAAGAGGTAATTGTCCTTTCCTCAGGCTCATAACCTTTGCCAGGACAGATAGTTCGTCAAGTGTGCCAAAAAGTAAGGTTTTGTCACCCTTTAGCTTACCTGGATCCCAACTTTATTTTGAAGAAGTAGCAACATGAAGCTCACCGCACAACCCGGAACGGCGGCGACAGTATTCTCTCCTCTAGCCTGCCCAATACGCCGGTTTGTCGCAAGCGCCAAGTAGAGGTTTCACAAAATTTCGACTTAGTTTTTCGAAAGGCAGATTTTATTCAACAACCTCTTAACACTTCTGATTCAAACTATCAGGGAAACTCTCACTCTTCATCTGGTGATTCCACTGGGAGTTAGGTTCCTCTATTCAAGATAGTTCCTGGGTGAGAACACTTAATCCTGCTTGCTTTAATACCTTGCTCAATTGGTATACTAATCTCATCTTGTGTTTTATTTTCTAGAGCTATGGACAAACCCGCAGGAAACTTAAGGTGAATAAACTAGCCGAAGATCCCACGGTTGCTAACCCGTAGAAACAGACTATGTCTGAGTCTTTCCATCAAATTTCTGAAGCAACCACGGATGATCCACCACCAGAAGAGTACCACGTCACCACGGACGCTATGAATGCTAATCTGGAGAATTCTAAGCCGCCCAATCTCGCGCTGCTGGCCCAAGAAACTGAAGATATAATAGTTACTAGGATAGCTTATACAGCACCAGGCAACCCCATTGTCCTATCCAAGTACAGCGCCAAAGAAGAATTTTTTGTTGTTGATAAGGGAAAGTGGATTTGGAAAACTAAGCCCAGTTCCATGCTCAGGAGATTTATCCAGGTTATCTAAACCACCTTCACACCAGCCATGACTTTGAGGCCGGCCTGGTCAAACTCATGAAGGAGCGTTTCGAGGTGAGCCATGCAATCTACTCCATAGTATGTTTATACCAGCTGCCAAGTCTACTGGATTTGATAGAATTGAATATGCTGTAGAATTTAGATAACCTTTTTAATCTTTCATTCATGTCATAGCATATTGTAGTTGCATAATCAAAATGAGTGGCCCCCAAGGGTCGGCTTAAGCTGCAAAGTTGAATCTAGGACTTCAAATTGTAATTTTCAACTTCGCATGTGTATCCCCCAAGGGCCGGCTTAAACTGACAAGTTAAACCGGGACTTATCACCATAATCATGAATAAAATCCAAACATGTATCCCCCATGAGCCCTGCAGTTGAAACAACTTTAAGCGGGTCATGTAGAAGTTGTCTTCAAGAGAGCAATGTACATTAGCCCCCAAGTGCCAAGTAAAATACTTGTATTATGCTTGGGACATCAAATAAGATGATTATCATAACCACATATGACTACTAGGGAAAACCTTCTACACATAATCTTAGCAGTAGCGCGGGACAAAAGCAGGCGCCACTGCTAATTAGCAGTAGCGCGGGGCACAACCAGACGCTATTGCTACTGACTTAGCAGTAGCGCGGCTCAGAAGAACGACGCTGCTACTAAAGTTGACCGACCGTTCCCGCCACCCTAGGTTTAGCAGTAGCACGCTCTGGATAACCGCGCTACTGATAACGTAATAGTAACAACGTGCTTTTTTCGGGTGACGCTACTGCTAATTTTGAAACTGGCCACATGGCGGGCCCCACATAGTAGTAGCGCGTGTGTCGGAAGCGCACTGCTGCTATCTTATTAGCAGCAGCGCGTTTTGCAGGCATCGCTACTGCTAAGCCGCAACATATACCACCTTTTCCCCCTCGCCCCTCCCGCCATCCTCTCTTCCTCACCTTCCCCTACGTCCCACCTCCTCTCTCCATCTCTCTTCTTCCTCACTACACTTCTCCTCCCATTACTCTCCTCTTCTACCTACCTTTCTTTCTCTATTACTCCTAGCTAACTTACACCACCTCCATGAATGCATCTCCTTTCTCTTTTTCCTTCCGCCTCCAATAATTGAAGTTGTCTCCTCCCAAATTAGCTAGCTAGGTAGATGTAGCATTTAGTGAAGTGACCTATGTACCCCCTAACTAGATCTAACCTTGTCAAGAAGAGCTTTTTCCACTTTTGATCGCCCTATGGCATAATCATCATCTCCACCGTGTGCTCGATCTCAAGATAGGTGATTAAAAATTCATGCTTTTGCAAGAATGGAAATATGTGTATGTGTGTGCAATATGACATAATCGGGTGATGTGATCGAAATTGTGTGTGTGGCATGAGTTGACACCGAATTGTGCTTGTGAGTTGCCTATGTTTTGCCTTAATGTCGATTTATTTCTGTTTCAGCGAATTCCGGGCAAACTCTAGATATATATGTCCTATTTTTTAGGGAAGGTCATGCCGAATATTGTATGAGTTTGATGCATGCACACATTTTTATAAACAATTTGTGTATTATTACCGTGCAGGCGTTCATGATGGTCAATGGAACGATGGTGGATAGGTGGTTGCGTTCGACGGTGCGGGACATGAAAGAAAAGAACCTGACAGAGGTTTTATGTCTATGTCGAAGATGCAAAGGAATAGTTTGGCTCGACCCCTATGACAATGGTCGTGTCGAAGCGCACCTCCTCATGACTGGTTTCATGGATGACTATACTCGGTGGATAATTGAAGATGAGGATGATGATGTTGAGGACACCAACGGGTCATGCAATAACGACATAGGGCAAGACGAAGAGATGATCGATAATGGCGGCGGGGAAGAGGCCGGACAAGGGCGCGGAGAAGGGACCAGACATGACGGAGGAGAAGGGGTCGAACATGGCGGAGGAGAGAATGTGGACTCTACGCCGCAGAGTTCGTCGGTACTAAGTTCAATCATGCGGGACCCTCATGTTCAAGCATTGTTCGCAAGGAGAGGAGTACTGAGAGAGCTGCTTCTAGAGAGGAGGCCAAGCTGCAGCAACTGGTGGTAGACTCGAACACTGCATTGTATCATGGTTGCAATCCTGACGTGACCCGCTTGAGTTTCACGCTCCAACTCCTGAAGACGAAGGCTAAAAACAAATGGACTGACATTAGCCTCAATAAGCATCTCAAGTACCTAAACGATGTTCTTCCTATGGGGAATTTATGTCCTACTAGTGTGGATGAGGCCAAGAAGATCCTGCGCCGTGTTGATCTACCGCACATTAGATACCATGCATGCATCAACGATTGCATAATTTGTCGGAAGGAGCACACGGAAAAAACAAGCTGTCCGGTGTGCAATGCTTCTCGATACAAGAAGGCTAGGAAGAAATCTCCCCAGAAAGTTGTATGGTACTTACCGATCACTCCCTGTCTCCAGCAGTATTTTGTAGATCCCAAGGAAGCAAAGCTCGTGCGCTGGCATGCGGAGAGGAAGAATCCCGTCGATGGAGATGATCCGAAGCTGAGACACGTCAAGGATGGAAGCCAGTGGAGAGCGTTGAATGGCTTATATCGGTATTTCGAATGTGATGCAAGGAACATCGTGCTCGGCATGTGTACTGATGGCATGAATCTTTTTGGCAACCAGAACACCAACATAGCACATGGCCCATGTTTGTATGGATGTACAACCTCCCCCTGGTTGTGCAACAAGTCGAAGTACATTCACATGAGCATGCTGATTCAAGGGCCGAAACAACCGGGAAATAATATTAATTTGTATCTGGGGCTACTTCAAGAGGAGTTAGACACATTATGGAAAACACCGGCCAAGACATGGGACGCCAGCAAAGGCGAGTATTTCTACATGAGAGCCGCGCTGATCATGACGGTGCACGACAATCTCAGTTACAAATATGTTGCAGGCCATGTGTGCCATGGATATTGTGGATGCACGCGGTGCATGGATGACACGACATCTCAGCGGCTAACATCAAGGAAAGATGGTGGGTGTGGGAAAATCATGTACATGGGGCATCGAAGATGGCTCGATCAGGACGACCTGTGGAGAAACCGCGGAGCTCTATTCAATGGTCACGCTGAGCATCGAGGACCTCCACGTAAGCGGAGCGGCACTGAAATTGATGAGCTGTTGAAAAACTGGTTACAGTGCCCCGCGTCGGGAAAGACGATGAAAAAGGCACCGGAGCCGCTGCTGATGGTATGGAAGACGAGGTCTGTGTTCTGGGACATGGGGTACTGGCACAAACTCGACACACCTCAGTGCCTTGATCAAATGCATATCTGTAAGAATGTCATTGAGAGCTTACTCACGACACTGATGAACATGCTAGATAAGATCACAGACGGGCCGAAGGCAAGAAAAGACTTGCATGATTTGAAAATCAGGGAAGATCTACACATGCCGCCCCGTAAAATGTCAGACGAGACAGAGATGGATACAGAGGTGTGGGAGAAGAAGGGCCAAAAAGTATAGGAAGAGGATTATTGCCCCCCTTCTTGCTTCACCTTAAGTCTGGCTGAGATTGATCAATTCTTTAAGTGTCTTACCAGAGTCAAAGTTAGTTCCGGTTACTGTGCAAGATAAGCAAATATCTAGACACGAACAAGAAAAGGCTCAGCGGGATGAAGTCCCATGAGTGTCATGTGATGATGAAGCAGATACTACCTATTACCCTTAGAGGGATAATGGACAAGCATGTCCGTCACACGCTTATTGGTCTCTGCAACTTTTTCGACGTCATCTCTCGAAAGTTGATCAGTGTGAAGCAGCTCCAAAGGCTATAGGAAGAGATCGTTGTGTTACTGAATGAGCTTGAGATGTACTTCCCGCCCGCGTTCTTTGACGTCATGGTGCATCTGTGTATCCATATTGTGGATGACATAATAGACCTGGGGCCATCATTCCTGCACAACATGATGCTGTTTGAGAGGATGAATGGGATCATCAAAGGATTCATTCTAACATGTCCCATCCAGATGGAAGCATCGTCCAGGGCTATCTGACACAAGAGTGCATCTCTTTCTATGAGAATTTTCTACATGGCACAGACTAGGCGCCTGGTGTTTGTGTTGGTTTACCCGTTAACAAGCATGATGGGAGGCTCGATGTAGAAGTTCACTCCAGTGGTTGCAGGGAACTGCACATGGCATACTCAGATCGACGCAAAGACTTTGACAGAGCAAACTTGGTAGTGCTACAACACCTAGACGAGGTAGATCCTTTCGTGGCACTGCACAAAGAAATTATCGCAAAGAAGTATGATGACCGGGGGGTATGCAGGACGGACGCCGAAGTTACTAGAGAGCACAACTACACTTTCCTGCATTGGTTCAAAGAGCATATTATTGTGAATCCCCTAGAAGAGGGCTCTATGGACGGATTTCTCATATACGCCTTAGCACATGGCCCGTCGCCCAACCTTGTCACCTATCAGGCATACGATATCAACGGATAGACGTTCTACATGGAGGCCAAACATATGGACACTAATGATCAAAACTCAGGGGTGACAATGGAATGCATTACTGGCAGCGACAACGGCGCAACTGAGAGATTTTACGGAAGGGTCGAGGAGTTTTGGGAGCTTGACTACGCTGGACTGCACAACACGATGATGTTCCGTGTCAGATGGGCTAAGAATGTCGAAAGATAAAACCGGTATTTCACTACCATGACTATACCCAACGCCAAGCGCGCTACCTAGAAGGCTATCGCAAAAAACAAGCCATGGTTACACGGTAAGGACGTGGCACAATGCTTCTTCATAACCAACCCGTACAATCCCAGCCCTGTTGTCGTGAGGAGAGGCAAAATGAACATCATTGGAATGGATAGAGTCGCCAATTAGGAAGACTACGACCAGTACGGCAACCCAATGAGGGAAGATGATGATGACGATAAAGTATACGTCAAAAGAAGAATCAATACTACATTACCTAAGAAAGATCGTACTCCATGGAAAAGGAAAAGTCACAATGAGGGGTCAATTATTCTTCAACTAACAAGAAGGGAAAGAAGCTCACTAAAAAACAAAAACGTCAACCCTGAGGAACCATTATCGGTCAAATGATGTAATATATATGTTCCTATTTTGTGTACACACTTAACCATTATGCATGGGTCAAATGATGTAATATATATATCGCCTTAGTTATATACATTGTATCACCTTCCCTTCGTTCACTGCCCTCGGAAGAAAGGAGAAGAAAAGAAAAGAAAAGAGAGAGAAAATAAAGTAAAAGAAAATAGAAGAAACAAACAGGAAAGCTGCTATAGCTAGTCAGGTTAGCAGTAGCGCTGTATGTATAGACACGCTATAGCTACCTATAATAGTAGTAGCGCTTTTCTGGAAAAGAGATATAGCTAGTCAAGTAAGAAGTAGTGATGTCTGTGTAAACACGCTATAGCTACCTGTAATACCAGTAGCGTGTTTCTGGGAAAAAATGCTACTGCTACCTTGACTTAACCCCCCAAATCCGCACTCTCTGCCTCTTCGCCGCCGGAGCCCTGCACGCCCTCGCCGCGCCTCTACGCTTGCCCCTGACCCCCGGTGCTCGGCCTCGTCCCGGCACTCGCCACCGACCCCGACCTCGACGCGCCACGCCTCCCTCCTCTGCTTCCTCCCCTCCCAACCTCGGCCATCATCGGGCCTGCCTCCTCGCCCCTGCACCCTCTGCCTCCTCGCCCCTGTGAAGCTGCCCTTCAAGAACTCGAAACTGTTGTGCGCTTGCCCCAAGGTGGGCGCTAACTGTCGTGGAATTGTCACGCCATATGCCCTAGCAATAGGATTTAGGAGTGGAGCCATCGCAACTAGGTTAGCTTGAAGAGGGTAAATGGGACAAAGGACACATAGAGTTTTTTTATCCTAGTTCGACCCCTCTCAATGAGGTAAGGGCTTAATCCAGCTTTCAATTTGTATTGCTCGAGTTTTGATTACCAGGGAGCGAATACATTTGCCCTAGTTCTCGATCAGTTGTTTCCTGAGTTAACCCATCACCGGGTCACCCCTTTATATACAGGTTGATGCCCGACGGCTTACAGAGTTTCGGTCGGCTCATACAGAGCGTGTCGGGCTCGGTAACTGAGCTTGCCTCACAGTACAAGTTAAGCATATGTCGGCTCACACCCGTAGGCCTCAAATTATCACCGGGTATTGGGCTATCAATAAGCATGCTCTTATGAACCACCATCTTCATATCTTCTTGGGTCTTTTTATCTTAAGTCGCCAGTGGTTGACCCGGCCCCTCCTGGGTTGGTCATACCCAATAGTTATATCCCCAACACATGGTGAAGACCAAAAGATTCACCACACTCCTCCGTTGGTCCCTCCGCCTTCCCATAGATTGCATTGTATTATAGCCGTTTTGATCCCTTTGCTTCCTTTCTCCATTGATTCTACATGGTTCCATTGCAGCACACCAATTCACAGAGTGTGAGGTGAGGCGCTTGACAGAGGAGCTCTAGGCCAAGGATGTGGAGCTTGGTGCCGAGGATGTGGAGCTGCGTGACCTCAGGGAGGAGAGAGTGCCATGCTCTCCTTTATGTGTGGGAGTTCACAGGCCTTCAAAAGCGGCACGAGTCCAACACAAAGATGCTTGAGGCGTTGGCGTTGTTGTTGTTGTAGAAAGCCGCAGATAAATAGGCAGTCAGGTGAGCCGGCTGGAGTGCGAGAGGGCCGAGCGTGGCGAGGTCGAGGATCACCCCAACCACTAGCTGGGCCATATTGCCACACACATGTTGCGGCTGCATGATTCCTACCGTCATGTGATATGTCTCCAACGTATCTATAATTTTTGATTGTTCCATGCTATTATATATTATGTTTTGGATGTTTAATGGGCTTTATTATACACTTTTATATTATTTTTGGGACTAACCTACTAACCCAAGGCCCAGTGCAAATTGCTGTTTTTTTGCCTATTTCAGAGTTTCGCAGAAAAGGGATATCAAACGGAGTCCAAACGGAATGAAACATTCGGGAGAGTTATTTTTGGAACCATATCTTCCCAGAAGACTTGGGTTACACGCGCGGGAACAAGAGAGGTGGCCACGAGGGTCCAGGACGCGCCCCTCCCCCTTGGTGCGCCCCCACCCTCGTGGGCCTTCTCTGGCTCCCCCAATGCCCTCCTTCGTCCTATATATACATATACCCTGAAAACATCGAGGCAACAGAGAAAACCCTAATTCCACCGCCGCAACCTTCTGTTCCCATGAGACCCCATCTTGGGGCCTGTTCCAGAGCTCCGCCGGACGGGGGATCTACCACAGAGTGCTTCTACATCAATGCCATAGCCTCACCAATTAGTTTTGAATAGTTTACCATAGACCTTCGGTCCATAGTTATTAGCTAGATGGCTTCTTCTCTCTTTTTGGATCTCAATACAAAGTTCTCCTCGATCTTCGAGGAGATCTTTTCGATGCAATCTTTTTGCGGTGTGTTTGTCGAGATCCGATAAATTGTGGGTTTATCATGAAGATTATCTATGAACAATATTTGATTCTTTTCTGAAATATTTTATGTATGATTATAATATCCTTGCAAGTCTCTTCGAATTATCCGTTTGGTTTGGCCAACAAGATCTATAGTTCTTGCAATGGGAGAAGTGCTTGGCTTTGTATTCAATATTGCGGTGTCCTTTCCCAGTGACAGCAGGGGTAGCAAGGCACATATTGTATTGTTGCCATCGAGGATAAAAAGATGGGGTTTATATCATATTGATTAAGTTTATCCCTCTACATCATGTCATCTTGCTTAAAGCATTACTCTGTTCTTATGAACTTAATACTCTAGATGCATGCTGGATAGCGGTCGATGTGTGGAGTAATAGTAGTAGATGCAGAATCATTTCAGTCTACTTGTCACGGACGTGATGCCTATATATAATGATCATGCATAGATATTCTCGTAACTATGCGCTTTTCTATCAATTGCTCAACAGTAATTTGTTCACCCGCCCTAGAATTCTGCTATCATGAGAGAAGCCACTAGTGAAACCTATGGCCCCCGGGTCTATTCTCAACATATTAATCTTCCGTCTACTTTACTTTGCTTTATTTACTTTCTGTTTTTATATCAAAAACACCAAAAATATTATACTATCCTATCTATTAGATTTCACTTTCGCAAGTGACCGTAAAGGGATTGACAACCCCTTATCGCATTGGATGTGAAGTTCTTATTTGTTTGTGCAGGTGCGAGGGACTCGCGCGTGGTCTCCTACTGGATTGATACCTTGGTTCTCAAAAACTAAGGGAAATACTTACGCTACTGTGCTGCATCACCCTTTCCTCTTCGAGGGAATACAACGCAAGCTCGAGAAGTAGCAAGAAGAATTTCTGGCGCCGTTGCCGGGGAGGCTTATGCAAAAGTCATATACCAAGTACCTATCACAAACCCTTATCATTCACATTACATTATTTGCCTCTCGTTTTCCTCTCCCCCACTTCACCTTTGTCTTTTTTCCGTTTGCCTTTTTGTTTGCTTGTGTTGCCATGTGCCCTCTATTTTCTTGCATCTTAGCTTGCTAAATTATGGATCCTTGTCCACTTGCTAATCTTTTTAAGAGATCCAATTACGATGAGCCAATTGCTAGTGAGGTGTGTTCACTAGATTATCTGTATGGGGTTTTGCTTGAAATTCATTAATCTGAAAATTGTGTGGAATTGTTAAAAGAAAAGGTGATTCAAGATAGCTCCTTAAATAAAAAGCAGGATTGCAATGATGTTACTATAAATTCTATTGATGTCAATTGTGCTAATAATATGCAAAACCATAAGCTTGGGTATGCTAGTTTTGCTATGTCTACCACTTGTTATAATGATCATAATTGGGGTGATTCTTCTTATGATCTTGAAAATTTATTTAATCCCCATGATGAATATAAGATTGATAATAATGTTTGCAATAATATTGAAATTGGGTTTGGAAGAGTGTCAACTTTAGGTCCCACATATTTGGAGAATGTTCAATCTTATGAAAATTTTGATATTAGTGGGTTTTGAGAGGTCAAGACTTTAGTTAATGTTGATCCCACTATTTTGGAAGAGTGTCAACTTTGCATGCATGTGGATCGTGTTGAGAATATGTTATGTGATAGCTATATTGTTGAATTTGCTTATGATCCTACATGCAATTTTTACGAGAGAGGAAAATATGGTTGTAGAAATCTTCATGTTACTAAATTACCTCTCTTCATGTTGAGATTGATCTTGGTTCTTTCTTCTTCCTTGCATATTCTAGATCTTGCTTGTCTTGCTAATTTGTTTTCCTATAAAATGCCTATGCATAGGAAGTATGTTAGACTTAGATGTGATTTTCACATGCTATATGATGCTCTCTTTGTGCTACAATTCTTATCTTTCATGTGAGCATCATTGAATTCTCAAGCCTATCTTAATGGCTATAAAGAAAGAGCTTGTTGGGAGGAAACCCAATTTTATTTTCTTTGTTTTTGCTTCTTTTTAGGAATAAATATTGCATCTAGCTTCTGTTTAGATGTGTTTTTGTGTTTTAATTACTGTTTGTGCCAAGTAGAACCTTTGGGAAGACTTGTGTGCAGTTTATATGATCATGCTGTAAAAAACAGAAACTTCAGCGCTCACGAGATTGGCTATAATTTTTTTACTAGGGAATGATATTTAGTTGATTCTGATAGCAGTTGATTAATAGAAAAATTCCTCATGTTAACAAATTTATTTCAATTTTTTTGGAGTTACAGAAGTATTCAAAAGTTACAGATTAATACAGACTGTTCTGTTTTTGACAGATTCTGTTTTTCGTGTGTTGTTTGATTATTTTGATGAATCTATGAGTAGTATCGGGGGGTATGAATCATGGAGAAGTTGGAATACAGTAGTTTTAACACCAATACAAACAAAGAATGAGTTCATTATAGTACCTTTGAGTGGTGGTTTGTTTTTTTATACTAATTGAGCTCACGAGATTTTTGGCTAAGTTTTGTGTTGTGAAGTTTTCAAGTTTTGAGTATGGCTTTGATGGACCATGGAACAAAGAGTGGCAAGAGAGTAATCTTGGGGATTCCCAAGGCACCCCAAGGTAAAATTCAAGGACAACCAAAAGCTTAAGCTTGGGGATGCCCCGGGAAGGCATCCCCTCTTTCGTCTTCATCTATCGGTAACTATACTCGGGACTGTATTTTTATTCACCACATGATATGTGTTTTGCTTGGAGCGTCATGTATGATTTGAGTCTTTTCTTTTTAGTTTGCCACAATCATCCTTTCTGTACACTCATTTTGAGAGAGATAAATATGGGTTTGAATTTATTAGAATAATCTATGTGCTTCACTTATATCTTTTGAGCTAGATAGTTTTGCTCTAGTGCTTCACTTATATCTTTTAGAGCACGGTGGTGGTTTTATTTTGTAGAAATTGATGATCTCTCATGCTTCACTTATATCGATTTGAGATACTTTTATCAGCATGGTAATGTGCTTTGGTTATAAAACTAGTCCTAATATGATAGGCATCCAAGATGAGTATAGTAAAAACTTTCATATAAAGTGCATTGAATATGATGAGAAGTTTGTTACTTGATGATTGTTTTGAGATATGAGGATGGTGATATTAGAGTCATGCTAGTGGAGTAATTTTGAATTTGAAAAATACTTGTGTTAAAGTTTGTGATTCCCATAGCATGCACGTATGGTGAACCGCTATGTGACGAAGTTAGAGCATGAGGTGTTTATTGAGTGTCATCCTTTGTGTGGAGGTCGGGATCGCGCGATGGTTAACTCCTACCAACCCTTCCCCTAGGAGCATGCGTTGAATACTTTGTTTTTATGACTCATAGATTTTTGCAATAAGTATATGAGTTCTTTATGACTAATGTTGAGTCCATGGATTATACGCACTCTCACCCATCCACCTTTTCTAGCCTCTCTTGTACCACGCAACTTTTGTTGGTACCATACACCCACCATATACCTTCATCAAAACAGCCACCATACCTACCTATCATGGCATTTTCATAGCCATTCCAAGATATATTGCCATGCAACTTTCCACCGTTCCGTTCATATCACATGCTTCATCATCATTCACATAGAGTCATATTTTGTTCTAGCTTCAAGTTGTAATCTTTGAGTTGTAAGTCAATAAATATGTGAGGAAAGACCAAAAAAAGGAGATGGCCCAAAAAGAAATATAGAGAGGGGCTAAAAAAGAGAAAGCCCCTCCAAAAAAATGAGAGAAAAGAGAGAAGGGACAATTCTACTATCCTTTTCCACACGTGTGCTTCAAAGTAGCACTATGATCTTCATGATAGAGAGTCTCTTGTTTTGTCACTTTCATATACTAGTGGGAATTCTTCATTATAGAACTTGGCTAGTATATTCCAACGATGGGCTTCCTAAAATGCCCTAGGTCTTCATGGGCAAGCAAGTTGGATGCACACCCACTTACTTTCTTTTGATGAGCTTTCTTACACTTATAGCTCTAGTGCATCTGTTGAATGGCAATCCCTACTCACTCACATTGATATCTATTAATGGGCATCCCCATAGCCCATTGATACGCCTATGTGATGTGAGACTATCTTCCACCTTTTTGTCTTCTCCACAACCACCACTCTATTCCACCTATAGTGCCATATCCATGGCTCACGCTCATGTATTGCGTGAAAGTTCAAAGGTTTGAAAAAATTTGAGTATGAAAAGAATTTCTTGGCTGAAACCGGGGTTGTGCATGATATGAATATTTTGTGTGATGAAGAGGGAGCATAGCCAGATTATTTGATTTTGTAGGGATAACTTTCTTTGGCCATGTTATTTTGAGAAGACATGATTGCTTTGTTAGTATGCTTGAAGTATTATTATTCTTATGTCAATATAGACTTTTGTCTTGAATCTTTTGGATCTGAACATTCATGCCACAATAAAGAAATTACACTGAGAATTATGTTGTTTAGCATTCCACATAAAAAAATTCTATTTTTATTATTTACCTACTCGAGGACGAGCATGAATTAATCTTGGGGATGCTTGATACGTCTCCAACATATCTATAATTTTTGATTGTTCCATGCTATTATATATTATGTTTTGGATGTTTAATGGGCTTTATTATACACTTTTATATTATTTTTGGGACTAACCTACTAACCCAAGGCCAGTGCAAATTGTTTTTTTCCTATTTTAGAGTTTCGCAGAAAAGGGATATCAAACGGAGTCCAAACGGAATGAAACCTTCGGGAGAGTTATTTTTGGAACCGTATCTACCCAGAAGACTTGGAGTACACGCGAGGGAACAAGAGAGGTGGCCACGAGGGTCCAGGACGCACCCCTCCCCCTGGGCGCACCCCCCACCCTCGTGGGCCCCCTCTGGCTCCCCCGATGCCCTCCTTCCTCCTATATATATCCATATACCCTGAAAACATTGAGGCAGCAGAGAAAACCCTAATTCCACCACCGCAACCTTCTATTCCCGCGAGATCCCATCTTGGGGCCTATTCCGGAGCTCCGCCGGAGGGGGGATCTACCACGGAGTGCTTCTACATCAACGCCATATCCTCACCAATGAGTTGTGAGTAGTCTACCACAGACCTTCGGGTCCATAGTTATTAGCATGATGACTTCTTCTCTCTTTATGGATCTCAATACAAAGTTCTCCTCGATCTTCGAGGAGATCTATTCGATGTAATCTTTTTGTGGTGTGTTTGTCGAGACTTGATGAATTGTGGGTTTATGATCAAGATTATCTATGAACAATATTTGATTCTTTTCTGAAGTCTTTTATGTATGATTATAATATCCTTGCAAGTCTCTTCAAATTATCGGTTTGGTTTGGCCTACTAGATCTATAGTTCTTGCAATGGGAGAAGTGCTTGGCTTTGGGTTCAATCTTGCGGTGTCCTTTCCCAGTGACAGAAGGGGCAACAAGGCACGTATTGTATTGTTGCCATCGAGGATGAAAATATGGGGTTTATATCATATTGCTTGAGTTTATCCCTCTACATCATGTCATCTTGCTAGAGCATTACTTTGTTCTTATGAACTTAATACTCTATATGCATGCTAGATAGCGGTCCATGTGTGGAGTAATAGTAGTAGGTGGAGAATCGTTTCGGTCTACTTGTCACGGACGTGATGCCTATATATAATGATCATGCCTAGATATTCTCATAACTACGCGCTTTTCTATCAATTGCTCGACAGTAATTTGTTCACCCACCGTAGAATTCTGCTATCATGAGAGAAGCCACTAATGAAACCTATGGCCCCCGAGTCTATTCTCAACATATTAATCTTCCGTCTACTTTACTTTGCTTTATTTACTTTCTGTTCTTTTACCAAAGGTACCAAAAATATTATACTATCCTATCTATCAGATCCCACTTTCGTAAGTGACCGTAAAGGGATTGACAACCCCTTATCGCGTTGGCTGCAAAGTTCTTATTTGTTTGTGCAGGTGCGAGGGACTCGCGCGTGGTCTCCTACTGGATTGATACCTTGGTTCTCAAAAACTGAGGGAAATACTTACGCTACTATGCTGCATCACCCTTTCCTCTTCGAGGGAATACAACGCAAGCTCGACAAGTAGCATCATGCCAGCGCGAACATGTCGACCATTGGGCTGAACCCATTCGACTACCCCATCGACTTCAACAAGCTGCGGCTTCCCGAAATGGCCTCCTTGTTCACCTATATCCCCGAGGAGCCGAACCATCTCCGCGCAGTGGTGTGGGCCTACCTAGACAAGGAGGGGGTGCGGGCGGTCGTTGCCGGGCGAATCCTCCTCGGGCTTCCTCTCCGGTATCCATTTGTTCCACTGGACGCCATCTTTGATGAGTTGGCGCCTATCACCGGTAGCGGGCTTTGCGGGCAATGTCACTGTGCATCACCACCATCGTGCCCTTGGAGAAGCAGAAGGACTTCGGTGGTGTTTAGGCGTCCTGTGCATGGGCATGTCTCGGCGCAACAAGACTGTTGGATCAAACTCAGACGATGCAGATCAGTCACTATAGCATAAAGCACTATAGATGCGTGCTTCATATGGTTCCTGTCTGGTGGAGTACTATAGCAGTACTCTCCATGCACTTTTTCCCTAGTTACTGTTGACTTTGATCTTGCCATTCATTCTCGATCGTACAGTCAAAAAAGGGGCATGTTACACTATTCATAGTTGACATGCGCACAACATGTTAATGGATATCAATCATCCGGAGGCACCCTTTCGGAGTGGATGCCGCCTCCATCCCTTAATTCTACTTCTTTGGTTGCCTTCCTGCTAAAAATAATACACCACATGCCGCCTGGACGTCTGTACGCCGAGGTAGCACAAGATGGGAGGCATGTACATGCAGGGACCCACCCAAGACCTATTCCCAAATAGTAGCCACGATGTAAACTAATTTTTTTGTTGAAACACTCACAACCATATACCTCACTACATATTTATTTATAATCTGTTACTAGACATCATTATTTATTGTCATATATTACTACACTAGCAACAAGATAATTGTACCTCCATATGAACCACTTCACATGCCTAGTAGTAGGAGTACTAGTAGTGTAAGTTCAAGTGGTTGCCGTGTTTCGCACTCCTCCATCGTAAGAGTGGAAATGCTTGTTGTAATCATTTTTTTATGAAATAGTGGACACGATGTACCGTGCGGAGCCTCCTCCATGGTCGCTGGGAACCTTGCTATTCACTTTCACCGATGTGTGGGATAGCCATCATTGGGGTCCATTTTCGATGCACTAAATTACTCCATACTAGAGTGCGCAACTGCACGGTAGACTACGCCAGTGGAAGCGCCGCAGTAATGCCCAATGAGCCATGAAATCACAAAACTTCACATTTGCAGCAGTAAGTAGGACGGACGAAGCAACCATCATTTCACTCTTCTCCCTCATCATCCTCTCCTGAAGAAAACGCCAACTTGCTTCTTCCTCATCTTGTTCCTCATTTCTTCAAGAAAACCCCAACTCGCTTCTACCACTATTCTTCTCTCCCAAAGAAGGAAAAGTGAGTGCATCAATTGTGTTGCTTTTGGCCAAGGCCCCATCATCTTCTGCAACGACCGATCCTAACTCCCTCTCTGTTCTTCTTTTGGTTTTGTGATTATGGTTTTATTTCATTTTATTTATATTTGACAGTTCCTTGATGGACCTTGGAGCATCGGCCAAAGTGATGTCTATGGATGTGGCCAAAACCATCGAGGCTCAGGGTCCGAAGGAGTGCAAGCACCATGCCGAGACTACGACAGACAAACTCAAGGACATCGCCCTATCCAAGGTCCCCTCTCCGAGATCCCTCATTAAGCCGGTCTAGATAGTATCTCTTCTTGATGATCTTTTAGGTGATCTTGATCGTGTTTTTCATCATACTTGCAAAGTGCTTGCTAATATGCGAGGTTTGTGTAATGTACATGCAGTACTAGTAGTACAACTTTCTGGGCGATCTTGCATGTGATTTTTGTGTGCCAAATGATGGTTTTAAGTGGTTATTTTGACCAAAACATGCGAGAGGTTGACATGCATATGATTTTTGCACATAACATTGATTACTTATAGATTACTTCCAACTACTTTATGAGCATCAATGCTAGCTATAGGAAATGCAAGATTTTAGCTCTCATGCCTTGGAAGAGAATATGGTAGACTCAGTAACTTGTGTTAGGATATTGTATTTAATCACACTATTCACAAATATAAGATAGTCTAACTTTTATGTGTCACTGATGTAGAAATGTATTAGTGTCTTTGTTCACTCATTTATGTGCCTATATGTAGTCTTACACAGAGTAAAATATCGAAAATCATCTTATATTTGTGAACGGAGGTAGTAATGAAATATTTGGTTTCTATTTGAATTAGAGCCAGGTCCATTGTGGATATGAAGTTCTCAAAGTCATGCCATGTGAACTGGAAGACCTGAGGATGTGCACTACCAAACTATCTAGATGACGTGTCCTTGTAGCCACATGTCGTGAACAAGTGTTTTCCTATAGGATTGTTGTCAGGCGAGTTCTCGAGGGTGTACTTCACCACAACAATTTCGTAGTTATGCTTTCGATTATGAAGGGTGTGGTTATTGTAAAGCTTCCTGACAAATCTGATGCGGACTATCTTCGTCGTCATGTATATGAGTGGAAAGACCACTCTATTAGGTTTTCCAAGGTTGACGAGATGGTGAAGGTGCCAGTAGACATCTCTCACGAAGTCAATGGCCTGGTCAATTATGTGGGGCACATCCCGTAGGTCGGTGGAAAGGAATAGTTTGCACACTTTAATTAGTGCAACTTTGCTTGTTTGTAGTAAGTAATATTACTCAATACTTGATTTGTGTGTGTGTGAAGCCTATATGGGTTAGTACTGCCACTTTTGTTGTGTGGTGAGTCCTGAGAACACTCTATGCTAATGTTTGTCCACTCAATTCAGTCCGTATATTTTAAAGTAGACAAATCATTTTTTTGTGGATGGTGGGAGTATATATCAGTTATGGTTACACTCCAATATATGTATGCAATACGGGGTTTATCGCACCACCAAGATTTCCAGTCCCACGGATGTTCGCTCTATATGAGTTGTCACAACCTTTGGACTGTCCCGCTTGTGGGAGTAAGGGGGCCCTGCATGCAACCCATTATTGGATGAATAACCTTCAATTCAGAACTTAAACATAGTGATGTCCTGGTAAGGATTCATTAGTATCACATAATCTCATTGATTAACTGTCATGTTTTCTTACTTTTTCTCCAATTTTACGATGCAGGTTTTGCCAGGTCACATTCGTTACAGAATAAACCGTTTAGCTATGATGGTTATATTAGTAGGTTTCACTTCTTATGACGTGTCAATACTGAAGGCATTGTCCATCACTTATATTATTGGACACAGTTGGATCAGTATGTTGTTGTGTGAGTGCAATTTGAAGCCCTTTGATCAACTGTAGTTTGCTTTAACAAACACACCGGAATTAGTCATTTCGCCTTTATAAGAAGGAAAGAAAAAGACTAGTTCCATGTCACGGAGCTGGGGAAGTTTGAATTGCTCATGACCAATGTCGCTTAAGAAGGATGCATAGCAAAGTTACAAAGCTGAAGTCCAAAATCATAGCAAACCAGAGACGAGCGCTACTGTCTCACACATTGGTACCACCTCGAGCATTGGGTTGAGCACCGGCACCTGCTCCAACGGCACTAGATCTAGCACTGACAGCGACAGTAGCTTAGTCTGATCCACCAGAATGATTTGGGACCAACCGCATCAGCAGATCTAGCTGATCTACCAGAGGCTCGGGCACTGACATGGGCACCTGCTCCGACACCAGCAACAGCTCCAGAAGGAGCACCATGTCTGGCAACAGCAGCGGCACTACCAGTCGCACTGCCACGGGAACCAGCAACGGCTCCGGCACCTGCACCAATGCTTGAACTTGCACTAGCATCTGCTCTGGCCCGTACATCGGCAAAGGAACCAACACATGCACTGGCAATATACTGGGTTGCACTTCGCACTGCATATACCAAAGTCCTTACTAAAACTGACATATCCACCTTCTTGGTAGCCATTGGCAGCCCAAGTGCTTCGTTCGTTTTTCTTTCCATGTTGTTTCACATGATTCATTGTGTTGATTTAACTATTTGTATATGTCTTCTAGTTTGCAAACACATAATTCCTAGAGCAATGAGGGTGTCAATCAATAACCCGAGGGACCGTGGACAAGTTTCTCTTACCATGTGTGGCCTTGGTGTGAATGAACCTATGTAATATACCATAAGTAGAAAGGATGGCCGCATGATGACTGATGTTAAAGGATGACCAAGGTTCAAAACTCAATCAAATCTTGTGGTTGGGGATGATGTCAAAATCAAACTTTCTTTACAAGGAGAGCTAATCCTAATCAACTTTGAAATTCTTCAGTAGCAGCACACAACTATGGAACTTATCTATCCTCCTAGAGCTTTTGATGCATTATGGCATGGTGAAACAAGGGTCTTGTGTGTATAAGTAGTACTAGTGTTTATCACGTAGGACATCGTGAAAGAATTGCAACTCTGATTGCTGGTTAGGAACTGTCATTCGATTTTAGTCTAACAGCTGCCGTGCTTTATTTAATTTTTTGTCTTCGCCTTCCAATAGCATCTAAAACCAGCGCTGTACTGATCACATGTAATATTTACCGTACATCCGGTGTGGCAGTGAAAACAGTGTTATTTCTAAGCAACCAATATGTGTTTGCTATGAACAATTTTACAAGGGAGTTGATGTAGGTGATGTGTGTGACACGAGTGTATGATGTGAGTGGTAAATATTTTCAAGGAATTGAGTTAAGCAAATCTTCACAGACCCAATGATCCTCTCTTAATAGTGTGGGATCCCTATACTCAAGAACAAACCAAAAAAGCCTATGCTTCATATGATTGTTTCTCCATTCTTGAGCGTTATCATGTCAAGTGGGTCCATGATCCACACACATATGATTTGACGGGGACAAAAACATGTGATATACTTAACATACTTGATTATTCACATATATCTATATTCACATCAATCTCAAAATATAATTAAGGGCATGGTTGCACTTTGAGTCTCCCCCTTTTTTGTAGTTGATGACAACATACATATAGCTCTCAAAATAAAAATAAATAAACCATGTGAGAGCAAGTTGTTTATATGATTTTGAATTAACTCCCCCTTAATGTCTACACGGTTGATTTTATCATAATGAAATTCCACAATTTATGATTTGCGTAAGAGCGTTTTGCTATGTTTTACAAAACATAAACAAGATGTAGCATTTGATAACATTTGAGTAGAGTAAGAATCATGGCAAACACATACAATGGTAAGACATATCAAAGCTATACATTTCTATGAGATGATAGACTTGAAATAATAAACATCACATGATCAACTCATGCATAGAAAAAATCATAAATATGTTTCACAATGACATAGATAAATAGTACCACACATAGTCTTAAACGTATTACAAATGATGTTTCACATGTCAATAAATCCAAATGAAACACCATAAGATACAAGACATGTGACTGCTACTTGTGATCCGCGTTGGTAAATTCCCCGAAGAGGAGGGGATGATGCAGCACAACAACGGTAAGTATTTCCCTCAGTTATGAAATCAAGGTTATCAATCCAATAAGAGAACCAAGCAACACTATGTAAACAACACCTACACACAAACAACAAAACCTCGCAACCCAACATGTTACAGGGGTTGTCAATCTCTCCAAGGTAAGATAAATAGATAGATTCATATATGCAAAAGAAATAAATACAAATAATACGTAGCAAAGTGTTTTTAGATTTTTGGCAACAAAGATATGAAAATATATGATAGGAAAATAGACCCCGGGGCCGTAGATTTGATACATCTCCGTCGTATCTACACTTTTTGATTGTTCCATGCCACTATTATATAGCTCTTACATAAATTTGACAACATTTTATATCATTTTTTGGGACTAACATATTGATCCAGTGCTAGTTCTTATTTGTTGCCTGCTTTTTGTTTTGTAGAAACTCGATATCAAATGAAGTCCAAACGTGATTTTTTACGGATAATTATTTTGGAAATATGTGATTTTGGAAAGTAGAATCAACGCGAGACGATGCTTGAGGGGCCCACAAGACCTAGGGATGCACCCCCTACCCAGGGCATGCCTGGAAGCTTGCGGCCACCCCAAAGGTCCATTAGAGGTGTCCTTCGGCTACAAGGAATCTTATGTCCGGATAAAAATTGTGTTAAAATTTCATCCCAATCGGAGTTACAGATCTCCGGATATTTAAGAAATGGTGAAAAGCCATATCTGAGGGTCGCGAAACAGAAGACAAACAGAGAGATAGATCCAATCTCGGAGGGGCTCCCGCCCCTCCACCACCATGGAGGCCATGCGCCAGAGGGGAAAACCTCCTCCCATCTAGGGGGAGGTCAAGGAAGAAGAATAAGGAGGGGGCACTCTCCCCCTCTCTATCGGTGGTGTCGGAGTGCCGTCGGGGCAAGGATCTTGACATCAATCTACACCAACAACCTCGCTACCGTCAACACCAAATCTTCCCCCCTCTATGAGGTGGTGTAACACCCCTTCTCCTTATTGTAATATCTAATTAAATATCGTGGTCAACGCTATATATTATTATCCAATGATGTGTGGCTATCCTATGATCTTTGAGTAGATATGTTTTGTCCTATGGGTTAATTGACGATTGTGATTGGTTTGAGTTGTATGTTTTATTATTGGTGCTTTCCTATGGCGCTCTCCATGTCGTGTAAGCGTGAGGGATTTCTGTTGTAGGGTGTTGCAATATGTTCATAATTCGCTTATAGTGGGGTGCGTGAGTGACTGAAACACAAACCCAAGTAAGTGTTTTGTTGCGTATGGGAGTACAGAGGACACACTACTAGGAAAAGGGCTACTAATGGCGCACCGGTTTCTCCCATTAATGGCGCACTACTGGTGCGCCATTAGTAGCACGCCATTAGTATTATTTACTAATGGCGCACCTCTAGTGCGCCATTAGTATCTGGCATACTAATGGCGCACCACTGGTGCGCCATTAGTATAGTGCATGGTGCGCCATTAGTATGCCTCGTAGGGGGTCATCTATACCCAGGTGCTTTGGCATACTAATGGCGCACTACATAGGAGTGCGCCATTAGTAATTTTTTTTCAATTTTTTTTTCATAATTTCTTTTTCAATTTTTTTATTTTTTTTTTCTTAATCTCAGATCATTATTGCTTAATATGGGGTCTATTTGCTTAATCTCAAGTCAAATCGCACTCTGTGGTCAAACTTCCCATAAGGTCACCCATCCTCACACTACTCCAGCCCGAGCACGCTTAACTTCTTAGTTCTATCCAACCCCAGCACCAGCTCACTTCACACGTACTTGTTGATATATCTATCATATCAATCCTATTAACCCTTTTTGATGTCTAGGAGTTTGTTAATGTTCATGAGTATGATGAAATTTTGAAAATATATTTCAAACTTCCCGGTCATATTACGTATCATATTTTTGAAAAAAAATATAATTTTTTTTTCGATTTTTTTTCTGTTACTAGTGGCGCACCTAGCAAACGGTGCGCCACTAGTAAGTTTGAAATTTTTTGAATTTTTTTCCCTGTAGATCTTAAAAGCCCCGTAACTTTTTTCTGTTAGGTTTTTGGGGATTTTCGGATGTAACTTTTCGAGTAGATGATTTTTCATATAAAAAACTTTATAATCCGAGTTCGTATGCAAAAGTTATACCCGTTTTACTAAATTCCAGAGATATTTTGCAAATAAAGTCAAAATTCATATTTTTAAATTTTCCCAACAAGTAGACCACATATCACATGGGAAACTTATTTTTTTTTATTTTTTTTGACATTTACATCATTTTCTTTTATTTATTTTTTTGAACTGGAAAAG
>LR738714.1:160864738-160948816 GCA_902687465.1 Secale cereale | reverse complement strand
AAGTTACTAATGGCGCACCGTGGTAGTGGTGCGCCATTAGTAGTTCAACTACTAATGGCGCACCACTCCCACGGTGCGCCATTAGTATTTTTTGAAAATAAAATAAAAAAATAAAAACAAAATATGAAAAAATAATACTAATGGCGCACCGTGGGAGTGGTGCGCCATTAGTAAGTTGAACTACTAATGGCGCACCACTCCCATCGTGCGCCATTAGTATTTTTTGAAAATAAAATTAAGAAAAAATAAAAACAATATTTGAAAAAAAAATTACTAATGGCGCACCGTGGATGTGGTGCGCCATTAGTAGTTCAACTACTAATGGCGCACTATCCACTGGTGCGCCATTAGTAGTTTTGAGAAAAATATGAAAAAAAAATTGTTACTAATGGCGCACCACGTCAACGATGCGCCATTAGTATTTGGATACTATTGGTGCACCAACACATGATGCGCCATTAGTATATACTAATGGCGCACCGCATGTCTGGTGCGCCATTAGTGTCAATTCCATCTATAGCCCTTTTCCTAGTAGTGACATGATGCCTTATAATGCTATGGTTGGGTTTTACCATAATGATCTTTGGTAGTTGCGGATGCTTGCTAGAGTTTCAATCATAAGTGCATACGATCCAAGTTGAGAAAGTATGGTATCTTATGCCTCTCCCTCATATAAAATTGCAATAATGATTATTGATCCTGTTATCGATAGCCTTGGGACAAATAAATTTCTTGTTTCTTTATCTAAACTAACTTAATTGTTTCTTTATCTAAACAGCCCCTAACTTTTATTTACGTGCTCTTTATTATCTTGCAAACCTATGCTATCACACCCACAAAGTACTTCTAGTTTCATACTCGTTCTAGGTAAAGCGAATGTTAAGTGTGCGTAGAGTTGTATCGGTGATCGATAGAACTTGAGGGTATATTTGTCCTAAATTTAGAACCTTGTTGGGTTCGACACTCTAACTTATCAAAAGAGTCTACAATTGACCCCCTATACTTGTGGGTTACCAAGACCTTTTTTTGGCGCCGTTGTAGGGGAGCAATAGCGTGGGGTGAATATTTTCGTCTGTGCTTGTTTTCTTTATCACTAAGTAGATTTTATTTTCTATTCTAGGTGTTTTCTATCTTTAGTTATGTGTTGGAAATGTAAAATGCCAAAAAATAGTTGTACCTACTACACCAATGTTTGAAGAACCAACCAAAATCTATCAAACTTCTGAAGCTTTATACTTGGATTATCTTCGATCCCTATGTGTTAGTGCTGGAACCTCAACTAGCTTAGTTGAGGGAAAATCATTAGATGAGCATGCTTATTATATGTGATACCGCTTATCTCAAAAGGGAAATTTTATGGCATCATATTAATACTATGCAATGCTATGCTTGGATTATTACATGATTTTACTTGTTGTTCTGAAGACCCTAAGAAACACCTTCCCTACCAATGTGAATTTAGTGATAATGGAATTCTATCTTCTTACGCTAAGGGTGTTTATAATTACTACAATGTTGAACAAATTGAAGAATTTGTTGCTTTTAAGGGTGCTTATGAAATTGCTTCTTTGATTGAAAATTATGGTACTACTATTTACGAATTTGAAAAAATTTCCATACTTAAATATTGCTATGAAAACTATGCTTCTAATTCTTATATTTATGAGGTTATTGAGAAAGTCTCCGCTCTCCAAGAAGAGACTAATATTTTGCAAGAATCTATGGAAGAAGAAATTTATGAAACTGTGAGCTCACTGGATGAAAAAGATGAGGAGGAGAGTGAAGAAAAAAGGGGGAAGAGCGGATTAGCTACCCGTAGCCACCTTATGATGAGAAGAACCCTTCAACTCATACATTGTTTAATTTCCCTTCATGCTTACCGAAGGATGCATGAATGCTATGATGATTGTTATGATCCCTTGGATTCATTTGAAATATCCCTTTTTGATGAAATTGATGCTTGCTTTGCTTGTGGCCATGATTCCAATATGAATTATGTTAAACATGAAATTGTTGCGATTGCACCCACACATGATAGTCCTATTATCTTTTTGAATTCTCCCAACTACACTATATCGGAGAAGTTTGCGCTTATTAAGGATTATATTGATGGGTTGCGTTGTACTATTGCACATGATAATTTTTATAAATATAATATGCATGTGCTTGCTGCTCCTACTTGCAATTATTATGAGAGAGGAACTACATCGCTGCCTCTCTATATGTCCAATACGATAAAATTGCAAAAAACTGCTTATGCTATGTATCGGTCTTTACTATATGTGCATGAATTGTTCTTTTATGCCATGTCGACGCATAGGAAGAGAGTTAGACTTCGTTGTTGCATGATATTTGTTGCTTTGTGCTCAATAATAAATTACAAACCATTGTCAATTAAAATTGGCTTTGATATACCTTGGGATCCGGGTGGATCCATTACTTCAGCACTACAGGCCTAGCTTAATGGCTTTAAAGAAAGCGCTGCCAAGGAGACAACCCAGAAGTTTTACAAAGTCATTTTATTGTGTTGTGTGCTTTTATAAAGTTTAAAAGCAAAAAATATAGAGGGGAACATAAAAAAAATTCAAAAAGAAAAGTAAAAGTAAGAAAGACGAGCATTGTTAAAGTGGGAGCTAGCCTTGAACTTTGTTCATGCCCATGGAAACTTTGTGAACCTTGATTACAGAAACTTTTCAACAAAAATAATTATCCCCTTGTACAAATCCATTGTATTATAAAAATAATGTGCCAAGATTTACCTTTAGGATGATTAGATTGCTTCTTTCGAATGTGAAGTGCAAAAATAAAAACTTTGGTTGTAGCACGTGAATTTACATTTTTTACACGAACTTCAAAAATTTCTGAAATTTTTACACAACACTGCTAGAAAAATTGTTTATTTCTTCCTAATTTTGCAGAATTTTTAGAGGTACAGAAGTATCATCAATGTTCAGATTACTGCAGACTATCATGTTTTCTCAAATTGTTGTTATAGTTTTGTTATTTTCTTATGTTTGAAATCTTGTTGAGCCTCCTTTGAATTGGGGCCATAAAAATGTGATAGGATACAGTGGATAATGTTTGCTTATAATTATACAATAATGTTATGGCAGGACATGATGTGATTTGATGTTATATGTACTAACCCCTCTAATAAAAGTTCGGTTAAGTTTTGTGTGGATGAAGTGCTCGAATATCGAGGAGGTATTGATATGAGAAGAATGAGGAGAGGCAAGAGCTCAAGATTGGGGATGCCTAAGGCACCCTAGGTAAATATTCAAGGAGACTCAAGCGTATAAGCTTGGGGATGCCCTGAAAGGCATCCCATCTTTATTAAACAATTATCAGTATGTTTTGGTTTTTGTTTTGTTCACATGATAAGCGTAAATTCTTGGAGCATCGTGTGTTTTTTATTTTTCGATTAATAAATGCACCCTACTGGTATGAGATAGTCCTTGGCTGATTTATAGAATCCTGTTTGCACTTCACCTATATCTTTTGAGTATGGCTTTATAGAATGCTTCATGTGCTTCACTTATATCATTTGAAGTTTGAATTCCAATTTCTCTACATAGCAAAACCGCTATTGTAGAACGCCCTTTTGCTTCACTTATATTTGTTAGAGATTGGGCAAATCTTTTGTAGAAAGAATTAAACTCTCATGCTTCACTTATATTTATTTAGAAAGTCGACATGAATTGGTCATTCACATGGATATGATATGTTTGATTCCTTGCAATAGTTTTGCGATATTGAGGTGGTAATATTAGGGCATGCTTGTAAAAGAGTTAAAGTTGAGTATTAACAATGTTGTTAAGGGAATTAAGTCTTTATGCAAGTAAATCCTCACAAATGTACATTGGTGGCCGCTCACATTAGCAGTGAGGTCGGAGTGTAAGTTATCCTTGATTGTAATCCTTTCGTGATGTTTGAATTGGGGGTGCACGATGGTTAACTCCTACCAACTTCCCCCTAGGGGCATGTGAGTAGTACTTTGCTTCGAGGGCTAAAAAAACTTCCACAATAAGTATATGAGTTCTTTATGACTATTGTTGAGTCTATGGATTACACGCACTCTCACCCTTCCACCATTGCTAGCCTCTCTCGTGCCACGCAACTTTTGCCGGTGCATAAAACCTCCATATAACTTCCTCAAAACAACCACCATACCTGACTATTATAGAATTTCCATAGCCACTCCAAGATATATTGCCATGCAACTTCCATCATCAACATATACATGACTTGACTGTTCATTGTTATATTGCTTTGCATGATCGTAAGATAGCCAACATGATATTTTCGTGGCTTGTCCGTTTTTTGATATCTTTGCTATGCTAGATCATTGCACATCCTGGTACATTGCCAGAGGCAATCATATAGAGTCATCAAGTATTACTTTTATCGAGTTGTAATATCGAGTTGTAAGTAAATAAAAGTGTAGTGATCATCATTATCAGAGCATTGTCCCATGTGAGGAAAGGATGATGGAGACTATGATTCCCTCACAAGGTGGGATGATATTCCGGACTTAAAAATAAAAGAAAAAGAGGACAAAGAGTCCAAAACAAAAAATGATGCCAAAGAGCCCAAAATACAAGAGGAGGCCAAAGAGCCCAAAATAAAAAATTGAGAGAAGAAGAGAGAAGGGGCAATGTTACTATCCTTTTACCACACTTGTGCTTCAGAGTAGCACCATGTTCTTCATATACAGAGTTTCTTGAGTTATCACTTTCATATACGAGTGGGAATTTTTCATTATAGAACTTGGCTTGTATATTCTGATGATGGCCTTCCTCAAATGCCCAAGGTCTCCATGAGAAACAAGTTGGATGCACACCCACTTAGTTTCACTAGTGAGCTTTCATAACACTTATAGCGCTAGTGCATATATTACATGGCAATTACTACTCCTCGCATTGATATTGATTGATGGGCATCTCCATAGCCAGTTGATCTGCCTAGTTAATGCGAGACCTTCTTCCTTCTCCAATTGATCCCTACCACCACATTATATTCACCCACAGTGCTATATCAGTGGCTCACACTCATGTATTGAGTGAAGCTGAAAATGTTGAAGCGCGTTAGAAGTAAGATGCTATTGCCTGGTTTGACACCAAGGTGCTCGTGGTTTATACTTTATGCAGGGAAGATTGAGTGTGTTATTATTACCACAATTAAGTGTATAGAGGTTGTTTCCTTTAGCTCCATTATTATGAAAGGCAATGTTGAATTACATGCATCTCTTGTATTATTCTTTCGATGTCAAATTGATAGACTATTTCCTTTAATCACTCATGTCTTAATAATCATGCCATGGTTAGATTACATGATCAAGATTATGCTAGGTAGCATTCCACATCATAAGTTATATTTTTTATCATTCACCTACTCGAGGACGAGCAGGAATTAAGCTTGGGGATGCTGATACGTCTCTTTCGTATCTATAATATTTTATTGTTCCATGCCACTATTATACAACTTTTACATACTTTTGGCAACATTTTATATCATTTATGGGACTAACATATTGATCCAGTGTCAGTTCCTCTTTGTTGCATGTTTTTTGTTTCGCAGAAAATCCATATGAAACAAAGTCCAAATGCGATAAAAATTTACGGAGAATTCTTTTGGAATATATGTTATTTTTTGAAAGTGGAATCAACGTGAGACGATGCCCGAGGGGCACACAAGCCCTAGGGGTGCGCCCCCTACCCAGGGCACACCTGGAAGGCTTGTGGCCACCCTGAAGGTCGGTTGGAGGTGTCCTTCGGCCACAAGGAAACTTATATCCGGATAAAAATCTGTTAAAGTTTTAGGCCAATCGTAGTTACCGATCTCCGGATGTTAAAGAAACGGTGAAAGGCCAGATCCGGGGGTCGCGAAACAGAAGAGAAACAGAGAGATAGATCCAATCTTGGAGGGGCTCCCACCCCTCCGCCGCCATGGAGGCCATGGACCAGTGGTGAAACCCTCCTCCCATCTAGGTGGGAGATCAAGGAAGAAGAAGAAGAAGGAGGGGGCTCTCTCCCCCTCCCTGCCAGTGGTGCCATAGTGCCGCTGGGACAAGGATCGTGACGGCGATCTACACCAACAACCTCGGTACCGTCAACACGAACTCTCTCCCCCTCTATGCGGCAGTGTAACACCCCTTGTCCCCCTTTGTAATATCTAATTAAACATGGTTCTCAATGCTATATATTATTATCTAATGATGTGTGGCTATCCTATGATGTTTGAGTAGATTTGTTTTGTCCTATGGGTTAATTGATGATTGTGATTGGTTTGAGTTGTATGTTTTATTATTGGTGATGTCCTATGGTGCTCTCAGTGCTGCGCAAGCGTTAGGGATTCCTGTTGTAGGGTGTTGCAATATGTTCTTGATTCACTGATAGTGGGTTGTGTGAGTGACTGAAACACAAACCCGAGTAAGTGGGTTGTTGCGTATGGGAGTAAAGAGGACTTGATGCCTTATAATTCAATGGTTGGGTTTTACTTTAATGATATTTGGTAATTAAGGATGCTTGCTAGAGTTCCAATTATAAGAGCATATGATCCAAGTAGAGAAAGTATGTTAGCGTATGCCTCTCCTCATATAAAATTGCAATAACGATTACCAGTCTTTTTATCGATTGCTTTGGGACAAATAACTTTCTTGTGACAAAAAGCTCTCTACTAAAAGTAACTTAATTTTGTATTTATCTAAACATCCCTTAACTTGTATATACATGCTCTTTATTATCTTTCAAACCTATTCTATCGCACCTTCAAAGTTGTCGGGGGCGAACCGATCGAAACCTATGGGATCACTAGAATCCCTTCTACGGTTGACGGACGCGAGGTTGTGCAAAGAGAGGGTCTAGGAGTCAGCACAAGGATCGTTTACCTAGGTTTAGGCCGTGAAGATGCGTAATACCCTAGTCCTGCTTTGATGTGTATTTGAGTGTTCTTGAGCTCTTGAACTAGCTATGGTGCGTGCCTAGTGCAAAAGATCCGAATCCTTCTCCAGTATGCCTCGAGCCTCCTTTTATAGTCAAAAAGGGGTTGCCACAGTGGCACACAGGAGGTGGAAAGGTATACAGTGTACAAGATTATCTCCTGCCATTATGGGACAAGATGGATTAATTGCGCTACTTAGGTGTCCACTCGCTTTATCGGGGACGGCAACGAGGCCCTTCTTGTCTGCCGTCGCTCCGTCTGGCTGCGACGCGCGTCCAGGCCAACGAGGCATGCAACGCCATGTAGGTTGGCAGGCAGCTGAGATGTCATGGTGATAGGGTCTTCACGAAGATCTACATGCCACCACGTAGGTGCTTGACTAGCTGGATCAGGAACCAAGTACTACCACGCGGGTACTTGCCTGAGCTAGTGGGTCGGCCGCCGAGCTGGGGCGATGATGGGGCGGCAAGGGCTTGCCGCGTTCTTGCCTCTGTTCCCGGCAAGGATCTTGCCGGGGCCTTTGTGAGCGCCCTCGGCAAGAGGCTTGCCGGGGCTTCGGGGGTATCTTTGGCAAGGAGCCTTGCCGAGGCCTCATGGGTATCCTTGGCAAGGAGCCTTGCGGTAGTCTTTTCTTCCGGTTCTCATCTAGGATACGTAGACCCTTTGTCCTCACAAATATCTGCATGCCATCACGCAGGCGCTTCCCGAGACTTGGTTCCAATGTTGTTGATGGTGTCAGAGCTCCTAAGCTCAAGGGTGGCTGCAATTGAGGCGTTGGGTGAGTTGCCCCGGCAAGGGTTCTTGCCGGGGTCGTGCAGGCCACCCCGGCAAGGGTCTTGTCGGGGGAAGCCTATCTTGTTGCTTGGCCTTCTTGCGACAATGTCTTGGCGCTGTTCTGGTAGTCTTGTGCTTCGGTTTCCCTCCTCTGCCCTGTTAGGTGTGGCCGCATACGTGACTGCACGTGCACAAGTAAGTGGTACATAGGAGAGCCCCTACTTTTGTACACCGATAGGAGCCCCGGGCCTGGGCCGTACATAAGCGTGACACGTTCTTGGGCTAGGCCTAGAACGGTGCGCGGGCAGTTGGGCCGGATTCTTTTTACAGTAGTAACTCCTTCGGTGGTTGCGCTTCCCCACGATCTGCGCTGAATGCATGACATGGGGGTCGTGCATGGGGTGATCACAGCATGCTTGCGTCACCCCGTGGTTCCAAATAGTAAAGAGATGGTTCGCGTCCTCCTCATAAAAAATAGAGGAAGTTGCAGGGGCGCAGCTCATTTACTAAGTGGACTTGGGTCACCCCATGATCATCGGGCGCAAAATGGTCGTACCACGTGCCATCTGAATCCCGATCCGCCTGCCACGTGTCCCTCATGCATCGGGGAGGGCAGGCGGCGGACGCAGAGTGTGGGCTTTAACGCTAGGGCGGGGGGCCGGGCGCTGCTGATTGGAGCAGTGCGTCAATCTTGTTTCCTTGCGTCTCCGACGACTAGATTGGTCGATACGGGCGGTCGCCTTCAGGCTTGCTTGGTCTCGCCCTCCTATAAAGAAGGGGAGAGGGGCAGTGCTCCCCCTATCATCCTCTTCCTATCCGGTCCCTTTCCTTCCCAAGTCATGGCGAGAGGGCGTGGCCGTGGCCGTGCCCCTACCCCACCACGCGGCCATGTCGGGTACACGACGTTGGAGGTCATTCTGCAACTGCGCAAGCCGCCGTGCAGTCTCATTCGTCTTCCTGAAGCGTTCGTGAGGGTGTGGGAGGTCGACCGGCCATCGAGGTTGAGGCTTCGCATGAAGGGGTGTTGTAATGGCGCCATGTGGGCAAACACCAAGTTCCCTGCCCCTCATGTAATGCTTGAGGCTTCACATGTGGAAGACCTTCGCGCATGCCCACTGCTTGATGAAGGGGCACGTCCTCTACTTCAAGTTAGCGGAGAGCGATCTGCTCTCCGTCAAGGTCTTCGGGCGCTCGGGACATAGGCTAGGGTGCTGTGCGGAGAGATCGACCGATGACCAAAACTCCTCCTTGAGCAAAAGTGATGGGGAGGACAGCGACAACGACGACGAGGGCATTAGGCGGGAGGATGACGGGTCTGACTAGGCGTCGGACACACCGTCCCTGGGCGACGCCGGCAGCACCATCATCTGCATCGCCAACTCCTTGAACTTCTCGGGGTCGCCTCCTTGGGCGGCTGGCGTTGGGAGGCCGGAGAAGATGAAGGAAGTGGGCGGTGGCCATCAAGTCGGAGTACGCGAGCATCAAATGCCTTCATCGTGTATTTCCGGCCCGCTGCCTCATCCTTTGGCTCTTCTCCCGGCGCCATCATCACCAGCCTTCTTCGGGACGACCACCGGGATGTTCTCCTGGTGCATTCTGCTGCTCGTGCTTCGCCTAGGCGCTCCCTTTGCCCTTTTGCCATCTTATTCCATTTCCTGAGGAGAGGGACACGAAAGGGATTATGAGCACCTTAACTCTTTTCAGTTTTTAAGCCTACATGCCTTTGTAATATTTAAATCTTGTAACCCCCTTGCTCATGTATGCATTCCGTATGAATTATACTTGTTTACAATGTATTAATGGAGAGAAGGGTGTTTGCCGGGTTTCTTTTGTGCGTGGGCAGGGGCACACCAAGGAACGAATCCTTGTTATGTTAAGATAAACTTCGTGCCACGGCAACATGCCTTGCCGTCTTCCTTCTCTATAGCTCGACCACATTCACGCCCTTGGCGGAAGTAGGATCAGAGTAGGATTAGGCCCTTCGTCTGCTCCTTTCCTATCACACTACTACCGAGTTCCGGTCCAAAATAAAGTTTGTTGGATGCAGGGAAAAAATGAGCATGATGGTATAAGAGCGAGCGAAGTTTCGTGTGTTCAAGTTTCATACGGAAGTAAGGAGTGGGGGATGAAAGGCTTATCTGATTTTGTAGCCCCCGGCAACCTTGTCTTGCCGTGGTCGGATCCTTGGATCTGCAGCCCCCGGCAACCTTAGTTCGTCGGGGTCGGAGCGTCGGCCCGTTCTCTTTGTTCCAAACAGCTCAGCAGAAATGTCCATGCATCCTATGAACAAAAGAGCATGGAAAGGAACAGAGAGACAAACACTCGACCTCTATGCTAAGGGTTAGTCGCCGCCAAGCACTATCAACCCTAATAGAGAAAGAGACTCAACCTAGCATGCATGCTAAAACTTAGAGCGCCGGCGCTTCATTTATTGATGCTCAGGGTCAGCGCCTAGCTTTGTACGAAGGGTTACATGCCTTGCCGGCAAGGCTTGTACAAAAGGGTGGTTTTCCGGGGAGCCCGGCAACCGCGCCTTGCGGGTGAAACTTGCGAAGATGTTAGATGTTCCAGGAGTTGCTCACTTGAATACCATCTTTGGTCTCCAGGCGGACTACGCCAGGCCTGGTGACTCGTATTACTCGATAAGGGCCTTGCCACTTCAGCATCAACTTGTTGGAATTCTTGGCCGACTCAACGCGCCGAAGAACAAGGTTGCCTTCCACAAAGCTTCGGGCATGAACCTTGCGGCTATGGTAGTGGCACAAGCCTTGCTGGTAGCATGCTGCTCGCACAGCCGCCTAAAGACGATCTTCCTCGAGGAGCGTTGCATCATCTTGCCGCAATTGCTCTTGCTCAAGCTCATCATAAACAAGCACTCGGGGTGACCCGTATGTGAGTTCTGTGGGGAGAACTGCTTCCACCCCATAAAAGAGGGAGAAGGGTGTCTGGCCGGTGGCTTGATTTGGTGTCGTTCTGATTGACCAAAGAACCGCCAGCAATTTATCAATCCAGTGCCTTCCGCAATTGTGCAGCCTATAAAAAGTCCTTGTCCGGAGGCCTCGCAGTACTTCAGCATTTGCCCTCTCTGCCTGGCCGTTACTTCGAGGATGCGCAACAGAAGCAAAACAAACCTTGCTGCCGAGGTCTCGAATGTACTGCATGAAGGTGCGGCTTGTGAACTGTGTGCCGTTGTCGGTGATGACTCTGTTTGGTACACCAAAACGGCAGACTAGGCCCTTGAAGAACTTGACGGCTGATTGTGTTGTCACCTTTCTCACTACTTCCACCTCTGGCTACTTTGTGAACTTGTCGATTGCAACGTACAAGTACTCAAAGCCCCCGATAGCATGGGGAAAGGGGCCCAGTATGTCGAGCCCCCAGACTGAGAATGGTTAGGAAAGAGAAATTGTTTGGAGAGCTTGAGCTGGTTGATGAAGCTTCTTTGAATGGAACTGACACGCTTCACACTTGGTTACTAGTGTCGTTGCATCCTGGAGGGTAGTGGGCCAGAAGAAACCTTGCCGGAACGCCTTGCCGGCAAGGGCCCTCGACCCTATGTGGGAGCCACATATGCCTTCGTGTATCTCTGCCAATAGCTTCAGTCCTTCCTCCCGGGGAGTGCACTTCAATTTCACGTCATTTGGCCCTTTTCTGTACAAGACGTCATCGACGAACTGATACATGGCAGACCGGCGGGCTACTTTCTCCGCTTATTCCTGCTCCTCAGGAAGCTCCCTTGCTTAGAGAAACCGGACGGTATGCTGTGCCCATGCCGGAGCCTGGGGCTCGATGGTAAGGACTAAAGGCATCTCCTCTGCCATAGGAGCAGCTGTCCCCATGGCTAGGGCTTGACACCCTGCCGGAGTCTGTTGCCCTACGACAGGCTCAGCGTCCCCGGCAACATCTTTGCCGGTGGCCCCTAGGAGCTCGGTGGGAAAGTACTTGTCGGGGCCTGATTTCCTTTGCTTGTTCTTCTCTGTCGATGGTTCAATGGATGGTTGAGTTAATCGAAGCACAAAAATACATGGTTCCACAGGTAGTCTCAAGGCGGCGCACTTTGACAAGTAGTCGGCTATGTCGTTCTCCGCTCGGGGAACATGCTCTGTTTGTATACCGTCAAAACGCTCCTCCAGCTTCCTCACTTCATCTACGTAGGCCTCCATCAATGGGCTCTGGTAATCCTTGTTAACTTGCTTGATGATAAGCTGCGAATCACCCCTGACGATGAGCTTCTTTATTCCGAGGTCTGCCGTGATCCTGAGATCGGCAAGCAGTCCCTTGTACTCGGCAGTGTTGTTCATTGAAATCTCCCTGGGGAAGTGCATCTGGATCACATACTTGAGCTGCTCTCCGGTGGGCGCAACGAGCAGCACACCAGCACCGGTGCCTTGTAGTGAGAAAGCTCCGTCAAAGTACATAATCTAGTCGTGACGTGTTTCCTTGCCGGGGAGAGTGGTCTCCTGGATCTCTTCGTCGGGCATTGAGGTGCATTCTGCAACGAACTCCGCCAAGACTCTACTCTGAATCGTCAAAGTGCTTTCAAACTTCAAACCAAAGCTCGACAGTTCCAAGGCCCATTCCACAACCCCCCCGGTCGCATCTGGGTTATGCAATATCCGCTACAACGGGAGGCGGGTGACGATGGTAATTTCATGTGCTTGGAATTAATGACGCAGCTTCCTCGGGGCCATAAGGAGGCTGAAGAGCAATTTCTGCACAACGGAGTACCTTGACCTAGCCCCCTGCAAGAGGGAGCTGATATAGTAAACCAGGTGCTGCATCATCTTCTTCTTTTGCACTACTTCATTCGGTTGCATCGCTTCTGCTTAGTGGCGTCAGGTTCTGTCGTTGCTATTACTTCTGCATTGACGTCTCTCTGGGCTACTAGCGCATCACTGACCACTTAATTCGTCGCCGCTAGATATAGCAGCAACGGCTCTTCGGGTTTAGGCGCGACCAGTATTGGCATAGAGGAGCGGTATTTCTTCAAATCTTGTAGTGCTGCTTCGGGTTCTGGGGTCCACTCCATTGGGCCCGCCATTTTCAAGATTTTGAAAAAGGGAAGGGTGCGCTCGGCAGATTTGGAGATGAATCTGCTCATGGCGGCAACACAACCAACAAGCTGACGCACATACTTGATCCGCCTGGGTGACTCAATTTGCTCGATAGCCTTGATCTTGTCTGGATTTGCCTCGATCCCATGCTGTAACACGAAGAAACTGAGAAGCTTGCCAGACGGAACTCCGAAGACACACTTCTCAGGGTTCATCTTGAGGTTGATCTTGCGCAAATTCACGAACGTCTCTTCTAAATCCTGTATGAGCGTTGCCTTGTCCTTGGTTTTGACCACTATGTCATCCATATAAGCTTCCATATTTTTATGTAGCTGAGGCTCAAAACCAATTTGGACTGCTCTTGCGAATGTTGAGCCAGCGCACTTCAAACCAAAAGGCATTCATATGAAACAATACGTACCACATGGGGTGATGAATGATGTCTTCTCTTCATCCTCTCTCGTCATGAAGATTTGATGGAATCCTGAGTAAGCGTCAAGGAATGATCACATGTCACACTCGACCGTGGAGTCTACAATCTGGTCAATGCGTGACAACAGGAAAGGGTCCTTTGGACAGGCCTTATTGATGGTTGTGTAATCAATACACAGTCTCCACTTCCCATTTGCCTTGCGCACCACCACCGGATTGGACAACCACGTTGGATGGAGTACTCCTCTCACCAAGCATGCCGCCTCTAACTTCCTGATTTCCTCTGTGATGAACTCTTTCCGTTCCAGAGCTTGCTGCCTGACATTCTGCTTGACGGGCCGCGCGTGAGGGCAGACAACAAGATGGTGCTCAATCACCTCCCTGGGAACGCCGGGGATGTCGGATGCTTGCCACGCAAACACGTCGACATTTGCTCGTAGGAAGGTGACGAGCACGCCTTCCTATTTGTTGTCGAGGGTGGAGCTTATGTTGAAAGCCCCTCCCATGCCATCCTCCTTGACGGACACCTTGGTTTTTGGTGGTGCAGCTCTAGATTTCTTGCTCTTGCCGGTGGAGTTCTCTAGCATGTCCTCGACAGGAGCACTGCACTCCGAAGAGGTGCACTTGCCGGAGTGGGTGCGAGAGGTCATACTGGTCTTCCTCCCTCCCGGGGCTTCAGCGGAAGGAGCAAGTGCCTTGGCGGCAATCGCTGCAATTGCCTCCCGGTAAAGTTGATCAGCGCAGATCAGCGCATCCTTCTTGTCGGAGGGGATGGTGATGATGGTCATCGGCCCAGGCATCTTCAGTGTGTTGTAGGCGTAATGTGATGCTGCCATGAACATGGCTAACGTTGGGCGACCGAGGATCCTATTGTAAGGCAAGGGGATCTCGGCAACATAATAAACAACCCTCTCTGTCCTATAGTTCAGCTCACCTCTGAATGTCACGAGCAGCGTGACTTTACCCTTCGGCTGACTCCTTCCCGGGTTGACCCCTTGAAACATGCCCATTTCTTCGAGGTCTCCATCAGGAATCTGCAACCTTTTGATCACAACGGACGAGATCAAGTTCAGACCGGCCCCGCCATCAACCAGCATTTTCGTCACCTTGAGGTTGCGTATTGTTGGTGAAACCAACAACGGCAAACACCCGACCGCAGTTGTGCGATCAAGGTGATCCTAGGTGTGCTAGACCACTTTAGCGGCTTCTGGGCATCGAACGATGGTTATGCTTTTGTGATCTCACGCGCCCACTGCTTGAGCTGGCGGTGAGAGGTGTGCAGAGAGGCACCACCGTCGACGCACATGGCCTCCGTAGCTTTCTGGAACTCTTGCTCGCCGGACTCATCGTCCTTATCATGATCATCGTCTTCTTGATTCTTGTCGTGGCTTTGGGCGGGCCTTTCTTGTTGATTATCCTTTCCGCGGTGGCCAGGCTAACCGCCATGCAGCTTGGCGGATTCCTCAGCTCCATCTTGGCCCTTCTCCTTGTCCCGCCTTCCATATTCGTCTTTCTGCTTCTCTGCGAGTTGCTCGACTTGCCGGTAGTTCTGGATGTCATGGCCCTTGGTGCTGTGGATCTTGCAGTACTGCTTGTCGGAGCCTCCTAGCTTGTCGGCGGCCGCCAAGGCCCGGCAGGCGACACACCTGACAACTTCCTTGCCGGGGTCGTCTGCCTTGGTCTTCTTGGCAGCGTCGGCATCGTCGGATCCCTCGACCGCAAGCACGGCCTTGCCCTTGCGTTTCCTGTTGCGCCGTCGGCCCTACTTCGCTGGGGCGACGGCGTCTTTGTTTGAGGAATCGGTTTCCACACCGGCGTGTTCGCCGGGGTAATTCCTTCGTTCTTCGGCCCGAGCTCATCTGTCGGCCAAAACATAGAGTTCGGCCACATCGTTGACCTTATTCATCGCCAGCTCTTCACGCATATTGTGGTTACACACATTCTGATGGAATGTGTTGATGACGGCGGTGGGATGAACATCTGGGATGTTGTACTGCACTCGGCTGAATCTCTATATGTACTTGCGCAGGTTTTCACCTTCTTTCTGGGGGATGACATGCAAATCGCTTGCGTGGCCATGAGCCTGGTGGCATCCTGTAAAGGTGCCAACAAACTCATGGCACAAATCCGACCAGGAATAAATAGAATATACTGGCAAGTGCATCAACCATGACATGACATTGGGTTTAAGCGCCAACGGGGAGTAATTGGCAAGCACCTTGTCATCACGTGCTCCGGCGGCCTGCATCGCGATGGTCTAGATGCTGAGGAACTCTGACGAGTGAGTCTTTCCATTGTACTTCTCTCCGATGTCAGGCTTGAATGTGCAGTTAGTGGGCCACTGGAACTGCCGCAACTCACAGGTAAAGGCTGGACAGCCTACCTCGTAAGGTAAGCTTCCAGGGCCTCCCGGTGTTGGGTGCTCTGTAGTGGGCCCTGCCCGCCTATCTGACTGATGGCGTGCTTCGCGCGGTGCTCGATGGTAGTTCGAGCATCTTCATGGGCTCTCTCCCGAAGAACTTGGCGCTGATCGTGGTGGGTCCGCGGGTCAGATGATTCTATGGAAATGTTATCACAAGCGTTGTCTCGACGGATCGGTGCCCATGGTAACTGGCGAGGAGGAGGAGAATGCACCATGGTTGCAGCACCTCCGGTCCTTCCACCACTGATGTGCGGTGGCTCGACAGATTGTCGGCCTGAGGGCCCCGCTGGCCGTGGCTCATCTTTGTTGGTGATGCCGACGAGGCTCCGGATGGTGGCTCTCCACTCATCGAGCTTCTCCGCAGCAGGAGGGAAGTCGAGGAGCAACTGCGCGCGCTAAGGCCTCCGCTGATGTGGCCGGCGGCGAAAGCTGCATGGACCGTGATGCGCTCCAACTTCTAACCATGTTAGAAGGAGCTCTATCACGGCCCTGCGGCTGTACGCCATTTTCGCCAGCACCTCGGCGAGCATATTGGTCTTCTACCTCCCGCGAATGATGTGCAGGGCTCTTTTCGTGGCGGCGCTCGGGGTCACCAGCATAGTGACGCTGCTCATTGCGGATGACCTGGGGGGAGCTCCTTGTGGGCGCTGGCGTGGGCGTCTTGGAAGTCACTGCGCCACCCGTACGTGGCACGATGCCGCTCTTGGTGGGCCCCGCGCCGCTTGCGGGGGCCCCAGCTCCGCCTTTGGACATGGCGATGTGCGGCTTGTTGTATTTTGTACGAACGACGCCACTTGCCAAGCTTCGGCTGCTAGAGCCACGTGGGTGTTCGTGGGCCACGCCTCAGCTTCCATCTGCGACCACCCCGTCGCCCGCCCGCACCGGCATGGGCCGTTTGGCTCCAGATGAACCGATCGCCGTGATCATCTTCTTCTTGGGAGCCATGGCGATGAAGAACTGCTAAACTAACTGCTAGACCGGATTTTCACAACTGCGCTCCCCTACCTCGTGCGCCAAAAGATGTCGGGGACGAACAGATCGACACCTATGGGATCACTGGAATCCCTTCTATGGTTGACGGGCGCGGGGTTGTGCGAAGAGCGGGTCTAGGAGTCAACACAAGGATCGTTTACCCAGGTTCAGGCCGCGAAGATGCGTAATACCCTAGTCCTACTTTGATGTGTATCTGAGTGTTCTAGAGCTCTTGAACTAGCTACTGTGCGTGCCTAGTCCAAAAGATCTGAATCCTTCTCCTGTATGCCTCGGGCCTCCTTTTGTAGTCAAAAGGGGTAGCCGGCACACAAGAGGTGGAAATGTATACAGTGTACAAGCCTATCTCCTGTCATTACGGGACAAGACGCATTAAATGCGCTACTTAGGTGTCCACTCGCTTTATTGGGGACAACAATGAAGCATGTATCGTATGCCGCCGCTCCATCTGGCTGCGACGCGCATCCAGGCCAACGAGGCATGCAGCGCCATGTAGGTTGGCAGGCAGCTGAGATGGCGTGGTGGTAGGGTCTTCATGAAGATCTGCATGCCACCACGCATGTGCTTGACTAGCTGGATCAGGAACCACGTACTGCAACGCGGGTACTTGCCTGAGCTAGTGGGTCGGCCGCCGAGCTGGAGCGATGATGGGGCGGCAAGCGCTTGCCACGGTCTTGTGTCTGTTCTCAGCAAGGGTCTTGCCGGGGCTTTGTGAGTGCCCTCGGCAAGAGGCTTGCCGGGGCTTCAGGGGTATCTTCGGGAAGGAGCCTTGCCGAGGCCTCGTGGGCATCCTCGGCAAGGAGCCTTGCGGTCGTCTTGTCTTCTGGCTCTCATCTTGGATTCGTAGACCCTTTGTCTTCACAAAGATCTGCATGCCATCACGCGGGCGCTTCCCGAGCCTTGGTTCCAACGTTGTTGATGGTGTCAGAGCTCCTAGGCTCAAGGGTGGCTGCAATGGAGGCATTGGGTGAGTTGCCCCAGCAAGGGTTCTTGTCGGGGTCACGCAGGACGCCCCGACAAGGGTCTTGTCAGGGGAAGCCTATCTTGTTGCTTGGCCTTCTTGCACCACTATCTTGGCGTTGTTCTGGTAGTCTTGTGCTTCGGTTTCCCTCCTCTACCCTGTTAGGTGTGGCTGCAAACGTGGCTCTGACTGCCCGTGCGCAAGTAAGGGGTACAAAGGGGAGCCCCTACTTTTGTACACCGACAAATGTACTTCTAATTTAATACTTGTTCTAGGTAAAGCAAACGTTAAGTGTGTGTGGAATTGTATCGGTGGTCGATAGAACTTGAGGGAATATTTGTTCTACCTTACTTATCGAAAGAGGCTACAATTGATCCCATATACTTGTGGGTTATCAGATTTCACTAGTGACTTCTCTCGAGAAAATAGCATACAATGGGTAAACAAATTACTGTTGTGCAATTGATATAAGAGAAAATAATTATGATGATATCCAAGACATTGATCATGTATATAGGCATCACGTCCAAGATTAGTAGGCCAAGTCCTCCTGCATGTATTACTATTACTCCACACATCGACCGCTATCTACCATGCATCTAGTGTATTAAGTTCATTGAGAAACGTAGTAATGCTTTAAGAATGATGACATCATGTAAGCATCGAGGGATGGCTGAGAATATTTAAGGAGGACTTTGGCCTCCTCCAACATAGGACTAAGGGTGCTCACCCTGCCTTTATTTCTTATTTTATTTCTGATCTACACTAAAGTAGTTTCTCTTTTTCCCCTAACCTAACCCAAACTTGTCTGGGTTTGGGAGGAGTTTGTATATAAAAATTTAATAGTGTAACACCATTTACATATATATGAAAACACAACAGGAGCCTCTCCTACTGTCCATTCCTCTAAAAAATGTTGCCATCATGTTGACGAGATCTATTCATGTAGGAATAGAACCCATCTTGTTATCCTTAACAGCAACAATACATGCTTGTCATGTCTCTTTTTGTAACTGATTTTGAGTACCGCAAGATCGAACCCATTGCAAAGCACCTCTTCCCATTGCAAGATAAATCAATCAAGTTGGCCAAACAAAGCCGAAACATCGAAGAAGAAATATGACTTTATAATAAGCATCTATGGATATGAATATATCTGATCACAAACTCGCAATTCATCGGATCCCAACAAACACACGGCAAAAAGAATTACATCAAATAGATCTCTGAAGAGAACATCGTATTGAAGATCAAAAAGAGAGATGAAGCCATCTAGCTACTATCTACGCACCCGTAGGTCTGTGGTAAACTACTCAAGCATCATCAGAGAAGCACCAATGAGGATTTTGAACCCCTCCGTGATCGTGTTCCTCTCCAGCGGAGTGCCAGAAAGGGCCTCTATATTGGATCTCGTGGTTCTGGAACTTGCTGCGGATGAATTTTTTTTCCTCAACTGCCCTATGGTTTCTGGAATATTTCGGTATTTATAGAGCTAGAAGTCGGTATAGGGGACTCCCGTGGGCCCCACAAGGCATCAGGGCGCGCCTGGGCTTCCTGGTGCTACCTCTTGAGCTTGCGTTGTATTCCCTCGAAGAGGAAAGGGAGATGCAGCACATTAGAGTAAGTATTTCCCTTAGTTTTTGAGAACCAAGGTATCAATCCAGTAGGAGACCACGCGCGAGTCCCTCGCACCTGCACAAACAAATAAGAACTTCGCAGCCAACGCGATAAGGGGTTGTCAATCCCTTTACGGTCACTTACGAGAGTGAGATCTGATAGAGATGATAGTTTATATTTTTGGTATTTTTGGTTTAATAAAACAGCAAATAAAAGTGGTAGAAGTAAAGTAGATGTAGATTGATATGTTGAGAATAGACCCGGGGGCCATTGTTTTTTCTAGTGGCTTCTCTCATGATAGCGGTATTCTACGGTGGGTAAACAAATTACTGTCGAGCAATTGATAGAAAAGCGAATAATTATGAGACTATCTAGGCATGATCATTGTATATAGGCATCACGTCCGAGACAAGTAGACCGAAACGATTCTGCATGTACTACTATTACTCCACACATCGACCGCTATCCAGCATGCATCTAGTGTATCGAGTTCATACGAACATAGTAACGCCTTAAGAAAGATGACATGATGTAGATGGATAAACTCAAGAAATATGATGTAAACCCCATCTTTTTATCCTCGATGGCAACAATACAATATGTGCCTTGCTTCCCCTACTATCACTGGGAAAGGACACCGCGAGATTGAACCCAAAGCCAAGCACTTCTCCCATTGCAAGAACCATAGATCTAGTAGGCCAAACCAAACCAATAATTCGAAGAGACTTGCAAGGATATTATGAGCACACATAAAAAGATCAGAGAAGAACAAAATATCTTCCATAGAGAACCTTGACCATAAACTCACAATTCATCGGATCTCGACAAACACACCGCAAAAAGAGATTACATCGAATAGATCTGCTCGAAGACTGAGGAGAACTTTGTATTGAGATCCAGAGAGAGAGAGAAGAAGCCATATAGATACTAGCTATGGACCCGAAGGTCTGTGGTAAACTACTCACAACTCATGGTGAGGGCAATGATGATGATGATGAAGACCTCCGTGATGGATCACCCTCCCGGAACAGGCTCCAAGATGGGATCTCGACGGGAATAGAAGCTACAGCAGTGGAATTAGGGTTTTCCCTCTGTGTATGGAGTTTCTGGGGTACGTAGGTATATATAGGAATAAGGAGGGCACCGGGGGCCACACGAGGGGGCCTCAAGGCAGGGGGCGCGCCCCCCACCCTCGAGGGCAGCCCCTCTATCCCCTGACTTGGTCCTGGAGCTTCCCGTGCGAGATTTTATCCAAATATATCTCTCGCGAAGGTTTCATTCCGTTTGGACTCCGTTTGATATTTTTTTCTGCAAAACCCTCAAATAGGCAAAAAACAGCAATCTGGATTGGCCCTTTGGGTTAGTAGGTTAGTCCCAAAAATGATATAAAAGTGAATGATAAAGCCCATTAAACATCCAAGACTTCATAAATAATAGCATGGAACAATCAAAAATTATAGATACGCTGGAGACGTATCAAGCATCCCCAAGCTTAATTCCCGCTCGTCCTCGAGTAGGTAAATGATAAAGAAAGAATTTTTGATGTGGAATTCTAATCAATATAGTTTTTCAATGCAATTCTCTTAATTGTGGCATGAATGTTCAGATATGAAAGATTAAAGATATTGATATAAGAAATAACAATACTTCAAGCAATACTAACAAAGCAATCATGTCTTCTCAAAATACTATGGCTAAAGAAATTTATCCCTACAAAATCATACAGTGTTGGCTACGCTCCCTTATTATCACACAAAAATATTCATATCATGCACAACCCCTATTTCAGCCAAGCATTTGTTTTCATACTCTATTTTTTCAAACCTTTCAACTTTCATGCAATACATGAGCGTGAGCCATGGATATAGCACTATGGGTGGAATAGAGGTGGTTGTGGAGAAGATAAAAAGGAGGGAGATAGTCTCACATCGACTAGGTGTATCAACGGGCTATGGAGATGCCCATTAATAGATAACAATGTGAGTGAGTAGGGATTTCCATGCAATGGATGCACTAGAGCTAAATATGAATGACAGTTCAACAAAATAAACTAGTGGGTGTGCATCCAACTTGCTTGCTCACGAATACCTAGGGCATTTGAGGAAGCCCATCGTTGGAATATACATGCCAAGTTCTATAACGAAAATTCCCAATAGTATATGAAAGTGACTAAGCATGAGACTCTCTACAATGAAAAACATGGTGCTACTTTTAAGCACAAGTGTGGAAAAAGATAGTAGCAATTGTCCCTTTTTCTCTTCTTTTTTTTCTTTTTTTGGGCCTTTCTTTTTTCTTTGGCCTTTATCTTTTATCTTTTTTCTTTTTTGCGGAGGGGCTTTATAGATTCAGCCTTTCCTCCCATTGGACAATGCTCTAATAATGATGATCATCACACTTTTATTACAACACGAAATTACAACTCGATACTACAACAACAAAGTATGACTCTATATGAATGCCTCCGGCGGTGTACCGGTATGTGCAATGAAACAAGAGTGACATGTATGAAAAGATTATGCATGGTGGCTTTGCCACAAATACAATGTCAACTACATGATCATGCATGGCAATATGACAATATGATGCGTGTCATATGAACGGAACGGTGGAAAGTTGCATGGCAATATATCTCAGAATGGCTATGGAAATGCCATGATAGGTAGGTATGGTGGATGTTTTGAGGAACAATATGGTGGCTGTTTTGAGGAAGGATATATAGTGGGTTTATGGCACCGGCGAAAGTTGCGCGGTACAAGAGAGGCTAGCAATGGTGGAAGGGTGAGAGTGCGTATAATCCATGGACTCAACATTAGTCATAAGAACTCATATACTTATTGCAAAAATTTACGAGTCATCAAAACAAAGCAATCAACGCATGCTCCTAGGGGGGAGGTTGGTAGGAGTTAACCATCGCGCGCCCCCGACCTCCACACAAACGTTGGCACTCTGCAAATACCTCATGCTCTAACTTAGTCACACAACCGTTCACCATACGTGCATGCTACGGGAATCACTAACCTTAACACAAGTATTTCTCAATTTCTTAATAACTCCACTAGCATGACTCTTATATCACTATCCTCATGTCTCAAAACAATTATCAAGCATCCAACATCTCATTCTATTCAATGCACTTGGTGTGATTTTTTTTACTACATTGATATTGGATGTTTATCATGTGAAGACTAGTTTCTTTAGCCTAAACACTTTACCATGCTGTTTTGATAGACTCTCAAATAGATATAAGTGAAGCATGAGAGTTCAACAATTTCTACAAAATATTACCACCACCGTGCTCTAAAAGATATAAGTGAAGCACTAGAGCAAAAACTACTCAACTCAAAAGATATAAGTGAAGCAGATAGAGTGTTCTAATAATTTCTAGGCCATATTTAACTCTCTCAAATAGGTGTGTCCAGAAAGGATGATTGTGACAAACTAACAAGCAAAGACTCGAATTATACAAGACGCTCCAAGAAAAACACATAGCATGTTGTGAATAAAAATATACCTCCAAGTATAGTTACCGATGGATGAAGACGAAAGAGGGGATGCCTTCCCGGGGCATCCCCAAGCTTAGGCTTTTGATTATCTTGAATTTACTTGGGTTGCTATGGGCATCACCAAGCTTTGGCCTTTGCTACTCCTTGTTCCATAGTCCATCAAAGCAATACTCAAAACTTGAAAACTTCACAACACAAAACTTAGATAAAAATTCTTGTGAGCTCCGTTAGTAAAAAAAGCAAACCACTACTCAAAGGTACATAAATGAATTCATTCTTTATTTCTATTGGTGTTAAACCTACTGTACCCCAACTTCTCTATGGTTCATATCCTCCAATACTACTCATAGATGCATAGGAATAAGCAAACAACACATGAAAACAGAATCTGTAAAAGAAAGAATAGTCTTTAGTAATCTGCAGGATTCGCCTACTTCTGGAACTCCAAAAAATTCAAACTAAATTGGTAAATTTGCAAAATTTGTCTACAAATCATCTGCAAACAGAATCAACTAAAAAGCACGTTCCAGTAAAATCCCATGACTACTTTAGCAAGCGCTAACGATTCTATTTTTCACAGCAAGATCATATAAAATTCACACAAGTCTTCCCAAAGGTTCTACTTGGCACAAACACTAAACAAAACATGAAACCACATCTAATCAGAGGCTAGATGCAATATTTGTTCCCTAACAGCAACAGAAAAAAATTGGGTTGCCTCCCAACAAGCTCTTTCTTTATAGCCATTAAGATAGGCTTGAGAATTCAAAGATGCTCACAAGAAAGATAAGAATTGAAGCACAAAGAGAGCATCATAAAGCATGTGGCAAACACATCTAAGTCTAACATACTTCCTATGCATAGGCATCTTATAAGCAAAAAAATTATCATAGCAAGCAAGATCTAGCGTATGCAAGGAAGAACAAAGAAACAAGATCAATCTCAACATAACGAGAGGTAATTTAGTAACATGAAAAGTTCTACAACCATATTTTCCTCTCTCATAATAATTGCATGTAGGATCATAAGCAAATTCAACAATATAGCTATCACATAACATATTCTCAACACGACCCACATGCATGCGAAGTTGACACTCTTCCAAAATAGTGGGATTAACATGAGCTAAAGTCATGACCTCTCCAAACCCACTTTTATCAGAAAATTCATAAGACTGATCAGTATCTAAAGTAGTGGGATCAAAAGTTGACACCCTTTCAAATCCACTTTCAATATTATGGAAAACATTATTATCAATCTCATATTCATCATGGGGCTTGAATAAATTTTCAAGATCATAAGCAGAATCACCCCAATCATGATCATAGCAACAAGTGGTGGACATAACAATCCTAGCATCCCCAAGCTTAGGGTTTTGCATATCATTAACATAATTGACATCAAGTTAATTTATAATACCATCATTGCGATCATGCTTTTTATTTAACAAGCTATCATGAATCACTTTTTCTTTTAACAATTCCTCACAATTTTCAGATTCATAAATTTCAAGCAAAACCCCATAAAGATAATCTAGTGCACGCAACTCACTAGCAATAGGTTCAACATAATTGGATCTCTTAAAGACATTAGCAAGTGGATGAGTATTCATACTTTAGCAAGCGAAGATGCAAGCTAATTGAGGGCACATAGAAACACAAGCAAACAAGAGGCAAGCAAACGATAAACACACGGCGGAAGAAGGGCGAATAAAACGGCAAGGGTGAAGTGGGGGAGAGGAAAACAAGAGGCAAAAATGTAATGCGAAGGATAAGGGTTTGTGATAGGTACTTGGTATATTACTTTTGCGTAAGCCTCCCCGGGAACGACGCCAGAAATTCTTCTGTCTACCTCTTGAGCTTGTGTTGTATTCCCTCGAAGAGGAAAGGGAGATGCAGCACAGTAGCGTAAGTATTTCCCTTAGTTTTTGAGAACCAAGGTATCAATCAAGTAGGAGACCATGCGCGAGTCCCTCGCACCTGCACAAACAAATAAGAACTTCACAGCCAACGTGATAAGGGGTTGTCAATCCCTTTATGGCCACTTAAGAGAGTGAGATCTGATAGAGATGATAGTTTATATTTTTGGTATTTTTTGTTTAATAAAACAACAAATAAAAGCGATAAAAGTAAAGTAGATGTAGATTGATATGTTGAGAATAGACCCGGGGGCCATAGATTTCTCTAGTGGCTTCTCTCATGATAGCGGTATTCTATGGTGGGTAAACAAATTACTGTCGAGCAATTGATAGAAAAGCGAATAATTATGAGACTATCTAGGCATCACGTCCGAGACAAGTAGACCGAAACGATTCTGCATCTACTACTATTACTCCACACATCGACCGCTATCCAGCATGCATCTAGTGTATTGAGTTCATATGAACAGAGTAACACCTTAAGCAATATGACATGATGTAGAGGGATAAACTCAAGCAATATGATGTAAACCCCGTCTTTTTATCCTCAATGGAACAATACAATACGTGCCTTGCTGCCCCTACTGTCACTGGGAAAGGACACCGCAAGATTGAACCCAAAGCCAAGCACTTCTCCCATTGCAAGAACCATAGATCTAGTAGGCCAAACCAAACCAATAATTCGAAGAGACTTGCAAGGATATTATGAGCACATATAAAAAGTTCAGAGAAGAACCAAATATCTTTCATAGATAACCTTGATCATAAACTCACAATTCATCTGATCTCGACAAACACACCGCAAAAAGAGATTACATCGAATAGATCTCCTCGAAGACCGAGGAGAACTTTGTATTGAGATCTAGAGAGAGAGAAGAAGCCATCTGGATACTAGCTATGGACCCGAAGGTCTGTGCTAAACTACTCACAACTCATGGTGAGGGCGATGATGATGATGATGATGAAGGCCTCCGTGATGGATCCCCCTCCCGGACTCCAAGATGGGATCTCCACGGGAACAGAAACTACAGCGGTGGAATTAGGGTTTTCCCTCTGTGTATGGAGTTTCTGGGGTACGTAGGTATATATAGGAAGAAGGAGGGCACCGGGGGCCACACGAGGGGGCCACAAGGCAGGGGGCGCGCCCTGGGAAAGGGGGCGCGGCCCCCACCCTCGAGGGCAGCCCCTCTATCCCCTGACTTTGTCCTGAAGCTTCCCGTGCGTGATTTTCTCCAAAAATATCTCTCACGAAGGTTTCATTCCGTTTGGACTCCGTTTGATATTCTTTTTCTGCAAAACCCTGAAATAGGCAAAAAACAGCAATCTGGACTGGGCCTTTGGGTTAGTAGGTTAGTCCCAAAAATGATATAAAAGTGAATGATAAAGCCCATTAAACATCCAAGACTTCATAAATAATAGCATGTAACAACCAAAAATTATAGATACGTTGGAGACGTATCACCTTGCGCGCCCTGGTGTCTTGTGGGCCCCACGGGGCACCTCTGGTGCACCTCCTGGGCTCTTCGGGTCTCTTAATCTCCAAATGGTTTTTCTGCATTTGGACTCCGTTTGGTATTGATATTCCGCAAAGTAAAAAAACAAGCAAAAAATAATAACTGGCACGGGCACTATGTCAATAGGTTAGTCCCAAAAAATTACATAAAGTTCCTAGAAAATGTTTGTAAAACATCCAAGATTGATTATATTACAGCATGGAGTAATAAAAAATTATATATACATTGTAGACTTATCAGCATCCCCGAGCTTAATTCCTGCTCGTCCTCGAGTAGGTAAATGATAAAACATAATTTTTGATGTGGAATGCTGCCTAACATATTCATCGTCTTCTTTTCTTTGTAGCATATACATTTGGGCTTGTAGATGATTCAAAGCAATAGTCTATAATTTTACATGAAGACTTTAATACTCGAGCATATCAATAAGAATCCATGTATTTCAGAATATCAACACTTAAGAAAGCTATCCCTAGCCCATTATGCTCAATCGTTGATCCATTCACGAAACACATCAAAATCTTAGCTACATCCATTGCTCAAGTATGATAATAGTGCTTTCTAGTTGGTGCTTTATAAGAGAGGATGGAGACTCGAGAAAAATAAATATTGCATAAAAGTAAATGGGGTATCATATTGATTCACTTGATATGTGCTCTGGCACTCAACTTGCAGATTCCCCAGATGACATCGGGGTAATCTATGCATAGGGGTTAATGCATGCTCTCAGCTTTGTTTCTCTGGTAGAAATCTTGGGGCACTCTTTGAGGTTCTATATGTTGGATTGAGTATTATGAATATGAAATTGTTTGATGCATATCATATAATTAACTCATGGATACTCGCGGTGACATTGGAGTATCTAGGTGACATTAGGGTTGGTTGATGTTTATCATATGGTGTTATTTTAGTACAAACTCTTGATAGATCGATCAGAAAGGATAATTTGATATTATTCTAGTACGAACTCTTGATAGATCGATTGGAAAAAATAACTTTGAGGTGGTTTCCTACCGTACAAACAATTTATTCTTGTATTCTCCACTAGATAAGAACTTTGGAGTGATTCTTCATTGCACGTTGAGGGATGGTTGTAAGGACATATTTCTCCCTAAGTGGTTTTGGTGATTGATGACAATGCATTTGTGGACTAATTGTGTGCATTGAGCTTTTCAGATATCTCATGTCTATGCACAAGACGATTCGGTGCCCCTCGAAGCCTATCGAAGATGGTGTTTCTCTATGTTTCTTTTCGGTGGAATTGAGTCGTAGGAAAGCCATACTATTAAGAGAGGGTCCGCTTCGGAAAGGTTAGGGTGGAAGCAACATGTACACATCTGTTCCTTTGCACCACCTTTCATGCGCTTCATTGGATCACCGTTCGTTTCCCTTGTCGTTGCAAAGATGAAGGCTTCCAAGTGCTACTATTTTGTGGCATGCGGTAGTAGTGCTCAAGGGAGCAGTAGTACCACAGCGGCCCACGGTAGTACCTCCTGTAGCAGCGGTATTACCGCACCTTGCGGTAGTACCGCTCCTAGCATGCGGTAGTACCATGGCCTCTAGCCTAGAACGGTAGCGTGCGCGGAAGTAGGAGCGGAAGTAAAATTTTACTTCCGCACCCTATGCGGTAGTACCGCTCCCCATGAGCGGTAGTACCGTGCTGGATTTTTGAACTAACCGATACTCAGCGGAAGTAGCCACGGATGTATTTTTATTTGTCCGTGTTTCCCAGCCTAGTCAAACCCTGCCTTGCGGTAGTACCGCAAGGACGCGTGGTAGTATTGCTCCGGCGGTTCTACCGCTCGTTGTTTTAATGCAACAAGGCCTCGCCTAGTGTTTGCCGCGGGAGCGGTAGTACGGCACATTCGAGCGGTAGTGCTGCATGGACTTGCGGTAGTTCCGCGAGTCCGTGCGGTAGTACCGCAGGTTGCGAGCTGATGTAGTGGGTAACGGTTGGATCTTCCCCCCCCCCCCCACTATATAAAGGTGGTCTTCTTCCCCAAGTTGACCACATCTTCCCTCCCTTAGCTACATTGTTGCTCAAATCTCCATTTTCACCCGACCTCTCTCCCTAGCCAATCAAACTTGTTGATTTCCTAGGGATTGGTTGAGAAGGCCCCGATCTACACTTCCACCAAGATAAATTTGATTCCCCCCACTAATCCCTTGCGGATCTTGCTACTCTAGGGTGTTTGAGCACCCTAAACGGCTGAGGTCACCTCGAAGCTATAGTCCATTGTGGTGAAGCTTCGTGGTGTCATTGGGAGCCTCTAATTCAGTTGTGGAGATAGCCCCAACCATTTTTGTAAAGGTTCGATCGCCGCCTTCAAGAGCACCAATAGTGGAATCACGGCATCTCCCATTGTGTGAGGGCTCGAGGAGAATACGGTGGGCTTATTGGCATCTTGGGGAGCATTGTGCCTCCACACCACTCTAACGGAGACGTACTTTCTCTCAAAGGGAAGGAACTTTGGTAACACATCCTCGTCTCCATCGGTTCAACTTTTGGTTATCTCTAACTTTTACTTGTGCAAGGTTTTATTGTGTTGTATCTCTTGCTTGCTAGTGTGCTTGTTGTTGTTGCATCATATAGGTTGCCCACCTAGTTGCACATCTAGACAACCTATTTTGATGCTAAGTTTAATTTGGTAAGGAAAAGCTAAAAAAATGTTAGTTGCCTATTCACCCCCGCTCTAGTCAACCATATTGATCCTTTCAATTGGTATCAGAGCCTCGTCTCTTTATTAAAGACTTTACCATCCAAAGAGTATGGGTGACACCATAGTCGAGGGGGAGGAGCACTCCGGTGTGAATCCATCCTTGTCTACGGCCGATGGGGGATCCTCGGTCTCTTGTGAGGAGTTCAATGCGGCTTTGGACACACTGAAAATCTCTATGACGACCGAGGTCAAAGGCATGCTCAAAGAATTCCTCGATGGGCTTAAATTACCCACCGCACCGTTGGAAGTGGCTAGTCCCACTAACAAGGTGGCAGATGCTCATCCCGATAAGGGGGAAGCTAGTAGTGACCAAGCTCATTTGCCTAAAAGAGGGAGTGGCTTCTTTTCCCATGTTGAACCTCCCATTACTTATGGAGGACCCATTCCCTCCACGCATCTAAATCATGTTGGTCCTCCCCCAAAGTATGTAAAAAATGCAGATTTTGCTACTTGGGTTTTTGCTTTAAACGTCATTTAAATCATTGTTCTACTAATCTTTGGAGAATTATTGAGCAAGGTTTCTACCCGCACGATCCATACAATACTGGTACGCGTCGGTGCTATACAAATGGTTTTTAACCCCTTTCTGCGATGACATTTGGAACCGTCGCCAAGTGAGTGTGTGTGATTGGGTGTCCTTCCCACATGACCCAGAAATCGTTGGGGATAGGCCCTCTTGGGACCCAGGCTGGGGCCGTGTGCAATCCGACGAGGCATCGAAACCCAATCATTTTAGTAGGTATGTACATCCCACACGGTAATTCGAGAAAATCATTTCCGTAGGTATGTACATCCAACACAGTGAATCCCAGAAAAACATTTCCATTCGTATGTACATCACACACAGTTAATCCAATGAATACGTTTCTGTTCTTATGTACATCCCACACAGTCAATCCAGGGAAAATGTTTCCGTTCAGATGTATATAACACATAGTTTTTTGTATACGATCGTGTGTGAAAGGTGTAACTATCACACACACTCTTCCTTGGTTAACTGTTTGCTTTCATTAACTACATCACACACGATTTGATGTAGAAAACGGTGTGGCATTGGGCTATCCATCACAAGCGCTTTTACTGCCAGAACCGTTTGCAAAGTTCCATCACCGTGTGTTCTCTTTTTATTTTTGCCTATAATTTATTATTCTAATTGGACATTTTGAAATATGAAACGTGCAATTCAAATTCTCATCACAATGGTTCAACAACGAATACATAAATAAAATTGCCAGTACAATATGTTCAGTAATTACAGGATTAGGCAGCAATTAACTAAGATGAACCACAATATTTGAAGGCGGTAAAGGTGAAGAGACAAGTGTGAATCATTTTGACTGCCGACATTGTTGAAGAACAGGAATGCCCATAATGTGCCTTCCTGCATGCCATTGGCATGAATCACTTTTGTCCAACCCCTTGTGACGATTGCCCGACCATCCTTCACCGCCTTCAGGAAGACTACTAGAGCATTATCATGGTAGCATGAATTATATACTTTAACCTTAGTTGCCTCCACTCCGGTCATGTAGTTTACAAGGTAATCATCAGTAAATAGATTCGGAAACCACTGAAAAGAGAAAAATATCAGATATTGAGGTCTAAAAGAGTAACTTGTTGTGAGCAGGGGGAAAAGGCAACACATTAATTACCATCCTAAAGTTCACTGTTGTCTTCGACAAACTATAAATAAAGAGCTTAATTCCAATCACCCGCTTCTTTCGCCTAACAATCTTTCTTAGTTTCCTCACTTCACGCTTGTTCATGAATATCTCATTGCCCCATATGCAAAAGCGATCGAAGGGTGGATCAGTACCGCTCATATATGTACCTACAAGCAACGAGTAAATGTTGGAAGCTAAACTGAGATTGCACAAATGATGTAAAATACAACTACCTATGTTCCTAAGTACAAGTATATATTTTAGATTTCAATATGACCTACATACAGATGTATATAAAATTATAGATATAGTTTAGATTAGAATCTAGAATTCTAGATTCACTCATTTTGCTCTTTATGTACTCTATATTGGAATCTCTAAAAATACTTATATTTAGGAATAGATGGTGTATATGACATGGGATGCAGCTAACCTCGACGGCAAACAACATCATCACCCATTGTATCCCTGTGTAAGTACATAGAAATCCAATGTTAACTACAATAGGGTTAACATCCACCAAAAATAGCAAATGGTAATAAAACGGCAGCATCTGTAGTGATTTCTTCATTTCGAAAGAGTAGCACGATAGCAAAGGGATGGATTAAAAAATGGATACAACTATTAATTGCAACAGGCTTAACAACATCCTAATTCATGTTTTGTAAGTTTGTAGCCATTTAAATACAACTCTTTAGAAATGGATACAACTGTTAATTGCAATAGGCTCAAAGGCCATTGAAACCGGTACTGATAAAATTGCAATTGGCAGAGTTAAACATCGCAGGGCAGGTGTTGCCAGAGCAGATAATGGCCCAATTGTCTATATAAAGGTAGGGAAATAGCTCAAACATGTTAGCCATGTTTTCTATAACATGCTCAATACATCGACAGTACAAAACATAACCACTAATTGCAACTAGTATTGGTAAGATTGAACTGGTGGGTACATACTTGGTAAGTCCTGAGAGGTAGTTGTTGGGGCACTTCATATTGGCCAATGCTCTCCCAAAGTCAGCGACGGCGGAGGTGAGCTGTTCCTCCGGTCGAAGCATGGATCAGTGCCACTGACATGTGTACCTAAAGGTAACCAGTAAATGGTAGAAGTTAAACTGCAATTTCACAAATTATGTGAAATACTATAAAACACTAGTAATCTTGCACGTGCAAATGCACGTCCCATTTAATTTATATATACTTTTTTTGAGGGATAATTTATATATACTTAGTTAAACATATTAAAAACTCTAAAATTCTAAATTGCTGACGAAACAACATAGCTAGCACATTCAAGTACAAGAAAACATTATAATCACCAATTATACATAAACATGTTTCGTGCTCAAATGCTAAAGAAGCTTTATCATACTTCTAACCGTGAGTTGATAAATTTGTGCATTAAAATCAGCTCCAAGCATGTCTTTGAAATGTAGGTGCTAAGCGTAATTTTCCTTCAGAAGAATGGTTGTGGTAGTTCCTTATTTTATCTCATGACGCCACAACCTTAGGCATTTGGTTGCAATCTTGTTGGAAGTTAGCTAAAGATGTTTTACAAAAAAAAATATCAATCCACTGAGTAAACGCACATGCAATGCATGACTAATAACATAAAGAAACTCTACACAACATTTCAAAATTATGTTTCAACTAATAATAATCAAACAGAACAGGTTGGGAGCACAACAAATTCACACATGTGTATAATTACATCAAGTACTTTACTTAAATTGATAAATCATGAAGAATATAAACTTATGAACCATGAATTTCCTTGTTTTCTTCTATCAAAAAAAAAACATCCAAATTTTACATAGTCCTAGTGCCCCTTTTATGTTTTCAAGGAAAATACCAAACAGCTGAAAAATGACATTTCAAAATAAAATATCCAGTCTAAATGATCCATCGGTCGCATGAAATACACAACGTGTGGAGATTTATACTCGCATGCAATAACGCATAACATACCTTTCTTTTAAACCTATATGAACCCAACTAAAGAACCTGGCCTAGCTTGACTCCTTATTTAGTACCATAGATGACCATTTTGCAAAAGAAGGTTTCGGGGAGAGCGCTCATTTCCCTTATGTAAGAAAAAGGCAAAACTTTAGGCGGTTAGCATACATATGAAATACATCCATGAGAGTAAATGTAAGCAAGAAATAGACGAAATTAATACATTGGAAATGGATGAATAGGAACCCATTTTAACATCTCGTACCAGCCTGTTTACTTATAAAGGTTGATTAGTCGAGTATATCGTGTGTGTTGTTCTAAACAATTATATTGTGCAGAGTATCATGATGGAAAACATGAATATATATTTTACACACATATTATCCAGATACAATTTCTATTGACCAATTCTCACTTTTTTAGCGAACTTGCAATACTGCTAAACACCATCTAGAGGTTGAAGGCGAAACTGAATAAAAATAAACGAGCAGAATCAATAAACAAATATAAATGCACATAACTTTAATGTAGGACAATTAAAATGACGACTCCTAAATCTCGAAGAATATGAAATGAATTAGTATGTTCCTATATGGGATGCCTATACTATGTTATTCACTTTATACATGTGACAATGAAGCAATAAGAAAACATGTCCCTTGAGATAACGTCAACATGCAAAACAAAATATATCTCATTAGGATAACTGAGAAAAATGACCCGCAAAAAAAAACCCTAAGCAAAACAAGACTTAGCCACAGAATTCACAGATGCCTTACTTGAAAGGTCAGTCGACTTCAGAACTCTATATAATCACGCGGGGGCATGGCTTTTGCAGCGTGTTTCCACAATTTATCTTCTACCTTTACACTGTATATAGGTATATTAACGTACTATTTCCCATGGACAAATCTGCACTCACCAGCCGTAGAGAGTAGTAGTAAGTAGGCTACTATTGACATAGGCTGGAGCTACAGCAGGTAACATTTTTTACATAAGAACTGGACAAAATGTACACCTGCTACTCCTCCTTGGGGATCCTGCGGCTTCACCAGATGCTCTTGCACTGGCTGGTAAGATCGTTTGTGCTCTCACTGGTCATTCTCATGATCTTCCTCTGCACCCGCATCATCGACGCGACCATGTTGCACTGTCTTTCTTCTGTTCGATTTGCTGCCCAAGGAAATAATATCACAACTGGTCAGTGGACACCAGCCGAGCATCCTGAAAACGAAATGAAATGTGTTTCGACAAAAAAAAAAACTCATCCACCAACTCCAGTGCTTGCTGGCATACATATGCTGAGCTCTTGAAGTTGTGCTTCTGTGAAGCCTCCTCGCTCCTCTGTCCCTGATTTTTCCATGAGGCCACTGTAGTCCATCAAGATGCCTCGCTGTAGTCCTTCTGGGTCACATGGAACAGTTGCAGCCTTCAGGTTCTGCATCAGAGGCCGAGGAGCACTTCGTTGTTGGAATATGGATGTGCCAGTGCGGCCTTGGCGCTGGTACCATCGTCTAGATTCAAGATGTTGAAGCCCCTGCGAAGGTCTGGTGCGGCTCTTGGTTCTACCATATTCCTCCAGGCTTCCAGGTCCTAATTGCATCTCCTCAGTTGGCGGTTGAACTGTATTAGGTTGTTGTCTGGAAATGCTGGCAAGAATGATTTGTTTAAAAGAAACTATAGAATTCTAATTCTAACTTTTGAAATAGGATGCGTCCATGTGATGTTTTGAAAAGAAAAGTTAGTGTACTATCTTGTCAGGAGATTTGTTTAAAAGAAACTATAGAATTCTAATTCTAACTTTTGAAATAGGATGCGTCCATGTGATGTTTTGAAAAGAAAAGTTAGTGTACTATCTTGTCAGGAACTTTCCTGTCAAAAAAAAAATCTTGTCAGTGAACTTCTCTGTTCTGTTAATGCAACGCCATAGAACAATTCTAAAATGAATTGAAACTGGCAGTTTGAACTTGTTAAGTTTGGTGCCCTGTCGTGTGGAGATGCATAGATGTTGCCTGGAGCAAACTGTAGAGATGCAGCTAACGGTACAACATGTTTCACAAGTATACTAAGTTATTAACTACTAAGACATGCTCAAGTAATATAACAATACTATTTCTCAAGTCATCCGTACCTAGCAAACAAATAAATACATTTACTATGATGACATACCATCTGCAGATATATGAGGCCCGAGCTGCATGTGTTAAATCTATCAGGAAGGTTCAGCAGTGAAGAAAATTTGTTGCATCAGACCAAGCAATTATATTGATTGGAATTGGAACTGAAACTGAGGCAGACCAGCTCCTTCTATATCATATTAGGCATAGCATCACCGGGTGGCCACCTCCTCCATCAACGACGCCCCGACGACCTCCTTTTGTTCACTTCGTCGACATACCTGAAGATGTAGATGGCGACCACCTAGACCCGCGGGGATCTGCTCCGGCCTCCTTGAGGCCTTCCTTTGCGTCACCGATGCACGGCTGCTTTAGGAGAATCTTTTCACAAGAAGTATGTCGCGCGCCATCACGCGTGAACAAGGGGATCTGGCGTGGGGATGGGTGGGTAAGAGAAACATGCGTGGATGGAGTTGGGAGAGAGTGCACAACACCAATGGCGGCGGCGGCAGCAGCAATTACTGGAGGCTTAGCGGCAGGGATCAGCAGAGGAGCAACCGGCGGGAGAGCCGGAGGAGTGGAAGAAAGACGGCCAGCTGTAGATGGATGTGCGTGGGAGCGGCGACACTGTCAAAGGCAGACGATGGGGAGGCTAGGCGAGCAGCTGGCGGCGGCGGCGGCGGTGCGAAGGGGGCCGGGGCGAGCGGCTGGCAGAGGCGGCATGAAGGGGAGGCGGGCGAACGCCGGCGGGGGCAGAGCGGCGAATGGGGAGCGGTTGGCGACAGAGAACGTGCGGGGTGAGACGAAGCGAGGGGGAGGGGGTTAGCGTTTCGTTAGTGAGGTCAATTTCGTTAACGCATATTTTAGACCATTGATTGTGTGATTAGACGGCTCAGATCGTAATTTGGATCTGCCCTCTCGATCGTTTATAGGAGTAGTAGATGGGATGCAGCTCAGCTCAACGGCAAAGAAAAGCATTGGCCGTTATGACCCTGCGTAAGTACATGTACATGCATGTTAAGTACAACAGGGTTAGCATACACTAAAAATAGCAAATGGGCAGCATCTCTAGTGATATCCTAAGTCATGTATTGTAAGTTTGTTGCTGGTATTGGTGAAATTGAGCTAGACACGGTAATATTTGAACATCACACAGTGTGCAGTACTGAAATAAATAAGGCACGAACATGCTTAATACATCGACCATACAAATCATAGACGTTGCAAGTGGTATTGGTAAGATTTAGCTGGTCAGATCTGACCTGTTAAGTCCTGGGGGGTAGTCGTTGGGGGACTTCATTTGGGCCAGAGCCTGCACCATGTCGGCGGCGGCAGCGGAGGCGAGGTGTTCCTCCGGGTCAACATGCACATCCGCCATCGCGCCACGGACCGCCATTAGCTCCTGGGGGGGGAGGGGGATTTGGAGGCATGACGATGTTTCGCAGGCGCCATTTAAGCAATCAGGCCGGGGACGTGATAGAGATCGGTGGGTTACCTTACTGGATCCGAGCAGAACGTAGATGTGGTTGAAGCTGTGGTTGCGCCGACAGCGGTTTGAGATGCTGGTAGGGGGAGGCTCGATGGGAGGGGGTGGGGGATACTAATGAAACTTTCGGTGCGAAACTTGAAACTTGGGCGGGAGAAACACACAACAGAGACGAAGCACATAAAATACTCGTGTGCGAGAAAAAAGAAAGTTGGCATATCCCATCTCCAAAAAATGTACACACCTACTTGATTTTTTTCGGTCAATGGTACACCTGGTTTATTAGGAAATATCACACAGGTAACTGACTTATGGGCCATGAACGTATAAAACGCAGACGGGTACGACATAGAAACCGTGTGTTTTGTGATCTTCTAATGATTAACACAAAAAAAAAACACACGGGCACACATGCTAATCAACGATCAAAGCCCTCAAAGGATGCTCTTACCGACATTGTACGTTAATACTACAAACTTAAAGTACTACTGGTAATTTGCTCTAATACTACAAACTTAAACTACTTCTCATTATCGCACACAGTTCATCTCCGTCGCTTCCGGAAACAGTGTGCGCTGAGCCTATTGTGTGTTGCGTTATGATTGGCCGGAACCCCAGCCACGTGGATCATGCGTGTGCACCGTTGGATGCGACGCGATCGAACGGTAAACCACGTCCCTCACATCACACGCGTGTACCTGTAGCTGGATTGGATTTATATGCGCTATATTCCTAGAAAATGCACATAATACCCTAAATATAGTAAATGAGCCCGGAAAAATGCCAAATTTGCACATGGTGATTTGCAGGGTGTATGTTCGTCGTAGAAAAAAACTGCATGGCAAAGAACGAAGAAAATTTTGATTCCCCTTCAATCTTGGGGATTTTCCTTTCGAAAGCATAGAACTTTCTCGGTGATGGTTCGATTTATGAAGGGCGTGCATGAAGACATAAGCCAAACCTTCTCAAATTTTTACCAGGGCATGGTGAGGTCATATCATGGCACCATGCCAGGCGTCATGTTTTTTAAGCTTATATTTCATTTTTTCTATAGTTGAAAACCCAACAGACAAAAATTTGTGGTTGACTATTGCCACACATTTCATAAACATATATGTTCATTCCATGTAAAAGGCATGCGAATTTACTAAATGGCACGAGCATGGCTTTCTAGGCCGTTCTTGTGGACCCTTTCATGCATGCATCAATTTTTGAACTTGAATTATGCGCATTAGTGCATAGGAAATGCAGATAATCCCCTAAGATGGCAAATGAACCCAGAAAAGTGCCAAATTTGAACACGGTGATTTGCAGGTTGTATGTTCATCATAGAAAAAACTCGTGGACAAAGGACAATGGTAATTTGGATCCCCCTTCAATCTTAGCGATTTCCCCCTCGAAACCATGAAACTTCCTCGGTGAAGGTTCGTTCTATGAAAGGTGTGCATGACGACATTTTTACCAGGGCACGGTGAGGTCATACCATGGCACCACACCTGGCGTCATGTTTTTCCAAGCATGTATTTCATTTTGCATGGTTGTTAACCCAGTAAACGACGTGTTTATGGTTGATTATAGTCACACATTCCTTAAAATATCTACCCATTCCTTGTAAAAGGCATGATAATGTACTATATAGCACGAGCATGGTTTTCCAGGCCGTTCTTGTGCGCCTTTTCATGCACCGATTGTTTGAATTTGAATTATGTTCATAATAATGCCTAAAAAATGCACATAATCCCCAAAATATGGTAAATGATGAGTTCAGAAAAATGTCAATTTTGAACACGTTGCATTTGAGGCGGTATGTTTTTCGGTGATTTACTATCGCACACGATTCATCTCCGTCGCCTCTGCAAACCGTGTGGGTTCACTCACACATATAGAAGGAAAATAAAACCCTCGCCCACTTCGTCCCCACTCACACGCCGCGGACTCCTCTGCAACTCTGCACCCTAAGCTCGATGGGGGCCTGATTGCCCACGAGTCCTGGAGGTTGTCACGGAACGAGACCGAGCCATAGCCGCAGGAGGGTGAGTGTGTCCTCCTTGCGACTCATGTCGACCGGGTTTCTCCCAGCCTCCGCATCCTTTTTCTGGGGTTTCATGAAATTCTACGGTGCCCAACTTCACCACTTCTCTCCCAACACAATCGCATATCTCGCTGCATTCATCTCCCTGTGCAGGAACTTCTTGGGTTGTCGACTGCACCGGGGCCTGTTCAAGCACATTTTTACATGTCGCTCCCAAGCCATGAAGAAGGCGAATCTGACTAACGAGAAGACGCACGTGATCCAAATGTTCGGGGGATTAGGGATTCAGACGAGTGGTAGGAGCACCTTTCCCACTATGACCCTTACTGAGTCGGTCAGAGGGTGGCAGTCGACCTGGTTCTACTGCAAAGATATTCCGACTGCGGGTCAGTCGACCGGTCTTCGTCCCTTCACCTTAGATCGGGTCAGCCAGCCTCCTTCGTTGTTCGTGACTCTGGCTGAGAAAGTAGAGGAGAACATGTTAGTCAAGCGGGTAGTCCAATTAGTCCATGTTTGTGTGACTGGCATGGATTTGCTGGAGGTGTTTCTTAGCTGGCGGATCCAGCCTCTCCAAGCCTGTGATCATCCAATGTGGATGTACTCGGGCACCAACGACACCGCTCAGGTACACCCGGAGGAGGTCATCAAGAAGACGGTGGAGCAGTGGTTGCGGAGCATCACTAGGAACAAGGACAACCCTAGGGGAACCAGGAGGGTTCGTCCGTTCGATGCAGCCCATGAGCCAGACACAGTTTGACCTTCGTTACCAATTGGTTTTTCTGTTCTGATCCGTAACTGTCTATGAATCCGATTGATGTTCGTTCAACTCTTTGCCTTGCCGATTTATACTGAGATGTACTCAGTGCCCAATGGAGAGAAAGCCCAGGAGGGAGTGGAGGACAGAGGCGAGGTTACTGACTGGAGATCTGATGATGAAAGCGAGGAGGAAAGCGAAGACTCAAGCATTGGTGAGGAGGTGGAATCACAACCTCGTATCGAGAGGCGTTCCAAGCTGACTCATGATCCTGAAGGTCCACGTGGCAAAGCAGCTCCATCAAGCACGTAGGCGTCGAAGCGCACTCGGACATCTTCACCTGATCCGACTGAGAATGCCCCTTAGAAGCTTAAGGTTGTGCCTTTAAAGCCTCGGAAGGCCCTGCCTAAGATCAAGGTGGACGTTCCATTTGCTTCCACGTGAGTGTTACTCTTTTCTGCTCTTCCTTTGTTCGAGCAATTCTATGTATCTTGTCGATTCATCTGCCTGTTTGACCGAGTGAGTTCCGAAACTTCTAGGGATGCTACTTCTGGGACCTCCATGGATATTGAAAATGGCCACAATGATGAGGAGACTGCATACACGGCCACTTCTAGCGCAGGTATAGCTCCACGGCCATGTCCCTACTTTTTTGACCGCCCTATCAGTCGGCTGAATGTTCCTTTTGGTCGAATGTTTTGTAGCACCACCCAACGTCATCGAACTGTCAGATGATGATGATGAGTACGAAGAAGTGCCTCGGGGGAGCACACGAAGGAGGGACAAGAAGTTGCCTGCTGCTTCAGACAATCGGCAACATGGTGACATAGTTCGGGTTGCCGTTTATTTTGCTATTCCCGTGTCGACTGATCGTCCTTCGGCAACGACTGCCCAAGTCCATGCCCCGTCCATGCAGCTCCAAGCTTCAGATCCTATGGCTGCCCCGACAGCTCCATCGACTTCGCTCTTCGCTACCCACCATGTCCCATAGGACCCGGTGAGTGTGGCTAAGGAGGCTATATGCCAAGCAGGTCTGGTGATAGAACAAACCAAGGTGTCGGATCAATTTCCAGGTGAGTTATTTCAGCTGCTTTGTTCGTAAGATGATGTTCATGGATGAGCGTATAGAACCTTTACTGAACGTCGATCATGAGTCTGCCTTTGTTCCATTCACCCACTAGGTGTTCTAGCTTCTGCTGGATAGTTCTTGTATTTCAATCGACCAGTTTGTGTCGAATGAATCAGCGGGGGCACGTAGAGTGCACCCACTGGGTGTAGTCCTCGAGACCATGGTCGACTGCGGGAAGTCGGCGGTGGTCTAAGAACGAATATTGTTGTTATTGTTTCTTGTATTCTTTCCACTCGTACGGGACGGATCGTGTCGAGTGAGAACCAGTGGGGGCACGTCCAGTCCACCCACTAGGTGTAGTCCCCGAGACCTCGGTCGATTGCGGGCAGACAGTTGTGGTCTAAGAATAGGTCCATTTTTTTCTTCCACTCGTACGGCACGGATCGCGTCCAGTGGGAACCAGTGGGGGCAATCCAAGTGCACCCACTGGTTGTAGTCCTCGAGGCTAGTGTTGAATGTTTGATTTGGCAGTAGTCTTAGAACTCTTTTGGCGTAATAATTCAATCTCTTTTGGCAGTAGTCTTATCACTCGGAAGCGACTATCCCTTGCTCTTTTCGACTGACTTGCCTTATTTGTTGTCTTAAAAAATCTCGTGAGTTCGGAGCTCAGTTTGCTGAACATGAGAAGAAGCAGATTCAACTCAACTTCGACCTGGAGCTGGCCAAGGAGAATTTGCAGAAGGCCAAGGATGAAGCCTCTAGTATGAAAGGTACAGAACATGTCGACTGTCTTTGAATAAATGTGCACAGTGAAAACTGACAACTCCAAACTCATCTGACGGGCGCAATTTCTTGTAGATCAAATGAAGCAAGCTCTGGAGCAGAAGGACCTCGACTTGGCAACGGCGCAACAGAAGGCGTAGGAGAAAACAGAACTTGCTGGCGAGAAGCTGGCTTCAGTCGGCATGTTGGAAAAAGAGAACGCTGATCTGAATAATTCTCTTGACGAGGCTAATAAAGAAGTAACGCGGCTAAAGAAGGACAAGTTGGCTCTGGACGACAAAGTTGGAGATCTGACCCAGAAGAGGGATGAGTTGGAGACTTATTGTTGGGGAACGTAGTATTTCAAAAAAAATCCTACGATCACGGAAGATCTATCTAGGAGAAGCATAGCAACAAGCAGGGAGAGTGTGTCTACGTACCCTCGTAGACCGTAAGCGGAAGCATCGAGTGACGCGGTTGATGTAATCGAATGTCTTCGCGATCCACCGATCCAAGCACCGAACGTACGACACCTCCGCGTTCAGCACACGTTCAGCTCGATGACGTCCCACGAGGTCTTGATCCAGTTGAGTGTCAAGGGAGAGTTTTGTCAACACGATGGCGTGGTGACGGTGATGATGAAGCTACCGACGCAGGGCTTCGCCTAAGCACTGCAATGATATGACCGAGGTGTGTATCTGTGGAGGAGGGAACAGCACACGGCTAAAACTGATGTTAACTTGTGTGTATATGGGGTGCCCCTGGCCACGTATATAAAGGATGGAGGGAGGAGGAGGCCGGCCCTCATAGGGCATGCTAAAGTGTGGAGTCCTACAAGGACTCCCTAGTCCTAGTAGGATTCCACCTCCCACATGGAATAGGAAAAGGGGAAGGGAGAAGGAGAAGGAAGGAAGAGAGCGCCGCCTTTCCCTAGTCCAGTTCGGACCAGTCCATGGGGAAGGGGCGCGACCACCCTTGAGGCCTTTCTCTCCTTTCCCGTATGGTCCATTAAGGCCCAATACGAATTCCCATAACTCTTCGGTACTCCAAAAAATACCCGTACCACTCGGAACCTTTCCGATGTCCGAGTATAGCCTTCCAATATATTGATCCTTACGTCTCGACCATTTCGAGATTGTTCGTCATGTCCCTGATCTCATCCGGAACTCCGAACAAACGTCGGTCATCAATTCACATAACTCATAACATAGATCGTCAGCGAATGTTAAGTGTGCGGACCCTACGGGCTCGAGAACTATGTAGACATGACCGAGACATATCTCCGATTAATAACCAACAGCGGAACCTGGATGCTCATATTGGCTCCCTTTGTCATCGGTATGTTTCTTGCCTGAGATTCGATCGTCGGTATCATCATACCTAGTTAAATCTCGTCAATGGCAAGTCTCTTTACTCGTTCCGTAATACATCATCTCGTGACTAACTCATTAGTCGTTTGCTTGCAAGGCTTATTACGATGTGTATTACCGAGAGGGCCCAGAGATACCTCTCTGATACTCGGAGTGACAAATCCTATTCTCAATCTATGCCAACACCACAAACACTTTTGGAGACATCTGTAGACATCTTTATAATCACCTAGTTACGTTGTGACGTTTGATAGGACACAAGGTGTTCCTCCGGTATTTGGGAGTTGCATAATCTCATAGTCAGAGGAACATGGATAAGTCATGAAGAAAGCAATATAAGCAAAACTAAATGATCATAATGCTAAGCTAACGGATGGGTCTTTTCCATCACATCATTCTTCTAATGATGTGATCCCGTTGATCAAATGACAACTCATGTGTATGGTTAGGAAACATAACCATCTTTGATTAACAAGCTAGTCTGATAGAGGTATACTAGGGACTCTTTGTTTTGTCTATGTATTCACACATGTACTAAGTTTCCGGTTAGTACAATTCTAGCATGAATTATAAACATTTATCATGATATAAGAAAATATAAATACAACTTTTTTATTGCCTCTAGGGCATATTTCCTTCAGTCTCCCACTTGCACTAGAGTCAATAATCTAGTTCGCATCTCCATGTGATTTAATAACGATAGTTCACATCGTTATGTGAATAACACTCACAATTCACATCGCCATGTGACTAACACCCAAAAGGTTTACTAGAGTCAATAACCTAGTTCACATCGCATATGTGATTAACACCCAAAAGGGTACTAAGGTGTGATCATGTTTTGCTTCGCGAGAGAAGTTTCGTCAGCGGGTTTGTTACATTCAGATCCATATGTATTTCGCAAATTTCTATGTCTACAATGCTCTGCATGGAGCTACTCTAGCTTATTGCTCCCACTTTCAATACGCATCCAGATTGATACTTAGAGTCATCTGGATTTGTGTAAATCTTGCATCAGCGTAACTCTTTACGACGAACTCTTTATCACTTCCATAATCGAGAAACATTTCCTTAGTCATGCAATAACTAAGGATAATTTTTGACCGCTCTCCAGTGATCTACTCCTGGATCACTATTGTACCTCCTTGCCAAACTCATGGTAAGGTACACAACAAGTTTGGTACACAGCATGGCATACTTTATAGAACCTATGGCTGAGGCATTGGGAATGACTTTCATTCTTTTTCTATCTTCTGCCGTGTTCGGGTTTTGAGTATTTACTCAACTTTCATACCTTACAACTTAGGCAAGAACCCCTTCTTTGACTGATCCATTTTGAACTTCTTCAAAATCTTATTAAGGTATGTACTCATTGAAAATCTTATCAAGCGTCTTAATCTATCTCTATAGATCTTGGTGCCCAATATGTAAGCAGCTTCACCGAGGTCTTTCTATGAAAAACTCCTTTCAAATACTCCTTTATGCTTTCCAGAAAATTCTACATCATTTCCGATAGACAATATGTCATTCACATATACTTATCAGAAAGGCTGTAGTGATCCCACGCACTTTCTTATAAATACAGGCTTCACTGCAAGTCTGTATAAAACTATATGATTTGATACTCTTATCAAAGCATACATTCCAACTCCGAGATGCTTGCACCAGTCCATACATGGATCGCTGGAGCTTGCACATTTTGTTAGCACCTTTAGGATTGACAAAACCTTCTGGTTGCATCATATACAACTCTTCTTTAAGAAATGCATTAAAGAATGCAGTTTTGTTATCCGTTTGACAGATTTCATAAAATGCGGCAATTGCTAACATGATTCGGACAGACTTTAAGCATCGCTACGAGTAAGAAAATCTCATCGTACTCAACACCTTGAACTTGTCGAAAACCTTTCGCAACAAGTCCAGCTTTGTAGACAGTAACATTACCATCGGCGTCAGTCTTCCTCTTAAAGATCCATTCATTTTCAATGGCTTGCCGATCATCGGGCAAGTCAACCAAAGTCCACACTTTGTTCTCATACATGGATCCCATCTCAGATTTCATGGCCTCAAGCCATTTTGCGGAATCTTGGATCATCATCGCTTCCTCATAGTTCGTAGGTTCATCATGGTATAGTAACATGACTTCCAGAACAGGGTTACCGTACCTACTCTGGCGCGGAACGCACTCTGGTTGACCTAGAAGGTTCAGTAGTAACTTGATCTGAAGTTTCATGATCATCATCATTAGCTTCCTCGCTGATTGGTGTAGGAATCACTATAACTAGTTTCTGTGATGTACTACTTTCCAATTCGGGAGAGGGTACAATTACCTCATTAAGTTCCACTTTCCTCCCACTCACTTCTTTCGAGAGAAACTCCTTCTCTAGAAAGTATCCATTTTAGCAACGAATATCTTGCCTTTGGATCTATGATAGAAGGTGTACCCAACAGTTTCCTTTGGGTATCCTATGAAGACACATTTCTCCAATTTGGGTTCGAGCTTATCAGGTTGCAACCTTTTCACATAAGCATCGTTACCCCAAACTTTAAGAGACAACAATTTAGGTTTCCTGCCAAACCACGGTTCATACGATGTGGTCTCAACAGATTTAGATGGTGCCCTATTTAACGTGAATGCAGCTGTCTCTAATGCATAACCCAAAACGATAGTGGTATATCGGTAAGAGACATCATAGATTGCATCATATCTAATTAAGTACGGTTTATGACATTCAGACCCACCATTGCAATGTGATGTTCTGGGTGGCGTGAGCTGTGAAACTATTCCACATTGTTTCAAATGAATACCAAACTCGTGACAAAAGTATTTGTCTCCACGATCAGATCGTAGAAACTTTATTTTCTTGGTACGATGATTCTCTACTTCACACTGAAATTTCTTTGAACTTTTCAAATGTTTTCAGACTTGTTCTTCATCAAGTAGATATACCCTGCTCAAATCATTTGTGAACGTCAGAAAATAACGATACCCGCCACGAGTCTCAACACTCATTTGTCCGCATACATCAGTATTGTAACGCCCCGAGACCGGTGCTCTAGAGGCCTTCCATTTATTTCATTGTCGTGGTATGTTTGAGCTGTTTGTTGCCATGGTCGCGATGAGTGCCATTGTTATATTTTGCTTCTTGCATCATGTCCATAATTGGTTATATTGAATTACGCCATCCTTGTTGTGCCATGATCATCTTGCTTTGTTATATGTTACATGATTTTGGTGTGCCTCTTGTCATTATGTTGCATCTCATCATGATCATCATGGCATGTTCATTTTGTTGTTGCCCTTACCATTTTGTTGCATTTGCACAATGATCATCTTTTCTTGTGTGGCGTATCTATTTTGTGTTGTCGTCTCGTGTGATCCATTCCCCTTCATGTCCAAGTGTTTGGCGTCTCCACCATCTTGAAAAACACCCTCTATGGTAAACCCTATCCTATTCTCTCTTTCTTTCATCTTAGCATTGTTTTGCAAGTGGCATTTTGCTATTACAGATAAATGTTCATTCTTTTCCTGATATCAGTAGACCATGCCAAGACCCTCCCTCCCAGTTTTCAGCTCATTTGGGGATAGCTTTCGTTGGACAAAAAATCCACTCAAGTTTGCATTAAATTCGAACTTGTTTAGATTTTCTGTCTTTAAAATTTCCCATAGCAATTTTATCAAATAGTGCATAATCCCAGAACTCTAGGGATATATTTTTATCTTGGGGATTCCTTCCCTAAGCATGTGTTCTTTTTCTCCAAATTATTTTTATTTTGTAAACATGAGAATAAAGCAACACAGGGAAGAAAACCTTACATGAAGCCCAGTCGACCTGGAGCCCAGCCCACCTGGACCTCTCGCTCTCTCTCCCTGGTAAATCCCACACATGCACCGGGCCGGCCGCACCTGTCATTCTCTCCCTCCTCTCCTTTTTCTTCCACCTTGGCAGCACCCCCTCTCACAGTAACTCGCACAGCCGAGCGAGGCACATGGCCACCACGGCCAGGCTCGCGTCGCGCCCCTCCTATAAAGCCCCAGCCGATCCCTCCTAGGGTTTCCCTTTGCCCTCTCCGCGCCGCCGCCACCGAGTAGATCCAAGCCACACCACCATAGCCGTCGCCCACCTTCCACCAGAGAGCTTCCGAAGCACTCCCATGGCTCCGCCGCAGTCACAGCCCTCCTCCGTCGTTGCCTTCACTCCTGGTCGGCTCCCCGACGGCGTCTTCTACGACTACAAGCAGGCCAGGAGCCAGAAGGGGACAAGGGCGACGCGATCGTCTTCATCCACGACGTCCTCTTCTTCCTCTACTTCGTCTTCTTCTCCTGCGGCCGATCTGCACCCCCTTCGATTCTGGCCGTCCTCGACCAGCTCTCTTCAATCCAGGCGCACCGCATGCCTGTGGTGATGTGGGGACCCCGACTCATAAGTCGTGATCACGGAATGCACGTGTACAGTGATCCCGGAGATCAATGCTCACTGAACACACAGAAGCTGAATAACAAGAATCTTACATCCATACATACCGTATTACACAAATAGGACCATTATGGTCAAGCCTTGAGTATATCATCGCAGCGGAAATCTTCAATGACAACATGGACCCATGCCATCTACCTTAACCCTACAGGCATTCTAACTGGGAAGCGTCCTAGCTCGCATGCTCGTCACCAAGAAATCTTCATCATAACCTGTTCTCTCATCCCTGGCCAATAAAATAACCAGTGGCAAGCCAATGAGTACTTTGAATGTACTCGCAAGCAACCCAAGTGTGATAGCAGAATAATTATGCAAGGCTCTACTGCTAGGTTGGCAGATTTGCGGAAAGCTAGTTTTTCAAATGCAAGTATGATCAACATATAACATGGATATGCATGTGTCTGTAACAAGTATCAGGAGGTCACAGACATCAATATCGAGAAAGAGTTGTAATCAACTCATGCTCAAGCTCATTGTGACTTCCTCAAGATTCACATCATCAACAATACCATCATACCGTGTTGTTTCCCAGAAACTTATGGACATAGCCTAAGTAGCACCACCCAACTGTCCTTGACCGCGGACACGGCTATTCGAATAGTTTGACACTCTGCAGAGGTTGCACACTTTACCCACTAGATCCGGGGAACTTCCGTGACATCCACGACCCGCGATACCTCAAGTACCCGGGGTAAGCACCCGATCACTATCTTGCCCTAGACGACACTAATATGGAGTCCACTCGATTGGTAACAACCCCGTGCCCCACATTTCACATCTCAAGATTCTTGGAGCCTCGCTCCCATATTCATCACATACCACAAGCACGGGGTACCAACGGTGTGTCCGGTGCCCTGTAAAGACAGTCATGGCCGCCTATCCAAGCACGACCCCGTCCCGAGAGTGACCTCATGTCACCCCCGTCACTAGTAATGCGGGCACCATGCTAGTATCGACCTAGGTAATCAATAATGCCCTTTCCCATATAAGGGTAGAGTGGTTGCGCATGTTTGGTTGGGACGGTAGTCACACATAAATCTAATCCATCTCTGTAAACAACACTTCCGTCAAGCCTCGGCACACTACTTCTTCACCAAGTAGTGCCCTAGCTCCTCATCAACTCCCAGGGGCATTAGTGGCACCCACTGGGTCATTTGCAAGTATGTCAGACCACACTTGTTTCACTCAATGCATAACCCCGACCCATTTGCGTAGCCAACTACTATAGCATACATCTATCAATTCCCACCCACATAACCCTCATAGGAAGGTAGGGTCATGTTTGATGCAAGTTTCAACAGTAAAGTAACAGGGGTAGCAACCAAAGTGGTTTCCACCTCAACATGATTCCGATGCATTGAATAATAAGGTGCTATGAGACATGCATAAAAAGGTTTCTTGAACATTGTCAAAGGGCTGCTTGCCTTATTCTTCCGAGTCTTCAAACCTTCTGGTCCATCTCCGAATACTCCGTTTATTTCGTCAACTAACGATGGAAGCAATCATAATAAGCAACACAATCAAAGCAAAAATAAAAGTGCTCTAAAAATAGGAGTTGGACTTTTCTAGGATACCTCTGGTCATATTAGAAATGACCAAGGTGGTTTCATAGGCATTGGATCAATGGGTGATTTGGAACATTCCAATATGATGGAATCAAGGGGTTTATGGATTTGAAATAAGTATACAGAAATATTTCCTTGAATGATGAGCAAAGGCACCCATCATCAAGTCATGATTTTAGAAGCATCTAGGAGTTGGTTTCACTGGATTTGGATTTGAAATGAATTTCCTAGGATTTTGCAAAGCTGATAATTACGAAGAAATGGCTCAATATTTGGTAGGGTACAGAAAGTATTAATAAATTTTTTCCAAAACTAAGTTTGGACATGACAAGCATCTAGGAATTTGAATCACTGCATTTGGATCAAAAATGAGCTCTCTGTGATTTTCTAAAGTTCATCACAGAAAATGGAATATGGGCATTTGATAAATATTTGTGAAAGAAATGTATCTGGAATAATGTGCATGATGCACCATGTGGTAGAGAATGAATTTAGAGACTACCAGAAATTTGAATCATGCCATTTGGAGTTCATTTGAATATTTGGGAGATTTTTGAAGTTTACTGGAAACAGAAAATAAAAGGAAAAAGGGGGTTATACCCTTTACTGCGCGCCGGCGAGGGATAGATGATGGGCCGGCCCAGCTACACGGCCGTGCGGGCGGAGGTGGTGACGCCGAAGGCGTCATCTCCGGAGGGCGTTTTCGCCTGGGAAACGCGGCTCGCGCCTGGCCCGTTTCCACTTAAGCTGCTGGGCCCGCCGGCCGGGTCGCTGACAGGCGGGGGGCCCTCGCCAACTGGCGGGACGGTCGTCCCCTACCTCGCGCCTGAGGCAGAGGAACTACGGGGAGGTCCGGCCTGGCGGCGCTGGCGCCCGCCCCGACGGCTCCAGCTACCAGCGACGGCCCCCAACACGCGGGAGGATGCAGCAAGGAGCGGCGATCCCGCACGTGCGCTCAGCACCCGCGGAGAGGCTTGGGTCACAGAGGACTTTGGCGGCGGCCGGCGGCGAGATTTTGGCCGCGGTGGTGGATAGGGGGTGCGGGAGAGAGAGAGAGTGGGTCCAGGAGGATCAGGAGAGGGAGAGGAGGCCATCGGAGCCGCGAGGGGGCTCGGGGCAGCCTATAAATAGGTGAGCGCCGATCCACCGAAGACGCGCGCGCCGGCGAGGCCCTTGCTGTCGTTGCAAGCCACGGGGGCACCAGCGGGCATGTCCAGGGCGTTCGTGGGGCTGGTCCACGCTTAGAGGAAGAGAGAGGAGGAGCGGGGAGGCGCCAAAGGGGTCGCGCGTGCGAGCTTTCTCACTGGAGCTCGGGGTCGGCCGGTGCGCGTGCGGGCAGGGGTGAGAGAGGGGGAGAGAGGAGGGGGCCGACCACCCAGCGTGTTGCGGACGTCGAGGCCGCCTCGGGGGACACGCTGTAGGACGCCCCTGATTGGAGGTGGCTACAGTGCTCCAGAGCACTGTAGCGCGCTCCAGAGCGTGCTTTAGGCTGCCATTGGCATGGCCTGTCGTCCAGGGCGTGTCCAACGGTGTCCAGAGTGTAGAGGAAGTAGTAAAGAATTGGCCTATGGCCTTGGATGCTCCAGGGAACCACTGGGATGAGGAGGGAGGTGAGGAAGAGGGTGAAATCTGCTGTCTAGAAGAGTGAATTGGGGTTTTACCCTCCTCCAATAATTGAGCTGAGGCCATAGAGAGTTACTGGGGGGTAGAGGATGATCAGGAGAAGCTGTGGTAGAAATTTGAAGTAAAGGGAAAAAGTAAAAGAGGTTCAAACACTGGTTTTGGTAAATGGACAGAAGGTGTTTGATCAAGTTTTGGGGAAGCAAATGACCTCCACTTGGCATGGGACTTAACAGGATCAAATGTCACATATAATTAGGCCCCTACACCAAATTTGAGCTCATTTGGGCAAAGTGGCCAATGTAACTTTGGAGAACCCTAGAAATCAACAGAAATGGTTTCACCATGTTTGAGGTAAGCAAATCATCTCCCCTTGATGCACCACTTGGTGTAGCATCATCATTTGGGGTTATGATCATGCCCACAAAGTTTGAGGCCCCAGATAAAAAGTTGGTAATGTAAAGTTGTTCAAATTTGCATTTGAACAAAATTGGTTTTGGGGCACTTAGACCCAGTTAGGCTTCTCCAAAACTTGTGCCATTTGGCATGGATGCATTATTACATCATTTTAGCATGTACACCAAGTTTGAGAGCATTTGGACAAGTTTGGCAATGTAGAGTTGCTCAAACTTCAAATAGGGACAGTAGGGTTTTGAGGGGATTAGAGGATGTTTCCTTGATCTCCAAGGCATGAGGCTTTGCAAGATCATCAAGTATGTCATATATGACATCATAGAATTTACCTGGAATTTTTGGAGAATATTTCCTTTGTAAATATTTCAAAAGCTTGAAATATCCAGAAAGGGTTTTGGAAGGATTTGTCCAATATTTTGAACATGACCATGTGTTGAAACTCTTATATATGGACAATATATGTCCTATGAGTCTCCCTGAATTTTGGCAAATATTTTTGAAATAATTAAATATTTTTTCCCTATTAAAGACCATTTCTGGCCTTAAGAAAAAGCTTTTAAATAAAATATAAAAATAACTTTCAAAATTATACTTTTGTGGTTTCTGGGAGTCCTATACCTAATAGGATTCAAATATACTTTTTGAAAGATTTTTCACACCCTAAATAAGGTACTTGCAGTGCAAACCTCAATTCAGGGGTTTTTGGAAAACTAATTTTTAGAAAATACCATTTGGCCAAAATATTTTGATAAGAAAATTCTATACTGGTCTATACACATGGCATGATCATTGGGAAAAGGTTTTGGGTCAAGGAGATGAAGTATAAGAGTTGGAGGATTTATCTGATTTTTAGAGCACTAGCAAACAGCAGACAAAAGTCAAATCAAGCAAGGTCAAAAACACTCAAAAGTTTTTGCAAATCCACATTTTTAACATGAAAATTAGCTTAAGCAATGTGATATGAAAATCAGGGTGTGACAGACCTACCCCCCTTACAAGAATCTCGTCCCCGAGATTCCCAGACTAGGCGTGGAAAGAAAGGCGGAGTCTTGGATACGGGGCAGTCTTCACTTCTCCTTGTTGGTTCTGCTTCCGAGCGGTGCTCCTTGGAATCCTGAAGTGGTTGATGGTATGGCTTCTTGCTTGATGCCTTCCTTGATGGAGGTTGCTGAGGGGTCTCTTGCATAGGTTAGGTTGGGTTAGCTGTCAAAGGCTCGGTGATCGATGTCCTTGCGGGCATCGGGCTAGCTAGGAGGTAAGAAGTACTTCTAGAGTGGGGGCTCGTGGAAGATTTGGTGCACGGAGAGTATCTCAGGTGGTAGATCTAGCTGGGGAGCCGTCTACCACATGACTTGCAGTGATCTCAAAGGGTCCAATGAACCTTGGTGCGAGCTTCCCCTTGACGTGGAAACGCTTGGTTTCCTTCAGAGGAGTTACCCGCAGGTGCACGTGGTCCCTGACATGGAAACTCATGTCGCGACGGTGAGTGTCAGCATAGCTCTTTTGCCTTGACTTGGCTGCCTTCAAACGTTCCCTGACTAGTTGGACTGGCTCTTCCGCTGCGCGGAGAATATCCGGTCCAAAGACAAGCCCTTCTCCAGTCTCTGACCAGTTGAGGGGTGTGCGACATCTGCGTCCGTACAACACCTCAAATGGTGCCATCAGAAGGCTCGACTGGTAACTATTGTTATAGGAGAACTCGGCAAAAAGGGAGACAATCCTCCCACTTGGCTCCATACGCCAAGACACATGCTCGGAGTCATGACTTCGAGAATCTGATTGACTCGCTCAGTCTGACCTCCGGTCTGTGGGTGGAAAGCCGTGCTGAAAGATACTTGGTTCCCAAGGCTTCTTGGAACTTCTTCCAGAACCTTGAGGTGAACTGGGTTCCTCGATCTGACACAATCTCTTGGGAATACCATGAAGACTTACGATTTGGTCGATGTAGAGAGCTGCCAGCCGGTTGCCATCATAAGTGGTCTTTACAGGAATGAAATGGGCCACCTTGGTCAAATGATCGACTATGACCCAGATAGAGTCATGTCCTCTATTCGACCTTCGTAATCCAGTGATGAAGTCCATTCAGATTTTATCCCACTTCCACTCAGGAACCTTGAGTGGTTGAAGCAATCCAGCGGGTCGCTGATGTTCAGCCTTGACCTTTTGGCACACATCACACTTTGCAACATAGGTTGCAATCTCTCTTTCATCCTGTGCCACCAGAATCGTGCCTTCAAGTCTTGATACATCTTGGTGTGAGCGTTCCTTTGGAAGGAGTGGTTTGCAGATACGCCCGGTCTTCGACACGGAAGTTTACTTCTTGATGACGGTGGTCGGTGTAGATCTTCCTTCTTGACAGGGCGGTCTTCAAATGTCTTCCATCCAGCTGTCCATCTCTTCTTTGTCTTCGGGCAGTCAAGTAGGCCATCAAATAATGATTTTACCTAACTGGTCCAATCACTCCATGAGGTCTATGGGGTACGCCAGGTAGGCTGGGGTATTGGTGGTGGTCTCGGTTGAGTATTTGCAGAGGCCTTCCTGACTTAGAGCGAAGGCCCGTGGTCAGAATCTGACCAGGTTGTGGTTCGGTGGGGCTTAAGGGTTTCAAGGATTCTAGTGAGTGAGTGAACTTATATCATCTTATCCTTAAGCACAGTTTCTGAGATGCCAATAGCTCTATCTAGTACTCCGAACGGAAAAGCGGCCTCTCGCATAGACCAACTTCAATCACCACTAATGCCATACTTATCCTCATGACTCTCAAGAGACGGTCTAACAAAACTATACTGTCTATGATCCCCAAATCTATATGTATGCCTACCTCTAAAAATCCAAAGGTAGATCATACATGCTGCTGAGCTTAAATTAAACTCCACAATCCAAGCACTCAACCTAATCTTGCAAGGCTCACGATAATGCATCACCAATCTAAGGAAACACGTCATATGCCACTCCAAGATTTTGTTTCCTTCCTATAGATCAACTCCAATAGCCCGGTAATTACATCAATCACCACATAATCCAACAATTCTACAAATCCGATGTCTACGGTGTTTCGCAAGATCTCGAGTCCCTATGATATCCAAATACTGGGGAGGACTTGCATTATGACAGTATGTCCACCAAATTCCCATCATCCGGGTCAAGTAAACTCCAAGATCACGATTATATAGATCCCTAAATCAACTCCGACAAATAATCCAATCTCCTAGGTTATTGTCCACCGAGAAGCATGATATCATAATCAGGATCATAGGCCTAAACCCAATCTTACTCCGAACCATGCAGATATATCTAGCATCTATACCAACCAGAATCACCTACATAAATCCAAATCTCATGGCCAACGGGTACTTCCACATGCTTCCCCAAAGTCATGATCTCACCAATATGAAAACCTCACAATCCATCAAGGCTCAGATAGTTCCTCGAAGTCACTGATATAAAGCCACCAAATCATCCGTCCAATACCCTCGAACTGGTCTATCTATGGCATCGTCAGTTCTCGTGCTATATTAGGATGAAAATGTGCTTGTTCACCGTGTTCACTAGTTCCTTTACGAACCCAGTGTGTGCAAGGTTACAAAGGCTTAACAGGTTCTCTCGCTTTACCATGGGTTAGGCACATGGTTAAGGATTCGTGCTGGAGTGTCTCGTGAAGTCTCAAAGGGTCTAGAAAGAGGGTCACTGGTCTGGAGGGTTATACATGATTCTACGGGGTTGCACTTGGTCACGGAGGTTGTAGCAGAAGTCTTCAGTGCCAGTTGGTTGCCGAGGTAGAATCCTTGGTGCATCTTGTCTTGCGGGTCTTCAATTGGGGAAGGAGAGAATAGAGGGAAGAAGCAGCGTAGAGGAGGGAAATGCCTAAAGGGGGTTCTATAGTGCAGGTGCAACAAACAGGTGCAAAAAGGCCGAAACAAAAGAAACAAGGCAAGGAAGGTGATATAGCCATGCACTTGTTGCCTGGGGCAAAAGTGCGACTTATATCAAAACACAAGCAAATAAAAGCAAATAACACACAATCATGGTTCCATTCGAACCATCATATGGACTCGACTGCGCATAGGGGGTACACGACTCATCCTACCCTAGGGGTTCTCGGACTCAGTGTCGTGACTTGTGCCTCGTGCAGTCTTCTGGGCTTCCTCAGGTGTTGCTATGTCCCTTGTAGTTGCTTGATGAACGATCCAGGTTGAGCCTGAAGAATCTTCAACATCTTTTCGCCTGATGAGGTGATGGGGTGAAGGTGCCTCCTTGTAGCTGGCGTTGACTTGGTCTTCTCTTGTCTCTTTAATCATGACGATCCCTTGTGCCTTCTGGGACGTCGAGGGTACCAGGTAGGCAATCCATATGTAATAACAAGGCATAATAGAGGTCCAACATGTCGGTTTCGTTGATGAAAACATCGACACCAAGAGCGGGGGACGAAGAGAACCGTTTTCCTGCTCACTATAGTGAGGCGGACCAAATGGCAAGGTTCTCATCCACCGGTGGTTGTCGATACAACAACGGCAGTGACATGATTACTCTATTAGCGATGTATATCATGATTTTTCACAACTCATGCCATGGTCATCGTAGGCTAGGGTTGCACCATCTTCTGGGTCTTCATGTCCTCACTCATCGAGGATGGATTTTCCGTGGACATCGTCTTGTCGTGGTGTCGCCACTCTTGCGTGCAAAAGTGGTGGGCGAGTGTTTGGCAAGGTGCATTTCACGAGGATTACAGAAAATCCAGTGGTCTGGGGCATAAGGGTTCTAGCGACCAAGGTTTTGAAGGGGAAGAGATCAAATATAGCTTAGTTTTCGAAAAACTGAGAAGGGAAGAGAAGTATAGATAGTTTTGAAAACTAGTAATAGTTTTGGAAATAGTTTTATCCTAACTAACGACCATGCTAACTAAGGCTTCCTACAGTCAGGATGGCTCTGATACCAGCTCTGTGGGGACCCCGACTCATAAGTCGTGATCACCGAATGCACGTGTACAGTGATCCCAGAAATCAATGCTCACTGAACACACAGAAGCTGAATAACAAGAGTCTTACATCCATACATACCGTATTACACAAATAGGACCATTATGGTCAAGGCTTGAGTATATCATCGCAGCGGAAATCCTCAATGACAACATGGACCCATGCCATCTGCCTTAACCCTACAGGCATTCTGACTGGGAAGCGTCCTAGCTCGCATGCTCGTCACCAAGAAATCTTCATCATAACATGTTCTCTCATGCCTGGCCAATAAAATAACCAGTGGCAAGCCAATGAGTACTTTGAATGTACTCGCAAGCAACTCATGCTCAAGCTCATTGTGACTTCCTCAAGATTCACATCATCAACAATACCATCATACCGTGTTGTTTCCCAGAAACTTATGGACATAGCCTAAGTAGCACCACCCAACTGTCCTTGACCGCGGATACGGCTATTCGAATAGTTTGACACTCTGCAGAGGTTGCACACTTTACCCACTAGATCCGGGGAACTTCCGTGACATCCACGACCCGCGATACCTCAAGTACCCGGGGTAAGCACCCGATCACTATCTTTCCCTAGACGACACTAATATGGAGTCCACTCGATTGGTAACAGCCCCGTGCCCCACATTTCACATCTCAAGATTCTTGGAGCCTCGCTCCCATATTCATCACATACCACAAGCACGGGGTATCAACGGTGTGTCCGGTGCCCTGTAAAGGCAGTCATGGCCGCCTATCCAAGCACGACCCCGTCCCGAGAGTGACCTCATGTCACCCCCGTCACTAGTAATGCGGGCACCATGCTAGTATCGACCTAGGTAATCAATAATGCCCTTTCCCATATAAGGGTAGAGTGGTTGCGCATGTTTGGTTGGGACGGTAGTCACACATAAATCTAATCCATCTCTGTAAACAACACTTCCGTCAAGCCTCGGCACACTACTTCTTCACCAAGTAGTGCCCTAGCTCCTCATCAACTCCCAGGGGCATTAGTGGCACCCACTGGGTCATTTGCAAGTATGTCAGACCACACTTGTTTCACTCAATGCATAACCCCGACCCATTTGCTTAGCCAACTACTATAGCATACATCTATCAATTCCCACCCACATAACCCTCATAGGAAGGTAGGGTCATGTTTGATGCAAGTTTCAACAGTAAAGTAACAGGGGTAGCAACCAAAGTGGTTTCCACCTCAACATGATTCCAATGCATTGAATAATAAGGTGCTATGAGACATGCATAAAAAGGTTTCTTGAACATGGTCAAAGGGCTGCTTGCCTTATTCTTCCGAGTCTTCAAACCTTCTGGTCCATCTCCGAATACTCCGTTTATTTCGTCAACTAACGATGGAAGCAATCATAATAAGCAACACAATCAAAGCAAAAATAAAAGTGCTATAAAAATAGGAGTTGGACTTTTCTAGGATACCTCTGGTCATATTAGAAATGACCAAGGTGGTTTCATAGGCATTGGATCAATGGGTGATTTGGAACATTCCAATATGATGGAATCAAGGGGTTTATGGATTTGAAAGAAGTATACAGAAATATTTCCTTGAATGATGAGCAAAGGCACCCATCATCAAGGCATGATTTTAGAAGCATCTAGGAGTTGGTTTCACTGGATTTGGATTTGAAATGAATTTCCTAGGATTTTGCAAAGCTGATAATTATGGAGAAATGGCTCAATATTTGGTAGGGTACAGAAAGTATTAATAAAAATGTTCCAAAACTAAGTTTGGACATGACAAGCATCTAGGAATTTGAATAACTGCATTTGGATCAAAAATGAGCTCTCTGTATTTTCTAAAGTTCATCACAGAAAATGGAATATGGGCATTTGATAAATATTTGTGAAAAAATGTATCTGGAATAATGTGCATGATGCACCATGTGGTAGAGAATGAATTTAGAGACTACCAGAAATTTGAATCATGCCATTTGGAGTTCATTTGAATATTTGGGAGATTTTTGAAGTTTACTGGAAACAGAAAATAAAAGGAAAAAGGGGGTTATACCTTTACTGCGCGCCGGCGAGGGATAGATGATGGGCCGGCCCAGCTGCACGGCCGTGCGGGCGGAGGTGGTGACGCCGAAGGCGTCATCTCCGGAGGGCGTTTTCGCCTAGGAAACGCGGCTCGCGCCTGGCCCGTTTCCACTTAAGCTGCTGGGCCCGCCGGCCGGGTCGCTGACAGGCGGGGGCCCCTCGCCAACTAGCGGGACGGTCGTCCCCTACCTCGCGCCTGAGGCAGAGGAACGACGGGGAGGTCAGGTCGGGCGGCGTTGGCGCCCGCCCCGACGGCTCCAGCTACCAGCGACGGCCCCCAACACGCCGGAGGATGCAGCAAGGAGCGGCGATCCCGCACGTGCGCTCAGCACCCGCGGAGAAGCTTGGGTCACAGAGGACTTTGGCGGCGGCCGGCGGCGAGATTTTGGCCGCGGTGGTGGATAGGGGGTGCGGGAGAGAGAGAGAGTGGGTCCAGGAGGATCAAGAGAGGGAGAGGAGGCCATCGGAGCCGCGAGGGGGCTCGGGGCGGCCTATAAATAGGTGAGCGCCGGTCCACCGAAGACGCGCGCGCCGGCGAGGCCCTTGCTGTCGTTGCAAGCCACGGGGGCACCAGCAGCATGTCCAGGGCGTTCGTGGGGCTGGTCCACGCTTAGAGGAAGAGAGAGGAGGAGTGGGGAGGCGCCAGAGGGGTCGCGCGTGCGAGCTTTCTCACTGGAGCTCGGGGTCGGCCGGTGCGCGTGCGGGCAGGGGTGAGAGAGGGGGAGAGAGGAGGGGGCCGACCACCCAGCGTGTTGCGGACGTCGAGGCCGCCTCGAGGGACACGAGGGGGAGGCCCAAGGCTGTCGGACGCCCCTGATTGGAGGTGGCTACAGTGCTCTAGAGCACTGTAGCACGCTCCAGAGCGTGCTTTTGGCTGCCATTGGCATGGCCTGTCGTCCAGGGCGTGTCCAACGGTGTCCAAAGTGTAGAGGAAGTAGTAAAGAATTGGCCTATGGCCTTGGATGCTCCAGGGAACCACTGGGATGAGGAGGGAGGTGAGGAAGAGGGTGAAATCTGCTGTCTAGAAGAGTGAATTGGTGTTTTACCCTCCTCCAATAATTGAGCTGAGGCCATAGAGAGTTACTGGGGGGTAGAGGATGATCAGGAGAAGCTGTGGTAGAAATTTGAAGTAAAGGGAATAAGTAAAAGAGGTTCAAACACTGGTTTTGGTAAATGGACAGAAGGTGTTTGATCAGGTTTTGGGGAGGCAAATGACCTCCACTTGGCATGGGACTTAACAGGATCAAATGTCACATATAGTTAGGCCCCTACACCAAATTTGAGCTCATTTGGGCAAAGTGGCCAATGTAACTTTGGTGAACCCTAGAAATCAACAGAAATGGTTTCACCATGTTTGAGTTAAGCAAATCATCTCCCCTTGATGCACCACTTGGTGTAGCATCATCATTTGGGGTTATAATCATGCCCACAAAGTTTGAGGCCCCAGATAAAAAGTTGGTAATGTAAAGTTGTTTAAATTTGCATTTGAACAGAATTGGTTTTGGGGCACTTAGACCCAGTTAGGCTTCTCCAAAACTTGTGCCATTTGGCATGGATGCATTATTACATCATTTTAGCATGTACACCAAGTTTGAGAGCATTTGGACAAGTTTGGCAATGTAGAGTTGCTCAAACTTCAAATAGGGACAGAAGGGTTTTGAGGGGATTAGAGGATGTTTCCTTGATCTTCAAGGCATGAGGCTTTGCAAGATCATCAAATATGTCATATATGACATGATAGAATTTACCTGGAATTTTTGGAGAATATTTCCTTTGTAAATATTTCAAAAGCTTGAAATATCCAGAAAGGGTTTTGGAAGGATTTGTCCAATATTTTGAACATGACCATGTGTTGAAACTCTTATATATGGACAATACATATCCTATGAGTCTCCCTGAATTTTGGCAAATATTTTTGAAATAATTAAATAATTTTTCCCTATTAAAGACCATTTCTGGCCTTAAGAAAAAGCTTTTAAATAAAATATAAAAATAACTTTCAAAATTATACTTTTGTGGTTTCTGGGAGTCCTATACCTAATAGGATTCAAATATACTTTTTGAAAGATTTTTCACACCCTAAATAAGGTACTTGCAGTGCAAACCTCAATTCAGGGGTTTTTGGAAAACTAATTTTTAGAAAATACCATTTGGCCAAAATATTTTTATAAGAAAATTCTATACTGGTCTATACACATGGCATGATCATTGGGAAAAGGTTTTGGGTCAAGGAGATGAAGTATAAGAGTTGGAGGATTTATTTGATTTTTAGAGCACTAGCAAACAGCAGACAAAAGTCAAATCAAGCAAGGTCAAAAACACTCAAAAGTTTTTGCAAATCCACATTTTTAACATGAAAATTAGCTTAAGCAATGATATGAAAATCAGGGTGTGACAGACCTACCCCCCTTACAAGAATCTCGTCCCCGAGATTCCCAGACTAGGCGTGGAAAGAAAGGCGGAGTCTTGGATACGGGGTAGTCTTCACTTCTCCTTGTTGGTTCTGCTTCCGAGCGGTGCTCCTTGGAATCCTGAAGTGGTTGATGGTATGGCTTCTTGCTTGATGCCTTCCTTGATGGAGGTTGCTGAGGGGTCTCTTGCATAGGTTAGGTTGGGTTAGCTGTCAAAGGCTCGGTGATCGATGTCCTTGCGGGCATCGGGCTAGCTAGGAGGTAAGAAGTACTTCCAGAGTGGGGGCTCGTGGAAGATTTGGTGCACGGAGAGTATCTCAGGTGGTAGATCTAGCCGGGGAGCCGTCTACCACATGACTTGCAGTGATCTCAAAGGGTCCAATGAACCTTGGTGCGAGCTTCCCCTTGACGTGGAAACGCTTGGTTTCCTTCAGAGGAGTTACCCGCAGGTGCACGTGGTCCCTGACATGGAAACTCATGTCCCGATGGTGAGTGTCAGCATAGCTCTTTTGCCTTGACTTGGCTGCCTTCAAACGTTCTCTGACTAGTTGGACTGGCTCTTCCGCTGCGTGGAGAATATCCGGTCCAAAGACTAGCCCTTCTCCAGTCTCTGACCAGTTGAGGGGTGTGCGACATCTGCGTCCGTACAACACCTCAAATGGTGCCATCAGAAGGCTCGACTGGTAACTGTTGTTATAGGAGAACTCGGCAAAAAGGGAGACAATCATCCCACTTGGCTCCATACGCCAAGACACATGCTCGGAGTCATGACTTCGAGAATCTGATTGACTCGCTCAGTCTGACCTCCGGTCTGTGGGTGGAAAGCCGTGCTGAAAGATACTTGGTTCCCAAGGCTTCTTGGAACTTCTTCTAGAACCTTGAGGTGAACTGGGTTCCTCGATCTGACACAATCTCCTGGGAATACCGTGAAGACTTACGATTTGGTCGATGTAGAGAGCTGCCAGCCGGTTGCCATCATAAGTGGTCTTGACAGGAATGAAATGGGCCACCTTGGTCAAATGATCGACTATGACCCAGATAGAGTCATGTCCTCTATTCGACCTTGGTAATCCAGTGATGAAGTCCAATCCGATTTTATCCCACTTCCACTCAGGAACCTTGAGTGGTTGAAGCAATCCAGCGGGTCGCTGATGTTCAGCCTTGACCTTTTGGCACACATCACACTTTGCAACATAGGTTGCAATCTCTCTTTCATCCTGTGCCACCAGAATCGTGCCTTCAAGTCTTGATACATCTTGGTGTGGGCGTTCCTTTGGAAGGAGTGGTTTGCAGATACGCCCGGTCTTCGACACGGAAGTTTACTTCTTGATGACGGTGGTCGGTGTAGATCTTCCTTCTTGACAGGGCGGTCTTCAAATGTCTTCCATCCAGCTGTCCGTCTCTTCTTTGTCTTTGGGCAGTCAAGTAGGCCATCAAATAATGATGTTACCTAACTGGTCCAATCACTCCATGAGGTCTATGGGGTACGCCAGGTAGGCTGGGGTATTGGTGGTGGTCTCGGTTGAGTATTTGCAGAGGCCTTCCTGACTTAGAGCGAAGGCCCGTGGTCAGAATCTGACCAGGTTGTGGCTCGGTGGGGCTTAAGGGTTTCAAGGATTCTAGTGAGTGAGTGAACTTATATCATCTTATCCTTAAGCACAGTTTCTGAGATGCCAATAGCTCTATCTAGTACTCCGAACGGAAAAGCGGCCTCTCGCATAGACCAACTTCAATCACCACTCATGACATACTTATCCTCATGACTCTCAAGAAACGGTCTAACAAAACTATATTGTCTATGATCCCCAAATCTATATGTAAAATGCTTAGAATTTCATCTAGTTTCATAATTTGCAACTTGCATCCCAGTTTAAAATGTTTAAACTTGTTGTTTGATTAAATTTGCTCAAAGGACATGTTAAACTGGTTTATTTCATAACTTAATAACCATAGCTCGGAATTTAATAAACTTTATATGTAATTGGGGTAGGAAAATAAATAGATCAACTTGATGCACTTACTTTGCATGTTTAAAAACTCTAAAATATGGTTTATGGCAGAACAGTACCGAACTCAAAAGATGCACACGGGGATTTTCCGATTTTATTGTTCGTTGCTCCGGCCCCATTTAAACTTGCCTAGATAGGAAGTTTTATTATGCTTCACCTCTTACCATGTTAACAACATTTAACCTTGTCATGCATCATACTTGATTGTGCATCATGCCATGTTTATGTGTTGGGTGTTTACCATATTGTGTGCTTCTTTTCGGTTGTGCGCCTTCTCGATAGTTCCTGTTTTGTTGCGATTGTGAGGATTCGTTCGACTACACTTGGTTCATCTTCTTCATGGGTTCGTTCTTCTTCCTTGCGGGCAATCAGGCAAGATGACCATCACCTTGGATACCTTTACTATCATTGCTATGCTAGATGTCTCGATGCTATCGTTATATGTCGCGCTGCCCATCTTTATTATCAGCCCCTCTCCGTGTTGCCATGAAACCTCTAACCTTTGACACCTTCCCAGCTAAACCGTTGTTTGGCTATGTTACCCGCTTGCTCAGCCCCTCTTATAGCGTTGTTAGTTGCAGGTGAAGATGAAGATCGTCCATGTTGGAACTTGATATTTTGGGAATGTCACAATATATCTTATATATCTTAACACACCTATATACTTGGCAATGGGTGGAAGGCTTGGCCTTTTGCTCCATGTTTTGTTCCACTCATGCCACCTTAGGAGCCGATAAACCGGCGTTAGGTTCCTTGATTTTGCGTTCCTTACACGGTTGGGTATATGGGGACCCCTTGACAGTTCGTCTTTGAATAAAACTCCTCCAGCAAGGCCCAACATTGGTTTTAATTTGCATCATAATAACTACTTAACTAATTAATTAAATTTCATAGGGGTTCGCGTCCCGAGGATTCTTTCTACATAGCAGGGGGGCAGTGCTGATGGTGTTGGTCCCAAACGGGCGGACTGCGGGGCGACCTGGGGGAATCCCAAGGGCTGGTTTTACTCGTAGGATGTCCCATCCGGTTGTGGCCTGAGACGAGATACGCGCGGCTACTATCAGGGTGTCGGCAGGCCGGGAGGTCTTGCTGGACTTGTTTTACCTTTTTCGAAATGTCTTTTGCACCGGGAATTCCGAGTCTAATCGAGCCTTCAATAAGATAAGGGGTAATATTATTATTACTTCTGCTGATTGTGAGAGCTTGTGATGGGCTAAGTTGGGACACCCCTGCCGGGTTATGATCTTTCGAAAGCCGTGCCCGCGGTTATGTGGGAGATTGGAATTTGTTAATGTTTGGTTGTAGAAAACTTGACAGAGGATCCGAAGTAAAACATACAACCGTGTGAGTAACCGTGACTGTCTCTTTTCACTTTGAGAAGAGAACACGGTGGGGTTATGTTTGACTCATAGGTAGTTCAGGATCTTTAGCGATCATTACTAGTTTGCGACCGTTTGCGTAGATGCTCATCTTATTCTTGTACTCGTAAGTTAGCCACCATAATTTTGCTTAGCCGCTGCTGCAACCTCACCACTATCCTTTTTCCATACCCATTAAGCTTTGCTAGTCTTGATACCCATGGTTATGGGATTGCTGAGCCCTCGTGGCTCACAGATACTACAACAACAGTTGCAGGTGCAGGTTTCCGATGAATTGACATGAGAGCGATGTTCATTGTGTTGGAGTTCTTTCTTCTTCTTCTTCTTCTTCAGTCTTGGGTTGGGTTCCTGGTCGGCAGCCTGGGATAGCAGATGGATGTCGCTAGGCTTTTCATGTTTGCATCCGCAGTCCCTTGTATTGATGTTGTTGTATTCGTGACTTGTATGATTGTTGTATCCCCATGTATTTATGTAATGGTATGATGTAATGATATCCATCTGGCTAAGAGCCTGAGATGCGGTTGTGCCCCAATCACGTATGAGTCACGTGATCGGGATAGAATCGCATCTTGGGCCTAACAAGTTCGTATCAGAGCCTGGACCAACCATAGGAGCCCCCTTGATTGATTGTAGCTTGGCCATTGTCGAGTCTAGCAGAAAACGTTTTCGGACTCTAGTTATATCGGAGAGTAGGAATTCTTTTACTCCTCAGTCCCTTCATCGATGTGGTGAGGAGTCTTGACGTAGGTGTTTTGGATCACCTCTCTTCCCCTTCAAATTTTTTTAGGATCACGTGGTTAGTTTTCGTTCGTTGCGTTGCCAGTTCTTTCATCTGGTGCATCTCTCGTCGAGTCGATTCGACCCTCTTCTTCTTGCAAGTTCAACCCTTAGTTCTTTCAACCGATGTTGTTTCCCCTTCCGAAGTTGTCTTTCTTTTTCACACCCACCCACCCTTTTTCTTCTCGGACCGGAGTCCTCATTCAAGTATCCATCCTACTCGTGTGAAGCCTTTGCTTCTTTCCTTAATTATTTCAACCGGTGAATTCTCCTCTCGTTCGTCATTTGTCATCTATTTCATTCTGGTGGTTTCAATTCAAGCATTCAGTGTTAGTCATATTATTTTCCCTCGGCTGAGTTGTTTCCTCTTGTTCGTTTGTCTATCTCCATTTAATTGTTCCGGATTTCCGAAGACATCTCAGGATATTCGTCTGTCTTCCAATTAATTCGAGGTTTTCACCTCATTCGGGTCTTTCAATCGTTCCGATGCATCATCTCCTTTTTTATCCTTTTCAACGGTGTTTTCTCCTCGGTGGGCTCATAACCCACAGGTTTATTCCCAGGATCTTACCTGACTCTTCTAATTTCCCGGAGTGTTCCGAAATTCTTTTCAAGTGTGACATAAGTATGGATTCCATCAGTCATATGCCTTCTCCAAGATCGCTTTTAATTCTTTTCATCGTTGGTTCAACCTTTCTTCTCTTCATTCATCCGGAGTGTTTCAAGAATTCTTTTCCATTGTGTTCCTCCGAAGGCCATCATTTCAGAAGATTTCTTCGTTCTCAGTTTTCAACTTCGTCCTCCAAATATTCTTCATCGATGCCTCTTTTCTTAATCAGTTCATGATCTCTTCGTTCTCTTGAATCTAAATTTTCCCCATGTGTTTTATTCTTCCCGGTGATTCATTTATATTGTACTCACTCAATTTCAACTCTTCCCGGTGGTTCATTCTTTTCTTCACTCGGTTTCAATTCTTTACGGTGATTCGCTCAACAGTTCTTTTCCGGTGCTATCATATCAATTCATTCGTTCATTCCAATCCTACAGGTGTTTCATGAAGACTTTCTGAAGTTCAAGCTATATCCCTCTTTAATCTTTTTCAACGCGAATAAGTAGTGTGCAAATCCATTGCTTCCCATCGATTTAATTGGTGGAGGATAAGCATAACATAATTCTTATTCTTATTTCGTCAAGTTGATTAATTCCTTCCTTCTGGGATTGTTCATGACGAATAATATCTCGGTTCTAAGTTGTTCATCTTTTCTTACCCGGAGTTCCAAGTTTTCTTGGTTGTCTCGTCGTGAAGCTACATCTAAATCATCGTGAGGCTTTAATCTTATTTTTTTCATCCTTCAATTTTATCTCATCATCCTTTTGTTTACCGGAGTTCTTCATGGTGGTTCATGAAGGATTTAACTCATTATCGTCAAGGATTTAATTCATTCTTCACGTGTTCATCAAGAATCCTTGTGGAGGAGCTAAGTATCCCTCCTCTTGCATATCGAAGTGCGACTAATTCTTCCTTGTCTTTCAGACAGGCTGTTTCACATCTTTTCTTCCGTCTCAAGTAAACAATCTTTTCCATTTGTGGCTGGTTATCACCTCATAATTTTGAGATGTTTTACATAAGCCCACAACAAGCTTATTATTTTCTTTGTTGAATTTCCAGCAACTCCGTTTCAATCCTTCTTTGCAAGGATTCTTTTCAATGCAATTAGGGTGGAAGTTGTCTTTTGTTTTCCCCTTCATTTTTTAACTGCCAATGATTTACTTCCTATCCTGTCATTCCGAAGGGATGGTGATGTTACTCTCTTCGACCCATTATCTCGTTTCTCCAAGACCATTTTTTTCCTTCTCTATTCATTTACCGGAGTATGGTGTCCTCTCTTAAAATATCTTATCTTGTCTACCTCTCCCTTTTCTCTTATATCGGATGCTATCCCAAATTCTTTCGCTCTTATTCCTTTTCTACCTTGTTCTAACCGTAGTGGTTTCAGAGTCTATCTTATTCCTTGAGCTTTTCATTATCGTCATAATCGGTGTTCCCCTTTTCTACCAGGGTGCTCTCAACCTTGTTCATCTTCTCTCTTGCGTTCATATTTTACCTTATCCTCTTTCTCTTTCGTCTCGTTCCTAAGATCTCGAGACGAGATCTTCTGTTAGTGGAGGAGTGTTGTAACGCCCTAAGACCGGTGCTCCAGAGGCCTTCCATTTATTTCGTTGTCGTGGTATGTTTGAGCTATTTGTGGCCATGATCGCAATGAGTGCCATTGTAATATTTTGCTTCTTGCATCATGTCCATAATTGGTTATATTGCATTATGTCATCCTTGTTGTGCCATGATCATCTTGCTTTGTTATATGCTACATTATTTTGGTGTGCCTCTTGTCATTATGTTGCATCTCATGATGATCATCATGGCATGTTCATTTTGTTGTTGCCCTTACCATTTTGTTGCATTTGCACAATGATCATCTTTGCTTGTGTGGCGTATCTATTTTCTGTTGTCGTCTCGTGTGATCCATTCCCCTTCATGTCCAAGTGTTTGGCGTCTCCACCATCTTGCAAACCACCCTCTATGGCAAACCCTATCCCATTCTCTCTTTCTTTCATCTTAGCATTGTTTTGCAAGTGGCATTTTTCTATTACAGATAATTGTTCATTCTTTTCCTGATATCAGTAGACCATGCCAAGACCCTCCCTCCCAGCTTTCAGCTCATTTGGGGATAGCTTTCGTTGGAGTAAAAATCCACTCAAGTTTGCATTAAATTCAAACTTGTTTAGATTTTATGTCTTTAAAATTTCCCAAAGCAATTTTATCAAATAGTGCATAATCCCAGGACTCTAGGGATATATTTTTATCTTGGGGATTCCTTCCCTAAGCCCGTGTTATTTTTCTCCAAATTATGTTTATTTTGTAAACATGAGAATAAAACAACACAGGGAAGAAAACCTTACCTGAAGCCCAGTCCACCCGGAGCTCAGCCCACCTGGACCTCATGCTCTCTCTCCCTGGTAAATCCCACACATGCACCGGGCCGGCCCCACCTGTCATCCTCTCCCTCCTCTCCTTTTTCTTCCACCTTGGCAGCACCCCCTCTCACAGTAACTCGCACAGCCGAGCGAGGCACATGGCCATCGCGGCCAGGCTCGCGTCACGCCCCTCCTATAAAGCCCCAGCCGCCCTCCTAGTGTTTCCCTTTCCCCTCTCTGCGCCGCCGCCACCCAGTAGGTCCAAGCCACGCCACCATAGCCATCACCCACCTTCCACCAGAGAGCTTCCGAAGCACTCCGATGGCTCCGCCGCAGTCACAGCCCTCCTTCGTCGTTGCCTTCGCTCCTGGTCGGCTTCCCGACGGCGTCTTCTTTGACTACAAGCGGGCCAGGAGCTAGATGGGGACAAGGGTGACGCGATCGTCTTCTTCCACGACGTCCTCTTCTTCCTCTACTTCGTCTTCTTCTCCTGCAGCCGATCTGCATCCCCTTCGATTATGGCCGTCCTCGACCACCTCTCGACAATCCAGGTGCACCGCATGCCGATGGTGAGCACGCTCTTCCCACGCACCACCTTTCTCCTTCGTTTCCTCCCTGTCACGCGCAAATCGACCGGAGTCCGAGGCACTTCGGCCATGGCATGGTCTCCGGCGAAGTTTCGGTGACCCTCTGCTCGGGTGTTGGCACTTTTAGGCCCGCAGGGTCCTGTAGATGTGTTCTAGTTCGAGGATCCTCTCGTTTGCCAACTATAGCCGATCCACCGTAGCAGCCCGAGGCGCACCACAGCGGATCCCCGTCGTCAGCGAGGAATCCGTCCACTTCTCGTTGCATGCTTGGTACGAATGGGTTCACCTCGTTGCGTAGCTTCCATCCGCGCCCTCCGTCGCGTGTTTTGGTTGCCGGAACATCTTCGATGAGCTCCTCCGCCGTCCTATCTCCCCAGCGCCGGCACTTCCTCTGTTCTGCTCTTGCCTGAGCACGCGCACGCTCACGACTTCGGCAAGAAGCAGCCGCTCGCTCACATGCTCCCACGCAGTTTCCGCACCCCCCGTCGTCGACCTGTGGTCGCTAAGGTCGCTGTCTTGCTCGCCGGTATCGTCACCTAGTTCCTCTGTGATCCAAGAAGAAGAAGGCCTGGCCTTTGATTCGGTTCAAGTTCAACCACGCCCTTGTTTTGCACAAACATGTAGCAGCAACAAACTGGTCAGCGCTCCAGTTTTCTTCAGAGAGATGCTGGGTTCGAGCCCTAGGCCCCCTAATTTTTGCCCTCTTTTCCATTTCTTTTGCACACAGCCTTTTGGGCTGAATCCTCATCTGGGCTGCTGCACTTTGATGCTTCGGGCATGTGCATGTTTTTTTTCTGCCTATGGATTTAGTTAATTTCCAATGCATTGCATATTTACAGGTTTGCCACTGTTTTAATTTGTCTATAGCTAAACATGCATGCATCCAAACTAAACAAACTATATATGTAAAATGCTTAGAATTTCATCTAGTTTCATAATTTGCAACTTGCATCCCTGTTTAAAATGTTTAAACTTGTTCTTTGATTAAATTTGCTCAAAGGACATGTTAAAAGGGTTTATTTCACAACTTAATAACCGTAGCACGGAATTTAATAAACTTTATATGTAATTGGGGTAAAAAAAATACATAGATCAAGTTGATGCACTTACTTTGCATGTTTAACAACTCTAAAATATGGTTTATGGCAGAACAGTACCAAACTCAAAAGATGCACATGAGGATTTTCCAGTTTTGTTGTTTGTTGCTCCGACCCCATTTAAACTTGCCTAGATAGGTAGTTTTATTATGCTTCACCTCTTGCCATGTTAACAACATTTAACCTTGTCATGTATCATATTTGATTGTGCATCATGCCATGTTTATGTGTTTGGTGTTTACCATATTGTTTGCTTCTTTCCGGTTGTGCGCCTTCTCGATAGTTCCTGTTTTGTTGCAATCGTGAGGATTCATTCGACTACGCTTGGTTCGTCTTCTTCATGGATTCGTTCTTCTTCCTTGCGGGATCTCAGGAACGATGACCATTACCTTGGATACCTTTACTATCATTGCTATGCTAGATATCTCGATGCTATCATTATATGTCGCGCTACCCATCTTTATTGTCAGCCCCTCTCCTTGTTGCCATGAAACCTCTAACCTTTGACACCTTCCCAGCAAAACCGTTGTTTGGCTATGTTACCCGCTTGCTCAGCCCCTCTTATAGCGTTGTTAGTTGTAGGTGAAGATGAAGATCGTGCATGTTGGAACTTGATGTTTTGGGAATGTCACAATATATCTTATATATCTTAACACACCTATATACTTGGCAATGGGTGGAAGGCTTGGCCTTTTGCTCGGTGTTTTGTTCCACTCATGCCACCTTAGCAGCCGATAAACCAACGTGATGTTCCTTGATTTTGCGTTCCTTACATGGTTGGGTATATGGGGACCCCTAGACAGTTTGTCTTTGAATAAAACTCCTCTAGCAAGGCCCAACATTGGTTTTAATTTGCCTCATAATAACAACTTAATTAATTAATTAAATTGCATAGGGGGTCGCGTCCCCGAGGATTCTTTCTACATAGCAGGGGGGCCAGTGGTGATGGTGTTGGTCGCAAACGGGCGGACTGCGGGGCCACCTGGGCGAAACCCGAGGGCTGGTTTTACTCGTAGGATGTCCCATCCGGTTGTGGCCTGAGACGAGATACGCGCGGCTACTATCAGGGTGTCGGCACGCCGGGAGGTCTTGCTGGACTTGTTTTACCATTGTCGAAATGTCTTGTGCACCGGGAATTCCGAGTCTGATCGGGCCTTCCCTAAGATAAGGGGTAATATTGTTATTACTTCTGCTGATCGTGAGAGCTTCTGATGGGCTAAGTTGGGACGCCCCTGCAGGGTTATGATCTTTCGAAAGCCGTGCCCGCGGTTATGTGTCAGATTGGAATTTGTTAATATCCGGTTGTACAAAACTTGACCGAGGACCCGAAGTAAAACACACAACAGTGTGAGTAACCGTGACTGTCTCTTTTCACTTTGAGAAGAGAACACGGTGGGGTTATGTTTGACTCGTAGGTAGTTCAGGATCTTTAGCGATCATTACTAGTTTGCGACCGTTTGCGTAGATGCTCATCTTATTCTTGTACTCGTAAGTTAGCCACCATACTTTTGCTTAGCCGCTGCTGCAACCTCACCACTATCCTTTTTCCATACCCATTAAGCTTTGCTAGTCTTGATACCCATAGTTATGGGATTGCTGAGTCCTCGTGGCTCACATATACTACAGCAAAAGTTGAGGTGCAGGTTTCTGATGACTTGACCTGAGAGCGATGTTCATTGTCTTGGAGTTATTTCTTCTTCTTCTTCTTCTTCTTCAGTCTTGGGTTAGGTTCCTGGTCGGCAGCCTGGGATAGCAGATGGATGTCGTTGGGCTTTTGATGTTTGCATCCGTAGTCGGATGCCTTGTATTGATGTTGTTGTATTCATGTGACTTGTATGATTGTTGTATCCCCATGTATTTATGTAATGGTACGATGTAATGATATCAATCTGGCTAAGCGCCCGAGATGCGGTTGTGCCCCAATCACGTATGAGTCACGTGATCGGGACAGAATTGCATCTTGGGCCTGATAAGTATGTATGATTTCCAACAAGTCAGTTGCTCGCTCCATTGTTCCGGAGAACGGAGTTTTAGTCATCTTGCCCATGAGGCATGCTTCGCAAGCACCAAGTGATTCATCATCAAGTGATTCCAAAAGCCCATCAGCATGGAGTTTCTTCATGCGCTTTACACCTATATGACCTAAACGGCAGTGCCACAAATAAGTTGCACTATCATTATCAACTTTGCATCTTTTGGCTTCAATATTATGAATATGTGTATTACTACGATCGAGATCCAACAAACTATTTTCATTGAGTGTATGACCATCGAAGGTTTTAGTCATGTAAACAGAACAACAGTTATTCTATGACTTTAAATGTATAACCGTATTGCAACAAACATGATCAAATCATATTCATGCTCAATGCAAATGCAAATAACATTTATTTTTGTTCTACACTAATCCCGAAAGTATAGGGAGTGTGCGATGATGATCATATCAATCTTGGAACCACTTCCAACACACATCGTCACTTCACCTTTAACTAGTCTCTGTTCATTCTGCAACTCTCGTTTCGAGTTACTAATTTTAGCAACTGAACCAGTATTAAATACCCAGGGGTTGCTATGAACACTAGTAAAGTACACATTAATAATCTGTATATCAAATATACATTTGTTCAGTTTGCCATCCTTCTTATCTACCAAGTATCTAGGGCAGTTCCACTTCCAGTGACCATTTCCTTTGCAGTAGAAGCACTTAGTTTCAGGCTTGAGTTTAGCTTTGGGTTTCTTCACGGGAGTGACAACTTGCTTGTCGTTATTCTTGAAGTTCCCCTTCTATCCCTTTGCCCTTTACTTGAAACAAGTGGTCTTGTTAACCATCAACACTCGATGCTCTTTCTTGATTTCTACCTTTGCCGATTTCAGCATCGCGAAGAGCTCGGGAATTACTTTCGTCATCCCTTGCATATTGTAGTTCATCACGAAGTTCTAGTAACTTGGATATAGTGACTAGATAACTTTTTCAACTATCTTATCTGGAAGATTAACTCCCACTTGATTCAAGCAATCGTAGTACCTGAACAATCTGAGCACATGCTCACTTGTTGAGCTATTCTCCTCCATCTTGTAGGCAAAGTACTCTCAGAGGTCTCATACCTCTTGATATGGGCATGAGTATGAAATACCAATTTCAACTCTTAGGAATATCTTATATGTTCCGTGGCATTCAAAACATTTTTGAAGTCCCGGTTCTAAGCCCTAAAGTATGGTGCACTAAACTATCAAGTAGTCATCATACCGAGCTTTTGTCAAAACGTTCATAACGTGTGCATCTGCTCCTGCAATAGGTCTGTCACCTAGTGGTGCATCAAGGACATAATTCTTCTATGCAGCAATGAGGAAAATCCTCAGATCACGGAACAAGTCTGCATCATTGCTACTATCATCTTTCAACTTATATTTCTCTAGGAACATATAAAAATAAACGGGGAGCTACATCACGAGCTATTGATATACAACATAGATATGGTAATACTACCAGGACTAAGTTCATGATAAATTAAAGTTCAATTTAATCATATTACTAAAGAACTCCCACTTAGATAGACATCCCTCTAGTCATCTAAATGACTACGTGATGCAAATCAACTAAACCATGTCCGATCATGACGTGAGATGGAGTAGTTTTCAATGGTGAACATCTTATGTTGATCAAATCTACTATATGATTAATGCTCGAACTTTCAGTCTCCAGTGTTCGGAGGCCATGTCTGTACATGCTAGGTTCGTCAAGTTTAACCCGAGTATTCTGCATGTACAAAACTGTCTTACACCCGTTGTATTTGAACGTAGAGCTTATCACACCCGATCATCACGTGGTGTCTCGGCACGACGGACTTTCGCAACGGTGCATACTCAGGGAGAACACTTGTACCTTGAAATTTTTGTAAGGGATCATCTTATGATGCTACCGCCGTACTAAGCAAAATAAGAGGCATAATAAGATAAACATCACACGCAATCAAAATATGTGACATGATATGGCCATCATCATCTTGTGCTTTTGATCTCCATCTCCAAAGCATCGTCATGATCTCCATCGTCACTGGCTTGACACCATGATCTTCATCGTAGCGTCGTGGTCGTCCCGCCAACTATTGCTACTACTACTATCGCTAACTCATAGTGATGAAGTAAAGCAATTACATGGCCTTCGCAATTCATACAATAAAGAGACAAGCATAAGGCTCATGCCGGTTCCCGATAACTTTAAAAAAACATGATCATCTCATACAATAACGTATAACTCATCACATCTTGACCATATCATATCATAACATGTCCTGCAAAAACAAGTTAGACGTCCCCTACTTTGTTGTTGCAAGTTTTACGTGGCTGCTACGGGTTTAGCAAGAACCGTTCTTACCTACGCATACAAAACCACAACGATTTTTCGTCAAGTATGTGTTGTTTTAACCTTCACAAGGACCGGGCGTAGCCACACTCGATTCAACTAAAGTGAGAGAGTCAGACACCCGTCGGTCACCTTTAAGCAACGAGTGCTTGTAACGGTGAAACCAGTCTCGCGTAAGCGTACGCGTAATGTCGATCCGGGCTGCTTCATCTCACAATACCGCCGAATCAAAGAATAACATGCTGGTAAGCAATATGTCTATTATCTCCTACAACTCATTGTGTTCTACTCATGTGTATCATCTACGCATAGACCTGGCTCATGATGCCACTGTTGGTGAACATAGTATTTCAAAAAAAAAATCCTACGATCACGCAAGATCTATCTAGGAGAAGCATAGCAATGGGCGGGGAGAGTGTGTCTACGTACCCTCGTAGACCGTAGGGGGGACCGTCTAGTGACGCGGTTGATGTACTCAAATGTCTTCGTGATCCAACCGATCCAAGCACCGAATGTACGGCACCTCCGCGTTCAGCACACGTTCAGCTCGATGACATCCCACGAGCTCTTGATCCAGGTGAGCGTCACGAGAGAGTTTCGTCAACACGACGGCATGGTGATGGTGATGATGAAGCTACCGACGTAGGGCTTCGCCTACGCACTACAATGATATGACCGAGTTGTGTATCTGTGGACGGGGGCACTGCACACGGCTAAAACTGATGTTAACTTGTGTGTGTATGGGGTGCCCCTGGCCATGTATATAAAGGATGGAGGGAGGAGGAGGCTGGCCCTCATAGGGCGCACCAAAGTGTGGAGTCCTACTAGGACTCCCTAGTCCTAGTTGGATTCCACCTCCCACATGGAATAGGAAAAGGGGAAGGGAGAAGGAGAAGGAAGGAAGGGGTGCCCCCTTTCCCTAGTCCAATTCGGACAAGTCCATGGGGGAGGGGCGCGGCCACCCTTGAGGCCTTTCTCTCCTTTCCCGTATGGCCCATTAAGGCCCAATACGAATTCCCTTAACTCTCCGATACTCCGAAAAATTACCCAATCACTCGGAACCTTTCCGATGTCCGAATATAGCCTTCTAATATATCGATTTTTATGTCTCGACCATTTTGAGACTGTTCGTCATGTCCCTCATCTCATCCGGGACTCCGAACAAACGTCGGTCATCAAATCACATAACTCATAATACAAATCATCATCGAACATTAAGCGTGCGGACCCTACGGGCTCGAGAACTATGTAGACATGACCGAGACATATCTCCGGTCAATAACCAATAGCGGAACCTGGACGCTCATATTGGCTCCTACATATTCTACAAAGATCTTTATCGGTCAAACCGCATAACAAGATATGTTGTTCCCTTTGTCATTGGTATGTTACTTGCTCGAAATTCGGTCGTCGGTATCATCATACCTAGTTCAATCTCGTCACCGGCAAGTCTCTTTACTCATTCCTTGATACATCATCTCATGACTAACTAATTAGTCATTTACTTGCAAGGCTTATTATGATGTGTATTACCGAGAGGGCCCAGAGATATCTCTCTGATACTCGGAGTGAAAAATCCTATTCTCGATCTATGCCAACACCACAAACACCTTTGGAGACATCTATAGAGCATCTTTATAATCACCCAGTTACGTTGTGCACACAAGGTGTTCCTCCGGTATTCGGGAGTTGCATAATCTGATAGTCAGAGGAACATGTATAAGTCATGAAGAAAGCAATAGCAGTAAAAGTAAACGATCATAATGCTAAGCTAACGGATGGGTCTTGTCCATCACATCATTCTTCTAATGATGTGATCCCATTGATCAAATGACAACTCATGTCTCTGGTTAGGAAACATAACCATATTTGATTAACGAGCTAGTCCAGTAGAGGCATACTAGGTTAGTACAATTCTAGCATGAAATAAACATTTTCCATGATATAAGGAAATATAAATAACCACTTTATTATTGCCTCTAGGGCATATTTCCTTCACTTATCTTGGTGGACTTGCCAAGAAGATGTTCCTTATGCTTGAAGGTATTTCCCTCTGTCCGACTAATTCGCAATCGTCGACTCGTCATCTAACCGTCGACTCACTAATTATTTGCATGTGCATAATTCTATAAAAACTTGGAGGAAGAGACTGGGCGGATTTAGACAAGTCTGGATCCCATCAATTCTCCTGTCAAGGATGAGGTTGCGATGAACGTGTTGCGGATGGAGCCTCGTCTTGCCAGTGTCACGGGCTACCTTGCACGACTGAAGGTGGCGGTGTCGCGGATTGACACGGTGCTCTGGCGGGGACTGGTGCTCCAAAATGACCTCGAGTCTGTGATGACTCGGCTGAATGAGATCCCTAGTCGAGTGCCGGAATGGAAGAAGTCGTCTGCTTGGTGTGGGGCTGACGTGACTCTGTCTCTGGTTCGTGTCCATTGGAAGGAGGCTAAGGAAGAGAAGCTAGCAGCTCTTAAGGTCGCCAACACCAAAGAGCTTCACTTCTAGTCGTTCATGGAGACCTTCATTGATGCTGCCACCCGCATCGCTGACGGAATCTACCTGGATGAATTTTTTGAGCCTGCAAGCCCTCCTCCTCTCGCATAGTAAACAAAGTTTATGCCTTGATTCAATTTGCCTCGGAACATCGAGTGATTTTGTAACCGTTAAACTATTTTGGGCCTGATGCTCGAGTACTTTCGCCCAAACCTTGCGGGGCTTATATGAACATGGTTTGCTTTGTTTTCACCACTTTCAGACCTTTTGATTTCGAGTGAACCTTGGTGCTTCACTCGGAACAGACATTGTACTTGTGGTGCAGCTTAGAGTGCAACCACTTGTTGTACTTGTGGCGCCGCTCAGAGTGCAACTGTAATGCCCCGGACACACCCGCCGGTGGTCATTACTCCTGGCGGGATCTAGACTGACCCCACATATCAATACTAGTCGTTCCCGCGCACTTTGTCCTCACTCGTGCGCACCCGGGAGGAACTTCCCGATCGGTCACCCATCCTGAAACTACTCTAAGCTGAGCACACTTAGCTTTGGAGTTCTATCTGAATGGGCTCCTAGAAAAGAAGGAATTCCTTATTGATATGAGTAGTCTATCATCCCTAATAAACCAGGCTATCACATACACCCTCACTGAGAGGAACCGACGTCCTCGTCAGGCCACAGGAACGTTCCCTCTTGGCACAAACGTCTGTGCATCCAGTCTGATACACGTGCCATGCCGTGTGCCACGACGGGTCACAAACGTCATGAACAACATGACCGAGCACCTGTCCGCAAACATCCGTGTAACCGTGAGGGTCGGCTCTGATACCAACTTGTCACGCCCAAGATACGATTATATCCCGATCACGTGATACACTCGTGATTGAGCACAACCGCATTGCGGGCGCTTAGCAAGATGGATATCATTACATCGTACCATTACATTAATACATGGGGATATAACAATTCATACAACATCACATGAATACAACATCACATATACAAGACACCCTACTACGGATGCAAACATGAAAAGCACAACGACATCCATCTGCCATCCCAGGCTGCTGACCAGGAACCTAACCCAAGCCTGACAAAGCAGAAGAAGAAAGAACTCCGACACAAGTACATCGCTCTCACATCAAGTCATCAGAAACCTGCACCTGCAACTGTTGTTGTAGTATCTGTGATCCATGAGGACTCAGCAATCCCATAACCATGGGTATCAAGACTAGCAAAGCTTAATGGGTATGGAAAGGTTAAGTGGTGAGGTTGCAGCAGCGGCTAAGCATTATATGGTGGCTAACTTACGAGTACAAGAATAAGATGAGCATCTACACAAACGGTCGCAAACTAGTAATGATCGCAAGAGATCTTGAACTACCTACAAGTCAAACATAACCCCACCATGTTCTCTTCTCAAGATGAAAGGAGACGGTTACAGTTACTCACGCGGTTCGTGTGTTATATTTCGGATCCGCTGTCAAGTTTTCTACAACCGGACATTAACAAATTCCAATATGACACATAACCGCGGGCAAGGCTTTCAAAGGATCATAACCCTGCAGGGGTGTCCCAACTTAGCCCATCACAAGCTCTCACGATCAGCAGAGGTAAAAATACCACATATCTTAGGGACAACCCAGTCAGACTCGGAATCCCGGTGCACAAGACATTTCGACAATGTTAAAACAAGTCCAGCAAGATCTCCCAGCGTGTCGACACCCTGATAGTAGCTGCGCGTATCTCGTCTCAGGCCGCGATATGATGGGAAAGGCTACAAGTAAAACCAATCCTCGAGTTTCCCCGTGGTGGCCGCGCAGGCTGCCCGTTTGGGACCAACACCATCATCACTGGCCCCTCACTATATGTAGAAGAATCCTCGGGTAGCGCTAACTCCCTATGCGATTTAATTAATTAATTAAGTTTTATTATGTTGCAAATTAAAACAAAAGTTGGGCCTTGCTGGAGGAGTTTTATTCAAAGGGAACTGTCAAGGGGTCCCCATATACCCAACCGCGTTAGGAACGCAAAATCAAGGAACATAACACCGGTTTATCAGTTCTTAAGGCGGCATGAGTGGAACAAAACACCAAAAAAAAGGCCAAGCCTTCCACCCATTGCCAAGTATATGGGTGTGTTAAATAATAATAATAGATATTGTGATATTCCCAACATATCTAAGATCCGACATGGAGCATTCTACATCTTCACCTGCAACTAACAATGCTATAAGAGGGGCTGAGCGAGTGGTAACATAGCCAAACAATGGTTGGCTAGGATGGTGTCAAATGTTAGAGGTTTCATGGCAACAAGGAGAGAGCTTGACAATAAATGATGGGTAGCACGACATATAGCGATAGCATCGAAACAACTAGCATATCAATGGTAGTAAAGGTATCCAAGGTGACGGTCATCTTGCCCGAGATCACTCAAGGAAGAAGAATGAGTCCACGAAGAAGACGAAGAAAAAGCCACGAAGACGAACCAAGTGTAGTCGAACGAATCCTCATGATCGCAACGGAATATGAACTAGTGAGAAGAAGCACACAACATGGTAAACACACCACTCAAGAACATGACATGATGCTCAACTAAGTATGATGCATGACAAGGCTACATGATTCAAACATGGCAAGAGATGAAGCACACAAGAACAACACAACCAAACAAGTTTAAATGAGGCCGGAAACAACCTATAACAATTCCGGTAAGTCATCATATGCAAATTTGGAAATTGGTCCAGATTTGAACAAACCTTAAGTTAAAGTAGTTAAACAACAAGTTAACATGCACCATGATTATCTACTCGAAATTCAATTCAAGGTACATATAAAGTTTATTTAATTCGGAGCTACGGCCTAGAAGATATGAGCAAAACAAGTCAAGCATGGCTTTGATGCAAAACGCATCCAAACATCAGGAAAGCACACTCCAAACAGGTATACAACATGTCATTATGCATCTATATGAAAAAACACACAAGTTTCATATAGGACACTCTCAAAACGGAGCAACGGTTCATCACATACACACGAAGCAAGTTTGAAACAAAAACTGTCCAAAATAGCAAGTAGGCATATAATTGACATCAAAACAACATGACACTAGAACATTTCATGGTATCAAAGGGCATGGAAAGCATGTAAATGTCAAGCACTACAAGTATGATCACTGAGCTACTACCAAACACCACTAGAACATGCTCAAAACATCATGGCAAGATCACAAAAGATAACAGATTCACAGACTTAGTGAAATAAACTAAACATGGCAGCATCAACGACAAGTAGGCATGTTTGCAATCTTGTGTAACTCATTTCAAAGCATATCATGGCATGTGAATATAACCAACATCAAGAAGACATGTTTATGAAGCTACTCATGGCAAGAACATGGTCATAGGATGCATATATCACTAGCAATTCACATGGCAAAACTGAACTTATTGTTAACAGGCTGACAAAAACATTTTATAGCAACTTGAGAGCAAGAAAGAGACAAGCTACAGCAGGGCATACATGCAAACAAGGGCATGGATGGATATATCATAACATGGAATTCAAGACATGGTCATTGGACATCCCAAAATATTCATGGATTTGAGTGGGGCATCAAGCAAACATGGCATCACAATATAACCGTTTCATACTTAGCAGTTTTCAACAAGTCTCAGAAAACAACAACAACGAGTAGGTCACTTTGCAAGCTTGTTCCACTCACCACAAGGCATATCATGAAAAATGTATTGCATCACAGCAAAGATGACATGATTATGCTTCTAAAATATGTTGACATGTAGCTCAAACAGAATCACACATAAAGATATGAAAAGGACAAATCAGCATCTCAGAACAGTTTTCAGCACTTAACAGCCACATGCACTTTTGCAACAGAGATAAACTTGGCAATATGGCACCTAACATGAATGCAACAGCCACCATCATGTAGAGCACTTCACAATGAACATTTTTACATATGATACACTCCATTTGGACCAACATGCACAAAGTTACACCATGTTAAACATGCATACATATTGTTGACAGAAAACAAAAGCTAGACAGTAACATCACATAGAAGTTTGGCAACAAAGACTAAGACAACAAGATGAACACTAACATGCATGCAAATGCAACTAACATGTGGAGCACTTCGAGATGAACATTTTGACATATCATTCACTCAAAATGGATACACGTGCACAAAGTTATCACACTCACAAGGATGCATCATAATATAATAAAATAGGGACTTAGCAGTTTTTAGGAAAAATAGAGTGGCCGCAAAATATTAAAAAACGCCCTGAGCGAGGGTTAGCGGGCTGCTCACCACGGGCCAACCCCAGCTGTGGAGGAGGCAGGCCGGGGCGCTGGGCCGGTGGATGCTGGGCCGCACAGTGCGGTGGGCCAAGGTCGGGGACGGGCCGGGCCCACATGGTCGATGTCGAGCTAGGCTCGGTGTGGGATGACGAGGCCATGGAAGAGAGGTGACCGGCGGCAGTGGGGCTTGCAGGCCTCTGGCGAGGAGAGGACAACGGGCAGCGGGACGGTCGGGGATGGCCGGATCTGGCAGTGAGGGCACCGGATCCGCCATTTCTCGGGGGTGAAGAGGAGCGGGGCGCCGGAGCACGGGTGCCGGAGCTGGAGCGGGGGGCAGTGGAGCCTGGCAGGCTGATGGCGCGTGATGGCGAGGGAGGAGGCCGGAGGGGAGGACGGGCCTGAGGGTCGGTTGGTTGCCGGTGGTGCTCAACGGGAATGGCGGCACGGGGCGGTCCCTGACGTCGGAGTCGGTGAGCGGAGGGAGGCGGGGGCGCTCCTGCGCTGTGGGCGGTGGCATGGTTCCGGCCTTCAGGCCTAGATCCGGCACGGGGCGGGCCGGGGACGGGCCTGGCACGGCTAGGAGGTGGGGAGGACGCGATGTGGGAGCGGGGGAGGGGAGGAGGAGGCTTCTCAGGTGACGGCTGGCCATTGGGAGGCCTCCACGTGGTGCGAGGGGGCTGGGGCTCACCGGAAAATAAGGAGGAGGTGGCTGGATCTGGCTGGTGGCTTGGATATTGAGGCAGAGGGAGGCTAGAGGTAGGTGGAGGCTAGGGGAGTCCATATTTGGCAAGGGAGCTGTTTATATAAGGAAGGGACTAGGGTTAGGGGGGTTTTAGCTCCGTTTCGAGCTGTTCGATCTCGATCGGACTGTTTGAAGCGGAGAGGGTAGATAGGAGTGGCATAGTGGGCTGTTTATATAAGGTGGGTGCGGGGAGAGAAGAGAGAGACAGGCCCGCGGGGTTTTAGGGAACCGAAAACATCCGACGTTTAATCCGGCGATAGTGCCGCTATAGTTTAACGGTTGGGCTATCAAACGGACTCCGAACGCGACGAAATTTGGCAGACAGTCTGTCTACACTATAATAAGACCAAACTCCAAGTTTCATCCCATTCCGAGAACATTTTCTGGCCACTCATAAAATAAATATTCGGAGGTGCAGCGGGCGCGTATGAGTGCGTCTAGGCCCAGAACGGACAACGGAAAGGGCTGGCGGACTCGGACGGATGCAAGTTTTGAAAACGATGCAGATGTAATGCACATGATGACTTGGCAAAGTGTAACACACAAGCAGATTATATGGCAACGGCGTCGAATAACTGGCTGACACCTGGCGCATCGGTCTCGGGGCGGCACAACACTCCCCTACTAACAAGAGATCTCGTCCCGAGATCTTACTAACGAGATGGAAGAGAAAAAGGAAGAAGTTGAAATCAAAGAACTTTGAGAGGTTGAATAACTCGAAAGAAAGGATACAACAGAGACGAACGAGATTGAGAAGCTTCGTTACGAAACAGGAACTTGAACATGACGAGAATCTTGATGGTAGAAAGACATGATACTCGACGAGAGCAACAACACAATGCCTCCGAAAGAATTTAAAGAGTGGAATGAAAAGAACGGATAAGAGAAGAACAACTTCCATCACGAATGAATTAAAAGCATGCTTGTGAAGAAGAGATGAACGGAGTTGTTGTAAAATCAACAACGAAACGAATTAGCTTGATGTGGGCTTATGGAAATCATCCCAAAACTTGAGGTGAATTATGCCGCAACCAAAAGATTGAATAGATGAGAATGAAGAAAGAAATGCAAACCTCCATTTCAAAAGAATCCGGAGAATAATTTGTACTTCGAGATGCGTGAAGAAGAATACTTGAGCTGCTCCAGAAATTTTTTGCAGAACACATGAAGAATGAATTGGCTCATGAAGAACCACCCTGAGGAACTCCGATAACCGAAAGGATGATGATATAGAAATGATAGATGAAAAGAATAAGATTAAATCCTTGCGTTAATTTAGAAGGGGGGGTTCTGACGAGATTGTCGAGAAAACTTGAACTCCGGAAAAGATTAAAGCACTTGGAACTAGAATTTATTCATCAAGAACAAATTCCAAAGGAAGGGATTAATCAACTTGATAAAAAGAAGAATAAGTATTATGTTATGCTCATCCTCCACCAATTAAATTGATGAGAAGCAATGGTTTTGCATACTGCTTATTCTCGTTGAAATTGATTAAAGAGGGATATGGCTCAAACTTAAGAAAGTCTTCATGAACCACCGGTAGGATTGGAAGAACGGACAATTTACGTGACAAGAATGGAAGTGGAAATCTTGAACAAACCACCGTAAAAATTTGAAGCTGAGTGAAGAAGGAGAATAATCCACCGGGAAGAATTAGAAAACAATTAAAGAGCTTCAGGAAAATAGATAGAAGAGAACGAAAAGATCGCGAACGGTTTGAAGAATGCTTGAACAAAGCACCGGAAGAATGTGGAGACAAACGAAGATTCATCAATGAAGAATATTTGGAGGACGAAGTTGAAAACTAAGAATGAACAAATCTTCTAAAAGATGGCCTTAGGAGGATCACAATGGAAATAATTCATGAAATACTCCAGATGATTAAAGAAAAGAATTTATGACAAGAGAAATCATTCGAGAGGATAGCATGAAGACAAAATCACGAATCTTCGATAGAACGGAAAAATTTTAGAGGAAAAACTCTTCTTTGGTCTTCAAATGACGATAAGGAACACCACCAAAATTGTCGAGATACTCTGGAAGAATGAAAATAGGATAAGTTGAACCAATCATGAAAAGAATTTGAAAACGATCTCGGAGAAGGCACATGGCCCATGGAATCCATACTCACCTCACACTTTGAAAAGAATTTGGGAATAGCTACAGAAATATTAGAAGAGTCAGGTAAGATCCTGGGAAAAGACATGTGGGTTATGATCCACTGAAGAAAAACCACCGTTGGGAAGGATTGAAAGGGAGATATGCTGCACCGGAACGATTGAAAGACTCAAATGAGGTGACAACCTCGAATTAATTGGAGCACAGACAAATCTCCTGAGATTTCTTCGAAACTCCGGAATAATTAAATGGCGAGAGGCGAATGAGTAAGGGGAAAACATCTGAGCGGAGGGAAAAAAATATGATGAAAACCGAATACAAATTGAATTGGAACAACCAGAAAAGAAAAGAGATGAAGAATGACGAACTAGACGAGAATCACAAGTTGCAATAATTAAGGAAAGAAAGCAGAGGCTTCAAAAAGATAAAATGGATGCACGATTAAGGACTCCGGTCCGAGAAGAAAAAAAAGGGTGGGCGGGTGGGAAAAGAAAGAACACGTCGGACGGGGAAACAATGTCGGAAGAGAACGAACTGATGATTGAACTAAAAAAAGATGAAGAGGATCGAATCAACTTGACGAGAAATGCACCGGATGAAAAGAGCTAACATCGGAACGAACGAAAACTAACTGCGTGATCCTAAAAAAATTGAAGGGGAAGAGGAGTAATTCAAAACACCTACGTCAAGATTCCTCACCAGAGCGACGAAGGGGATGAGGAGTAAAAAGAATTCCTACTCTCCGATATAACTAGACTCCAAAATAGTTTTGCTAGACTCAACATCGGCCAAACTACGATCAATCAAGGGGGCTCCTATGGTCGGTTGAGACTCTGGTACCAACTTGTAACTCCCCGGACACACCCGCCAGTGGTCGTCACTCCTGGCGGGATCTAGACTCGCCCCACATATCAATACTAGTCTTTTCTGCGCACTTTGTCCTCACTCGTGCGCACCCGGGAGCAACTTCCCAGTCGGCCCCACATATCCTGAAACTACTCCAAGCTGAGCACGCTTAACTTTGAAGCTCTATCCGAATGGGCTCCTGGAAAAGAAGGAATTCCTTATTGATATGAGTAGTCTATCATCCCTAATAAGCCAGGCTATCACAGCAACGGCACGTTGTACTTGTGGCGCAGCTCGGAGAGCAACCATACGTTGTACTTATGGCGCAGCTCGGAGTGCAATGGTACGTTGTACTTGTGGTGCAGCTCGGAGTGCAACCATACGTTTTACTTATGCTGCAGCTCAGAGTGGAACCAAGTCCGTGAGTGAGAGGGTTGCTCTTCACTCGGAGTATTTTTGAAACTTAGGCGAGTACGGGGTCGCGGCTAAGCCCTCGAGTGAGAGGGTTGCTCTTCACTCGGAGTGCTTTTGACACTTAGGAGAGTACGGGGTCGCAACTAAGCCCCCGACTGAGAGGGTTGCTCTTCACTCAAAGTGTTTTCGAAACTTAGGCGAGTACGGGGTCGCAGCTAAGCCCCCGAGTGAGAGGGTTGCTCTTCACTTGGAGTGTTTTCAAAACTTAGACGAGTACGGGGTCGCAGCTAAGCCCCCGGGCGAGAGGGTTGATCTTCACTCGGAGTGTTTGTGAAACTTAGGCAAGTACGGGGTTGCAGCTAAGCCCCCGAGTGAGAGGGTTG
>LR738714.1:160786151-160864392 GCA_902687465.1 Secale cereale | reverse complement strand
TAAGCCCCCGACTGAGAGGGTTGCTCTTCACTCAGGGTGTTTTTGAAACTTAGGCGAGTACGGGGCCGCAGCTAAGCCTCCGAGCGAGAGGGTTGCTCTTCAATCAGAGTGTTTTTGAAACTTAGGCGAGTACGAGGTCGCAGCTAAGCCCCCGAGTGAGAGGGTTGCTCTTCACTCTAAGTGTTTTTGAAACTTAGGCGAGTACGGGATCGCACTTAGCCCCCGAGTGAGAGAGTTGCTCTTCACTCGGAGTATTTTTGAAACTTAGGCGAATCGAATTCGCGGCTATGCCACCCACTGGGGGATTTGAACACATGTGTTTTCAGAACAACAATCATTATGATACTGCCAAGAACTTCTCTTTGATAAGCAAATTGAAGGATTCTTTTCACAACTCGTCCATTCGAGTGTTTTAGGTATAGAAACGGCGGAGCAGGTCCCCATTCCATGAGGGTGGCTCGTCTATTTTCATGGCCACATTGTAGGGGTGATACGCCCCGTTGTGGAGCACTTTGTTGATGATGAAGGGGCCTTCCCATGCCGAAGCGAGCTTGTGAGGTCAAATCTGATACAGTCGGAGTACAAGGTCTCCTTCTTGGAATGCTCGACCTCTGACATTACGGGCATGGAATCGACGCAAGTCTTGTGGATAGATGGTCGACCGGATCAGAGCCATCTCACGTTCTTCCTCCAGGAGATCAACTGCATCTTGACGTGCCTGTTTTGTCTCAGCTTCTGAGAAGAGTTCCACTCGGGGAGCATTGTGTAGCAATTTACTCAGAAGCACAACCTCAGTGCCATAACCCATAAAGAAAGGAGTTCGATCAGTCGACCGGTTCGGGGTTGTTCTCAATGCCCACAAGACAGATGGTAACTCAGTCACCCAAGCTCAGGCAGCGTGCTTGAGATCGCGCATCAGTCGTGGCTTCAGTCTTTGAACGATCAAGCCATTCACCCTTTCTGCCTGCCCATTCGACTACGAATGCGCGACGGATGCGTAGTCGACTCGAGTGCCCGGGAGGCGCATAATGCCTTGAACTCATCGGAATCAAAGTTGGAGCCATTATCTGTGATAATACTGTGTGGGACTCCATATCTGATTATCAGCTATCTAATGAAACTGATGGCAGTGCTTGAATCAAGATGTTTTTATAGGCTTGGCTTCAATCCACTTGGTGAACTTGTAGACTGCCACAAGCAAATGGGTGAAACCGCTTCTGCTAGTCCTGAAGGGCCCAACCATGTCCAACCGCCAAACAACAAACGGCCAGACCAGCAGAATAGTCTTCAAGGCAGACGCAGGCTTGTGAGACATGTTTGAATAGAACTGACAACCTTCGCACTTGTCGACTATATCTTTCGCCATCTCATTTGCTCGTGGCCAATAGAATCCGACTCGGTATGCTTTGGCAACAATGATCCGAGAGGACACATGATGACCACAGGTCCCCGAGTGGATCTCATTCAAAATCATCCGACCTTCCTCCGGGGAAATGTAGTGTTGGGCGACTCCCGTGACACTTTCTCTGTAAAGCCGACCTCTTATCACAGTGAAGGCTTTGGATCGACGGACAACTTGGCGATCCTCTCTTCGTCCTCTGGGAGTTCTTGCCTGAGGAGGTATGCGATATACGGCACTGTCCAGCCGGGGGTGATCACTAAAACCTCCATGACCAAGTCGACTACAGCTGGGACTTCGATCTCAGTCGGATTGGTTGAACTTATCGGTTGCGGGGGCTCTTCCGTGAAGGGATCTTCCTTGACTGATAGGGTGTGGATATGTTCCAAGAACACATTACTGGGGATAGGTTTTCGAGTGGAACCTATCTTCGCCAGATCATCAGCAAGTTGATTCTTGATTCTAGGTACGTGGTGGAGCTCCAACCCTTCAAACTTCTTCTCTAACTTTCTCACTGTGTTGCAATAGATGGTCATTGCTGGGCTCCTGACATCCCACTCCTTCATTACTTGACTGACCACTAAGTCCGAGTCGCCGTATACCATCAGGTTACGGACGCCGAGTGAGATGGCCATACGCAACCCATATAACAGTGCCTCATACCATGCTTCATTGTTTGCAGAATCAAAGTGAATTTGGAGGACATAGCTGAGCTTGTGGCCTCTGGGGGACACCAAAACCAAACCTGCACCAGATCCACGCAACATCTTGGATCCATAAAAAAATAGTCCAATGATCCGACTGAACTTGAGTCAGTTGCTCTTGTTCAATCCACTCGGCAACGAAATCAGCTATTGCCTGAGACTTGATTGCTTTCTTTGCCTCGAACTTGATATCTAACGGAAGGAGTTCAATTGCCCATTTAGCCACTCGACCCGTTGCATCTGATTGTTCAGAATTTCAGATAACGGAGCATCGCTGACGACTGAAATTGAGTGGTCTGAAAAGTAATGCGCAACTTTCTTCGCGGTCAAGTAGATTCCGTACACAAGCTTCTAATAATGTGGATATCTCTGCTTGCATGGAGTCAAGACTTCAGAAATGAAGTAGACTAGGCGTTGAACTTTGTAGGCCTTGCATTCTTCTTCCCGCTCGACCGTGAGCACCAGTGGCTGTGATATACAATAACAAAGGCTCTTTGCTGTCTAGGGCAGCAAGCACCGGCTAGGTGGAAAGCAGGGCTTTGAGCTCCTCAAATGCTGCTTCAGCTTCAGGATTCAACTCGAATTTATCAGGCTTCTTCATCAGTCAATAAAGAGGTAATGCCTTTTCACTAAGACGCGAGATGAATCGACTCAATGCAGCCAAACAACCAGTCAGCTTCTGAATGTCGTGCACACGCACGGGGCGTTTCATTCGGAGGATTGTGCTGACCTTTTTGGGGGTTGTGTCGATTCCTCGTTCGCAAACGTGAAAACCGAGTAACTTTCCACGTGGGACTCTAAATGTGCCCTTCGACAGTTGAGCTTGATATCATAACTTCTCAAGTTTGCAAATGTTTCAGTGAGGTCAGCCGGTAGGTCGGAACCTTTACGTGAATTGACCATGATGTCATTCATGTATGCTTCCACATTCCGACTAGTCTGTTTCAACAAACACTTCTAAATCATTCCATTGGATGTGTCGCTATCATTCTTGAGGCCAAAAGGCATGGTAACATAACAAAAACACCCGAATGGGGTGATGAAGGTTGTTTTTATTTTGTCGGGTCCATACAGTCGGATCTGATGGTACCTGGAATATGCGTCCAGAAAGAACAAACACTCACACCCCGCGGTCGAGTCGACAATTTGATCGATGTGGGGGAGAGGAAAGAGATCTTTCGGGTAGGCCTGATTGATATGTTTGAAATCGATGCACATGTGGACTGACTTGTCCTTCTTGGGGACCATGAAAACATTGGCGAGCCACTCGGAGTGGTATATCTCACGTATGAACTCAGGTGCCAGGAGCCAAGCCACTTCCTCACCAATCACTTTTCTCTTATCCGCGGCGGGCCGACGGAGATGCTCTTTGACAGGTTTTGCTTTAGGGTTGACTCGCAAACGGTGCTCAGCCAGTCCCCTGGGTACACCGGGCATGTCAGATGGTTTCCATGCAAAGATGTCCCAGTTCTCATGGAGGAACTAGATGAGCGCTTCTTCCTATTTGTTGTCCAGAGTTGTTGAGATGTGAGTCGGAGCAGAATTGGGATCCGTCGGATGAATATGCACATGCTTCGTCTCTCCGGCCGACTGAAACGCAGATTCGGGAGCAGGTTTCTTTGCTCCCAACAAATCACTAGGATATGCGTTCTTCTGATACTCTTCCATCTCTACTGCTGCCATCTGCTCATCAGCAATTTTTGAGCCCATCTAGAAGCACTCTTCTGCTTTATGTCTATCTCCAGTGACTGTGGTCACGCCCTTAGGACCCAGCATCTTTAGCTTGAGGTACACATAATACGGTCGAGCCATGAAACGGGCATACGCATGCCTTCCCAGAATTGCATGGTAAGCACTGTGAAAATCCACCACCTCAAACGTCAACTTTTCCTTGTGGTAATTGTTTGAATCATCGAAAACCACATCAAGAGTGATCTGACCGAGTGAGTCGGCTTTCTTTCCACGGATGATACCGTGGAACCGCATGTTGCCCTCACTTAGCTAGGACATCGGAATGCCCATCCCATGGAGGGTCTCAGCATACAAGATATTCAAACCACTACCGCCATCCATCAAAACCTTGGTCAGTCGAGTGCCTTCAACAACTGGGTCGACCACCAATGCTTGCCGCCCAGGGGTAGCAATGCGCCCCGGATGGTCGGACTGGTCAAATGTAATGGGAGTCTTTGACCATTAAGTACATCGTTGTTGCCGGAGCAACCATGTTCACTTCCCTATTGATGACTTTCAGTCGACTCTTGCTCTTGATGTCAGCAAAAATCATCAAACTGGAATTGATATTGGGGTAACCACCATCCTCATCTGTGTCTTCATCCTTGTCAGATTCCTTCTCTTTCTCATTGGGATGATCCTCTCGAAAGCTCTGAATTAGGAGTCGACACTGTCGAGTGGTATACTTGGGGTAAATAAAATTCCCCTCTTCATCCTTCTTGGTGTGTATATGACATGGTAAATCAAGCACAACATTTCCCACTTGATCCTTCACTTTCTTGGGGATCCACGGGCCCTTAGGTTTTCCTTTTTTCTTCCCCTGGTTAATGACTGCGGCCTCAACAGGAACTACAGGTTCAACCTTGCGCTTTAGTTTCCGACCGGAATACCCATCATCCTAGGCGACTTGTTTGTTTTTGCCACTCCGGAGTCGGTCCACTTCCTCGCCGTTAGCGTACCGACTGGCTATTTCTATCATCTGAGCCAGAGATATGTCTCATGTCCGACCGAATTTCAAGTTAAGCTCTCGGTACTGAACGCCTTCCTTGAAAGCGCAGACTGCCTGATGTTCTGACACATTCTCTACGGTGTGATGAAGAGTGGTCCACCTCTGGATATAGTCTCTCAAAGTTTCATTCGGCTTTTGGACGCAATGCTGCAATTCCGCCAGCCCGGCTGGTCGTTTGCAAGTGCCTTCCAAGGTCCTGACAAACACTCGGGTCAATTCTTCCCAGCTGAATATGCTACCAGGAGCCAACTGATTCAACCAAGATCTGGCTGAGCCTTCCAGCATCAGAGGGAGGTGCTTCATGGCTACATCATCATTGCTGCCACCAATCTGCATAGCCACTCGGTAATCCTCTAGCCAAGTATCTGGCTTTGACTCACCAGTGAACTTTCTCACCCTGCTGCCAACCTGAAGTTGGGAGAGATCTCAGCGGCCCTGATGGCTCTGCTGAAACATTCGGGCCCAGAAACATGTACTCTGCCGCCACTCGGACGGTCTCTATCCAACCCTTCTCTTTGTGACCGGTTTCTGTCGACTAGACCTTGCACAAGAATCGATCTTGCATCAAAGCCGGGCCTTCTGGGATCTACTGGGATCTTTTGATCGTCACCATGCAGGCGCTTGCCATCGAACTGCCGGGGCAAATATGATCCGCTCCCCGAAGGTGGCGTCAGCACTCGACGGTGGTCATCTCGGCCGAGTCGACGGTCATACTGATCATAGTTCTGACCGAGATGTTTCTCTCGGCGGTGCCCGCGATCCTCATGCCTTGGGGGCGACCTTGGGCTATGAGCCGACCTTACTGTGTCCGCTGCCATGGACTTGCTGTGAATTCTGTTGTGCAACTAGGAAACAACTGAACTTTATTCACCTGCCGCTCGGAGCAACGCTCGAATCTGCAGCAAACCTCTTCCAGCTTCTGATTGGGATGGATGAATCGATTTTGCTATACATGCCACAGCTGTAAGATTTTGAATCGGAGTGCGGTATACCTAAGGCCAGGGGGAAACAATTGTCGCTGCCGTCGACTATATTCGGGAATCAGTCGGCGAGCATGTTTGTCGAGTGAACGCTGAAGGTTCTCCAAACGCGCATGCTCGGCCATGGTGGAGAGGCACGCGACTTCAAGGGCCCGAGCCTCATAAGTCTCTCCCAAGATGGGGGTCTGAAGAGCTTCGATGTTACGGCGACACAACTCTTCCATTTGCTTCGCAGTGATGGTCTGAGGCACGTACTCATCGCAATCATATGACTGACCATCGTCGCTGCCGCCTCCACCACTGTGAGGGTACCCAGGCGGACTGCGATGAGAGCCGGCCATGAGGACCTCTACCGCGGGGTCGCTGCTCCCGCACTCGGAAAGTGCATCCACGGAACCAGTCGACAGATCGACTAGCCCGTAGTGGTACTTGTCGGGCTCGATCGCCGCGACTTGGGGGTGGCCGACTGGCAAGCCACCGCATGCTTCACCCACCGCTGGAGCAACTATCGACCGGACCGCTTGCGACGGTGTGCAGTGGGGAGAGTGGATGACGAGGGAGCCGACCAATACTGGGTCGACGGCTGCCGGAGAAGGACGCCAAAAGCACACGTGCGAAAGTGCGCGGCCCCGTGGACGGGAAGTGCCTCGACATTGAGGGGAGCCTCTTGGAGCCAGGCGGAGTCGTCGTCGATGAAGACGAGTGCGCTGAGTCGGATATCGCGGCCCAGAGCCAGACCACCGTCGGAAACCATGTTGATGAAGATCATAAAAAACTTGCAATCTCACCGGAAGTCGCTAAGACACCTGCCACACGGTGGGCGCCAACTGTCGTGGTACTAAGCCTGACAGTGAGAGTAGGGGGTACGTAGGAGGAGGGAAGGTCCTAGCTAAGGCAATATTGTACACACGAGTTTTACGGGTTCAGGCCCCTCTCGGAGGAGGTAAAAGCCCTACATCTTGGTGCCTGAAGGCTGTCGACTGGAATATGGATGTGTGTGTTACAGGGGGTGCAAACCCTTGTACAGGAGGAGGGGAGTGGCTTATATAGAGTGCCAGGACCCCAGCCATCGCACGTTACAGAGGATTCAATGTACATAAAGATGGGACGTTACTGATAACGCCTCTAATAAAGAGTTATAAATGACCTTTAAGACTACAGAGTGAATGTCTGACCGTTGCCATCTAGTTTGACCTATGATCTCCTATGCTCTGAGTGGTTCCCTATCCGGTCGAGTGACTTCATCCTGGTAGAATGGAATTGGGGTATCCAAGTGAGACACATGGTCGAGTGGATTGCACTCTTCGGTTACTTCAGTCGGTATCTTTCGTCATCCTAGGAATGTCCTTGATTCTAGGGTAGTGACCTTGGGTAGGGTGTCTAGGTCAATCCTATGACCCTACCCTAGATCTATGGTATCGTCACCAATGGATACGGTTAGCCATGGATTGTGAAAGAATGGTGGAAAAAGGAATATACTTTATTTTCTATTTGGGAACCGCCTATGATGTATCTAGCATGGAAAGTATTGGGAACTCTAAGTCGTTTTTGTTGACGGGAAAAGTATGCCTCTCAAAAAAATTATCTCTCAATTTAAACCTTGAGCTCTGGCACCGCTACAAATCTGTACTTCCCTCTGTGAAGGGTCTTTCTATTTACTTTATGCAATTTTTTTATTTGAGTCATATCTTCTCTTATAAAGCACCAACTACTGAACACTATTATCACACTTGATCATTCGGTGTAGCTAATATTTCAGTGTGTTTCATGAATGGATCAATGATTGAGCATAATGGGCTAGGGATAGCTTTCTTTAGCATTGATATTTTGAAATACATGGTTGCTTGTTAGTTTGTTTGAGTATTGATGTCTTCATGTCAAATTATAGATTATTGCTTTAAATCATTCACTACAACAAAAACCTACCTGTACCAACGCATGTTTACCAACGATATGAAAATATGTGTTGTTTGTTTCAACCCCCCACCTCCCCTACTTAGGGCTAACCTCCTCTTCCTAGAAAAAATCCAACCTCCCCGTACGCGCACCTCCACCCAGTTTCTCCTATCCGCAATATATGTCCTCCCCTCCCCTGATTCCCCTCTCACCCGAGCTCCATGACCATGATGCTGCGTGGCACCACCGATTTGGGCGTGCTCTGGCGCTCTCCCGTGATTATTCTCACCGTCACGGCTGCCCCTCAGTCCTCTCCTAGGATCCTCGGCCACCGCGACGACCTCCGTGGTCCTACACATGCCACTTCAGGAACCCTAGCCACCATGGGTCACCGGTGCAACTCCTGCGTTGGCCCTCTACCCCGCATCTCCGTACCCGCTGCTGCCGGCTTAGGCTCGACAGTGCTGCTCCACCTCGGCTACCTTGCCTTCGACGTCAATGGTTTAGTAAGGCGCTTCGCCCCTCTACTCGTGCCCTCTCTAGTGCTTTGTGGCGACATAACCTTCGTGCCATGGTTGATTCTTTGCCAAAGTCATGACTGTGATCTACGCTACCTAGTGTTAGCCGTTGTGGTGGATAACAACCCACTACGGTTAATGACCTTGCCTGAGGCTAAAAAATTCAGTTCACGGTTCTAGGTATTTCAGTTTCGTGCTTGTATCTCAATAATGTGTTATTCAGTTCTGTACATGCAAGCCAGTCGTTTCCAGTTGGGATAATCTATTGTGATGTATTGTTGAGTGATTCACCTCTTGTCCATATGTTGTAATTCCGGAAGAATGCACACATCCTTTTTTTTCTCAGTAGTTCTTTCTTGCTACTATGTGTGTGGATGAATCCTTAACAATATCCCTGTCACACATTGTGTAATACCTTAGGAATAAGTCTCTGATGCCCGTCCTAATATTCCTCTTGACTATATATATAATACTAAATTTCATGTTCCCTTGCAGGTTATAAAACAGCCTATTTTCGGCCAACATGTGTGTGTGTGTGTGTCAGTGTGTGTGTGTGTGTGTGCGCGCACGCGCGTTTGTTTGATTGCATTCTCATCGTACATAGTAGTACTAGTTCGATCTGTTGTGTCGATGAACATCAAGGATGCACGATGGTTGTGAGTTACCAAAACATGTATCCCTTATTTTACTAATCATAGACTCAGTTTCAACTATTGATATGCATGCTGAGTTCAGCATGAAGTTTTTGTTTGACTTTTCATTGTAGTGCTTGAAAAATGGTGTGGAGGCAGGACTGCAGAATTAACTAGCGACCACGACCAACACTGCAAAATTTCTCGTCATGCCCACATGTTGAGGAGCTGCCGACCTGCTCAAGCCGCCCTCGATCAGTGCCAACTCCGCGAGAGAAAACTATGGCATTGGTTTCATTCTTACAATGTATAGTTCTTCATTCCCCTAGGATTATACTAGATGTAGGAGCTATGGTAATACTATCACTTCAATACATTTTGATGTTTCTTGACTTGTTTTAGTAAGAACTTTAGTGCTCGAGTCAGAACCCTGTAAGATTTCACCTTGAGCCATTTACTAAATTAGAAGTTTAGAACTCGTGGTATTCGACATGTTGTTGGCGCTCAACTTCCTTCAATTTGTCACGCCCAAGATGCGATTCTATCCCGATCACGTGTTGAACTCGTGATTTTGGCACAACCGCATTTTGGGCGCTTAGCAAGATGGATATCATTACATCGTACCATTACATAAATAGATAGGGATAAAAGAAGTCATACAACATCCACATGAATACAACACATCATACACAAGACATCCGACAAAGGATGAAAACACATGAAAAGCACAACGACATCCATCCTGCTATCCCAGGTTGCCGACCAGGAACCTATCCCAAGACTGACGAAAAAGAAGAAGAAGAAAGAACTCCAACACAAGTAAGCATCGCTCTCACGTCAAGTCATCGGAAACCTACACCTACAATTGTTGTTGTAGTAACCGTGAGCCACGAGGACTCAACAATCCTATAACCATGGGTATCAAGACTAGCAAAGCTTAATGGGTATGGAGAGGTTAAGTGGTGAGGTTGCAGCAGCGGCTAAGCATTGCATGGTGGCTAACTTACGAGTACAAGAATAAGATGAGCATCTATGCAAACGGTCGCAAACTAGTTATGATCACTAAATGATCCTAAACTATCTATGAGTCAAACATAACCCAACCGTGTTCTCTTCTCAAATTGAAAAGAGACGGTCATGGTTACTCACGTGGTTGGTGTATTTTATTTCAGAACCTCTATCAAGTTAACTACAACCGGACATTAACAAATTCCAATCTGCCACATAACCGCGTGCACGGCTTTCAAAAGATCATAACCCTGCAGGGGGTCCCAACTTAGCCCATCACAAGCTCTCATGATCAGCAGAGGTAAAAAAACCTTATCTTAGGGAAGACCCAATCAGACTCAGAATCTCGGTGCACAAGACATTTCAACAATGGTAAAACAAGTCCAACAAGACCTCCCGGCGTGCCGACACCTTGATAGTAGCCGCGCGTATCTCGTCTCAGGCCATGTCCGGATTGTCCAAACTTCCGGTAGGCCAAACCAAAGTTTCCCCTGGTGGTCACTAACGGTTGACAGGTATGGACCAACACTCATGAGGAGCTCTGGCCCGGGTTGTAAATTAAGTACTCGGGGTCCGGAAAGTCTCTATGAAGTTTGTAGTTATGGCAAATGGTAAAACCAAAGTTGGGCGTTGCTGGGGGAGTTTTATTCAAAGCGAACTGTCAAGGGGGTTCCATAACCCCCAACCGTGTTAGCAACGCAAACTCAAGGAACATAACACCGTATTATCGGTTCTTAAGGTGGCATGAGTGGAACAAAACACCGAGCAAAAGGCCAAGCCCTCCACCCTTTGCCATGTATATATGTGCATTAATTTAAAGAGATATTGTGATATTCCAAAAACCAAGTTCCGACATGGAGCAATCTTCATCTTCACCTGCAACTAACAACACTATAGGAGGGGCTGAGCAAGCGGTAACATAGCCATACAATGGTTTGCTGGGATGGCGTCAAAGGTTAGAGGTTTCATGGCAACAATCAGAGGCTGACAACAATAGATAGGCAGTGCGACATATAGTGATAGCATCGAGACAACTTGCATGGAAATGATAGTAATGAGATCCAAGGTGACGGTCATATTTCCTGGAATCCCACAAGGAAGAAGAACGAGTTCATGAAGAAGACGAAGCCACGATGACGAACCAAGTGTAGCCGAACGAATCCTCATGATCGCAATGAAACAGAAACAAACGAGAAGAAGTAAACAACATGGTAAACACACCACACATAAACAAGACAAGATGATCAACCAAGTATGACGCATGACAAAGCTACATGATGTAACACATGGCAAGAGATGATACACACAAGAATGACATGACCAAACAAGTTTAAATGAGGCCGGAACCAACATATAACAATTCCGGTAAGTCCTCATATGCAAATTTTGAAATCGGTCCAGATCTGAACACACCTTAAGTAAAAGTTGTTAAACAGCAAGTTAAAATTCATCATGATGATCTACACGAAATTCTAGTCAAGTTACATCTCAAGTTCATTTAATTTGGAGGTACGGCCTAGAAGATATGAGCAAAACAAGTTAAGCATGGCAAAGATGCAAGATGCATTCAAACATCAAGCAAACACACTCCAAACATGTATTCAACAAGATATTATGCATGTACATGCAAAAACAAGCAAGTTTCATATAGAGCAAGCCCAAAACGAAGCAACGGTTCAACACATACACATGAAACAAGATATAACAACAATCTATCCGAAAAGAGCAACTAGGCACTTTGGAATCATCAAAACAACATGCTACAAGAACATTTTATGGTATCAAAGAGCATGGCAAGCATGTACATGTCAAGTACTACAAACATGATCACTGAGCTACTGTCAAACACCACTAAAACATACTCAAAACATCATGGCAAGATTGTAAATGATAACAGTTTCACAGACTTGGTGAAATAAACTGAACATGGCAGCAACAATGACAAGTAGGCATGTGTGCAAGCTTGTGCCACTCATCTCAAAGCATATCATGGCAGGTGAATATATCCAACAGCAAGAAGACATGTTTATGCCGCTACTCATGGCAAGAACATGGTCATCGGGCGCATAGAACACTAAGTATTCACCTGGCAAAATTGAACTTACTAATAACATGATGACAGAAACATTATATAGCAATTTGAGAGCAAGAAAGAGACGTGCTATAGCAACCTATAATTTCAAACAAGGAGATAGATGGATAGAGCATAACATGGACTTCAAGACATGGTCACTGGAAATTCCAAAACATGGATGGATATGACTGTAGCATCAAGCAAACATGGCATCCTGATATAACAGTTTCAGACTAAGCAGTTTTCAACAAGTCTCAGAAATCAGCAAACAGCGAGTAGGTCACTTTACAAGCTTGTTGCACTCACCACAAGGCATATCATGAAAAGTGGATTGCACCAGAGCAAAGATGACATGATTACGCTCCTAACACATGTTGACATGATGCTCAAACAAAAATCACACAAAAATATATGAAAAAGACAAATCAACAAGTTATACTAGTTTTCAACACTTAAAAACAACTAGCACTTTTGCAACAGAATTTAAGGCATCAAGATGGACATCAACATGCATGCAAACTACACCATCATCTATAGTATCAAAAGACGAACATTTTGACATATTATATGCTCAATTTGGATGAACGTGCAAAAAGATACAACATGTCAAAGAGGCACACATAAAATTCAAAACCAAGGACTTAGCCAAATCACTCAGTTTTTAGAACGGGCGTGGGATAGTTAAAGTACACACAGGGCGGGTTTTTAACGGGGCTCACCAAATGGGCTCGGCCCAGGAGCGAAGCTGTGCTGGTTGCGAGGCCAGGGCCCATGTGGGGCACGAGGCCCACGAGGGTACAACGCATAGGGCTGGGGTTCGTCGGGCATCGGCCTCCTCGTCCGAGCAAGGCAGGGCGCGACGGCGGACCTCGCCGGGGCTAGCGAACGGCGCGGTGGCCGCAGGCGGAGCCGAGATGAGGCGAGCGGGGACCAGCCAGATCTGGCCGGCGGCTGCCGGATCCGGGCCATGGCAACGTTCGACGGAGTACCAAGGCATCAGCGGCAAGATCCAGCGGGCGAGGGCTCGCCGGCTAGGGGAGCAAAGGCGGCGGGGCGCGCTGGAGTGGAGGTGCAGGGGCTACGAGGGCCACCGGCGGTGAGGTCGCGAGGCGGCGGGGAGGCCTCGGGTGAGCGGGATCTGGTGGCGGAGGGCTTCGGGCCGGGTGGGCCGCGCTTTGTCCTCGCGGGCCAGCGTCGACGGGGAGGAGCTGGAGGCACTGGCGGGGACACATGGCAGCGCCCGATTGACTGGGGGCGGCTGGTGGCTGAGGTGGCAGGCGGCGATTGGCTGGACGACGTGGCTGGGGCGGTGGACGTGTCCGGCGGCGGAGCGGACACATCCGGCTACGCGAAGGAGCTGTGGTGGGGCGCGGAAAACGAGGAAATGGACTAGGGTTTCCAAATTTGGACGGGAGGGACGTTTTTATAGCTAGAAGGAGCTAGAGAGGGCTATTGAGGTGTGGTTTTTGGCCACGCGATCGTGATCCAACGGCGAAGAACATGGAGAGGGTTTAGATGGCCTACTGGGCTGTTGTGGAGGGGTGCTTGGGTGCAAAGAGAGAGGGGTCCGGCGGTTAACGCTGTTAACCATTGGGCCATCAAACGAACTCCGAATGCGACGAAATTTGACAGGCGGTCTATCTATGCTATAATAAGACCGCATGCTAAGTTCCAAGCCATTCCGAGAACATTTTCCGGCCACTTATAAAATAAAATTTTGGAGGTGCCGCGGGCGCGTGCAAGTGTGTCTAGGCTCAGAACGGACAACGAAAAGGGACGAGGGGGCTCGGCAACTATGGACGGATGCAAGTTTTGAAAAACATGCAGATGCAATGCACATGATGACATGGCAACGACAACGAATAAGAGGAAGACACCTGGTGCATCGGTCTCGGGGTGCCAGATCACTCCCCTACTAACATGAGATCTCGTCCCTACATCTTAGGAACGAGATGGAAGAGAAAATGAAGAACAAATTTCTTCTTGGAGAAAAGAGTGAAACAAAAGAATCTTGAGAGGTTGAACAACTCGAAAGAAATAACACAATGGAGATGAACGAGATTGAGAAGGTCCGTTACAATAGAGGAACAGTGAAAAGAGAACCTTGATGGTTGAAAGACAAGAGAGAAGAGCTTAAGTCACCAAAGAGACATTGAAATCACTCAGGCTAAATGAGATAGATAATGAATTCAAACGAAGGAATTTGGGAAGCACTCCGACTGAAGATGGAAGGAATAGCACACCGGTTGAACAAGGAAGGAATAGAACATTAACTTGAGAAGATACTTGACGAGATGAACAACACAATGCCTCCGAAAGAATTGAAAGAGTGAAAAGAAAAGAACATAGAAGAGGATGACAACTTCTACCGCAATGAATTTGAACGAGAATATTCAAGAGAAAGGCTTGAATGAAATTGTTGAGAAAATCAACAACAAAAGAATTAGCTTGATGTGGCATTATAAAAAACATCTCAAAACTTGAGGTGAATTTCTTCCACTACTAAAGATTGATTAGCTGAGAAGAACGTCGAAATGCAAAACTCCACTTCAAAAGAATACGGAGAATTAATTGCACCTTGAGACGCGAGAGGAAGAATACTTGAGCTGCTTCACAAGAATTATTGATGAACACTTGACGAATGAATTAACTCATGATGAACCACCATGAAGAACTCCGGTCACAAACGGCTGATGATATAGAATGAAGGATGAAAGTATAAGATTAAAGCCTTGCGATGATTTAGACGGGGTTCCGACGAGATAGCAGAGAAAATTTTGAACTCCGGAAAAGAAAAGATGAAAACACTTGGGATTAGAATTTATACATCATGAACAAACTCCGAAGGAAGAGATTAATCAACTTGACTAGAAAGAATAAGAATTATGTTATGCTTATTCTCCACCAATTAAATTGATGTGAAGCAATGGATTTGCATATCACTTATTCGCGTTGAGAGTGATTAAAAGAGGGATACAACACCGAACTTGAGACAGTCTTCATGAACCACCGGTAAGATTGGAAAGAATGAATGGGTTGCTATGATAAGAGGAAAAGAACTCTTGAGCGAACCACCGTAAAATTGAAACCGAATGAAGAAAAAGAATGAACCACCGGGAAGAATTAGAAAACGAATGAAGAAAAAAAAACAAAGAGATCGCGAACTGATTAAAGAATACTTGAACGAAGCACCGGAAGAATATGGAGACGAACGAAGTGGCATCAATGAAGAATAGATGGAGGACGAAGTTGAAAACTGAGAACGGAGAAATCTTCTGAAATGATGGCCTTCAAAGGAACACAATGGAAATAATTCATGAAATGCTTTGAATGGTTGCGAAAAGAATTTGACACGATCGGAACAAAGTACGAGGATAGCATCAAGCTAGCATCACGAATCTTCAAGAGAACGGACAAAATATAGAGGAAAACTCTTCTTCGGTCTTCAAATGAGGATGAGGGACACCACCAAAATTGTTGAGATACTCCGGAAGAATGGAAAGAGAAATGGTTGAACCAACGATGAAAAGAATTTGAAAGTGATCTTGGAGAAGGCATATGACTGATGGAATCCATTCTTACGTCACGCTTCAAAACAATTTGGGAATCACTCCGGAAAATTAGAAGAGTCAGGTAAGATCCTGGGAAAAGACATGTGGGTTAGGGCCCACTAAAAGAAACACCGTTGGAAAGGATTGTTGAATGACAAATGATGCACTAGAACAATTAAAAGACTTGAATGAGGTGATAGCCTCGAATTAATTGGAACACAGACGAATCTCCTGAGATGTCTTCGGAACTCCGGAACAATTAAATGACGAGAGGCGAACGAGGCAAGGGGAAAACAATTGAACAATGTGAAAGAACATGATGAACACCGAATACTTGAATTGAATCCACCGGAGAAGAAAAGAGATGAAGAATGACGAACGAGATGAGAATTCATCGAAGAAGAAAAGAGATGAAGGATGATAGACTAGATGAGAACTCAGGAGTTGAAACAATTGAGGAAAGAAAGCAACGCATTCGCGCGAGTAGGATGGATACTCGATTAAAGGACTCCGGCTCCGAGAAGAAAAAAGGGTGGGCGGGTGGGAAAAAGAAAGACCACTTCGGAAGGGGAAACAATGTTGGTTGAGAAAGAACTGGGGAATAATCTCGCGAAATACCACCTACATCAAGATTCCTCACCAGAGCGACGAAGGGGCTGAGGAGTAAAAAGAAGTCCTACTCTCCGATATAACTAGACTCTGAAATAGTTTTAGCTAGACTCGACAACGCCCAAACTACGATCAATCAAGGGGGCTCCTATGGTCAGTTGAGCCTCGGATACCAACTTGTCACGCCCAAGATGCGATTCTATGCCGATCACGTGCTGAACTCGTGATTGGGGCACAACCGCATTTCGGGTGCTTAGCAAGATGGATATCATTGCATCGTACCATTAAATAAATAGATGGGGATACAACAAGTCATACAACATCCACATGAATACAACACATCATACACAAGACATCCGACAATAGATGAAAACACATGAAAAGCACAACGACATCCATCCTGGTATCCTAGGCTGCCGACCAAGAACCTATCCCAAGACTAACGAAGAAGAAGAAGAAAGAACTCCAACACAAGTAAGCATCGCTCTCACATCAAGTCATCGGAAACCTGCACCTGCAACTATTGTTGTAGTAACTATGAGCCACAAGGACTCAGCAATCCCATAACCATGGGTATCAATACTAGCAGAGATTAATGGGTATGGAGAAGTTAAGTGGTGAGGTTGCAGCAGCGGCTAAGCATTGCATGCTGGCTAACTTACGAGTACAAGAATGAGATGAGAATCTGCGCAAACAGTTGCAAACTAGTAATGATCGCTAAATGATCATGAACTACCTATGAGTCAAACATAACCCCACCGTGTTCTCTTCTCAAAATGAAAAGAGACGGTCACGGCTACTCACGCGATTGGTGTATTTTATTTTGGATCCTCTGTCAAGTTAACTACAACCGGACATTAACAAATTCCAATCTGCCACATAACCGCGGGCATGGCTTTCGAAAGATCATAACCCTGCAGGGGTGTCCCAACTTAGCCCATCACAAGCTCTCACGATCAGCAGAGGTAAAAAACCTTATCTTAGGGAAGACCCGATCAGACTCGGAATCCCGGTGCACAAGACATTTCGACATTGGTAAAACAAGTCTAGCAAGGCCTCCCGACGTGCCGACACCCTGATAGTAGACGCGCGTATCTCGTCTCAGGCCACGTCCGGATTGTCCAAACTTCCGGTAGGCCAAACCAAATTTGCCCCTGGTGGTCACCGGCGGTTGACAGGTTTGGACAAACACTCATGAGGAGCATTGGCCCGGGTTAAATTAAGTCCTCAAGGTCTGGAAAGTCCCTATGCGAGTTTTTAGTTTTGGCAAATGGTAAAACCAAAGTTGGGCCTTGCTGGAGGAGTTTTATTCAAAGCGAACTGTCAAGGGGGTCCCATAACCCCCAACCGCGTTAGGAACGCAAACTCAAGGAACATAACACCGGTTTATTGGTTCTTAAGGCGGCACGAGTGGAACAAAACACCGAGCAAAAGGCCAAGGCTTCCACCCATTGCCAAGTATATATGTGCATTAATTTAATTAAGAGATATTGTGATATTCCAAAAACCAAGTTCCGACATTGAACAATCTTCATCTTCACCTGCAAATGACAACGCTATAAGAGGGGCTAATCGAGCGGTAACATAGCCATACAACGGTTTGCTAGGATGGTGTCAAAACTTACAGGTTTCATGGCAACAATGGGAGGCTGACAACAATAGATAGGCAGCGCGACATATAGCGATAGCATCGAGACAACTAGCATGGCAATGATAGTATTGAGATCCAAGGTGACGGTCATCTTGCCTGGAATTCCGCAAGGAAGAAGAACGAGTCCATGAAGAAGACGAAGCTACGAAGAAGAACCAAGTGTAGCCGAACGAATCCTCACGATCGCAACGAAACAGGAACTAATAAGAAGAAGTAAACAACATGGTAAACACACCACACATAAACAAGACAAGATGCTCAACCAAGTATGATGCATGACAAGGCTACATGATGCAACACATGGCAAGAGATGATACACACAAGAACAACACGACCAAACAAGTTTAAATGCGACCGGAAACAACATATAACAATTCCGGTAAGTCCTCATATGAAAATTTCGAAATTGGTCCAGATCTGAACACACCTTAAGTTAAATTTGTTAAGCAGCAAGGTAACATGCACCATGATTATCTACATGAAATTCTAGTCAAGTTACGTATAAAGTTCATTTAATTTGGAGCTACGGCCTAGAAGATATGAGCAAAACAAGTTAACAATGCCAAAGATGCAAGCTGCATTCAGACATCAAGAAAACACGCTCCAAACATGTATTCAACAAGACACGATGCATCTACTTGTAGAAACAAGCAAGTTTCATATAGATCATGCCCAAAACGGAGCAACTGTTCAACACATACACATGAAACAAGATATAACAACAATCTGTCCCAAAACAGCAACTAGGCACTTTGCAATCATCAAAACAACATGGTACAGGAACATTTTATGGCATCAAAGTGCATGGCAAGCATGTACATGTGAAGCAATACAAACTTTATCACTGAGCTACTGCCAAACACCACAGAACATGCTCAAAACATCATGGCAAGATAGCAAATGATAACAGTTTCACAGACTTAGTGAAATAAACTGAACATGGCAACAACAACGACAAGTAGGCATGTTTGCAAGCTTGTGCAACTCATCTCAAAGCATATCATGGCAGGTGAATATATCCAACATCAAGAAGACGTGTTTATGCCTCTACTTATGGCAAGAACATGGTCATAGGATGCATAGAACACTAAGTATTCACCTGGCAAAATTGAACTTACTGATAACAGGCTGACATAAATATTATATGGCAATTTGAGAGCAAGAAAGAGACATGCTACAATAACCTATAATTGCAAACAATGACATGGATGGATAGAGCATAACATGGAATTCAAGACATGGTCACTTGACATTTCAATAAGCATGGATATGACTGTAGCATCAAGCAAACATGGCATCATGATATAACAGTTTCAGACTTAGCAGTTTTCAACAAGTCTCGGAAATCAGCAAACAGCGAGTAGGTCACTTTACAAGCTTGTTGCACTCACCACTAGGCATATCATGAAAAGTGGATTGCACTACAGCAAATATGACATGATTATTCTCCTAACGCATGTTGACATGATGCTCAAACAAAAAATCACACAAAAAGATATGAAAAAGACAAATGAGCAAGTTATACTAGTTTTCAGCACTTAACAGCAACTAGCACTTTGGCAACAGAGTTTAAGGCATCAAGATGGACAACAACATGCATGAAAACTACACCATCATCTAGAGCATCAAGAGATGAACATTTTGACATATTATATGCTCAATTTGGATAAACATGCAAAAAGATACAACATGTCAAAGATGCACACATAAAATTCACAACCAGGGACTTAGCCAAATCATTCAGTTTTTAGAACGAGCGTGGGATAGTTAAAGTGGACGCAGGGCGGGTTTTTGACGGGACTCACCGAATGGGCTTGGCCCAGGAGCGGAGCTGGGCTGGTTGCGAGGCAGGGGCCCATGTGGGGCACGACGACCACGAGGGCGCAACTGGGGTTCGTCGGGCATCGGCCTCATTGTATGAGCGTGGCAGGGTGCAACTGCGAACCTCGCCTGGGCTGACGAACGGCGCGGCGGAGGTGGCGGAGCCGAGGTGAGGTGAGCGGGGACCGGCCGGATCTGGCAGGCGGCTGCGGGATCCGGGCTGTGGCGGCGTTAGACGGACTACCAGGGCGGCGGCGGCAAGCTCCAGCGGGCGAACACCCCTCAACAGTTATCTATCAAGCCTTCATATGGCACCATTTGAGGTGTTGTACAGACGCAAGTGTCGAACACCCCTCAACTGGTCAGAAACCGGTGAAGGGATAGTCTTTGGACCAGATGTTCTCTGCGAAGCAGAAGAGCAAGTCCAACTAGTTAGAGAACGTTTGAAGGCCGCCAAGTGAAGACAGAAGAGCTACGTCGATTCACATCACCAAGATATGAGTTTCCGTCTTGGAGACCATGTGTACCTGTGAGCAACTCCTCTGAAGGGAACCAAGCGTTTCCACGTAAAGGGGAAACTTGCACCAAGATTTATTGGCCCCTTCAAGATCACCGATCGACGAGGAGAAGTGGCTTACCAGTTGGAACTACCACCTGATCTATCCGATGTGCACAACGTATTCCACGTGTCATAACTCCGGAAGTGTCTCCAAGATCCGGACAAGCCTGATCTCTACAAGGATGTAGATCAGCAAGCTATTGACCTTCAACCTGATTTGACCTACCGCGAGAGGCCCATTCGCATTCTGGATGAAGTAGAGCGACGGATGCGACGCCGCACCATCAAGTACTTCAAGGTCCAGTGGAGCAACCACACAGAAGCAGAAGCAACTTGGGAACGTGAAGACTATCTTAGATCCCAGTTTCCCGATCTCTTTTAAAACCTAGTTTAGGAATCTCGGGGACAAGATTCTTGTAAGGGGGGTAGGTCTGTCACACCCTGCATTTTGTAACATGGTGATTGCATTAATAAAGCATGAAAATTTGGACCAACAAAAACTTTTTGCATCATTTGGCTTTTATTTGGAATTGAGTTTTCTCTCTCTGAGTGCTCTTTAAAAGTCAACATAGCCTCACCTTCTATACTTCATCTCCTTACCCCCAAACTTCTGCCCAACGATCATACCATGTGTATAGGATAGTGTAGTATATTCTTATAAAAATATTTTGGCCAAATAGTATTTTCAAAAATTAGTTTTCCAAAAACCCCTGAATTAAGATTTGCACTGCAAGTACTTGATTTAGGGTGATAAAAATCTTTGAAAAGGTATGTTTGAATCCTATTAGGTATAGGACTCCCAAAAACCACAAATGTATAATTTTAAAAGTTATTTTACTATTTTATTTAAAGGCTTTTTCTTTAGGCCAGAAATGGTCTTTCATAGGTAAAAATTATTTAACTATTTCAAAAATATTTGCCAAAATTCATAGAGACTCTTAGGACATATATTGTCCATATATAAGAGTCTCAACACATGGTCATGTTCAAAATATTGGGCAAATCCCTCAGAAACCCTTTCTGGATATTTCAAGCTTTTGAAATATTTATAAAGGAAATGTTCTCTAAAAATTCCAAGGAAATTATATCATGTCAAATAAGACATATTTGATGATCTTGCCAAGCCTCGTGCTTTGGGGAGCAAGAAAACATCATCAAATCCCCTCAAAACCATTTCTGTCCATTTTCAAGTTTGAGCAACTTTACATTGCCAAACTTGTCCAAATGCTCTCAAACTTGGTACACACGCTAAAATGGTCTAATTATGCATCTAGACCAAATAGCACAAGTTTTGGAGAAGGGTAACTTGATTAGAGTGCCCTGTTCAGAATCAAATTTGAACAACTTTACATTACCAACTTTTTACTTGTGACCCCAAATTTGGTGGACAAGCCCACAACCCCAAATGATGACACTACACCAAGTGGTGCATTAAGAAGGGATGATTTGATTAACTTAATCTTGGAAAATCCATTTCCGTTGATTTCTAGGATTTACAAAAGTTGCATTGGCAACTTTGCCCAAATGAGCTCTTATTTGGTGAAAGGGCCTAAATATATGTGCCATTCCATCTTGTGGAGTCTCATGCCAAATGAAACCCATTTACTTGCCCAAAACATCATCAAACAGCTTCTGCTGTTTTACCAAAACCTTTGCTTTGACCCCTTCCACTATTTCCCCTTGCCTCAAGTTCTTACCCCAGCACCCCCAAGACCCCTTCTACCTCCAGCAGCAATGGCTGCACCGCAACTTAATAACTGAGGGGGGGTAAAACCCATTTTACCTCTCTAGACAGCCACTTTCATCCTTCTCTCTCAGCCCTCTCTCCTTCTAGAAGCCCTCTAGAGCATCCAAAGCCAATGCCATGTTGTTTATTGTCTCCCCTATCCTCTAGACATTGGTGGCCACGACCACATGGCATAAAGAATGCCATGCCTGCTATTTGCGCACTCTGGAGCACGCTACAGTGCGCTCTGGCACTGTAGCCGCTCCTGACCCGGCGCCTACGACCACCTCGAGCCTCCCCCTCACGCCAGCCGAGGCGCCTCGACATCCGCGACAAGCCTCGGCCCTATCCCCCTCCTCCTTCTCCCTCCTATGGCCTCCCTCGCACGTGCGCCGGCCGCCCGCAAGCTCCAATCACCGGCCTCACACGCGCGAGCCTCTGGATCCTTCCACCGCTCCTTCCCTTCCCTTCTCTGGACGTGAACCACACCCACGAGCACCCCAGACACGCCCCGACGAGCCCCCGTGGCCTGTAGCGACCACAACAAGCTCGCCGGCGCACACCTCCTCGGTGGACCGTCGCCCGCCTATATAAAGGCATTCCCGAGCCCTCTCTTGTCCATCACTCGCCGCTGGACTCACCCGAGCACCCCCATACACTCCGAGCTCTCTCCCAGAAGCTCTCGAGGTCGAGATCTAGATCGAGCTCCGCCGCGGCGGCTCGCCGTCATACGCTCAGTACGGGCCGTCCCCGCTATCCATGAGCTTCGATCTGAAACCGCCAAGCCTCACTGACCCTTTCCCCTCTCTTTAACCTCTCTGTTGCTGTCGGAAACGGCCAGAGAAACCACCACCCGACGCCTCTCCGCTGTGAAACCTCTTCGCCGGCGAACCCAACCGCTCTGGTGACTGCCTCCACCACCACCCGAATGGCGACTTCACGCTGACTCCATCCCTGCCCTCAGCTTGCCCTGCCGTGCCCTGCATCGCCGCCGGTGAGCTTGCCGGCCTGCTAGATGGGGGTTAGGGATGACAGGCGGGCCCCGCCTATCGGCCTCCCGTCCCTCTCGCCTCCCCTCTCTCCCACTGGCCACTGGGCCCCGCACATCAGGTTTAAACCTGGCGCGCGCGCGCTGCTCGGCTCGCCCGGGCCGAAACCCCCCTGGGCCTGTGCACTGAGGCCGTTCTGGCTAAGTTGCATAGTGGCCCTTTTTCTTTTTCATTTATATGGATTTTCAAATAAATCTACAGGACAAAATAATCATCCAAATTAATTTATTCCAACTCCTAAAATCATGTAATATTCCTGCCTATTTTATGATGTAACTTTCACACATGTTCCAAAAAAAATTATGTACTGTTCAAATTAAAATTCCGATTTGAACTATATAACCTCTGTTCAAAAATCCATTTACCCTATTCTGTCACTCCAAAACCAAAACAAAGAATTTTTGCCCTCTTAGTTTTCCTTCTAGTATTTTATAAAAATGAGTTGACATCTTTCTGAGCACTTTGATTTTTCTATTTTTATTATTGTCTTGTTTTCCTGTTATTCTATTGCGACGATTAGATACCGTTTTTGATGAAGTTGCTGAAGAAGAAGAAGGAGAAGGACTTGAAGGCTTTGAAGACCAAGCCAACCAAGGCAAGCAGCCCTTTGACCATGTCTAGGAAACCCCTTTTTTCCTATGCATGTCATATAGCACTCATTGTCATTGCACCGGAATCATGTTGGTGATAATGACCACTTGTGTGGGTCACCTTGTTATTTCATATTGAAACTTGCATCAAGCATGACCCTACCTTCCTATGAGGGTTGTGCGGGTGGGAGTAGATAGGTTACTATGGTAGTGACTATGCAAGTAGAACGGCAATATGCATGATGGTGGAAGCATTGTACTTTCAAAAGACTCTTTCAAAAAACCCGTCGGGTGTCACTTATGCCCGAGGGAGGTGATGAGTTGGGTAACCACTTGATGACGAAGTGGTGTACCGAGGCAAGTGTGTGTGATGTTTTTAAAACGGATTGGTTTAAGTTGCGACCGTTATTCCAACCTGACATACGCAACCACTCTACCCTTATATGTGAAAGGGCATTATTGATTACCTAGGCCGATACTAGCATGGTGCCTACATTACTAGTGACGGGAGTGACATGAGGTCACTTTTGGGACGGGGTCGCGCTTGGAAAGGCGGCCATGACTGTTTTCACAGGGCACCAAACACACCATTTTTACCCCGTGCAAGTGGTATGTGATATGGGAGCGAGGCTCCACGATATTAAGATGTGAAATGTTGGGCATGGGGTCGCTACCAATCAAGTGGACTCCATGTTAGTGTCGTCTAGGCAAAGATAGTGTTCGGGTGCTTACCCCGGGTACTTGAGGTACCGTGGGTCGCGGATGACACGGAAGTTCCCCGAATCTTGTGGGTAAAGTGGGAAACATCTGCAGAGTGTAAAACTATTCGAATAGTCGTGTCCATGGTTAAGGACGGTTGGGTAACCGCTCTTGGGCTATGTCTAATGTTTGCGAAACCCTGTGTGTGTGTGTGGGTGTGGAAGCACCGTTTTATTAAGTCAAAATACTTGACAAGATGAAAGAGATTATAACTTGGCTATATTGATATCTTTAACCTATTCTCCTATGATGCATGCTTCACTAAAGAGGTAGTTCTTGACATTGCACCCACAAAATTTGCTTTCTGCAAACATACCCTATTTAGTGCTATTTCATACATTGTCATACTTGTTCCAAAAACATGGGATGCTTGCGAGTACATTCAAAGTACTCATTGGCTTGCCACTGGTTATTTAATTGGCCAGGCATGGAAAAGCAGGAAATTGAAGAGGAATTCTATGGAGACGAACATGCGAACTAGGACCCTTTCCCAGTCAGAATGCCTATAGGGTTAATGCAGATGGCATGGGTTCTACTTATCTACGAAGACTTCCGCTATTCGAGTTTATTTGCTATTCAGCCGCGAGGCTTTATCTATGTAAGACTTGCCCATAATGGTCATAATTTGTGTAAGATTGTATGTATGGATGTAAGACTCTTGTTATTCAGCTTCTGTGTGTTTAGTGAGCATTGATCTCTGGGATCACTGGACACGTGCATTCGCTGATCTCGACTCATAAGTCGGGGTCCCCACACTGTGTCATGGCATTATCATTGAAATCAGACGAAAACAACTTACACGCACCGTCCCAGCAATATGTGGTGCCATCTGCTTTGTCGATTGCGTAGATGATGCCATTGTGTTCAATAGCATCATAGAAGTGTGTATCAGCTTTGATGATCCACTGGGAGGTGAGTCGTCTCAAGTAAAAAGAAGGCATCGGTGGAAAGATAGGTGAGTCCACGGTCGAACAAGGCAATTAGCTTGAAGTCTGCGTAATCCGCATATCATCTGGGCACTTGACAGATTACAATCTTCTGCAAAACAAGGTCTGTCCAATTAACGTTGTAATCTAGATGACTTGTACTGCTATGGTAAAACCCTACATACTCCAATGGAGGAAGGGTAGTCTCATGGGAGGTCTAGAAGTTCACGAGCACCAACTTTTTCCCGTCTTCTCTGACGGCAGCCATCCAGTGGGAGTTCATGCAGATCCAGTATATACCTGCCAAGTAGATTCGGGCAATGGTGATCGGATTGAAGTCGAGGGAAATGGTGTACGACGACCCACTACATACCTACAAAGAAGTTTCGACTAATGGAGGCTGGATTGAAGTCAAGGGGCATCATGTATGCCTCCGCATGGTGAGCAAATCTCGCTAGACCAGATAGCAGCAAGCAGGGTGTCTTGAAAAGCTAAGGCCTCGCTTTGACAATGGTCATGTGCATGTTCCTCGAGCATGCAGCCAGCCGCACGACGCTCAACATATCCATACATGAACAACAGAGGTCGAGGATGTCACTGGGGAGATTTCAACAATCGCGGCTCATATGGATGTTGCGCGGTTAGCGTTCGTCCATGGTGGATTTTGGAAGGTGCGGTTTTGGGGGGCTTGACTTACCGGGGAGAAGGCTCTCGGTGCTGGAGCGGCTAGCGAGGGAATAGTGGTACTGGGGGAGGCGAGCAAGGCGAGGGTACACGGGGGCATAGTGAGATGATGAAGAGTGACCTCAGATCTCCGGCGAGACAGAGATGGAGATGGAGTGGTGCTAGGCGAGAGGGAGACAAGGTGATGCATGCTCTACAACGGCGATGACAGTGACTGCACAGTGCACAAGGTGAGGCTGACTTTGGTAACCTGAACACGCCGCCTAGACTAGTGTCACCTCGGGCGCAGGGTCTTGTCACTTCACTGTGAGGACCGGATGAATAATATTTTCACAATCAAGTGTAGTAACACATTTGTACTACTACTAGTAGTAACATACTAGTAGTACAGTATGCCTCTAGGTTCACTTCATCCTCCAGGTAACATCCATATTGCGAGCAGAAGCAAATTCTCGTGCATGCGGAAGCGCGAAGAAGGTTTTTTTTTTCTTTTTTTAGGATAACCGCACATTCCTTAACCAGAAAAGTTTGTGTCTCCCAAGCACGCGCCAAAATCAATCCAAACTAGCTACGACACATTTTTTGTGCAAAGAGATGGATATGTTTGTATATTTGTTCATCCACCCAAGTTGGTTTTGCGTAGGTCCCACCTGTTAGGAGGGGTGCAGAAATAAAAAGGAATCATAAAATGTTTCACCACGGTGATTCAAAAGAGTGACCTCAACTTACCAGTGGCACATGCAGCGATCGAAGGATGGACATGTACACGGATGTCGGTGTCAAAACCGGCAGATCTCGGGTAGGGGGTCCCGAACTGTACGTCTAAGGATCAAAGGTAACAGGAGGCAGGGAACATGATGTTTACCCAAGTTCGGGCCCTCTTGATAGAGGTAACACCCTACTTCCTGCTTGATTGACTTTGATGAGTATAGGGGTTACAAGAGTTGATCTACCTCAAGATCGCAATGGCTAAGCCCTAGATGTCTATCCTGTATGATTATGATTCCCTCTACGGATTAAACCGTCCGGTTTATACAGATACCGAAGGGGGCTAGGGTTGTATAGAGTCGGTTTACAGAGAAAGGAATCTTTATATCCGCATGCCAACCTTGCCTTCCACGCGAAGGAGAGTCCTATCCGGACATGGGCAATGTCTTCCGTCTTGTATCTTCACGGCCCACATTACGTAGCCCGGACACACGAGGACCCCGTAATCCAGGACTCCCTCAGTGGCCCCTGAACCAATCTTCCGATGACAATTAGTTCGGCCCGCAAGTTGTCTTCGGCATCGCAAGGCGGGTTCCTCCTCTGAATACTCCAAAGTAGTCATTCGAACAAGAGATCTATATCCGGCTCTGTACAATAGGTTAACCATCCAACAACAAAAGAATAATACTTAAAATATATCCAGTGACAGCTTTTTCCGGCGAAACCACACGTTTGGCTCTACTATCATTTCGAATCGTTTTTTGGGCCTCCCGCCTTGCGTTTCAAATACGCAACTCCCATTCACACGTCTTGACAAAGCAGAGATCATGTCTCCTTATTACGGGATTCTCATCAATACAAGTTTTGGTAATCTAACCGTGTCGTTCGCGTGACCCCTCGGGAACAGGCGAGTTTTAAGGCTTGAGGGAGGGGGATGCTTGATATTCACAGTCCATATAAGTGGATAGAATCCAACTCTTCCGCCCCATCCTCGAGCTCTAGCGCCCAAGTTCCAAGTTTTTCTCCTCTCTGCAACTCCTACGATTATGGTCGGATCCAAGGCAAGTGGATGGCCTCCTGCGTCATGGAGGAGAACATCAAGGAGCTAATGGAAGCGCGATATCTAACCGCGGAAATCAAGCATAGGCTTCCCGATCCGACGCGCAGGTCATCCCTACTCTGGAGCCCGGCTAGAGGGTGGTGTTCCAGCCCCACTTCCTCCGCTGACTCGGATTTTCCCTTCACCCCTTTGTAAGGGGTCTCATGTTCTACTATGGGCTGGATTTTCACGATCTGGAACAAAATTCGTGCCTTCACATCTCGGCGTTCATCGTTGTATGTGAGGCCTTCCTCCGCGTCCCTCCACACTTCGGCTTATGGCTCAAGATTTTTAATGTGAAGCCGAAGGTGGTTGACGGGCAACACGCGAACTGTGGTGGCGCCATGGTGAGCAAGCTCCCCAAAGTCAATTGGCCAAAGGGGGTCTTTGTGGACACCATCAAAATATGGCAACAGGAATGGTTCTATATCACAGAACCCCGTGGCTCCAATTGGGTAGCCGCTCCAGCCTTTAGATCCGGACCCTCGCCAAGGTTAACATCCTGGACCGACAAGGGTCCAGATTGGGTGTCGGTCCCCGAGGTGCTGCTGCTGCAGAAACGCATCAAGAGCATGATAGCGAAGGACACTACCCTTGCTGATGTAATCCAAGTGATGCTGATTCGCCGCACACTTCCCTACGTGCGGCGCCCCTCAAGATGTGGGAGTTCAATCCGTAAGGACTGCGGACCCTACAACGGTTCTACGGCACGACGCATAAGGGGATCTGGAAGCTGCTTTCTAAGAAGCAGAAAATGTGGCTGAAGTAATCAGACGACACCGGCCTCGACTGCAACCATCCGGCCACCAAGGTAAATTTATAAACCTCCAAACACCAATAGGTTCGTCGCTTCGAAGGAGAAGTATTGAGTAGTCCATACCCAAACATGTTTGGATCAAGAAAGCGGAGCAGATCCGGTGTTCGGCTCCGCTCCCCGGAGACCCAGCCAATCTTCTACTAATCAGGATGTTGGTCCGGGCACCATACCAGGCGCCGGTTAAGAAGGACAAGAAGAAGAAGAAGAAGAAGAAAGAGGAGGGCAATTCAGACGCAATGTCCAGAGAAGCTGATGCCTAGTCCTCTCATGAGGGTGATGACGACAACGAGGAGGAGGAGGAGGAAGAAGATCCTCCCCGCAAGGGCAAGAAGAGGGTGGCCTCCGAATACCTGGAGGCCGAAGCCTTCAAGAGGGACAAAATTACCCTCCCCGATGACTCGGAGTCAGACGCCGAAGCCGACCCGAAGCATCGTCGTCGGACCAAGCCCCAAGCCGACTCGTAAGTTGCCTAGGATTGTTCACGCTTACCCAATCTCTATGAACTCTGATGATAACTATAAGTTCTATCTTTTAGTCCGGCCCACGATCTTCCCCAGCTATACTCATCCTCGGGGATCTGCCGCCGGATATGATGGAGAGTGAGTCGCTTCCTTTAGCTTCTCCGCCGCCTTGGGTGGATGACGCCGAGGTGTCATCTCATAGGCCCTCCACGAGCCTTCAAGGGATGCGGGGGGGGGGGATTTAATGGCGCAGAGGGTAATGCCTCGACTGCCGGAGGACTGGGGGTACAGCCCCCATGAAGACCGGCACGGGGGCCCCAGTCAATCCGACCCCCAGCCGCATACTACTCCAGAGACTCACAAGGCTCTAGCGTCTAATGAGCAACCCCCTGCAGGAGAAGAGGGAGCAACGACCTCTACTAATCCAGAGGCGCCAAATACCACGGCGGACGCACTCCAAAGTGCTTCCATCCTAGACAAGCACCGCATCCTGATGGGTACGGTGTCTGAGAAGATTCAGTCTACCAAGAGCAGGCTAAAGGAATCCTTCTCCAGCCTGCTGGTGCTAGCAAGTTTTGAGATACGCAGTGTAATGGTTTTGATTGTTTTTATGCGAAATATGCCTATATATAGATAGTAGCCCCTTTTTTGAAAGAAAAACGAGCAGAGGATCGATAATCAGTTGTCCGGTGGTAACATACTTTTTATCTGGATTAAAACAGGCTTCGTTGTTAGCGGCGACTGCCTAGTCAGCGGAAGTTTTCGAACCCAAACAGAAACTGGAGCGAGCCGATGAGGACCTAGTCCTTGTTAACACGCGGCTCGACCAGGCGCAAGGTATAAGATACATCTTACTGTGCGCCTATTTATGTCCATGTTTTCTAGAATTTCAAGAGCTGCAATGTGCGTGTTTGTACAGATGGTGCCTCCGCGGTGGAGACCCTCAAGGGTGAGCTTGCCCAATCCAAGGAGCAAGCAAGGGTAAGCCAAGCGGTTGCTGATAAAGCGACTGCGGATTTAATGGCCGAACGGGCCACTCGCCGCCGTTTTGAGGAACGGGTGACCGAGATGGAGCAAAAGCTCAAGGACACCACCACCAAGTACGAGTACTTAGAAAAAGAAAATAAGGCGAAGGGCACTGAACTCGCCAAGGCCCTTCAAGACGCTTTGGAGGCCCGGTCCGAATCCCGCGCAGTGTGCGAAGAAATTTGTCAAGCCGAACAGATAGCGGCTGCCCTTTCTTTTACAGGATAAATTTGGGGACCAGAAGTATGCCTTACTTAATCGACAATGGAGTTCTCCAGACGCATATGCGGATCTGCCGAAGAGTGTTGCAGATGCCACCCAATACTTGCAGGCCCAGGAGGGGTACGCGACGGAGAAGCTCTTCTGGTCGTAGTTTGCAAGGCAGAAGCGTCCCGGACTGCTAAATGACCAGATGGCACAATGGGCGGAGCTACATAAGATGTCCAGCGTGGCCATGAAGGACGTCATAGTCCAGTTGTGGCCGGCCGAAGATATTCCGGACAGCTACTTCAGTCTCGTGCGGCGTCTCGTCAATGCACTGCCACGAATTGACAATCTCAAGAGGTGGTCTTGTATAGAAGGGGGGCTTGGCCTTCGCCCGTGTCAAGATGCAATGGGCGCAGATGAAGGCCGAAAAGGTGGCAGTTGAGGGTCCACCCGAAAGCAAGGGCCACCGCACACCAGAGCGCTATTTTGAGGACGTACTAAAAGGTGCCTGCCTTATAGAAGGCCAATGCTCTAAGGATGTAGTGTTCGAATGAACGAGTCCAAACTGTTCGGGAGTTTGTATTGTGAACTAAGTCTGTTGTAATATATTCCTTCCTTTATGAAGAGTTTTATCCTCCTATGTGGCCATTTTTATATCTGAGAGTTCCCGGTCATTGGCTTCAACCCCCATGTAGATACTACCAGGGTGTACGAAATTGCACATGAATACTGATGGGCCTCGAACCCCTCGTTGGTTACCCCAAGTGGAAGGTGTAAGATGCAGTATTGTAGAAGTGTTTTCCCTTAGCAAAGATGCCAAGGATCGAATCCCCAGAGACTCCTAGGTTCAACAAGTAGGTGTCAATTGCTAACAGCGCAATTAGCAATCAACGTGGACCTGCACACAGATACAAATAACTTTGCTCCCAACGAGTACAGAGAGGTTGTCAATCTCTCCGGCCTTGTAGTTCACAAAGGGTTAAAAGCAATGATAGTACTGATAGATAGTTTTTGCGATAGTAGGTAAATAACGAAAAGTAAATAGTGGATGTGATCAATGATGGTAATATGGACCGGAGTCTCATGATGTTCACTAGTGATGTCTCTTTCCCAAAAGACGATAAAACAGCTATGTGAGGTAAACAAATTACAGCTGGGCAATTGACTGGACCACGAACGCAAACCAATGCTGACTACATTGCAAGAAAGGTTGAGGTTCAAAGCATGGGCGGTACGCCAAAGTAAGTAGACCGAAATCCATCAATATCTACTACTAATCATCCACCTTGAGATATCTATCCAGAACATCTCGCTGGTATTAAGTTGCGAGTCCCACCCATAGTGTAAACTCAATGCAACAGACAACTGCATTAAAAGAACTTTGCGTAAAGTAAACAATCCTTGCACCCTGGGGCACAAGCACCGTTGTTTTCCCCCTTGTGGCAACAGCACATCCCCTAGACTCATGTTTCTGTCACTCAAGCTAGTCATCGAGGGGCATGAACCCACAATCGAGCATAACGTTCCCTCTTGGAGTCACTACCTACTACTCGGCCAAAGCAATAAGTAACGACGGAGAACATGCAAGAATTACTTATGAACTAAAATATAAAATAGGTGAATCAAATATATTACTCAAGATCAATCTGAACATAATCTCATAATCCATCGGATCCCAGCAAACTCAACATAGCAACAGCATAAGGATTACATAGGTGCCTCGATCATGTAGGGCAGCTCACGAGGACTAATTAGTGAAGCACAAGAACGGGAGGAGAACATCACATAGCTACTGGTCATGGACTCATGGTCCAAGGGAGACTACTCACGAGTCATCCGGGAGGCGTCCATGGTGGTGGAGAAGCTCCCGGTGGTGCTCCTCCCCTCCGGCAGGGTGCCGGGAAGAGTTCTCCTGGTGCTCCCGATCTTGGAAGCGGCGGCGGCGGCGGAACAGATATGGGATCGCAAAAAGAGTTCCTCCTCTGAGGGTTTCGGAGGGTCCTTTAAATATATGCCAAAGTAGGGCATCGGGGGAGCCTCGGGGGGGCCTAGGCGCCCCCCCGGCGCGGCCCAGGGGGGGGGGCACGCCCACAGGGTGCCTGGAGCCCCTGTGCCCCCCCCCCTCCCAGGTTGCCCTTCGGACGCAGTGTTGTTTCCGGAGCGCTGATTTTTTATATAATTTTTCTGGATTTTTCTGGCCAGTTCTTGAAACGTGAAAACCTGAAATACAAAAACAGCCGAAAACAGAAACTGGCACTGGGGTGCACTGGATTAGTAAGTTAGTCCAAATATGATCAAAAGTGTATGGAAGTGTATGAATATCATAGCAATATCACCCAAAAGTGGCATGGAGCAAGCATAAATTATAGATACGTTTTGGACGTATCAACATCCCCAAGCTTAATTCCTGCTCGTCCTCGAGTAGGTAAATGATAACAAGAATAATTTTTGTGGTGACATGCTATTAACCATATAGGACTTTCTCATAGTCATATGACAAAAGCTTACTGAGACAATGATTATAAAGTAATTAAGTTGCCACAAGAGAAAATCACAAATGACTGAAAGTTTTACAACATGAAACTGAAACATCAAAAAGATTTGCAATGAAGATGATGTGCAAATATGATAAAGTGATATCTAGCTTGCCCCCTTTAGTGATGCAAAACATAAATGCAGGGGCACCTTCAAGGTTTAAGTGATGACTAGATACAATCATTTCAGAATAAAAGATATCACAATCATGCAAAAGACAATGCTACTTTGGGACAATGCACCTTACACTCAGAAAGACAATCATGCTCTCAGTAGTTGGTGCTTCAACATAAAGGTAAAAGAAAGGTTAAGTGCTAAAGCTTTTTATTTTGAAAACATGGATGCAATTGTGTCAACGGTAGTAGTACTTCATATGTGTCATGCATAAAACATCCTATAAGTTGCAAGCCTCATGCATCGAATACTAATAGTGCTCGCTCCTTGTCCTAATTAGCTCGGATTCCCATGGTTTATCATTGCATTACATATGTTTTAACCAAGTGTCACAAAGGGGTACCTCTATGCCACCTGTACAAAGGTCCAAGGAGATAGATCGCATTTGATTTCTCGTTTTTGATAGATCTCAACTTGAGGACATCCATACCGGGACAACATAGAAAATAGATGATGGACTCCTCTTTAATGCATAAGCATATTCTCATGAGAGATTGAGGATTAAGGTCCAAGCTAAAACTTCCACCATGATGCATGGCTTTGGTTGGCGGCCCAATGTTTTCTCTAACAATATGCATATTAATTTAACCCACGGTAAGTCACCCTTACTTCAGACAAGACGAACATGCATAGCAAGTCACATGATATTCAACAAAAGTGTGACAGTTGATGGCGTCCCCACAAACATGGTTACCGCTCAGCAAGCAACTCATAAGAAATAAGATACATAGGCAACATATTCTTTACCACAATAGTTTTTAGGCTACTTTCCCATGAGCTATGTATTGCATGGTTAGTTTGCTTAGTACAGGTGGAGGTTAGCAAAAGACTGGGAGCGACCAACTAAGAGAGCAATGACGGTCATAATAATGCAGAGCGATAAAGCAATATTGAATCAGGCATGGTAGTTATATCGCTATGTAGAAACAAAAGATCATCAAGGCTTGACAGACTTTCTTTATAGTCTTGAATATGCGTGAGCATGCGCCAAGTCAATCAAAATAAATTCTCGAAGGAAGATATTACTAAACCATACCATATCATAGGCAAACAAACCAAGTTGGTACTCCAATAACACATTGGGAACCCCCCAGCTATTTGAGATCAACCATAAGAAAACCTGAACTACTAAGCACCATCATGCAAGTAGCATCTTTATCATAGACACATTGACCAATGCAACGGAAGCAAACTCTCTTAATAAGGTGAGCATGGTAATTAAAGAGAGTTCAAGCAACCAACTAAATAAAAGCTCTTGAAAAGATAAGCATGAATACTAAGAGCAGAGCACGATAGTAGCTATTAAAAGACAAAGAACACACACAGCATAGATAGACATGAAAATTCTATGTTATGTTCTAGATAGAAGTGGAGCGTGTTTCTCTCCCACATAAAGGAATGCTGGGTTCCGACTCGTTATGAAAAACTAAAAAGAAAACTAAAAGCAAGACGCTCCAAGCATAGCACATAACACATGAAGTGATAAAAATATAGCGAAACGAAAGATGAACTGATAATGTTGATGGAGAAGGGGATGCACGGGGGCATCCCCAAGCTTAGACGCTTGAGTCTCCTTGAATATTTCTTGGGGGTGCACGGGGGCATCCCCAAGTTTGAGCGCTTGACACTCCTGAATCTTTTTATCATCTTCCCACGCACACTTGAAAACTCCCTTCATACATAACTCATCATAATCTGATTAGCGAGGTTAGTTCCCTAAATAAAATAATTATACCTTGCTGGAAATAAGGATATTCTTGAAGTTCTACTGTTTCTCAAGATTGCCAAAAGGTTTTTGCAAAGAAATAGCAAGTTCTTAATTTGCAAAGTGAAGGTAAGGCAAAACAGGACAGAATCTGTGAAAAACAGAACAGCAGGCAGTAATCGATCTGTTCGGGATACTTCTGCACCTCAAATAAAAAAACTCAGAACTGACGCACGAAAGTAAATTATATAGAGAACGCTGTCGAAAAAATACAGACCAAAAAGATGATCTGGTGATTTTATACGATTTTTTCTATCCAAGGACAGAATCTGTTTCCTGGACAGCACCTCACAACTTTTGAACTTTCTAGCAATCGGAGGCTATACTTGGCACAAATATGAAAAGCAAAGATACAATGATGATGCTACAGCAGTAAACAACATCAAGACACAACAAAAGCAAAAAATTTATTCATGTGGGCTGCCTCCCAAAAGCGCTTTCTTTTATGCCTTTAAGCTAGGCATAATGCATAGATCAAGTTTTATCAAGAGTAAAAGAATAGCTAGCCCGTACAACGGACTCAAAAGGTAACTTGATCTTCTTTAGAGGGAAGTGTTCCATCCCTTTCTTGAGAGGAAACTGAAATTTTATATTACCCTCTTTCATGTCAATGATAGCACCAACGGTGCGCAAAAAGGGACGTCCCAAAATAATTGGACATGAAGGATCACATTCAATATCCATAATAGTAAAATCAACAGGCACATAATTATCATTGACAACAATAAGAACATCGTCGATCCTCCCCAAAGGTTTCTTTATGGAAGAATCAACGAGAACATTACCAAAAGAACAAGAATCAAAAGGTTTCAATTTAAGCATATCATATAGTCTTTTGGGCATAATAGAAGTACTAGCTACAAGATCACATAAAGCAAAGCACGAGAAGTTATTTATCTTAATTTTAATCATAGAATCCCAACCATCTTCTAGCTTTCTAGGTATGGAGGCTTCTACTCTAAGTTTCTCCTCCCTAGCTTTGATGAGAGCATTAGTGACATGCTCTGTGAAGGCAAGATTAAGCGTGCTAGTGTTGGGATCTTTAGCCATTCCTTGTAGAAAGGTGACAACTTCTGAAATACTACAATTATCAAAATCAATTTTATCATTAGTGGGCAGAATTGTAGTGTCATCCTCTTTGTTTAATTCGCTCTCTATTATAAGAGTTTGAACATCTTCCCAAGTTTGGGGAAGCTTAGGAGCAATTTTAAACTTAGGCTCATACTTTTTTCCTGGAAGACCATGCCATGGGCATAACTCTCCGTCAAAACTAGTATAATCACAAGGTTTATTTTTTTTGTAAATCCCGTCAGTGATAAGTGGGGCAATGGAAGTAGGGGTGTACTCCTCCCATTTAGTGTTTTTGGTAGAACCCATAGTAGCAAGCAAGCAAGATAACTATTTTTGTGATTTTTGATAAAAAGAACTAAAGCAAAAATGAAAGGTAAACTAACAAGACTAAAAAGCAAAGGTAAAAGATAGCTTGCAACTCCCCTATCCTGAAGAGTGGAGTCCCCGGCAACGGCGCCAGAAAATACTCCTTGATGGGCCTCGAACCCCTCGTTGGTTACCCCAAGTGGAAGGTGTAAGATGCAGTATTGTAGAAGTGTTTTCCCTTAGCAAAGATACCAAGGATCGAATCCCCAGAGACTCCTAGGTTCAACAAGTAGGTGTCAATTGCTAACGGCGCAATTAGCAATCAACGTGGACCTGCACACAGATACAAATAACTTTGCTCCCAACGAGTACAAAGAGGTTGTCAATCTCTCCGGCCTTGTAGTTCACAAAGGGTTAAAAACAATGATAGTAGTGATAGATAGTTTTTGCGATAGTAGGTAAATAATGAAAAGTAAATAGTGGATGTGATCAATGATGGTAATATGGACCGGAGTCTCATGATGTTCACTAGTGATGTCTCTCTCCCAAAAGACGATAAAACAGCTATGTGAGGTAAACAAATTACAGCTGGGCAATTGACAGGACCACGAATGCAAACCAATGCTGACTACATTGCAAGAAAGGTTGAGGTTCAAAGCTTGGGCGGTACGCCAAAGTAAGTAGACCGAAATCCATCAATATCTACTACTAATCATCCACCTTGAGATATCTATCCAGAACATCTCGCTGGTATTAAGTTGCGAGTCCCACCCATAGTGTAAACTCAATGCAACAGACAACTGCATTAAAAGAACTTTGCGTAAAGTAAACAATCCTTGCACCCGCGGGCACAAGCACCGTTGTTTTCCCCCTTGTGGCAACAGCACATCCCCTAGACTCATGTTTCTGTCACTCAAGCTAGTCATCGAGGGGCATGAACCCACAATCGAGCATAACGTTCCCTCTTGGAGTCACTACCTACTACTCGGCCAAAGCAATAAGTAACAACGGAGAACATGCAAGAATTACTTATGAACTAAAATATAAAAGAGGTGAATCAAATATGTTACTCAAGATCAATCTGAACATAATCTCATAATCCATCGGATCCCAGCAAACTCAACATAGCAACAGCATAAGGATTACATAGGTGCCTCGATCATGTAGGGTAGCTCACGAGGACTAATTAGTGAAGCACAAGAACGGGAGGAGAACATCACATAGCTACTGGTCATGGACTCATGGTCCAAGGGAGACTACTCACGAGTCATCCGGGAGGCGTCCATGGTGGTGGAGAAGCTCCCGGTGGTGATTCTCCCCTCCGGCAGGGTGCCGGGAAGAGTTCTCCTGGTGCTCCCGATCTTGGAAGCGGCGGCGGCGGCGGAACAGAGATGGGATCGCGAAAAGAGTTCCTCCTGTGAGGGTTTCGGAGGGTCCTTTAAATATATGCCAAAGTAGGGCATCGGGGGAGCCTCGGGGGGGCCCAGGCGCCCCCCCGGCGCGGCCCAGGGGGGGCGCCCACAGGGCGCCTGGAGCCCCTGTGGCCCCCCCAGGCTGCCCTTCAGACGCAGTGTTGTTTCCGGAACGCTGATTTTTTATATAATTTTTCTGGATTTTTCTGGGCAGTTCTCGAAACGTGAAAACCTGAAATAGAAAAACAGCCGAAAACAGAAACTGGCACAGGGGTGCACTGGATTAGTAAGTTAGTCCAAATATGATCAAAAGTGTATGGAAGTGTATGAATATCATAGCAATATCACCCAAACGTGGCATGGAGCAAGCAGAAATTATAGATACGTTTTGGACGTATCAAATACACTTAACCCAACGTCTTGCTCCATGAAGGAGGTATCAGTGCGGCGAACCAGGCTATCACACTATTCGGTTTTATTGCTCTCACTTAGCCGCATGAGTTTAACGATGGGTCTACAAAGTAGCCCCTGGTATGTACGCGGCTGCCCCCAATGTGGATGTGTTACATATGTGATCGGGAAACCGTGCTTAGTGTAATACGGAAAAAATCGCTAAAGATTGTAATAAGTCACTGAGTGGCTTACCAGCTCTCGCCACATCATGACAGTCAGTTTTCGGCTTTCCCTACGGAGGTGCATAATCAGATGAACCAGAACACAGTCGCAATAGTTCTCCCTTTACTACCCTAGCCGATCAGACGGAATGTAAGGTAGCAAACACGGGAGCTAGGCAACCCAACTATTGACGAAAGACATGATTCGGAGCTGATGCATATAGTGCCGAGCTCGGGACGCCGAATTGTGCTATGAAGCTGTTCGGACTTTATGTTTGGCAACACATATGTTGCCCTATAGAGCCCCTGGCAATTTGTGCTGAGGTGTGTTCGTGAGACAGATGAAGAGACAGCATAAAGTCTACAAGTAAAGACGATGCCGAATAACAGTTTGGTTCACTGGAATCTAATTGATACGTCAAAGCGTAGTTTTACAGAGGGTACCATAATCAGCAAGGTCATTTTACATGCCGAGGGTTGAGGGCTAAGGGAAAAGATCTATACAGGTTCTCAAGGGAAGTTGTGGTCTACAAAATCCCTTGCACCTTCTTGCCGCATGTCTGCGTCGCTTTCACCTAGGTAAGAAAGATTCCTTGAGGGGAATGATCTTTGGAACCGAGCTCGGAGAGAGTCTTTTGTGAGTCCATAGGATGAGTAGGTTTTGATTTCACCTGTGGTAAAAAACAAAAGATGATTATAGAAAGGGGAGGGTCGTATTAGGTCGAACTATGCTATAGGCCTGTCCGTGTATTGCCTCCGCTGATGCCCAAGGTATTTGAAGTACATAGTTGTGCATGCGCGGTATGAATTTCGTTGATGTACGTGGCGATCGACAGAGGCGAAACAACTAATCTAGCCCTGGGATTGTCGTGTTGCCGACATGTAGAACTGAACGGCCTTGGGCAATGAAGTCCGGTGGCTTAGTAGCCGATGAGGTGTGCGGCTTGACAGGGCCGCTTTGTACTTCGACCGCGATGGCCGCAGTATGCTTGTCGGTACAGAGGGAGCGCTCCATATTTCCGTTGATTGTAATGACGCCACGTGGACCGAGCATCTTGAGCTGTAGGTAGGCGTAGTGGAGGATCGCATTAAAACGGGCAAAAGCGGTTCGTCCGAGTAGTGCGTGATAGCCGCTACGGAAGGGGACGATATCGAAGGTCAAGTCTTCACTTCGGAAGTTGTCCGGTGAACCGAAGACAACTTCCAGTGTGATTGAGCCCGTATAGCGGGCCTCTACACCAGGTATTACTACCTTGAAGGTAGTTTTAGTGGGCTTGACTCTTGACGGATCAATGCACATCTTGTGGGTAGTGTCTTGATAAAGTAGATTAAGACTGTTGCCGTCGTCCATGAGGACTCGCATGAGGTGGAATGCATCAATGATTGGATCGAGGACCAAAGCTGTCGAACCTCCATGACGGATACTGGTTGGGTGGTCCTTTCGATCGAAGGTGATCAGACAAGCCGACCATCGGTTGAATTTCGGGGCGACCGACTCTATGGCGTAGATATCCCGTAGGGCGCGCTTGCGTTCCCTCTTAGGGATATGTGTGACATATATCATATTCACTGTTTTTACCTCGGGGGAAATTGCTTCTGTCCCCCTGTGTTCGGTTGACTAGGCTCTTGGTCATCGTTGTCGCTGGGCGATCCCTTCCCCTTCTGTTCGGCGTTGAGTTTGTTGGCCTGTTTAAAGATCCAACAATTTCTATTGGTATGATTGGCGGGTTTATCGGGGGTGCCATGAATCTAGCAAGGCCGATCCAGGATTCTGTCTAAACTGGACGGGCCATCTCTGTTTGCCTTGAATGGCTTCTTTTGTTGACCGGGTTTGGAGCCGTTGAATCCGGCGTTGACCGCCATGTCTTGGGGTCCATCATTATTGTTTTGATGCTTGTGTTTGTCGCATCATGGCTTGCCATTGCCGTCCCTGGTTTCGGAGGTGCCAGGGTCACTGGTGTTATTGCTTCTACGAGCAAGCCAGCTATCCTCTCCCGCGCAAAAAACATGTCATAAGTGCGGTGAGGGCTGCCATGGACTTCGACTTTTCTTGGCCGAGGAGTCGGGTGAGCCACTCGTCTCGGACGCTATGTTTGAAGGCCGCGAGGGCTTCGGCGTCCGGACAATCCATAATCTGGTTCATTTTGATTACGAACCTGGTCCAGAGCTGCCGGGCCGATTCCCCGGGTTGCTAGATTATATGACTAATGTCATCGGCATCTGGGGGCCGAACATAGGTACATCGGAAGTTGTCTGTGAATGCATCCTCCAAGTCTTCCCAGCTACCAATAGAGTATTCTAGTAGGCTGTTCAGCCAGTGTCGTGTTGGCCCCTAAAGTTTGAGGGGAAGGTATTTGATGGTGTGTAGATCGTCACCACGAGCCATGTCAATCTGGAGAAGAAAATCTTCAATCCATACTGCGGGATCTGTTGTGTCATCGTATGATTCGATGTTCACGGGTTTAAACCCTTCTGGTACTGGTGCTCCATTACCTCATCGGTGAAGCATAGGGGGTGTGCGGCGCCTCTATATAAGGCCACGTCACAATGCAGTTCAGACGAAGTCTGTATGCGGTTTTCGGCCCGGGAGTGGTTGTGCTTGTCGCGCCAGGATTGGTAACGGACCTCTCGCGATCCGTAGATTGATCTGGTCTGACCTGCTCTATTTTCCATGTCATGTCCTAGGTCATATGTGTATCACTGAGCTGTTGTTTCTCTGCTTTTACGGCGAGGTGGTGCGGGCTGGTGTTCGGCTTGGGTTGTCGTTCTGTCCTGGCCACATGGCGGTCGGTCAGGTCCGTTAGTCGCGTTACGCGCAGGTGGTTTGGGCTCCAGCGCTTCATCATCGAATTGGAGTAGCAGCTTATGCTTCGGGTAACTCTTTGTTGGGCGTTTAAGGCCGTATTCTTCGGCTGCCAGGACATTAGTCCATCTATACTTGAGCAGATCTTGGTCAGCTTCAAGCTGTTGCTGCTTCTTTTTTATGCTTCTTGCCGTGGCTATTAGCCGGTGCTTAAAGCGCTCTTGTTCAATGGGTTCCTCTGGCATGATAAAATCTTCGTCGCTGAGGCTCACATCGTCCTCGGAGAGTGGTAGATAGTTGCTATGCTCCGAGTATTCATGCCCTACTTGCTCATAAGGGTCGACTTGCCCCTCCTCCCGATCATCATGTTTGGATGTTGGTTCGATGGGGTCTTCTTGTTCTTCGGTGTTCTCCGGAGTATCATTTTCTCCAGTGCTGGTATTGTTGTCTTTTCCGCGGCGCTGCTGACATCGGAGCTTTAGTGGTATCTCAAGAGGTTCATCCTCAACTGGATCCTTCTTATTATCGGTATCGCCTTCTGTAGGTGTGTCCACCATGTACACGTCGTATGAGGAAGTGGTCGTCCAGTGTCCGGTGCACGGCGGGTTTTGGGCCTGCTCCTCACCGGCATCGTCGTCGATACCGTCGGTGTCTTCGGAGGCGAAGTCCAGCACCTCAGTTAGATCCTCGACAGTGGCTATAAAGTGGGTGGTGGGTGGGAGGTAAAATTCCCTATTTTCAGCCCCTAGTCCGGGTTGGGCGCAATTCGGAAGCAGTTCCTCTGTGACGGCGAGGGATCGCATTAGGTCCAGAGCCTTGTTTAAGAGCGAGGTCTGGATGGGTACCGAAGTTGCTTGGCTGAGCTCGCAAGACACGAACTGCGAGGGTTTGGAGCTAGTGTCCGGAGAAGAGTCCGGCTTTGTGATAACTGCCAGTGGCGCTATCCTCTCTAGTTCTCTCGTGTTGAGCTTTATAGCCGTAGATAGTCCGGCAGGCTCTAGACTCTCGTCTTCGGACCTGGAGACGTGCTCTCGATCAAAGGCCAGAGCAGTTGTTGGAGCCGTGAACCCTTGGAAGATCAAGTCTCCTCAGATATCAGTGACATAGTTCAGATTTCCAAAACTTATCTGGTGACCCAGGTGAAGGAAATATGCCCTAGAGGCAATAATAAAGTTGTTATTTATATTTCCTTATATCATGATAAATGTTTATTATTCATGCTAGAATTGTATTAACCGGAATTTAGTACATGTGTGACTACATAGACAAAACAAAGTGTCCCTAGTATGCCTCTACTTGACTAGCTCGTTGATCAAAGATGGTTATATTTCCTAACCATAGACATGTGTTGTCATTTGATGAACGGGATCACATCATTAGAGAATGATGTGATGGACAAGACCCATCTGATAGCTTAACATAATGATCGTTTAGTTTTATAACTATTGCTTTCTTCATGACTTATACATGTTCCTCTGACTATGAGATTATGCAACTCCTGAATACCAGAAGAACACCTTGTGTGCTATCAAACATCACAATGTAAATGGGTGATTATAAAGATGCTCTACAGGTGTTTCCGAAGGTGTTTGTGGTGTTGGCATAGATCGAGAATAGGATTTGTCACTACGAATGTCAGAGAGGTATCTCTGGGCCCTCTCAGTAATACTCATCATAATAAGCCTTGCAAGCAAATTACTAATGAGTTATTCACGAGACGATGAATTACGGAAAGAGTAAAGAGACTTGCTGATAACGAGATTGAACTAGGTATGATCATACCGGCGATCGAATCCCGGGCAAGTAACATACAGATGACAAAGGGGACAACGTATGTTGTTATGCGGTATCATCGATAAAGATCTTCGTAGAGTATGTAGGAGCCAATATAAGCATCTAGGTTCTTCTTTGGTTATTGGCCGAAGATGTGTCTCGCTCATGTCTACATAGTTCTCGAACCCGTAGGGTCCGCACGCTTAACGTTCGATGACGATTAGTATTATGAGTTATGTGATTTTGATGACCGAAGTTTGTTCAGAGTCCCGGATGAGATCACGGACATGACGAGGAGTCTCTAAATGATCGAGAGGTAAAGATTCATATATTGGAAGGCTATATTCAGACATCGGAAAGGTTCCGAGTGATTCGGGTATTTTTTGGAGTACCGGGGAGTTACGAGAATTCACAGGGAGAAGTAATGGGCCTTATAGGACCATACAGGAATAGTGGAGGCAGGTTAAAGGGGAGGTGCCCCCCCCCCATGGATCCGGATTGGACTAGGGCAAGGGGCGGCGCCCCCCTTCCCTTTTCCTTCTCCCTCTCTCTTTCCCCCTTTCCTTCTCTCTTACTCCGAATACGAAAGGGTTTCCTACTCGGACTTGGAAGTCCTAGTAGGACTCCCTACACAAGGCGCGCTCTAGGAGGCCGGCCTCTCTCCCTCCCTCCTTTATATACGTGGGCAGGGGGCACCCCATAGACACACACGTTCACAATTGTTTTAGCCGTGTGTGGTGCCCCCCTCCACAGTTACACACCTCCTTCATATCGTCGTAGTGCTTAGGCGAAGCCCTGCGCCCTTTAAGGTCATCATCACCATCACCACGCCGTCGTGCTGAAAAAACACTCCCTCGTTCTCAACTGGATGAAGAGCTCGAGGGACATCGTTATGCTGAACGTGTGCTGAACACGGAGGTGCCGTACGTTCGGTTGGATCGGTTGGATCATGAAGACGTTTGACTACATCAACCGCATTACTAAATGCTTCCACTTACGGTCTACGACGGTTCATGGACACACTCTCCCCGCTCATTGCTATGCTTATCCTAGATAGATCTTGCGTGATCATTGGAATTTTTTTGAAATACTACGTTCCCCAACAGTGGAAACATGAGCCAGGTGTATGTGTAGATGATATGCACTAGTAGAACACAATGACTTGTGGGCGATAATAGTCATACTACTTACCAGCATGTCATACTTTGATTTTGCGGTATTGTTGGATGAAGCGGCCCGGACCGACATTACAGACCACGTTCATGAGACTAGTTCTATCGACGTGCTTTGCACATAGGTGGCTGGCGGGTGTCAGTTTCTCCAATTTTAGTTGAATCGAGTGTGACTACGCCTAGTCCTTGTTGAAGGTTAAAGCATCACACTTGATGAAAAATCGTTGTGGTTTTGATGCGTACGTAAGAACGGTTCTTGCTAGAAGCACGTAGCAGCCACGTAAAAGTTGCAACAACAAAGTAGAGGACGTCTAACTTGTTTTTGCAGGGCATGTTGTGATGTGATATGGTCAAGACGTGATGAGTTCTATGTTATTGTATGAGATGATCATGTTTTGTAAATTATCGGCAACCGGCAGGAGTGTTATGGTTGTCTCTTTATTGTATGAATTGCGAAAGCCATGTAATTGCTTTACTTTATCACTATGAGTTAGCGAATAGTAGTAGTAGCAATAGTTGGCGAGACGACCACGACGCTACGATGAAGATCATGGTGTCAAGCCGGTGACGGTGGAGATCATGACGATGCTTTGGAGATGGAGATCAAAAGCACAAGATGATGATGACCATATCATGTCACATATTTTGATTGCATGTCATGTTTATCTTTTTATGCATCTTATTTTTCTTAGAACGACGGTAGCATTTTAAGATGATCCCTCACTAAAATTTCAAGGTACAAGTGTTCTCCCCGAGTATGAACTGTTGCGACAGTTCGTTGTGCCGAGACACCACATGATGATCGGGTGTGATAAGCTCTTCGTTCAAATACAACGGGTGTAAGATAGTTTTGCACATGTAGAATACTCGGGTTAAACTTGACGAGCCTAGCATGTACAGACATGGCCTGGGAACACTGGAGACCGAAAGGTCGAGCGTGACTCATATAGCAGATATGATCAACATAAGATGTTCACCGTTGAAAACTACTCCATCTCACGTGATGATCGCACATGGTTTAGTTGATACGGATCACGTGATCATTTAGATGACTTGAGGGATGTCTATCTAAGTGGGAGTTCTTTAGTAATATGATTAATTTAACTTTAATTTATCATGAACTTAGTCCATATAATATTTGCAAATTATGTTGTAGATTAATAGCTCGCATTGTAGCTCCCCTATGTTTTTGATATGTTCCTAGAGAAAATTAAGTTGAAAGATGTTAGTAGCAATGATGCGGACTAGGTCCGTGATCTAAGGATTATCCTCATTGCTGCACAGAAGTATTATGTCCTTGATGCATCGCTAGCTGACAAACCTATTGCAGGAGCAGATGCAGATGTTATGAACGTTTGACAAGCTCGATATGATGGCTACTTGATAGTTTAGTGCGCCATGCTTTACGGCTTATAACCAGGACTTCAAAAACGTTTTGAATGCCACGGAGCATATGAGATGTTCCAAGAGTTGAAAATAGTATTTCGGACTCATGCCCGTATCGAGAGGTATGAGACCTCTGACAAGTACTTTGCCTACAAGATGGAGGAAATTAGCTCAACCAATGAGCATGTGCTCAGAATGTCTGAGTACTACAATCGCTTGAATCAAGTGGGAGTTAATCTTCTAGATAAGATAGTGATTGACAGAGTTCTCTAGTCACTATCACCAAGTTACTAGAACTTCGTGATGAACTATAATATGCAAGGGATGATGAAAATGATTCCCAAGATATTCATGATGCTAAAATCAACGAAGGTAGAAATCAAGAAAGAGAATCAATTGTTGATGGTTAACAAGACCACTAGTTTCAAGAAAAGGGCAAGGGGAACAAAGGGAACTTCAAGAAGAATGGCAAGCAAGTTGTCACTCCCGTGAAGAAGCCCAAAGCTGGACCTAAGCCTGAAACTGAGTGCTTCTAACTGCAAAGGAAATGGTCACTCGAAGCGGAAGTTCCCCGAATATTTTGCGGATAAGAAGGATGGCGAAGTGAACAAAGGTATACTTGATATACATATTGATAATGTGTGCCTCACTAGTGTTCATAGTAGCCCCTGGGTATTTGATACTTGTTCGGTTGTTAAAATTAGTAACTCGAAACAGGAGTTGCAGAATAAACGGAGACTAGTTGAGGGTGAGGTGACAATGTGTGTTGGAAGTAGTTCCAATATTGATATGATCATCATCGCACACTCCTTGTACTTTCGGGATTAGTGTTAAACCTAAATAAATGTTATTTGGTGTTTGCGTTGAGCAAGAACATGATTGGATCATGTTTATTGCAATACGGTTATTCATTTAAGTGAGAGAATAATTGTTATTCTGTTTACATGAATAAAACCTTCTATGGTCATACACCCAAGGTGAATGGCTTATTGAATCTCGATCATAGTAAATACACATATTCATAATATTGAAGCCAAAAAGATGCCGAGTTGATAATGATAGTGCAACATACTTGTGGCACTGCCGTTTAGTTTATATTGGTGTAAAGCGCATGAAGAAACTCCATGTTGATGGACTTTTGGAATCACTTGATTATGAATCATTTGATGCTTGCGAACCATGCCTCATGGGCAAGATGACTAAAACTCTGTTCTCCGGAACAATGGAGCAAGCAAGTAACTTATTGGAAATAATACATACTGATGTATGCGGACCAATCAGTGTTGATGCTCGCGGCGGGTATCATTATTTTCTCACCTTCACTGATGATTTGAGCAGATATGGGTATATCTACTTGATGAAACATAAGTCTGAAACATTTGAAAAGTTCAAAGAATTTCAGAGTGAAGTAGAGAATCATCGTAACAAGAAAATAAAGTTACTACGATCTGATCGCGCAGGCAAATATTTGAGTTACGAGTTTGGTCTTCATTTAAACAATGTGGAATAGTTTCGGAACTCACGCCTCCTGGAACACCACCGCGTAATGGTGTGTACGAACGTCATAACCGTACTTTATTAGATATGGTGTGATCTATGATGTCTCTTACTGATTTACCACAATCGTTTTGGAGTTATGCATTAGAGACAGTTGCATTCACGTTAAATAGGGCACCATCTTAATCAGTTGAGACGACAGCGTATAAACTATGGTTTGGCGAGAAACCTAAGTTGTCATTTCTTAAAGTTCGGGGTTGTGATGCTTATGTGAAAAAGCTTCAACCTGATAATCTTGAACCCAAGTCGGAGAAATGTATCTTGATAGGATACCCAAAAGAAACTGTTGGGTACACCTTCTATCACAGATCCCAAGGCAAGATATTCATTGCTAAGAATGGATCCTTTCTAGAGAAGGAGTTTCTCTCGAAAGAAGTAAGTGGGAGGAAAGTAGAACTTGATGAGGTATTTGTACCTTCTCCCGAATTGGAAAGTAGTTCATCACAGAAATAAGTTCCAGTGATTCCTACACCAATTAGTGAGGAAGTTAATGATGATGATCATGAAACTTTAGATCAAGTTGCTACTGAACCTTGTAGGTCAACCAGAGCAAGTTCCGCACCAGAGTGGTACGGTAACTGTCAGGGATATTACTACCAGGTATAAACCGGCCGGGAGCGGGCGGTTTACGTTATCAAGATTATATTATCAGAGGCCCAGCGGAGTATGAAGTAGAAGATTATAGCCCAAGAGGCTTAGAGCCCATGTGTTAGGGCCCATGATTTGTAAACCGTCATACTATGTACTTGGGATGTAAGATAAAAAGAACAAAGACCGAGGCGGACGTGTTTATGAGCCGGCCTCGGGACTCTGGAAACTGGACCGGGCGTCGCCCCTATATAAAGGGACGACCCGGCGACGGTTCAAGACAGAGAACAACAGCTCGAGACACAAGCAAAGCGGATTCGCTCCCTGGTCATCGAAACCCAAGCAATACCACACCAAACTAGACCTAGGATTTTACCTTCATCGAAGGGGCCGAACTAGTATAAAATCCATGTGTCCTTCGTCCGCTTTAACCCCTTTAAGCTAACCCATAGCGATGGCCTCACGACTAAGTCCTTTTGCTAGGACATCTGACGTGCTAAATCCATGACAGTTGGCGCCCACCATGGGGCTATCACACGATGGTTTCGATTTCTTGAAGGGTAGCTTTGAAGGACCCAAGGGCTACGCAGTGGGCCGGATGACTAAGAGTCGTCGTGGCCGGATCTACATCAACGATATAGGCTGGGGCCCCGAGGCCAATTCGATTGAATACGGGTACCGGGTCCCCTTCGGCGGCATCCACGTCTTCATCGGCAAGATTGGCGAACCGGGCCCTGAGCCGGACATCTTCCCCAACATCGTCGAGTCGGCTCAGCGTGCGAGACCTGCCCAGATTCAGCCCGCCGTGAAGCATGTCTTCGTTGGAGCAGTGCATGGAGTACAAGCCGAGGACGGATCGAACTCTGGCGGCGAGACTGTTGTTTATTCCGGCGATGAATCTTCTTCCGGAGAGACCATTGTATCTGCTGCAGGATGGCTGGACTGATGGTTGTTCCGATGGCGACAGTATTCCGGACCCCCTTGATCCACCAAACAGGGTTGTTGTATTCATGGCCGGATCACAACACGTGCAGCAGACCTCAACAACAGGGCCGTTGCTATCAGAGGCAATGGGAGCTAGGGCTGGAGATCCTCCCACGTCGCCATCTGATACTTTATCTATCTTGGTCGATACTTTGACAGCACTAGTAACAGCAGAGGTAGAACAGACCAACAAGGAGCAGCATGACGCGGAGGTCACTCAGGTGAAGATCCGGATTGAACAAGCCAAGTTGGACCTGGCAGCTGAGAAAGCTAGGATGGCTACAAAGCAGGCGAAGCTAGAGGCTCAGGCCTATCGGCTCATGTTAGATCAGACAGCTTCACAAGGGGTAATGATGAGAAGACAACGATCTCGCCTGCCGCCGGTTTATGAGGCAAGGAATCTCTTAGCACGCCAGGCGCATGGACCAATAACCAGCCAGAGGTAAACCGGGGAGGAGCACCAGGAACAGGCACATCGGTTCAGCCACCAGCCGCATAGCCAAATCGCCAAGTTGTGCCGACCCAACATGTGCCCACCCCTCCTGGTCATTATTTTAATCCGTTGGACAACATAGTTGCTGCCGCTTCACGGCTGGCCGCCCTTCCAATTGAAGGAACGTCCCCCATAGCAGTGGAGGCACGACGGGCTAAGGAGTTGTTGGACATGGCGCTAACTCAACATCAAGCTTATTCCTATAGCCGGGAGAGGATTCATTCAACCCCCCGCCCGAGCCGGAGTTATACGAGGCGTTTGGATGAACCGGTCGTATCAAGCAGCGCACGGAGGCATCATCAGCAAAGGCGGGATAGTACGGCGGGAGAAGAGGCACACGCTGAAGAGGCACACGCTGAGGAGAAGAGGCATCATCAGCAGAGGCCAGACATCGCCGGGAGGCTGCCTATTAATCTAGAGCGTCAGTTGAACGTGCCTTGCCCAAAGCACGGTACGCCGCAAAAACCAGCTACGCATCTCTGGAAGGATTGTTTCATCATTCATGAATTCATGAACCGGAATAGGTATGATCACGGGCCCCCCGGCGGATCAGGCCCTGGCTTCCAAGGTCCGGGTTACCAAGGTGGTGGGTCCGGTTCAGGATATCAAGGCAATAACAATAACCACAATGGGCACAACCAGCATAACCAGCAGCATGGTCAGGGCGGATACAATCCGGATATCAGAATAATCCGAAGGAGCTGAGTAGTGGGCAGTATCACGTCTTCATTACGAGTTTGTGCAAATGGGATGAGAAGTTTCTGAAGAGGGCAGTGCATTCTGTTGAACCAGCGATACCATGTTTTTGCGTTGGTCTGAGCAACCCATTGTGTGGAGCAGAGAGGATCATCCACCCCGGGTTGATAATCCGGGTCAGTTGGCTCTGGTGGTGGCACCACAGGTGGGTGGCTACAAGTTCACCAAAGTGCTTATGGATGGAGGCAGCAGCATCAACATCTTGTATTATGAGACATTTCGGCGTATGGGGCTGACAGATAAGAAGCTTCGACAATCTAACACAGTGTTCCATGGGGTGGTGCCCAGTAAATCGGCTTATCCAGTTGGCAAGATTGATTTGGAGGTCACCTTTGGAGATGAGCATGACTCCAGGTCAGAGACTCTGACTTTTGAGGTGGTAAAGATCAAAAGCCCATACCACACTTTGTTTGGGCGGCCGGTTTATGCCAAGTTCATGGCTAGGCCATGTTACGTTTATTTGCAGCTCAAGATGCCAAGCCACAAGGAAACTATTACGGCTCATGGGAGCCGCAAAATTGCATTGGAGTATGAGGAAGGAGACGCAGCTTATGTTGAAGCAGTTTGCGCAACTGAGGAGCTGAAGTTCTATAAGGACAATGTTGATCCGGCAGATATGTCTCCGCTGAAGAAACCAACCACAGAGCATGATCCGGCGTTGAAATTCAAATCAGCTGAAGAGACTAAGCAGGTGGACTTTGTTCTGGGCGATTCATCCAAGCAGTTCACTATCAGCGCTAATCTAGATCCAAAATAGGAAAGCGCGCTCATCGAGTTCATCTGTGAGAACCGGGATATCTTTGCATGGAAGCCTTCTGACATGCTAGGTATACCGAGGGAACTCGCTAAGCACAATCTTAATATCGATCCTAAGTTTAAACCGGTCAAGCAGTATATGCGCCGCTTCAATGAGGAGAGGAGCACGGCTATTGGAGAAGAAGTGGCTAGGCTCTTGGCTGCAGGCTTTATAGTTGAGGTGTTTCATCTAGAATGGTTGGCTAATCCGGTGCTGGTACTTAAGAAGAATGGAACTTGGAGAATGTGTGTTGATTACACAGATCTGAACAAGGCTTGCCCAACTGATCCTTTTACTCTCCCCCGTATTGATCAAACTATTGATGCTACGGCAGGATGTGAGCGGCTAAGTTTTTTGGATGCATATTCAGGTTATCATTAGATCAAGATGGTAGTGAAGGACCAGGAGAAGACAACCTTTATAACTCCCTTTGGAGCCTTCTGCTACGTATCTATGCCATTTGGGCTCAAGAGTGCCCAGGCGACCTACCAGCGTTGTGTGCAGAACTATCTTCAAGGGAAGGTTGGACGGAATGATCACGCATATGTCGATGACATTGTGGTAAAATCTAGGAAGGAGGAGACACTGATAGATGATCTGAAGGAAACTTTTGATAATCTCCGAGTCTATAAAATGATGCTTAATCCGGAGAAGTGCATTTTTGGTGTTCCGGTAGGCAAGCTCCTGGGATTCCTGGTGTCAAACAGAGGAATTGATGCTAATCCGGAGAAGATCAAGGTGATTACGTCCCTGGCTAAACCGGCGTGCATCAACGATGTCCAACGTGTGGCGGGCCATATTGCAGCACTCAGCCGGTTTATCAGCCGTTTGGGGAGAAGGCAATTCTGCTTTATCAGATGATGAAGAAGACGTACCGTTTCGTCTGGAGTGATGTTGCTAATGCTGCGTTTGAGGATTTGAAGAGGCAATTGGCAGAACCGCCGGTCCTTGCTGCTCCAGTTGACAATGAGGCGCTGTTGTTATACGTGGCTCCTAATGCCGGTGCAGTAAGTGTCGCCATTGTGGTAGAGCGCAAGGAGGCAGGGAAGGAATATCCGGTTCAGCGGCCGGTTTACTACATCAGTGAGGTGCTTATTGAGTCGAAGCAGAGATATCCACATTGGCAGAAACTGGTGTATGGAGTGTTCATGGCAAACCGGAAGCTAAAGCACTATTTTCAGGGCCACCCAATCACTGTTGTCAGTTTAGCTCCGTTTGGGGATATAATCCAGAACAGAGAAGCTACTGGTCGAGTTGCAAAGTAGGCCATTGAGCTTTGCCCGCACGGATTAAAGTACGTGCCCCGTACTGCGATAAAGTCTCAAGCTTTGGTGGATTTTATCAACGATTGGACAGAGTTGCAAGCACCTGAGGAGAAGCCAGATCATACATACTGGACTGTTCACTTTGACGGTTCAAGGCAATTGGAGGGCTCGGGGGCTAGAGTCATATTAACTTCCCCACGAGGTGATAAGTCATGTTACGGCCTCCGTTTAATGTTCCCTTGTACTAATAATGCTGTTGAGTATGAAGCTCTCCTCCATGGTCTGTGGATGGCCAAGGAAATGAGCTTGAGCTGGGTTAAGTGATTTGGCGATTCAGATCTGGTGGCACAGCAAGTATCTGGCAAGTGGGACTCTAAGGATCCGCTCATGGCAGCATATCTACGAGAGGTGGATGCTGTCGCCGGACACTTCAAAGGATATCAGGTGGATCATATAGACCGGCGAAAGAATGAAGCAGCCGATGCGTTAAGCCCGCTGGGTTCTCAACGTAAACTGGTTCCACCTAATACCTTCTTGGATGAGTTGCATAGTCCGTCGGTACAGGTACCTTCAGAGGAGGACTTGGTTGTTTATGATCCGGAAGCACAATTGGTTGCAGCACTTCATGTCATTCCGGATTGGACACTCCCTTACCTGACATACATGAACCAAGGTGAGTTACCAGAGGACGAAGTCGAGGCCCGACAGATAATCCGGCGGTCTAAATCTATGAGTATTGTCAATGGAGAACTTCATCATCGCAGTGTTTCTGGAGCTTTTCAGCGGTGTGTATCATCAGAAGAAGGCTATGATATTCTTAGAGAGATCATGAAGGGGATTGCGGTCATCACGCCGGTTCAAAATCTTTGGTGGCTAAAGCTTTTCGTCATGCGTTCTACTGGTTGACGGCTCACACCGATGCAGAGGACTTGGTTAGAAAATGTGATGCTTGCCAGAAATTCTCCCGGCGTGCTCATATACCGACGCAGGAGCTGAGGATGATCCCAATTACTTGGCCATTTGCGACTTGGGGGCTTGATATGGTTGGACCCTTCAAGATATCCCAGGACAAGAAAACCCACGTGTTAGTGGTTGTGGACAAGTTTACAAAATGGGTTGAAGCGGAGCCTGTCAGTAAGTGTGATGAAGCAACAACGGTTCAGTTCATCAAAAAGGTGATTTTCCGGTTTGGCTTTCCACACAGAATTATAACTGATAATGGCACTAATATATCCAAGTGGGCTATGGAGGAGTTCTGTCAACGAGGGCACATCCGTCCTTATGTAGCATCGGTAGCTCACCCTCAGTCTAATGGCCAAGCTGAGAGAGCCAGTCAAGAGATCTTGAGAGGCATCAAACCCCGGCTTATGATTCCTTTGCAGAGAACGTCGGGTTGTTGGGTGGAGGAGTTGCCTTCTGTGCTATGGAGCATCAACACTACACCTAACAGATCTATAGGGTACACGCCTTTCTTCATGGTATATGGAGCTGAAGTGGTCCTCCCTAGTGATATCTGTCATGACTCGCCGTGGGTGGTGGCTTATGTTGAAGCGGATAATGAACAAGCAAGACAAGACGCCTTGGACCGGCTGGACGAGGAACGGGACACGGCAGCAGCTCGATCGGCGGTTTATCAGCAAGACATGCGTCGGTACCATAGTCGCCGAGTTAAAACCAGGACGTTTCAAGAAGGAGATCTGGTGCTCCGGCTCATCCAGGACCAGACAGACATGCACAAGTTATCCCCACCTTGGGAAGGACCCTTTGTAGTCAGCAAGAACCTGCACAACGGATCATACTACCTCATCGACGTTCGAGAACATAAGGACTCACGCACGGCGGAGGAGGAGACCAAGCGGCCGTGGAACATCACTCTTCTTCAACCTTACTATACTTGAGCCATTGGCTCCACTTTATGTACAATGTATATATTATGATTAATAGAATAAACCGGCGCCCCCGGTAAACCAGGGTATCAGCCATCTTTTTTCATAAGAGTATCACATGGGGGCTTCCGTGGGAAAGGGAGTTTTCTACGACCTCTTAAACCGGCGCCCTTAATAAATCAAGGTATCAGCCGTCTTTTCTGTACATAAAGAGAATCACATGGGGGCTTCCGTGGGCAAGGAAGTTTCTCATGGCCTCTTAAACCGGCGGCCACATCAAGACCATCATAAGAGCACAGCTCTGGTTGCTTCGGCAATTTCCACATGATGAGGAGGGGCAAAAGAGAGTTTGATGCCTAGCACAACTCAAACAAAGGCCCCGACGAGCAATGCTCAAACGCTACCTGGGGGCTCCTGATGCAAGTTCATCAGCGAGTTGAAGACTCTTGTAGTGAACACGGCTTGGAAGCTTGGTGTATACACCTAAAACCCCAGATTAACCTGCCAGCATCAAGTAAATCGCGCCGTCCAGGTAAACCTGGTATGTTCCGTCGAATGTACACACAAGTCAATCCTTCGGGACCCTGAACTTGGTAACGTTAAATTGACGATCATCAAGTGATTACACAAGTCAAATCTTTATAAGATTTTGAACATTGGTAGCATTTGACATTGATGATTTGGTTAAAGATTGAGGATCATCTTAACAGGGTTTGCTAAAATGTTTAATGACACTAGCCTGGCAGCTCATAAAAAGCCTCGAATTTGGAGCCTGGCAGCTCGGAAAAAGCCTCGACTACATGGTCTTATTTGCCCAGAAACTTTATTTTTCATTTTTTATGTTTTCTCAAATCTTTATCTTCAAGGTCATTAGTTTTTCGACCAAGTCCATTGATTCAAGACTGGATAACTACAAAGTTGTCATTACATCTGTATTTACAGAGTTATAGTCTGGGTTATAAACACCAATACTAGTTTACAGCTAAACCGGCGTTCATTGTAACCCGGATCAGTCTTCATGATAAGCCGACAAAGAGCCAAGTAAGTCATCAACACTTACACCTTGGATTGTTCCTGTCGGATTAAGGTTTACAGATATACTTAATCACAGGTATGATACATGCTTATATTTCATGCACAGTTCAAGTTATTAACTTAGATCGTGTGTTTGGCCAGTATAACCCGTCCGGCGATAAACCGCCAGGACACTTTGAGCATTGTGTATGCAGACACAGGTAATATAAAGGTCAAAGCATTGCAAGCAGGAGATAATTTAGAAGTGGCCAAACAAAGTAATGCCATGCAAGATAGTGTGGGACAAAGATAGTATCTCAACTATTCTATTACAAGGCACGGGCAGGCCCAAAATAATATCAATTTTTTCACCAAGTGTTCAACATATAAAGGTAAACTGGAACCGGCTTAGGATTCTGCTTCGGCTCGCTGTGAAGACTGAGGGTCAGCTTGTTCCAGGTCTTCGAGGACTTCTGGCAGCTACTGGAAATCAGGGGTGCTCCAGTCAATCTTGGCAAGGGCGCGGAAATACACTTCATCATTTATAAGTTCTAACGGTTCAATGTCAGGAGCGAAGGTATGCTTACAAACGGTTGAATAAGATTTTCGATGTCATAAGACGGCCGCTCCACCCGCACATTATCCAGATCATAACCCGGGTGATACCTTAATAAGTCCGCTTCATCAGCAAGCTTACTGGCAAGAGGCCGCATGTCTTTGGTTAAGGCACGAAGATCTTCAGCGGAGAAAGCTGATCCGTCCTCTTTCATACTCGGGTAACCATTCATGGCCTCCACCGGATCAAAGTCGGGAACCCATGCTTTGGCCCGGGTTAACGCCATGAGGGAGCCAGCTCTTGCGGAGGACTTCTTCACCTCGACAATACGGGCAGGCAAGATGGATAGTTTTTCCAGAGTGCCTTGGATGGTGGTTGGTGCCGGTTTATTGTGCGAAATAGCACTGATGGCCCTCTCAGCGCCGGCATAGAGTTGTTCCACCAAGGTGTAAGCAGCCTTCAGCTTCTTCCGCACATCATCCCCAAGATGAGTAACGCGCCTCCCTGTGTACAATTGATGAGTTAAACCGGAGCAGCGCAAGATAGAAAGGATAAAGCTTATGACAACAAGTACTTACCAAAGATAGCAGATGTCATATCATCTATATGCTGCCTTAACCCGGATAACTCCTCCGTCACCGGGTTAAGAGCTGCCTCAACATCATTTCTCCAAAGCAGCCTTTTCTACCTCCCAAGTGGACCACTCCGCTTCAAAATCTTTCTTGAGCTTCTCCATACTAGCTAAAGCAAGGGTAAGTTCCTCCTTGACTTCAGTCCAAGCAGTTTCTTGGAAGGCCAGGCTATTCCGGAGCTCAGTTATCTCAGAAGCCCTCCGGTTCAAGTCAGTCTGCAGAGGATAAAGAATATCAGATATTCATGAAGACAGTTCAATCAAAAGTCTCAAGCACATAACAAGTTATGCACTCGACACTTGGGGGCTAATGTACATTTGCAGTAATAAGCATGCAATTTTGTCAGACAAAGTCCCAAGCATATAACAAGTTATACACTTGGCACTTGGGGGCTAATTTATCATCATTCTAAAACATAGGAGAAAGTCCCGGTTCACCCGCAACGGAGTAAACCGGCCCTTGGGGGCTACGCGTGCAAGTCAAAATATTACTGTTGATCTATCAAAGTCCTGGTTTACCATAAAGGCTAAACCGGCACTTGGGGGCTACAATGGACTAAAGGTACAGATAGAGGGCATAAGCAGCAATGAAAAGGCAAAGGAAAGGAAGTTACCTCATATTTTTCTTTCATTGAGTTCACTAAACCGGCCTCATGGTCACGGCTGGTGAAGAGCCGGTTTAGGTACCCAGAATGAAGCTCCTGGGCACTAAGCGAGGCGTAGCTAGACAGGTCAGTGCTCCACTTGCCCTTGTCCTTCTGAAGAACTTCTTCCTTGGCAGTGTGTCTGGCCAAGATGACAGGCTCTGCGGGAGTAGTAAATCCTATCCCAGTGATCTCGACATCATCTATCGAGGCAGCAGTTGGCCTGGGGGGATCAGCAGCAGCAGCAGGATTGGTGTGTACCGGGCTAGCAGGGGCCGAACTAACCCGAGTAGGGCTAGTCCGAACTGGGCTGACCGTTTCAGCAAGATTTTCCATGGGGTCATCCCCCGGAGCAGCAACATCTTCTCGGTCCGTAGGGGGAGGATCGTCGTGTGGAACTATAATGTTTTCTTCTAACAGATTGGCGACTTCAGGATCCTCTGCCGGTTCAGAAGTATTTTCGACCGCTAGTTTATTCAGCTTTGTCTTCTTGCTAGGCTTGGGCATACTAAAAAGGTTAAGGGAATAATGAAAATCACAAGTCAAAATGGAAAGATAAACCGGATATATTGAAAGACGGCTTACCCATGAACAGTCTTGAGCACCGGGACTTGGGTGGCGGTTGACTCGCCAGAGGATGATAGAGGAGTTTCTTGATAATTTGGATCAGACGGTTTAAGTGGTTTACGAAAAAGACCCGCTTTAAGATGAAGAAGAGTTGGAGTAAGTAAAACATCTGAACGGCATCTTCGAGCCGGAGTGTGGGTCAATCCGGTCGACTCGACCACATGACCACTATGGCGTGTGGTGCGGCGAGCCTCATGTTGCTGCTTCTTTAAAAGAAAATCGGGATCCAGTTGATCATAAGGATGAGAAAACGGATATTTCCGGGCTACCCGGCGAACTTTTGGTGGCAATGGTTCTGAATCAGAGGAAAGAGAGATTACCTCAACTTCATCCGCTTTACTAACTTCCGCCGGATCCTGGGAAAAGTCATTTTTAATATAAATACGGACAAAGGAAAGATTAAAAGTCCTTAGAATCAAGCAGTACCTCAGAGGCCGGATCATCTTCCTCCGCATTTGAACCGGAAGCAGCGGTAGGCTTCTTCTTGTGTTTCTTTACAGCCAGGCTCTTCTTGCGAGTTCGTTTCGCCGGTTTGTCCTGGGCTTTTCGTTTCCAGAAAGGGTCATTGGCCTATATAAAGGAATAAAAGTATGTTGAAGACAAGCAATATGGACGGCTTAAAACAAAGAGAAAGGGACAGAAGAATTTTACCGATGGTGGTTTGTTATTCACACAGAAAGGTGCTAAACCGGTCTGACTGCACTTCTCCAGAGGTATATTCAGCATCTTCTTAGCAGATTCGGTAACTTCATTGTCTGGAAGCACCATATCTGTGTGACGCTGAGTGTCCTTCGAGTTACCAGTATACTTGCACATTAAACCGGAGCACCGGCTTAACGGGAGAATGCTCCAAGAGAGCTAGCAGCGGACAAAGTCAACTCCGGTTAACCCGTTGGCTACAAAAGCCCTGAGTTTGGAAAGCTGGGGGGCATATCGAGCCCGGTCTTGGGCACTCAAACGCTGCAGGAAAGGATGATCCGCTGTTAGACGATAAGAGCGGTAACCCGGCAGTGGATTCTCTCCTTCTGGGGAAGTGTCGACGCAGTAGAACCAAGTCTGATGCCACTCCTTGGGATGGCTATGAAGAGTGGCGTGAGGAAAGCTGACATCTTTTCTCTTCTAGATGCTCATTCCGCCAAGTTCAGTATTGGGCCCATCATGAAATTCAGTCCGACGATTCAGATGGAAGAAGTCCCGGAATAACTCCATGGATGGCTCCACTTGCAGATAGGCTTCTGAGAAGACTTGGAAATTGCAGATGTTTGATATGGAATTGGGACCTATGTCTTGGGGGTGGAGCTAAAAGTCTGCTAATACGTCGCAGAATTTTTTCGACCTTGGAGGGTTAAAGCCCCGGGCCAGGTGATCAAAGAAGACTATAACTTCTCCCTCTTTAGGTTGGGGAGGACATTCTTTCCCAGGAGCCCTCCAGTGCAGAACCTCCTTGGGACCTAAAGCTCCAATTGAGGACATCTTTTCTAAGTCATCCTCGGTAATCCGGGATGGGACCCAGTTGCAGGAAACAAACTGCTTGGCCACGGAAGTAATCTTTTTCAAAGGGGGAACCTGAAAAATACAATACAAGATCCGGTTTACGATCCACCAGATATAAACCGGCATGTTCAATAAAGGCATTGATCTAATTGGCGGTTTAAGCAGGGGACTAATGGTATCTATTGATCCGGGATAACTATGAACATGACAGCTACCGGATTATGAAGTTTGAAAGGAAAAAGTTAAACCGCCAAAACACAGGCAGGTGAGGTGCAGATCTAAAGCTAAACCGTCGACACAGGCGTATGAGGCGCAGGTTTAAGACTGAACCATCGACATAGGCAAACGAGATGCAGATCTAAAGTATGGGAAACAACTTTCACATGAGCAGTAGTGAAATATGGATCTACAGCGTATGGAAAACTCAAGATAATTCAAGTCATATTCGTCGAAGGCAGTGAAGGTTTTTTTACAGATCCAGTCTAACTAGCAGTATTGGGGGAACTAAGATTATAAAGATGGAGCAGAGTCATGTGTACGAGAGTCGACCTAAAAAGCTTAACATCTACGGCTAGGAACTAGCTATGGTGATGAACTGTGAAGAACGGAGGTTCATCTGCGAGCTTCCGTGAAACCCTAGAACTAAGATCTACGGGGAAGAATGAGTAACGCACCTGAGGAAACGGAAGCGGAAGGACGACGGCGAATCTCTGGACACGCTCAGGTTGATGCAGCGGTCGGGCTTGGTGAATACGACGAGCTCGAAGGACGGCGGCGGAGCTTGAATGCTGGAGGACAGAGGAAGAAAAAGCAGGGGAGAAAGAGATGCCCTTTGGGCCCTATTTATAAGCCGAGGGGATAAAACGGCAAGCGCGGGAATCGAGGAGACCAAATATCGGATATGCATGGTGATGTCGCCTCGATCTTCGGAGCTTTAATAAGTAAAGGTAAAAAACAGGTACATGCATTAAATGCGCGGATGGTGTCACGACGGTTTAAAGCGATTTGAGGGGATGACGTCATGCCTGTTTACCAAGCATACTGAAGCTGCAAAAAGGAAAATCTGTACAACACTTTGGAGATTGACATGAACAGGTTCAAATCAATATGGGGCCTAATGTCAGGGATATTACTACCATGTATAAACCGGCCAGGAGGGGCTGGTTTACGTTATCAAGATTATATTATCAGAGGCCCAGCGGAGTATGAACTAGAAGATTATAGCCCAAGAGGCTTAGAGCCCATGTGTTAGGGCCCATGATTTGTAAACTGTCATACTATGTACTTGGGATGTAAGATAAAAACAACAGAGACCAAGGCGGACGCATTTATGAGCCAGCCTCGGTACTCTGTAAACCGGACCGGGCGTCGCCTCTATATAAAGGGACGACCCGGCGACGGTTCAAGACAGAGAACAACAGCTAGAGACACAGGCAAAGCGGATTCGCTCCGTAGTCATCGATACCCAAGCAATACCACACCGAACTAGACGTAGGCTTTTACCTTCATCAAAGGGGCCGAACTAGTATAAAATCCCTGTGTCCTTCGTCCGCTTTAACCCCTTTAAGCTAACCCGTAGCGATGGCCTCAGGACTAAGTTCTTTTGCTAGGACATCTGTCGTGCTAAATCCACGACAGTAATCCTATTCTGGAAGTCATGTTACTAGACCATGACGAACGTATGAACTATGAGGAAGCGATGATGAGCCAAGATTCCGTAAAATGGCTTGAGGCCATGAAATCTGAGATGGGATCCATGTATGAGAACAAAGTGTGGACTTTGGTTGACTTGCCCGATGATCCGCAAGCCATTGAAAAATAAATGGATCTTTAAGAGGAAGACTGACACCGATGGTAATGTTACTATCTACAAAGCTCGACCTGTTGCGAAAAGGTTTTCGACAAGTTCAAGGAGTTAACTACGATGAGACCTTCTCACCCGTAGCGATGCTTAAGTTTGTCCGAATCATATAAGTAATTGCCGCATTTTATGATTATGAAATCGGGCAAATGGATGTCAAAACTGCATGGATATCTCAAATAAGAGTTGTATATGATGCAACCAGAAGGTTTTTTCGATCCTAAAGGAGCTAACAAAGTGTGCAAGCTCCAGCGATCCATCTATGGACTGATGCAAGCATCTCAGAGTTGGAATATATGCTTTTATGAGGTGAACAAAGCATATGGTTTTATATAGACTTTTGGAGAAGCCTGTATTTACAAGAAAGTGAGTGGGAGCCCTACAACATTTCTGATAAGTATATGTGAATGACATATTGTGGATCGGAAATGATGTAGAATTTTCTGGAAAGCATAAAGGATTTTTTTCAATAAAAGACCTCGCTGAAGCTGCTTACATATTGAGCATCATGATCTATCGGGATAGATCAACACACTTGATAGGTTTTTTCAATGAGTACATACCTTGACAAGTTTTTGAAGTAGTTCAAAATGGAACAGTCAAAGAAAGTGTTCTTGCCTGTGTTGCAAGGTATGAAGTTGAGTAAGAATCAAAATCCGACCACGGCAGAAGATAGAGAAAGAATGGAAGTCATTCCCTATGCCTCAGTCATAGGTTCTATAAAGTATGCCATGTTGTGTACCAAACCTGTTGTGTACCTTGCCATGAGTTTGGCAAGGAGGTACAAAAGTGATCCGGGAGTAGATCACTGGACAGCGGTAAAAATTATCCTTAGTTACTGGACGACTATGGATTATGGAGGTTGTCGTGGTTTTGTCACGACAGATGTCCTAGCAAAAGGACTTAGTCTTGAGGCCATCGCTACGGGTTAGCTTAAAGGGGTTAAAGCGGACAAGGACACGGGGATTATATACTAGTTCGGCCCCTTCGATGAAGGTAAAAGCCTACGTCTAGTTTGGTGTGTATTGCTAGGGTTTCGATGACCAGGGAGCGAATCCGCTCTGCCTGTGTCTCGATCTGTAGTTGTCTGTCCTGAACCGTCGCCGGGTCGTCCCTTTATATAAGAGGTGACGCCCGGTCCGGTTTACAGAGTCCCGAGGCCAGCTCATAAACGTGTTCGCCTCGGTCTCTCTTCTTTCTATCTTACATCTCAAGTTACATAGCATGACGGTTTACAAACCATGGGCCCTAACACTTGGGCTCTAAACCTCTTGGGCTAAAGTCTCTTGCCGTATGTTCTGCTGGAATTCAAAATAATCTTGATAACATAAACCGGCCCCTCCTTGGCGGTTTATACCTGGTAGTAATATCCCTGACATTAGGCCCCAGATTGATTTGAACTTGTTCATGTCAATCTTCAAAGTCTTGTACAGATCTTCCTTTCCGCAGCTTCAGCATGCTTTGTAAACCGGCGTGACGTCATCTCCTCAGATCACTTTAAACCGCCGTGACGCCATCTGCGCATTTAATACTTGTACCTGTTTTTTATCTTTATTCATTAAAGCTCCGAAGATCGAGGCGATAGTATCGTCCATATCCGCTTTTTTGGCTCCTCGATTCCCGCGCCTGCCGTTTTAACCCATCGGCTTATAAATAGGGCCGAGGGGCATCTCTTTTCCCCCTTGCTTCTTCTTCCTCTGTCCTCCATTGCTCGAGCTCCGCCGCCGTCTGTCGAGTTCTGTGCCTTCGTCGAGCCCGGCCGCTGCATCAACCTGAACGCTTCTAGAGACTCGCCAGTGCCTCTCCGCTTCCATTGCCTCAGGTATGTCCACTCTTTTCCTTCCCGTAGATCTCAGTTGTAGGGTTTCATGCGAGCTCATAGACGAGTCCCTGTTCTTCGCGGTTTCTTTGCCATAGACAATATTTAGCCGTAGATCTCAAACTTTAGGTCAACCACCGTAAGCATGACTCCGCTCCATCATTGTAATTTTATCTCTCCCAATATTGCTGGTTAAACTGAATCTATTGAGGGCTTTCATTGTTTCTGCTAAACACCACTTGAATTATTTTTGAGTTTTCCATATGTTGTAGATCCATATCTTACTGCTGCTTGTGTGAAAGTTGTTTCCCCACACTTTTGATCTGCATCTTATCTGCCTGTGTCGGCGGTTTAGCTTTAGCTCTGCGTCTTACCTGCCTGTGTTGGCGGTTTAACTTTTTCCAAACTTTGTAATCCGATAGATACCATTAGGCCCCTGCTTAAACCTCCATTTAGACCGATACTTCCGTATAGCATACCGGTTTAACTCTGCTTAGATTACCAAACCGGATTTTTTTTTGTATTTTCAGCCTTCCCTTTTGAAAAGATGACTACCACAGCCAAACAGTTTGTCTCCTGCAACTGGATCCCATCCCGGATCACCGAGGACGATTTAGAAAAGATGGCCTCAATTGGTGCTTTAGGCCCAAAGGATGTCCTTCACTGGAGGGCTCCCGGAAAAGAGTGTCCTCCAAAACCTAAGGAAGAAGAAATCGTTGTCTTTTTTGATCACTTGGCCCGGGGATTGAACCCTCCTGGGTCAAAGTTCTTCTGTGACGTACTAGCAAACTTTCAACTTCATCTGCAAGACATCGGTCCCAATTCGGTGTCAAACATTTGCCACTTCCAAGTCTTTTGTGAAGCATATCTCCAAGAGGAGCCAATAGTGGAGCTATTCCGGGACTTCTTCCATTTAAACCGTCGGACTGAGTTTCATGACGGCCCAAATACTGAACTTGGCGGAATGAGTATTCAGAAGAGGAAGGATGTTAGTTTTCCTCACGCCACTCTCTACAGCCATCCAAAGGACTGGAATCAAACTTGGTTCTATTGCGTGGACACTTCATCGGAAGGGGAAAATCCACTACCAGGTTATCGCTCCCACCGTCTTCTAGAGAGCCATCCATTTCCACAGCGCTTAAGTGCCCAGGAGCGAGCTCGATATGCCCCTCAGCTCTCAAAGCTCAGGGCCTTTGTAGCCAATGGATTAACAGGAGTTGACTTCGTCCGCTGCTGGCTTTCTTGGAGTATACCCCCGCTAAGCCGGCGCTCCGGTTTAATGTGCGAGTACACTGGGAACCCCAAGGACCCTCTGTGCCACACAGAGACGGTGCTTCCACAGAATGAGGTTAACAAATCCATCAAGAAAGTGCTGAATATACCTCTGGAAGAGTGTAGTCAAACCGGCTTGTCACCCTTCTGTGTGACCAATAAACCATCGTCGGTAAGAAATCCTTCCGTCCGTTTGCTTTGTTTTAATCCCTCCATTTTGCTTGACTTAACTTGCCTTTACTCCTTTAAACAGAAAAATGACCTTTTCTGGAAAAGGAAAACCCAGGAAAAACCGGTGAAGCCAGCTCGCAAAAAGACCCTGGCCGTGAAGAGGAACAAGAAGAAGCCTGCTGCCACATCAGGATCCAATGCGGAGGAAGATGATCCGGCCTCTGAGGTACCACCTAGTTCTTATGATTCCTTAGCCTTTCCCTTTGCCTGCATTTTTATTAATAATGACTGTTCCCAGGGTCTTGCTGAAGGCAGTAAAGCGGATGACGTTGAGGTAATCTCTCTTTCCTCCGACTCAGAACCACTGCCACCAAAAATTCGTCGGGTAGTCCGGAAATTTTAGTTTTCTCATCCTTATGCTCAACTTGATCCAAACTTTCTTTTGAAGAAGCAGCAACATGAAGCTCGCCGCACCACTCGCCACAGTGGCCATGTGGTTGAATCCACCGGATTACCGCACACTCCGGCTCGAAGGCATCGTTCTGAGGTTTTACTTACTCCAACTGCTCTTCACCTCAAAGCAGGTCTTATTCGTCAACCCCTTAATCCGTCTGGCTCGAATTATCAGGAAACTCCTCTCTCCTCTTGTGGCAAATCAACCGCCACACAAGTTCCCGCCCTCAAGACTGTTCACGGGTAAGCTGTCTTTTACTGTGTCCGGTTTAACTTTTCATCTTTGACTTCTGATTTTCATTATCTCTTTTAATCTTTTCACAGTATGCCCAAGCCTAGCAAAAAGGCCAAATTGAGTAAACCGGCAGTCATAATACCGCTCCTGGACCGGCAGACGATCCTGAGCTTGCTAACCCCTTAGAAGACATTGTTGAGATTCCACATGATGATCCTCCTCCTATGGATGAAGAAGATCTTGCTGCTCAGGGGGATGATCCCATGGAGCATACTGCTGAACCAACCAGCCCTACCCGGGCTAGCCCTGCCCGGGCTAGTCCAGCTCCTGCTAGTCCTACTCCTCTCAATCCCGCTGCTGCTAACCCTTCCAGGCCAACTGCAGCTTCAACTGATGACGTTGAGATCACTGGGACCGGTTTTACCACCCCAGGAGAGCCTGTCGCTTTGGCCAAACACACTGCCAAGGAAGAGTTTCTCCACAAGGATAAGGGCAAGTGGAATACCGACTTGTCCAGCTATGCGCAGCTCAGTGCTTAGGAGCTTCATTCCGGGTACTTAAACCAGCTACATACCAGCCGTGACTATGAAGCCGGCTTGGTGAATTTAATGAAGGAACACTATGAGGTAACTTCTTTTCCTTTGTCTTTCCTTTCTGTTTGTGCCTTGTAACTATACCTTCAGTCCATCATAGCCCCCAAGTGCCGGTTTAGTATTTTAGGGTGAACCGGGACTTCAGTTGATCAAATATAGAACTTTGACTTGTACGTGTAGCTCCCAAGGGCCGGTTTATTTCATTGAGGGTAAACCAGGACTTTTCCTATGCTTAGAACAATGTCACATTAGCCCCCAAGTGCCAAGTATATAACTTGTTATGTGCTTGGGACTTGTCTGAAAAAATTGCATGTCTTCGCTGCAAATGTACATTAGCCCCTAAGTGTCAAGTGCATAACTTGTTATGTGCTTGGACTTTGGTTGAATTGCTCCATGAATATCTGGTATACTTTTATCTTTGGCAGACTGACTTGAACCGGAGGGCCTCTGAAATAACTGAACTCCGAGATAGCTTAAAATTCCAAGAGACTGCTTCTGGTAAAGTCAAGGATGAGCTTATACTTGCATTAGCTAATATGTAGAAGCTAAAGAAGGATTTTGAAGCGGAGCGGTCAGCTTGGGAGGTGGAAAAGGCTGCTTTGGAGAAAAGAGTCAGTGATGCTGAGGCTGCTCTTAACCCGGCGACAGAAGAGCTGTCCGGGTTGAGGCAGCAAATAAATGACATGACATCTGCCACCTTCGGTAAGTTCTTTGACATAAGCTTTATCCTTGCAATCATGTACTGTTCCGGATTAACTTATAATTTCAATGCAGGGAGGCGCATCACTCATCTTGGAGATGATGTGCGAAAGAAACTGAAAGCGGCATATGCTTTGGTGGAGCAGCTTTATTCCGGCGCTCACAGGGTCATCAGCCTATCTCGCACAATAAACCGGCTCCTACCACCATCCAAGGTACCTTAGAAAAGCTGTCAATTCTGCCTGCCCGTATTGTTGAAGTGAAGAAGTCATCCACAAGAGCCAGCGCCCTGATGGCCTTAACCCAAGCAAAGGCATGGGTTCCTGACTTTGTTCCGGCGGAGGCAATGAACGGCTATCCGAGCATGAAGGAAGACGGATCAGCCTTCACGAATGATGATCTTCGCGCTTTAACCAAGGATATGCGGCCTCTTGCCAGTAAACTTGCTGATGAAGCGGACTTATCAAGATATCATCCGGGTTATGATATGGAGAACGTACGGGTGGAGCGTCCATCCTATGATATCGAAAATCTTATTCCGCCCGTCTGTAAGCACACCTTCGCTCCTGATATTGATCCGTCAGACCTTATAACTGACGAAGTTTATTTCCAAGCTCTGGCCAAGATTAACTGGACCACCACTGACTTCCAACAGCTGGATGAAGCCGCCGAAGACCCTGAACAAGCTGACCCTCAGTCTTCACAGTGAGCTGAAGCAGAATTGTAAACCAGCTCCGGTTTATCTTTATGCCATGCGTACTTTTGAGAAAAACTGTAATTCTTTTGGGCCTTCCAGTGCCTTGTAATAGGATAGCTGAGATACTCTGTATTTGTCCAATACTATCTTTTGTGAGATTGCTTTGATTGGAAGCTTTTGAAGTATATCCTGCTTTTAATGCTTTTGACGATTTATTCTACCTGTTTCTACATAAAACAATGTTCAAAGTGTCCTGGCAATTTATCACCGGACGGGTCATAATGCCCAAGCACATGATCTAAGTTGATAACTTGAACTGTGTAGAAAGTATAAATATATACCATACATGTGATTAAGTGTATCTTAATAAACCTTAATCCGGCAGGAATGTTCCGAGGTGTAAGTGTTGATGACTCCCTTGATTACTTGTCGGCTCGTCATGAAGGCCGAACCGGGTTACAATGAATTCCGGTTTAGCTGTAGTTTAGTGCTGGTGTTTATAACCCAGACCATAACTCTGTAAACACAGATGTAGTGGCAACTTTATAGTCATCCACTCCTTGAATCAATGGACTTGGTTGAAAAACCAATGACCTTGAAGATAAAGATTTGATAAAACATAAAAAATAAAGTTTTTGGGCAAATAAGACCATGTAGTCGAGGCTTTTTACGAGCTGCTAGGCTACAAATTCGAGGCTTTTTATGAGCTGCCAGGCTACTGTCATTAACCATTTTTGCAAATCCTCTTAAGATGGTCCGCAATCCTTAACCATATCATCAATGTCAAATGCTACCAAGTTCCAAAAAATCTCGTAAAGATTTGACTTGTGTAATCACTTGATGATCGTCAATTTAACATTACCAAGTTCAGGGTCCAGAAGGATTGACTTGTGTGTACGTTCGACGGTTCATACCAGGTTTACCTGGGCGGTGTGACTTACTTGATGCAGGCAGGTTAATCCAGGGTTTTAGGTGTATACACCAAGCTTCCAAGCCATGTATACTACAAGAGTTTTCAACTCGCTGATGTCTTGCATCAGGAGCCCCCAGGTATCATTTGAGCATGGCTCGTCGGGGCCTATGTTTGAGTTGTGCTGAGCATCAAACTCTCTTTTGCCCCTCATCATCATGTGGAAATTGCCGAAGCAACCAGAGATGTGCCCTTATGATGGTCTTGATGCGGTCGCCGGTTTAAGAGGCCAAAGGAACTTCCTTGCCCACAGAAGCCCCCATGTGATACACCTATGAAAAAATGCGGCTGATACCCCGGTTTATCGGGGGCGCCGGTTTATTATATTGATCATAGTATATACAAAAGATATGTTCATAAAGCGGAGCCTATAGCACAAGCATAGTAAGGTCGAAGAAGAGCGATGTTCCATGGCCGCTTGGACTCCTCCTCCGTCGTACGTGAGTCCTTATGTTCTTGAACGTCGATGAGGTAGAATGATCCTTTGTGCAGGTTCTTGCTGACCACAAAGGGTACTTTCGAAGGTGGGGATAGCTTGTGCATGTCTGTCTGGTCTTGGATGAGCCGGAGCACCAGATCTCCTTCTTGAAACGTCTTGGTTTTAACCCGGCGACTGTGGTACCGGCGCAGATCCTGCTGATAAATCACCGATCGAGCTGCTGTTGTGTTCCGTTCTTCATCCAGCCGGTCCAACGCATCTTGCCTTGCTTTTTCATTATCCGCTTCAACATAAGCCGCCACCCGCGGCGAGTCATGACGGATATCACTAGGGAGGACCGCTTCAGCTCCATACACCATGAAGAAAGGCGTATACCCTGTGGATCTGTTAGGTGTAGTGTTGATGCTCCATAGTACAGAAGGCAACTCCTCCACCCAACAACCCGGTGTTCTTTGCAAAGGAACCATAACCAGGGTTTGATGCCTCTCAAGATCTCTTGATTGGCTCTCTCATCTTGGCCATTAGACTGAAGGTGTGCTACTGATGATACGTCAAGGCGGATGTGCTCTCGTTGACAGAACTCCTCCATAGCCCCCTTGGATAGATTAGTGCCATAATCAGTTATAATGTTGTGTGGAAAGCCAAACCAGAAAATCACTTTTTTTATGAACTCAACCGCCGTTGCCGCATCACACTTTGCTGACAGGCTCTGCTTCAGCCCATTTTGTAAATTTGTCCACCGCTACCAACAGGTGGGTCTTTTTATCTTGGGATCTCTTGAAGGGTCCAACCATATCAAGCCCCCAAGTCGCAAACGGCCAAGTAATTGGAATCATCCTTAACTCCTGCGCCGGTATATGAGCACGCCGTGAAAATTTCTGGCAAGCATCACATTTTCTGGCCAAGTCCTCTACGTCGGCATGAGCCGTCAACCAGTAGAACCCATGACGAAAAGCTTTAGCCACCAAAGATTTTGAACCGGAATGATGACCACAATCTCCTTCATGAATCTCTCTGAGAATATCACAGCCCTCCTCTGGTGATACACACCGCTGAAACGCCCCAGAGAAGCTACGATGATGAAGTTCTCCATTGACAATAGTCATTGATTTGGACCGCCGGATTATCTACCGAGCCAAGACTTCATCTTCTGGTAACTCACCTCGGTTCATGTACGCTAGACAAGGGAGCGTCCAATCCGGAATAACATGAAGTGCCGCGACCAATTGTGCCTCCGGATCAGGAACAGCCATGTCCTCCTTTGAAGGTAACTGCACCAATGGATTGTGCAACTCATCCAAGAAGGTATTGGGTGGAACCGGTTTACGCTGAGAACCCAGCCGGCTCAACGCGTCAGCCGCTTCATTCTTTCGCCGGTCTATATGATCCACCTCATAACCCTTGAAATGCCCAGCGACAGCGTCTACCTCTTGTCGATATGTTGCCATGAGTGGATCCTTGGAATCCCACTTGCCAGATACTTGCTTTGCCACCAGGTCTGAATCGCCAAAGCATTTAACCCGGCTTAAGTTCATCTCCTTGGCCATCCGCAGACCATGGCGGAGAGCCTCATATTCAGCAGCATTGTTACTGCAAGGGAACATTAAACGGAGGACATAACAGAACTTATCACCTTTTGGGGAAGTTAACACGACTCCAGCCTCCGAGCCCTCCAATTGCCTTGAACCGTCAAAATTAATAGTCCAATATGTTTGATCCGGCTTTTCCTCAGGTGCTTGCAACTCTGTCCAATCGTTGATGAAATCCACCAATGCCTGGGATTTTATCGCAGTACGGGGCACATATTTCAATCCATGCGGGCTAAGCTCAATGGCCCACTTTGCAACTCGACCAATAGCCTCTCTGTTCTAGATTATATCCCCCAACGGAGCTGAACTGACAACAGTGATCGGATGGCCTTGAAAATAGTGTTTTAACTTCCGGTTTGCCATGAAGACTCCATACACCAGTTTCTGCCAATGCGGGTATCTCTGTTTTGATTCAATGAGCACCTCACTGATGTAGTAAACTAGCCGCTGAACTGGATATTCTTTGCCTGCCTCCTTGCGCTCTACCAAAATGGCAACGCTTACTGCACGGGCATTAGCAGCCACATATAACAACAACGGCTCATTGTCAACTGGGGCAACAAGGACTGGTGGCTCTGCTAGTTGCTTCTTCAGGTACACAAACGCATCATCAGCAGCATCACTCCAGATAAAGTGATTTGTCTTTTTCATCATCTGATAAAGCGGGATAGCCTTCTCCCCCAAACGGCTGATGAACTAGCTGAGTGCTGCAATACGGCCAGCCACGCGTTGGACATCGTTGATGCATGCCGGTTTAGACAAGGATGTAATCGCCTTGATATTCTCCAGACTAGCTTCGATTCCCCTGTTCGACACTAAGAACCCCATGAGCTTGCCAGCCGGAACACCGAAAACGCACTTCTCCTGATTAAGCATCATTTTATAGATCCGGAGATTGTCGAAGGTTTCTTTCAAATCTGCTATCAGTGTTTCCTCCTTCATGGACTTCACCATAATGTCATCCACATATGTGTGAACATTCCGCCTAATCTGTCCATGAAGGCAATTCTGCACACAACGCTGGTAAGTTGCCTGGGCACTCATAAGCCCAAATGGCATAGATACATAGCACAAGGCTCCAAAGGGAGTTATGAAGGTTGTCTTCTCCTGGTCCTTAACTGCCATCTTGATCTGATGATAACCTGAGTATGCATCCAAAAAACTTAGTCGCTCACATCCTACCGTAGCATCAATGATCTGATAAATACGGGGGAGGGCAAAGGGATCAGTTGGTCAAGCTCTGTTTAGATCTGTGTAATCAACACACATTCTCCAAGTACCATTTTTCTTAAGTACTAGCACCGGATTAGCCAACCACTCTGGATGAAACACCTCAACTATAAAGCCTGCCGCTAAGAGTCTAGCCACTTCTTCTCCAATAGCCTTGCGACTCTCTTCATTGAAGCGGCGCAGATATTGCTTGACCGGTTTAAACTTAGGATCAATATTGAGATTGTGCTCAGCGAGTTCCCTCGGTACACCTGGCATATCAGAAGGCTTCCATGCAAAGATGTCCCGATTCTCACGGATGAACTCGATGAGCGCGCTTTCCTATTTTGGATCTAGGTTAGCACTCATAGTGAACTACTTGGATAAATCGCTAGGAACAAAGTCAACCTGCTTAGTATCTTCAGCTGATTTGAACTTCAAAGCCGGACCATGCTCTGTGGTTGGTTTCTTCAGCGGAGACATATCTGCTGGATCAACATTGTCCTTATGAAACTTCGGCTCCTCGATTGTACAAACTGCATCAGCATAAGCTGCATCACCTTCCTCGCATTCCAATGCAATCTTGCGACTCCCATGGACCGTAATAGTTCCCTTGTGGCCCGGCATCTTGAGCTGTAGATAGACATAACACGGCCTAGCCATGAATTTGGCGTAAACCGGCCGCCCAAATAAGGCGTGGTATGGGCTCTTGATCTTTACCACCTCAAAGGTCACGGTCTCTGACCTGGAGCCATGCTCATCTCCAAAGGTAACCTCTAGATCAATCTTGCCAACTGGATATGCCGATTTACCAGGCACCACCCCATGAAATACCGTATTGGACTGTCGAAAATTCTTATCTGTTAGCCCCATACGCCGGAAAGTCTCATAATACAGAATGTTGATGCTGCTGCCTCCATCCATACGCACTTTGGTGAACTTGTAGCCACCCACCTGAGGTGCTACAACCAGAGCCAGCTGACCCGGATTATCAACCCGGGGCGGATGATCCTATCTGCTCCACACAATGGGCTGTTCCGACCAACGCAGGAAACATGGCACTGCCAGTTCAATAGAATGTACCGCCCTCTTTAGAACTTTCTGATCATAGTTGCATAAGCTCGTGGTGAAGACATGATACTGCCCACTTCTCAGCTCCTTCGGATTATTCTGATATCCGGATTGCTGATGCTGTTGACGCTGTTGATTTCCCTGATTGTTATATCCGCCCTGACCATGCTGCTGGTTGTGCTGATTGTGCCCATTGTGGTTGCTGTTATTACCTTGGTATCCTGAACCGGATCCACCACCTTGATAACCCGGACCTTGGAAGCCAGTGCCTGATCCGCCGGAGGGCCCGTGATCATACCTAGTCTGGTTCATGAATTCCTGCATAATAAAGCAGTCTTTCCAGAGATACGTACCTGGCTTTTCTGGTGTACCATGCTTCGGGCAAGGTACATTCAACTAGCGTTCCAGATTAATAGGCGGCCTCCCATTACGTGGAGGCGGCCTACCTTTGCGGAGCTCTCCATCCTCCTGAGCATTGGTGTTGGCCACAAAGTCCGAATTACCATCCGCCTTGCGCTTACCGTTGTATCCTTGATTCGCCAGATTGGGCTGCGGCGGCTTACCATTCTTGCTTGACTTTCCTGACTTCACTAAAGCGCCCATGAGCGTCCCCATGTCGTTACAATCACGCTTAAGCCATCCCAACTTTAGTCGCAAGGGTTCAAATCGTCAATTGCCCTCAAAGGTTACCACTGCTGTGCTAGGGTTGATGCTATTGGAGGAATGCAAGATCTCTAATACTCGACGCACCCAACTACTTGTAGACTCATGCTCTCCTTGAATGCAGGCAGCTAAATCCACGACAGACATTGGCTGCTTGCACGTGTCCTTGAAGTTGTTGATAAACCGGCGCCGGAAGTCGGCCCTTGATCCAATGGAATTAGGCGGTAGACCCTTCAGCCAAGTTCGAGCCGTGCCCTCGAGCATCATTGTGAAATATTTGGCGCATGCTGCCTCATCCACATCCAGCATGTCCATTGCCATCTCATAACTCTCAACCCATGCCTCCGGAGCCAGATCCGCCGTGTAATTAGGCACCTTGCACGGTCCTTTAAAATCCTTGGGCAGTTTCACGTTCCGTAAAGCGGGGATAAGACAAGGTACTCCCAGGGAACTAGACATGACTCCCGGTTCAACTGTGGTGGTGGGACGAACCAGCGTCGCCTGACGGGCTTCGTACTATGATGTTACCTCGGCCTCCCGGCGCTGCCTGGCCTGATCCACCACGTCCTGAGCGTTCGCCTCTCCTTTTGCCGGATTATCCTGCCTCGGCGGATTACGTCTCTGTGCACTGCTTGATATGGCTGGTTCATCCATACGTCTGGTATAGCTCCGGCTTGGGCGGGGAGTCGAATGAATCCTCTCTCGGCTGTGAGAATAAGCTTGCTGTTGAGTTAATGCCATGTCCACAATTCCCTGGCCCGCCGTGTCTGCACTACTATGGGGGACGTTCCTTCAATGGGAAGGGCGGCCAGTTGTGAAGCGGCGGCGACTATGTTATCCAGCGGATTAGAATAATGGCCAGGAGGGGTGGGCACTTGTTGTGACGGTACAACCTGGCGGGTTGGTCCTGCGGCCGGCGGCTGAACCGACGCTCCCGTGCCCGGCACTCCTCCCCAGTTCACCTCCGGCTGGTTACTGGTTCCTGCTCCTGGCGTGCTAAAGAGATTCCTTGCCACATAAACCGGTGGCAAGCGAGATCGTTGCCTTCTCATCATTACCTCGTGTGAAGCGGTCTTATCCAACATGAGTCGATAGGCCTGAGCATCAAGCTCCGCCTGCCTTCTAGCCATCCTAGCTTTCTCAGCAGCCAGGTCCACCTTGGCTTGCTCAATCCGGCCTTTCACCTGAGCGACCTCCGCATCATGCTGCTCCTTGTTGGCCTGGGCTACCTCTGCTGTCAATAATGCTGTCAAAGTATCGACCAAGACGGATAAAGTGTCAGACGGTGATGGGGGAGGATCTCTAGCTCTAGCTCCCATCACGTCTGATGTCAACGCCGCTTTTGTTGAGGACTGCTGCATAGGTTGTGATCCAGCCATGAAGACAGCAACCCGGTTTGGCGGATCGTGGGGGTCCGGAATACTGTCACCATCGGAACAGCCCTCAGATCGGCCGTCCTATAGTAGATATAAAGATTCTATCTCTCCAGAAGAAGATTCATCGCCAGAATAGAAAACAATCTTGCCGCTAGAGTCCGATCCGTCCTCAGTTTGTACTCCATGCACTGCTCCAACGAAGATGTGCTTCACGGCGGGCCGAATTCGGGCAGGTCTCGCACGCTGAGCCAGCTCGACGATGTTGGGGAAGATGTCCGGCTCAGGGCCCGGTTCACCGATCTTGCCGATGAAGACATGGCCGCCGCCGAAGGGGACCCGGTACCCGTATTCAATCGAATTGGCCTCGGGGCCCCAGCCTGCGTCGTCGATGTAGATCTTGCCGCGACGACTCTTAGTCATCCGGCCCACTATGTAATCCTTGAGTCCTTCAAAGCTGCCCTTCAAGAACTCGAAACCATCGTGCGATAGCCCCACGGTGGGCGCCAACTATCGTGGTTTTGTCACGGCAGATGTCCTAGTAAAAGGACTTAGTCGTGAGGCCATCGCTACGGGTTAGCTTAAAGGGGTTAAAGCGGACAAGGACAAAAGGAGTTTATACTAGTTCGGCCCCTTCGATGAAGGTAAAAGCCTACGTCTAGATTGGTGTGTATTGCTAGGGTTTCGATGACCAGGGAGCGAATCCGCTTTGCCTGTATCTCGATCTGTAGTTGTCTGACCTGAACCATCGCCGGGTCGTCCCTTTATATAAGAGGTGACGCCTGGTCCGGTTTACAGAGTTCCGAGGCCGGCTCATAAACGTGTCTGCCTCGGTCTCTCTCCTTTCTATCTTACATCTCAAGTTACATAGCATGACAGTTTACAAACCATGGGCCCTAACACTTGGGCTCTAAACCTCTTGGGCTAAAGTCTCTTGCCTTATGTTCTGCTGGGCTTCAAAATAATCTTGATAACATAAACCGGCCCCTCCTGGGCGGTTTATACCTGGTAGTAATATCACTGACAGAGGTGATAAAGAGTTTTTCGTGAAGAGTTACGCCGGTGCAAGCTTTGACACTAATCCAGATGACTCTAAGTATCAATCTGGATGCGTATTGAAAGTGGGAGCAATTAGCTTGAGTAGCTCCATGCAGAGCATTGTAGACATAGAAATTTGCGAAATACATACGGATCTGAATGTAACAGGCCCGCTGACTAAACTTCTCTCACAAAGAAAAACATGATCACACCTTAGTACTCTTTGGATGTTAATCACATGGTAATGTGAACTAGATTAATGACTCTAGTAAACCCTTTGGGTGTTGGTCACATGGCGATGTGAATTATGGGTGTTATTCACATAACGATGTGAATTATCGGTATTAATCACACGGCGATGTGACCTAGATTATTCACTCTAGTGCAAGTGGGAGACTGAAGGCAATATGCCCTAGAGGCAATAATAAAGTTGTTATTTAGATTTCCTTATATCATGATAAAATTTTATTATTCATGCTATAATTGTATTAACCGGAAAGTTAGTACATGTGTGAATACATAGACAAAACAAAGTGTCCCTAGTATGCCTCTACTTGACTAGCTCGTTCATCAAAGATGGTTATGTTTCCTAACCATAGACATGTGTTTTCATCTGATGAACGGGATCACATCATTAGAGAATGATGTGATGGACAAGACCCATCCATTAACTTAGCATAATGATCGTTTAGTTTTATTGCTATTGCTTTCTTCGTGACTTATAGATGTTCCTCTGACTATGATATTATCCAACTCCCGAATACCAGAAGAACAACTTGTGTGCTATCAAACATCACAACGTAACAGGGTGATTATAAAGATGATCTACAGGTGTTTCCGAAGGTGTTTGTGGTGTTGGCATAGATTGAGAATAGGATTTGTCACTCCGAATGTCGGAGATGTATCTCTGGGCCCTCTCGGTAATATTCGTCATAATAAGCCTTGCAAGCAAATGACTAATGAGTTATTCATGAGATGATGTATTACGGAACGAGTAAAGAGACTTGTCGGTAACGAGATTGAACTAGGTATGATGATACCGATGATCGAATCTCAGGCAATTAACATACCAATGACAAAGGAAACAACATATGTTGTTATGCGGTTTGACCGATAAAGATCTTCATAGAACATGTAGGAGCAATATGAGCATCTAGGTTCCACTATTGGTTACTGGCCAGAGATGTGTCTCGGTCATGTCTACATAGTTCTCGAACCCGTAGGGTCCGCACGCTTAACGTTCGATGACGATTAGTATTATGAGTTATGTGATTTTTATGACTAGAGTTTGTTCGGAGTCCCGTATGAGATCACGAACATGACAAGGAGTCTCGAAATGGTTGAGAGGTAAAGATTCATATATTGGAAGGCTATATTCGGACACCGGAAAGGTTCCGACTGATTCGGGTATTTTTCGGAGTACCGGGGAGTTACGGGAATTCACCAGGAGAAGTAATGGGCCTTATGGGCCATACAGGATTAGGGGAGGCAGCACAAAGGGGAGGTGGCGCACCCCCCCCCATGGGTCCGAAGTGGACTAGGAGAAGGGACGGCGCCCCCTTGCCTTTTCCTTCTCCCTCTCTCTTTCCCTCTTTCCTTCTCTCTTACTCTGAATAGGAAAGGCTTTCCCACTAGGACTTGGAAGTCCTAGTAGGACTCCCTACACAAGGCGCACCCTAGGAGGCCGGCCTCTCTCCGTCCGTCCTTTATATACGTGGGCAGCGGGCACCCCATAGACACACAAGTTGACAATTGTTTTAGCCGTGTGCGGTGCCCCCCTCCACAGTTACACACCTCAGTCATATCGTCGTAGTGCTTAGACGAAGCCTTGCGTCGGTAACATCATCATCACCGTCACCACGCTGTCGTGCTGACAAAACTCTCCCTCGTCCTCAACTGGATCAAGAGCTCAAGGGACGTCATCATGCTGAACATGTGCTGAACACGGAGGTGTCGTAGGTTCGGTACTTGGATCGGTTGGGTCGTGAAGACGTTCAACTACATCAACCACGTTACGAAACTCTTCCGCTTTTGGTCTACGAGGGTACATGGACACACTCTCCCTGCTCGTTTCTATGCTTGTCCTAGATAGATCTTGCGTGATCGTAGGAATTTTTTGAAATACTACGTTCCCCAACACCAGGGCGTAGCTGTCGATCTGCTTTAGGTGGCTAAGCGAGTTGGCACGCGATCAGGCCGGGGAGGAAAATCTCCTACTTGGTATCATTGTTGTAGATGATCGATGAAGCCATCGAGCCTTTTCGATGATTGCATAGTGGAACTCTCAATGAAAGCACCAATGTCGGTGTCAAAACCGGCAGATCTCGGGTAGGCGGTCCCGAACTATACGTCTAAGGATCGAAGGTAACTGGAGGTAGGGGACACTATGTTTACCCAGGTTTGGGCCCTCTTGATGAAGGTAATATCCTACTTCCTGCTTGATTGACTTTGATGAGTATAGGGGTTACAAGAGTTGATCTACCTCGAGATCATAATGGCTAAGCCCTAGATGTCTAGCATGTATGATTGTGATTGCCTCTATGGACTAAGCCCTCCGGTTTATATAGATACCGGAGGGGGCTAGGGTTGTACATAGTCGGTTTACAGAGAAAGGAATCTTCATATATCCACACCAAGCTTGCCTTCCATTTCAAGGAGAGTCCCATCCGGACACGGGGAAAGTCTTCCGTCTTGTATCTTCACGGCCCATTAGTCCGGCCCACGTTACGTAGCCCGGACGTGTGAGGACCCCGTAATCCAGGACTCCCTCAACGGACACGGACACGGACCACTCCTTAGTACGCTACCAGCATAGCCTTTTCGTTTTGTAGGTTGGTCTACCTAGCCGTCTAATCAATTGCATGCATGCCACTTCTCCCATTAACTTCTCCATCGGGAACCGATTTTCCACGGATTCTTCACCTCTCCTTCATTTGCATTCAAACCGCACTGGATTCACATCCTCCATGAGTAATTCTGAAGCCCGTTTAAATAATCATCTTCCTCGGTCAGACTTGTCATCTTAATCCTAATTCTCCAAACCATAGCCCTCCGATCCAGCAGTTCCAAATGGCGAAACAGATCCCTATGCAGGTTTTTAGCATCAAACATGTCTTCGTTAAAGGCTCGTTGAGCATAGTTGCCACCGCCACCAACCACCCAAGGGTTGTTCGGGAGTAGATCAACAATGTATCCAACTCCCTCCAAAAGGTGCAGATGAAGGTCGTCGGTCTCGATGCATAGTACAGCAGCATGCCACTGGGAAGATCCAACGTGCTGTCGTCCTTGAGCTGTGCCTCGAAGATGATTTTTTGGTGTATCACATCATACACGCGCGGAATAAGGTCGTCTGGATGGGAGAATTATCCTTTGACCTACGAGCAGATAAAATATGCTGCCCTCGATACCCGTGTGAGTTTCGAGATAGCTGCAAGGTCGAAAGAGCTTGTTGCGAAGCCGTATCCCAAGGAGAAGGAGAAGTAGAAGGAGAAGGAAGAGAAGAAGGAGAAGGAGAAGCAGGAGAAGGAGAAGGAGAAGGAGAAGCAGGAGAAGGAGAAGGAGAAGGAGAAAGAGAAGAAGAAGAAGAAGAAGAA
>LR738714.1:160766372-160781086 GCA_902687465.1 Secale cereale | reverse complement strand
AGAGAGGCCAATTGATAGATTAAAACCAAGACCGAGTTGTCACCCATCTGTTGTCATTGTTGGGGGTGGGGAGGGGGAGGGAGCGAAAGACATGTCGAGAGTGTGCGCGTGGTAGGTATAAGTAGTGAGTGTGTGAGTGTGTTTGATAGAGAAGCCAGAAGATATATTAGTATCAAGATCGAGGTGTCACTCTACTCCGTCGGTGCCGGGAAGTGTGTGTGTGTGTGTGTGTGTGTTTGAGAGAGAAGCCAGTAGATATATTAGTATCAAGATCGAGGTGTCACCCTAGTCCTTCAGTGTCGGGAAGTGTGTGCATGTGTGGGGGTGGTGCGAGTGAGACTTAGATACATGGACAAGGAGTTTGTGTGATACATATCTATATTAATGGATAGGTAGATAGCTTATGTGTGAGGCATACTTAAAGCATCACGGAGATAAACAAGCGGTGTGCATGCAAGTGCTGGAAAAAATGAAGAGAGAAACAATGTCTCTGCACGCGCGCATGTGTGTGTGTGTGTGTGTGTGTGTGTGTGTGTGTGTGTGAGAGAGAGAGAGAGCGAAATCTCAAAACAAAAGGTGCTCTGCTGGAATCACATTGTATGTTTTCGTATGGTTCCGAGACTCGAGTTAACCTTACGCATATGTGTGCGCGACATAGTTATACTTTGAGACATTAGTGGCGGTGGGTGGGCGGAATTAAAGGGGTGGGCTTGTTTGACAGAGAGAGCGTGTGTGTTTTTGTGTGAGAGACTTGTAGGATGGGGTAGAAAGACGAACTCTAACCCAGACGGAGGGGGAGTGATACAAGAAGTGCGCGTGTGTGATTTCGATGCCCATGGAGAAATGATATATGTATGTGTGTGGGAGAGATTGCACAATTCATTCACATATCACTATCTAGCGACCGTGGACATGCATCGCTTGAACATAAATCAATATCTACTTCGTATCGTCGCCAAAGATGCAATATCTATTCAATGCTATAAAGATTGTACACTCACATATCACATTTTTTTCTTACCAAATAGTCCTTTTCAATTGTGCATGCCAAAGTTAGAGTGATGTCTCTTCAAACAACCACTATAGTTATCATGTACATGCACCATTAATGCATTATGTTTATCCCTGCAAAAAAAGCATTCTCCTTAAAAAAATAACCAATGGCACTAAATTATACTCCCTTCATCCAAAAATATTTGTCATCAAAATGGACAAAAAGGGGTGTTCTAGAACTAAAATATATCTAGATACATCCCATTTTATTCATTTTAATGACAAGTATTTCCAAACGGAGGGAGTATATTTACACGAGAAATACATTGGCTGAGCGTTTGATCCCTTTTTTGTGGACGCGCCTCTACACCCGTACGATTGGCCGCGCCCAATTGAACGTCCAAGTTATCAGTGCATCATCCCGAGTTATTGTCTTTTTTCCGGGTGGACATCATACGAGTTATTAAGTGCCAACGTGTGCCCCATGTACACAGTCTCACATGACCTTCCCGCTAGCACTTTCCAAAATTAGTTGAAACTGGATATGAACAATCCCGCGAGCGGCAAAATCTCCCGCCTCCATCTAAAATTTCTGCCACCTAGTCTTTAGCATGCCAAATTCCCTTATGTCCTTGGTGCAAGGAGAACAATAATTGCAATACGGCCCTCATTTGCATAATAGGTCGGGGCTGCTTTGGTAACTTCCGGTTCCCCCCACCACACAACACCCCCATTTCCTCTCCCCCTCCCACAAAAACAACTACTCCAGAGCACCAGAGCATCTCACAACACGCCATCCGTCCTTCATCGGCCTCTATACCCCTCCCCTCTCGAAACCATAGACTACTAAACCACCGGCGTACCAGCGCCCATTCACTCCTAGTGGCTTCCACCTCGTCGGATCTGCTTCTGCGACCGCATCTACCTGTCAGTCCCAAGATGCGATTCTATCCTGATCACGTGACAAACTCGTGATTGGGCACAACCGCATTTCGGGCGCTTAGCAAGATGGATATCATGTCATCGTACCATTACATAAATACATGGGGGTACAACAATTCATACAAGTCTCATGAATACAACAACATCAATACAAGGCATCCGACTACGGATGCAAACATGAAAAGCACAACGAAATCCATCTGCTATCCCAGGCTGCCGACCAGGAACCTAGCCCAAGACTGACGAAGAAGAAGAAGAAAGAACTCCAACAAAAGGTAACATCACTCTCACGTCAAGTCATCGAAAACCTGCACCTGCAACTATTGTTGTAGTATCTGTGAGCCACGAGGACTCAGCAATCCCATAACCATGGGTATCAAGACTAGCAAAGCTTAATAGGTAAGGAGAGTTTCAGTGGTGAGGTTGTAGCAGCGGCTAAGCAATATATGGTGGCTACTTACGAGTACAAGAATAAGATGAGCATCCACGCAAACGGTCGCAAACTAGTAATGATTGCTAAAGATCTTGAACTACCTATGAGTCAAACATAACCCCACTGTGTTCTCTTCTCAAAGTGAAAAGAGACAGTCATGGTTACTCACGCAGTTCGTGTATTTTATTTCAGGTCCTCTGTCAAGTTTTCTACATCCGGAAATTAAAAAATTCCAAACTGCCACATAACAGCGGGCACGGCTTTCGAAAGATCATAACCCTGCAGGGGTGTCCCAACTTAGCCTATCACAAGCTCTCACGATCAGCAGAGGTAAAAATAATAATACCCCTTATCTTAGGGACAACCCGATCAGACTCGGAATCCCGGTGCACAAGACATTTCGACAATGGTAAAACAAGTCCAACAAGACCTCCTGGCATGCGGACACCCTGATAGTAGCCGCACATATATCATCTCACGCCACGACCGGATGGGATAGCCTACAGGAAAATACCAATCCTCGAGTTTCCCCGCGGTGGCCATGCAGTCCGCCCGTTTGGGACCAACACCATCAGCACTGGCCCCCCTGTATGTAGAAGAATCCTTGGGTAGCGCTAATTCCCTATGCAATTAATTAATTAATTAAGTTTTTATTATGCCGCAAATTAAAACCAAAGTTGGGCCTTGCTGGAGGAGTTTTATTTAAAGACGAACTGCCAAGGGGTCCCCATGTACCCAACCGCGTTAGGGACGCAAAATCAAGGAACATAACACCGGTTTATCGGCTCCTAAGGCAGCGTGAGTGGAACAAAACACCGAGCAAAAGGCCAAGCCTTCCACCCATTGCCAGGAATATAGGTGTGTTAATATATATATATGATATATTGTGATATTCCAAGAAAAACTTCCAACATGGAACAATCTTCATCTTCACCTGCAACTAACAACGCTATAAGAGAGGCTGAGCAAGAGGGTAACATAGACAAAAAATGGTTTGCTAGGAAGGTGTCAAAGGTTAGAGGTTTCATGGCAACAAGGAGAGGCTGGCAACAAAAGATAGGTAGCGCGGCATATAACGATAGCATCGAGACAACTAGCATGGCAATGATAGTAAAGGTATCCAAGGGGATGGTTATCTTGCCTGAGATCCAGCAAGGAAGAAGAACGAGTCCATGATGAAGACAAATAAGAAGCCACGAAGACGAACCACGTGCAGACGAACGAATCCTCACGATCACAACGGAAAATGAACTAGCGAGAAGAAGCACACAACAAGGTAAACACACAACACAAGAACATGACAAGATTCTCAACCAAGTATGATGGAAGACAAGTCTATATGATGCAAAACATGGCAAGGGATGATGCATACAAGAACAACACCACCCAACAAGTTTAAATGTGGCCGGAAACAACATATAATAAATCCGGTAAGTCCTCATATGCAATTTTCGAAATTGGTCCAGATCTGAACACACCTTAAGTTCAAGTTGTTAAACAGCAAGTTAACATGCACCATGATGATCTACACGAAATTCTAGTCAAGTTACATATAAAGTTCATTTAATTCGGAGCTACGGCCTAGAAGATATGAGCAAAACAAGATGCAATGCAAAGCTGAAGTTAACAGCAACATAGCAACTTTGGAGTAAGGTATATTTATGCTACAACACCCAAACATGATAACAAAAGGCATGGATGTGAAAAAGACATGATCCTCAACAAGCATGAACTCAGAGCACAACCAAAAACTTGCTGGAACACAATTAAACTAGCATGGCAAAAATCAAGAAGTTTACAGATTTCTCAGACTTAGTGAAAAAACAGAGCATGGCAGAAACAACGACAAGTAGGCATGTTTGCAAGCTTGTGCAACTCATCTCAAAGCATATCATGGCATGTGAAAATAACCAACAACAAGAAGACATGTTTAAGAAGCTACTCATGGCAAGAATATGGTCATAGGATGCATAGATTACTAGCAATTCACATGGCAATACTGAACTTATTGTTAACAGGCTGACAGAAACATTTTATAGCAACTTGAGAGCAAGGAATAAACAAGCTATAACAGGCTACAATGGCAAAAAATGACATGGATGCATAGAGCATAACATGGACAACAAGACATGGTCACTGGATATCCCAAAACAAGTATGGATTTGACTAGGGCATCAAGCAAACATGGCATCAGGTTATAACAGTTTCAGACTTGGCAGTTTTCAACAAGTGTCAGAAAATAACAACAGCGAGTAGACCACTTTGCAAGCTTGTTGCAAACACCTCAAGGCATATCATGAAAAGTGGATTGCACCACAGCAAAGATGGCATGATTGTGCTTCTAAAACATATTGACATGTTGCTCAAACAAAAATCACACATAAAGATACAAAAAAGATAAATCAGCATGTCATAACAAGTTTCAACACTTAACAGCCACATGCACTTTTGCAAGAGAGATAAACATGGCAATATGAACTCAAACAAGCATGCATCAGCAACCATCATGTAGAGCATTTCTCAATGAGCATTTTGACATATCATACACTCCATTGGGACCAACATGCAAAAAGTTATCACATCACAAACATGTTAACATAACAATAGTTTTCAGTAGTTTAAAACATATAGCACTTTTGCAACGATGATTAGGGCATCAAGATGAACTCAAACAAGCATGCCACAGTACAACAATATGAAGAGCATATCACAACGAACATTTTGACATATTATTCACGCAATTAGGATAATCACACAAAAAGTTACAGCCACTCAAAGTATGCATCATGATAACATTTTCTGGGGATTTAGAAGAAAAACAACCTCGGGGTCGGGCGGACATTGTCTGGTCCGAACGTACATGTCTATCAGTGGGCGCGCACGGGCCCACCTGGCAGGGACACATGCGAGGGAAGGCCTGGACATGTCCGGGCTCCTCCTGACATGTCCGGCGTGGGCAGAGGAGGGTCGGACCGGCAGTGAGGTGCTCCGGCAAGCCCGCAACTCCGGCGAGGGCGGCGAGGAGTCCGGGGATGGACGGATCCGGGCGCGGGGGACCCTTGCCCGGCCGAATCTGGTCAGAGATGGGCGCCCGGCGGCAAGGAGAGGCTCGAAGCGACGACAACGAGGTGGAGTTGGCGGCGCGGGGTGGACGCGGTGGTCGCCGGCGAGGCAGGCAGAGCGGCGAGAGCGACGTGCCCGGCCTGTGGAGCTTGACGGCGGTGAGGGCCAGCGGCGGCGGCCGACGAGCAGGCGAGCGGTCGACGCAGCGCTCGGGCTAGGGCGCTCGGGAGGGAGCGAGGGAGCGGGCGGCTGGCTCGGGGCTCGGGCGCGCGGTTGGGCCCGGTCGGGCCCGGCACGGGCCGGCGATGGGCTTCGATGGGGGAGAGAGGAAGAGGGACGCGTGGAGCGCTACGGTTAGGTGCGGGGGGAGGGGTTGGTGACGTGGCGGTGGCGCTGGTGCGGCTCAGGTGAGCAGGGGAGCGACAAGTGGCGAGGGGGAGCAGTGGCGCACGGAAACTGAGGAGAGGGGAGGCTATAGGTTAGGGAAGGGTTAGGAGATGCCAAATTTGGCATGGGGGTGTGTTTATATAGGGTAGGTGGCTAGGTTAGGTGTTTTTTTGGACCCTCTGATCATGATCGGACAGTTCCGGTCACAAGGAGGGATAGGATGGGCCTAGGTGGGGGTTACTGGGCTGTGTAGGAGGGGTTTTGGGGAGAGAAGAGAAGAGGCCCGCGGGGGTATTCGGAGACCGAAAACGTCCTACGAATTAACCGGCAACGGTGCCGCTAAACTTATCCGCTGGGCTATCAAACGGACTCTGAATGCAATGAAATTTGGCAGGCGGCCTGTCTACACTATAATAAGACCACATGCCAAGTTTCACCCCATTCCGAGAACATTTTCTGGCCACTCATAAAATAAATATACGGAGGTGCCGCGGTCGCGTGCAAGTGTGTCTGGGCTCGGAAAGGACAACGGAGAGGACGAGGGAACTCAGACGGATGCAAGTTTTAAAAACATGAAGATGCAACACACATGATGACATGGCAAGATGCAACACGCAAGCAGATGACATGGCAACGATGACGAATAACTGGCTGACACCTTCCGCATCGTTCTCGGGGTGTCACGACACTCCCCTACTAACAAGATCTCGTCCTGAGATCTTAGGAATGAGACGGGAGTTAAAAGGAAGAACAAAGTTCTTCTTGAACCAAAGATTGAAACCAAAGAAGATAGAGGTGTTGAACAACTTGAAAGAAAGATACAACGGAGATGAAAGAAGTTGCAAAGACTTCGTTAAACAAAAGGAACAAGGAATATGACGAGAATCAAGGAGGTTGAAAGGCATGAAACAAGAGCTGAAGGAACAAGAATGAATTCGAAACAACTCTAGTTAAAAGAGATAGAAAAGAACTTCAAACGAAAGAATTTAGGCAGCACTCCGGTTGAATATGAATGGAATGAATATAACATGAACTTGAGAAGATGGAATACTACTTGACGAGATGAACAACACAACGCCTCCGGAAGAATTACAAGAGTGAAATGAAAAGAATGGATAAGACAACAACAAGTTCCACCGTGAATGAATTTGAAAGAGGATCTTCAAGAGAAAGACTTGAACGGAGTTGTTGAGAAAATCAAAAATAAACGAATAAACTTGTTGTGGACTTATGTACACATCTCAAAACTTGAGGTGAATTATGCCGCAACCAAAATATTGATGAGCTAAGAAGAACGAAGATTGCAAAACTCCACATCAAAAGAATACGGAGGATTATTTGCATCTTGAGGTGCAAGAATAGGAATGCTTGAGCCGCTCCACAAGAATTAGATAAACGTTAAGAATGAATTAAATCCTTAAGAATCACCATGAAGAACTCTGGTAATGAAAAGGATGATGATATAGAATGAAGGATGAAAGAATAAGATTCAAGCCTTGAAGTCCTTTAGACGGGGTTCCGACGAGATATCCGAGACAACCTGAACTCCGGAAAGAAAAGATGAAAGGACTTGGAACTAGAATTTATTCATCAAGAATAAACTCCGAAGGAAGGAATACATCAACTTGACGAGAATGAATAAGAATTACGGTATGCTCATCCTTCATCTATTAAATTGATGAAAGCAATGGATTCGCATACTACTTATTCTCATTGCAATGATTAAAGAGGGATATATCACGAACTTGCAAAAATCTTCATGAAACACCGGTAGGATTGGAATAAAAATGAATGGGTTGATATGATAACACCGGAAAAGAACTCTTGAGCGAACCACCGTAAGAAATTGAAACCTGGTGAAGAAAAGAAGAAGCCACCATGAAGAATTAAAATCGAGTGAATACAAGAGAATGAATCACCGGGAAGAATAAAGCACTTGGGGAATTTAGATACAAGAGAACGAAGAGATCGCGAACTGATTAAAGAATACTTGAACGAAGCACCGGACGAATGTGAGACGAACGAAGAGGCATCAATGAAGAATATTTGGAGGACGAAGTTGAAAACTGAGAACGTAGAAATCTTCTGAAATGATGGCCTTCGGAGGAACACAAAGAAAAGAATTCATGAAATACTCCAGAAGAATGAAAAGAAGAAAGGTTGAACCAACGATGAGAAGAATTAAAACTGATGTTGGAGAAGGTACATGGCTGATGGAATCCATTCTTACGTCACACGTGAAAATAATTTGGGAATAGCTCTGGAACAGAAAAGAGTCAGGTAAGATCCTGGGAAAAGACCTGTGGGTTAGGGCCCACTAAAAGAAAAACACCGTTGGAAGGATTGTTGAAAGGGATAGATGCTGCACCGGAATGATAGAAAGACTCGAATGAGGTGACAACTTTGAATTAATTGGAACATAGACGAATCTCCTGAGATATCTTCAGAACTCTGAAAAAATTAAATAGCAAGAGACGAACGAGCAATTGGAATCACTTGAGCCGGGGGAAAGAACATGATGAGCACCGAATACAAATTGAATTGGAACCACCGGATAAGAAGAAGAGTTGAAGAGTATCGAAAGAGAGGAGAATTCACCAGAGAAAAGAGATGAAGGGTGACGAACTAGCCGAGAATTCACCAGTTGAAACAATTGATGAAAGAAAGCAAAGACTTCACACGAGTAGGATGGATACTCGATTAAGGACTCCGGCTCCGCGAAGAAAAGGGGTGGGCGGGTGGGAAAAAGAAAGACAACTTCGGAAGGGGAACAACGTCAGTTGGAAAGAACTGAGGATTGAAGCAAAAGACGAGGAGGGTCAAATCGACTAGACGAGAGATGCACCAGATGCAAAGAGCAGACATCGCAATAATCGGAAAAAACTAACAGCGTGACCCTAAAAAAATTTGAAGGGGAAGAGAAGTAATTCAAAACACCTACGTCAAGAATCCTCACTAGAGCGACGAAGGGACTGAGGAGTAAAAAGAATTCCTACTCTCCGATACAACTAGACTCCAAAATAGTTTTCAACTAGACTCAACACCGGCCAAGCTACAATCAATCAAGGGGGCTCCTGTGGTTGGTCGAGGCTTTGATACCAAGTTGTCAGGCCCAAGCTCTGATACCAATTGGGGCACAACCGCATTTCGGGCGCTTAGCAAGATGGATATCATTACTGTCGGATTACGGGCTCCGCAAACCCAAGAAGTTCGAACATAGGGGCGTGAATGAAGATCTCTCCCACTCACGTCTACCTAGCGTCTCGGCCTCGTCCGATGAAGACATTCAAGTGAACAACAAGTAAAGCACACAAGAATTTACCCAGGTTCAGGCCACCTTGCGGTGTAAAACCCTACTTCCTTCTTTGGTGGATTGGCCTCGGGAGGGCTTGAATATGGATGAGTACAGTGGTTCCTGAGCTCAGAGGAGAGCTCAGGAGGTTCAGGAGGCAAGGGTTCTTGCTCCTTTGTGCGAGGGCAGAGTTTCTGGATCTGATCCCCCTCATAGTGGTGATCCTAGCTACTTATATAGGCGGCTAGGGTCCTCTTCCCCCAAAATGTTTAGGCGGGAAGGGATCCCACAACAGCCATTTTGAGCAGGAACACAAGGACGTTCCTACCCTGACAAAAGTAGTCTTCGCCTGCAAAGGGATCCGGCGATGACGCGATGGTGGGCTCGGTGGTGACATCCTTGCTGTCGTCCTTGCGGTCTTCGGTCTTGTTGCACCGAAGAGGAAACCTTTGTCCTACTCCTCGGGACATGCGCCTGCGCTGTCTCCCTTGCACCAAAACGGCAACTGCGCCGATGGCATGCGCTGGCGCCCACTGGCGCGGTGCGTCACTGCTTGAGTCACTGCCTCCTCCTGAGGCAGGCTTGGCCTTGGATTCTCCGCCCCTCCGGAGCAACCTAGCCGAGGCCGCTCCTGAGGGGTTCTTGACCTTGTTCTCCTCGCGAGGTCTAGCCCCCTCGCGAGGGTCTTGAGCAGCTGGGCTGTACCAGGCTGTGCCAGGAGCGCGCTGCAGCCCGTAGACACGCAAGTCTGGGTACCCTGGTTCCCAGGACGCCGACAGTAGCCCCCGGACCCAAGGCGTGCGCGGAGTTGGTTTCGAGGCGAAGCCTTAGTCAAGGACAAAGCACTGCGGGCCCCAAAAGGCTGTGTGCCAGGCTGGCGTGTGACGGTTGAATGGGACGTGGGTGACTCCGCTTCCCACGCAGTCTTGGTAACCGTGTGACTTGACAACTCCCCAGCGCAGACGACGGGGTTGTTATGGCTGTGACGCCAGCGACTGGCGGTTGGGCTCCTTCGCCCTATAAATGGGACTAGGGGGGAGCCCCCAAGCCATCTTCAAGCCAGCGCCGTCTGCCTCCTTGTTTTCTCTCCGCTCTCCTTCTTGCCGCGAGGTGTCCATGGCGTCGCCGAGGAAGCCGTCCGCCGCGGAGAAGGGGAAGGCCCCGAAGGATTTGGCCTCGTCGCCGTCAAAGAGGGGCCTCGGCCGTCCCCGCAAGCATGCCGCTGTGCCCGCAGCGACTCCTCGAGGGAGCGGGCGTGGCCTTCCGGCTCCCGTCGCAGTCGCCCGTGAGAGGCGTCGTGCCTCTTCCCGCGGTGAAGGTGGTCGCGGCCGTAGTGGGAGAGGAGGCGCGAGGCGGCGTTTGGCGGTCGTGCGTCCTCCGCTCCCGCAGCTCCACTCCTTCGACGTGTCGTCGGAGTTCGTGGTGTGGGCGGAGAAGCCTGGCAGCTTGTGGCTCCGGCTTCCCCGCTCATTCGGCAACGTGCTACCAGCCGGAGGCCCCGGCGGCGTCTGGCTGTAGACCGACGGTTGCTGCAATGGTGCGTCCTGGGTGGAGGTTGATGTGGCTCCCTCGGGCGACGTGTTCCTAGAGCGCGGCTGGCAATCGTTTGCGCGAGCGCGCCGGCTGCAGGGGAGGTGTACGCTCCTCTTCAGGTATGATGGTGCCTCAATGTTGTTCGTCAGGGTCTTCTCAAAGGAAGGGAGGCGCCTTGGGTGCTGTCCTAAAGCTGATCACGAAGAGGACAGCGGGGACAGCGTCCAGAGGAGCAGTTCCTCCTCCGGAGATGAGCTTGGTCCTGGGGGGCGCCATGGGTCCCCCTCTGTGCCAGCAGCAGCTCCTCCAGCAGCGGCGGTTACAGCGAGCCACAACGCCGCCGAGCTCGGCTCGGCGAGGGGAGGGGGTCGTTGCGTCGCTGTGGCTCAGTGAGGCGAGAGGAGTTGGGAGACTCCGCCTGAGTGGGAGCGGCCTCTGCTTCTTCTTTTTTTTCACTTTCTTCCTGTGTGAAAATATTAAGTTGCCTCGAGAAGGAGTGTAATGGAGTATGACATATGTATGAAGCGAGAACTTGCTATCATGTTTTTGGTCTGGGTGAGATTACTTAGCTTATGTGCTGCGATGTCTTGAGGCGAAGTGGTCCTGACTCATTGGCGTCATGAGCCCCCGCTGGGCCATGAGGACGGCTGAGTTCGGAGAACCTGCGCAGCCCCCGAGTATGGGTGAGCCGCTGAGAGCTACTGAGAGCGCCAAGCATGAATTAAGGCGCCAAGGCCTGAGCCAGAGCCTGAGCAGGCTTGGCCAGGCGAGGTCACGGGACCGTGGCATACGAGAGCTGGGGCCAGCCGTGTCCCAGCCCCCACGCGCGAGGCACGTGAAGGAGGGCAAGCGGTGCAGCCCCTGCTTAACAAGCTGAACTTAAAACTGGCAAGAAAAATCCCAAGCAAGACTTCCAACCAAATGCAAGAAAAACGAGAACTTCATAGAATGGGGTAGAGGTAGGGCTGATAGCCAAGGAAGTAGAAAAGGCTGACAGCCAAACACCAAGCCAAAAAAGGAAAAAGTTCGCGTCCGACCCCTACACTACGTCTTCTTCCGAGCGCGGAGCTAAGGACTACCACTGGGACGTGGGTGGGAGCCCCGTCTGATGGACCGTAGGCAACACTCAGGAGACTCCGAGGCGTGTATAGCCCCAACTCATTATTACGTGAGAGTGTCACGAGCGGAGACCTTCACGGGCACGGAGCCTTGATTATGGATAGAACCTCCTGAGGTGCTCAATGTTCCATGAATTCTCGATAGGTATCCAATCCCGCGTCTCCAGGTGCACTGCACCAGGCCTAGAGACACGGGCGATTATGAACGAGCCCTCCCACATGGGCGAGAGCTTGTGTAACCCCTTCCTGGAGAGGACCCGCCTCAGGACCAAGTCACCAACTTCAAGTGTTTTTGCGCAGACGTTGCTGCAGTAGTACCGCCGCGGCGCCTGCTGATATCGCGCCGCCCTGAGGGTAGCTTGGCGGCGGCCCTCCTCGCCGAGCACGAGGTCAATCCGCCAGGCGGCGTCCTGGCATTCCTCATTGAAAGCCAAGACCCGTGAGGAGCGATGCTTGACCTCATGCGGGAGGACTGCCTCCGCCCCGTAGATGAGAAAGAAAGGAGTTTCTCCCATGGGTTTGGTAACAGTGGTTCGGATTGACCACAGCATGGACTGGAGCTCATCGATCCAGCCCCTGCCGCAAGCCTCAAGCTTCTTCTTAAAGATGCGCGTCTTGAGTCCACGCAAGACTTACGCGTTGGCACGTTCGGCCTGACCGTTGCTCCTGGGGTGAGCCACCGAGGCGTAGCAGATGTGTTCCAAGGTTAGCACAATATGACCTGAAGAGATTGCTTGTGAACTGCGAACTATAATCCGTGATGATGCGGCTGGGGACCCCGAATCGCCTCACGAGGCCCTGGATGAACTTGGCGGCCGACCCGGCTGGGATCGCGCGAACAGGCTCCACATCCGCCCACTTGGTGAATTTGTCGATGGCGACGTACAGGAAGTGGTAGCCCCCCGCTGCCCTGGGAAATGGACCCAGGATGTCCAATCCCCAGACCACGAAGGGCCAGGAGAGCAGGATCGTCTGGAGGCTCTGCGCTGGCTGGTGGATCTACTTGGCGTGAAACTGGCACGCCTCGCAAGCCTGCACAAGCTCCGTGGCATCGTTGAGCGCCGTGGGCCAGTAGAAGCCGCTACGGAAGGCCTTGCCCACGAAGGTGCGGGACGACGAGTGGTGACCGCAATCCCCATCATGGATGTCAGCCAATAGCTCGCGCCCTTCTTTCCTCGAGATGCATTTTAGTGAGACATCGTTAGGGGACCTCCTGTAGAGTTCGCCGTCTTGGATGCACTAAGCCGAGGCATGTCGGACCACGCGCTCTGCGTCTTCCTCCTTGTCTGGCAGGGTGTCGTGTTGTAGGTACATCTTGAGCTCTTGGGTCCAGCAACCCTCCTCGGGCTCCGCGGCAAGTAGCAGGCGGGCTCCAGAGGCCAGTCCGCAGGGCAGGGCTCCGTCCACAGGCGCCGCAGGTAGCCCCTGCTGAGGGGACACCGGCTCAGTAACTGGCGGTGTTGTCGATGGTTTGAGCAGCCGCTCCTCGAAGACGCCCGACCTCTGAGGCTCCCGCCAGGAGGCTCATTTGGCGATGTCATCCGCTTCCTTGTTGGTGACTCTTGGTACGTGCTGCACCCCGAGCCCTCGGAATCGCTTTTCCATCTTACGCACCTCCTCCAGATATGCTTCCATGTGCTCGTCCTTGGGCTTGTATTTCTTGTTGGAGAAGTTGACGAGGAGCTGCGAATCACATCTGATGGTGAGACGCTTGAACCCCAGTGCAGCGGCGGCCTTGAGCCCAGCAATTAGGCCCTCGTACTCTGCGATATTGTTGGAGACCTTCTCGCCTTGCTGGAAGCAAAGCCGCATGGCGTAGTACAACTTATCCTCGGTGGGAGAAACTAACACGGCGCCAGCCCCCGCACCAAGGCGCGATAAGGCGCCGTCAAAGTATACCACCCATCCGTCCAGGGCTTCATCACCGGGGGCCAGCGAGCGATCCTCGCCAGCCCCTTGCTCCGGCGCGTCGGTCCATTCTGCCACAAAGTCTGCCAGAGCCGCTCCCTTGATCGCTCGCGTGGTGCTAAAATCCAACTGGAACGACTGGAGCTCGATGTTCCACTCGGCGACCCTCCTGATGACATTTGGGGCCCGGAGTACTTTCTCGAGTGAGTATGACGAGACAACCTTGATAGCGTGGCCCTGGAAGTAATGGTGTAGCTTCCTGGAGGCGACAAGGAGCGCTAGGAGCAGCTTCTGAGGCATCGGGTAGCGCGAGCGCGCGTCATGCAGTACGGTGCTGACGAAGTACACTGGGTGCTCTACGAGGGTCGGCACTGCAGGATCCTTAGGCGCTTGAGGAATCTTGGGTGCCACTTGCTGGATGGCGGGGCCGCCAGTAACCGTGGTCGAATCTACCTCTGGAACTGCGTTAGGGGGCGACGGGGGTCCTGAGGATGTCGAATTGCCCGATGGCCTCATGCTTCGGGGCCTCTCCTCGCGCTCCACCACTAGCGCTGCACTGGCGGAGTGAGGCGTCGCGGTGAGGTAGAGAGTCATGGGTTCGAGTGTGACACGCCGAGACCGGTGCGCCAGGTGTCAACCAGTTATTCGTTGTCTTTGCCATGTCATCTGCTTGCGTGTTGCATCTTGCCATGTCATCATGTGTGTTGCATCAGCATGTTTTCAAAACTTGCATCCGCCCGAGTCCCCTCCTCCTCTCCGTTGTCCGTTCTGAGCCCAGACACACTTGCACGCGCTCGCGGTGCCTCCGAATATTTATTTTATAAGTGGCCGAAAAACATTCTCGGAATGGGTTGAAACTTGGCGTGTGGTCCTATTATATTGTAGACAGGCCGCCTACCAAATTTCATCGCATTCAGAGCTCGTTTGATAGCCCAACCGTTATATATAGCGGCACTAGTACCCGGTATAAACGATGGACGTTTTCGGTATCCAAAACACCCCCCCGGGCCTCTCTCCCTCTCCTCTCACCTCAGCCAACTACTTC